>CM059819.1:79684929-80287429 GCA_030435695.1 Brachymystax lenok tsinlingensis | reverse complement strand
AAGGCCTACCTGGCCTGATGACTCCTTGATGTCCCGAGTCCACCTGGCCGTGCTGCTTCTCCAGTTTCAACTGTTCTGCCTGTTTTATGAACATTTTAAAATCTTGTCCATGTTCTGTTATAATCTGCACCCGGCACAGCCAGAAGAGGACTGGCCACCCCTCACAGCCTGGTTCCTCTCTAGGTTTCTTCCTAGGTTTTGGGCTTTCTAGGGAGTTTTTCCTAGCCACCGTGCTTTTACACCTGCATTGCTTGCTGTTTGGGGTTTTAGGCTGGGTTTCTGTACAGCACTCTGTGACATCAGCTGATGTAAGGGGGGCTTTATAAATACATTTGATTTGATTTGATTTGATTCTGGGCCTGAGTAACAGGCATTTTACTTTGGGCACGGCAGACTCGTCGAACTTCCGAACACTGCCCCCTGCCCCCTGCCCCCTAGGTTAAAGGCACAGTCAACTTACTGTATGTAAACTTCTGACCCACTGGAATTGTGATACAGTGAATTATACGTGAAATAATCTGTCTGTAAACAATTGTTGGAAAAATTACTTGTGTCATGCACAAAGTAGATGTCCTAACCGACTTGCCAAAACTATAGTTTGTCAACAAGAGATTTGTGGAGAGGTTGAAAAACAAGTTTTAATGACTCCAACCTACGTGTATGTAAACTTCCGTCTTCAACTGTACCCTTATAAAAGATTGTATCATGAAGGAGAGGCAATGTATGTTCGAATTTCACCAAGTAGAAAGGGAAGAGGTAGAAAGGATGCTGTTGTCTCTTTCGGATGACAAGTCACCTGGTACAGATAATCTTGACACCAAATTGATAGAGTTACAGCTAACCAAATATCTACCCCAGTCGCTCATATTTATAATAAGTGCTTGATGTATAGGGTGTGCCCAGAAGTCTGGAAAGAGTCAAAGGTTATTCCACTACCTAAGGATAATAAATCTGCATTCACTGGTCCTAATAGTCGTCCTATAAGGTTGCTGCCTGTGTTAAGTCAATTATTGGAAAACATTTTATCTGTACAAATCAAGGATTATTTGGTCTTATTTGGTTTCCAGCATGCATACAAAGAGGGGCATTCTACAAGTACGGCCTTAGCACAAATGACAGATGATTGGTTAAAGAGTATGCATAACAGGAAGTTAGTTGGTGCAGTGTTGCTAGATTTCAGTGCTGCTTTTGATCTGTAATTGATCATGAACTGTTATTTGGTCAATTCAAATGTTCTGGTTTTAAGTCTGCAGCTCTATCCTGGATGGAAAGCTATCTATCCAGGAAAAGGCAAAAAGTGTTCTTTAATGGAAGCTGCCTAAGCCCACTTCTCTACTCTATCTTTACTAATGATTTACTACCTTCAGTAATGAACAAAGCAAGAGTAGTAATATATGCAGAATGTAATAAGCTAACAGATGCACTGAGTAGTGAACTAAGAATGGTGTCTGAGTGGGTTGAAATGAACAAATTGGTGTTGAACATTTCTAAAACTAAATGTATTGTATTTGGTTCAATATATATGCTTGCTGATGATCCCCAATTTAATTTGTCGATGAATAGAACGCATGTAGAGCAAGTGAAGAAAACAAAACTACTAGGCGTCATGTTGGACTGTTACAAGAAAATGTTCAGAGTATGTAACATCTAGCACAATGAATCAGGTGATTCAATCCCTGGTCCTATCACACTTAAGAGTACTGTCCAGTTATATGGTCAATCCCTGGTCCTATCACACTTAGAGTACTGTCCAGTTATATGGTCATCTGCAGCAAAGAAATATATAAAAAAAGCTCCAAATGGCTCAAAACAGGGCTGCCAGATTAGCTCTTTATTGCTCAAAACAGGGCTGCCAGATTAGCTCTTCATTGCTCAAAACAGGGCTGCCAGATTAGCTCTTTATTGCTCAAAACAGGGCTGCCAGATCAGCTCCTCATTGCTCAAAACAGGGCTGCCAGATTAGCTCTTCATTGCTCAAAACATGGCTGCCAGATTAGCTCTTCATTGCTCTATCCGTATGAATATCATCCAAATTCATCAGAATCTCTCATGGCTTTACGTTGAAAACAAATTACTATCCAGTCTTCTGATAGTAAATTCAGGGCATATAAAGACAACCAAGCCAAGGACAAATTCGCCTTAAATCAACAGTTTTATATAGAGCCATAGCTGAAAGGAACTCTTTACCAATCCATATTTCTCAGGTAAAAAGTAAATCCACCTTCAAGAAAAAAAAAGAACATCTAACGCTATAGACCATATGACTGGACAGGAAATAGAAAGCATCAACTGAATGTTAAATGTGTTTCCTGTCAGGTATTTTAATTGTCTGTATTGTCAGTTGTTAAACGTTTGTAAAGTCTTCACTTGAAATTCTTTGTAATGTCTTATTAATTGGTGTTGGACCCCAGGAAGATTAGCTAGCGTTACGGCGTTAGCTAATGGGGATCCTAACTAAATTCACAGTGCATTTGGAAAGTATTCAACAAAGTACTGACTAAAGTGTCTGAATACTTACAGTACCAGTCAAAAGTTTGGACACACCTGCTAATTCTAGGGTTTCTTTATTTGTACTATTTTCTACATTGTAGAATAATAGGGAAGACATCACAACAATGAAATAACACATATGGAATCATGTAGTAACCAAAAAAGTGTTAAACAAATCAAAATATATTTTATATTTGAGATTCTTCAAAGTAGCCACCCTTTGCCTTGATGACAGCTTTGCACACTCTTGGATAGTAGAATGCACAGATGCAATTTCTAAATGATCATCAGTTTCCCTTGTCATGTTAGTCAATGCTTACCTTAGAGAGCTTTTTATAACTTGTCAGAAATGTCCAGATCAACGAGCCCATGTCAACTAATGTTTTTTTATTTAGTTTTTTTAGCCCATAGATATTGTTATAATTGTTTTGTCACTCAAATATCACATGAATACACATTAGACATGGCAAAATGTATAGAATTGCAATAATATTTGCTTTAAAACTGCCAAATTGAATACACCCACACACACAGTTCACTTTCATAGCAGCCACATACAAACAGCATCATCACTTTGCTCGTTATATAATTCCTTCTCGCCTCTACGCGCTCTTCTCCTCTCAACTTTCCCTTCACTTGTGGACTTCAGTGCACAAGGTGAAAAAAACCTGAGTAAAGAAAAACCTTCCCAAGCCAAACCTTCATACCTGATATACAAATCACGTTGCATCATAAGTAACTACTCATTATTGTTTGTAGACCAGTCAGTCAGTCACAATTAACCCATGAGACATTACATTGCTCTCGAACACAGCCAATAATTCTGCCATGGATGATGATGGCTTTTGATCATTGTAAATGTTTGGTTTTATTGGACTCTATAGACATGATGTCATACTCTGACCTTAACTGTATGAAAATCCATTCTAATCTGCCATAGGATGACCAGGTGGAACCAAGGGAGACTGCTCACCAAGAGACAGCGAACAAAAAGAAAGACAGCGCTCATACAGGGACAGTCGTTTAATGTGATGGCGGAGATGCAAGCAAATAAAATGTGATTGTTTTGAACACCTTCAGTGTTATCTTCCCGGATTGGGTATTTTGGGATTGATTTATTTAGGATGACATTATTAGGATGTTTTCTGTGTTTGGTGATTAGAGGGAGGGATGGGAGTGCCACCCTGCCTTGATTACAGACAGGCAGACAAATAGACAGACATCCAGGCAGACTGGCTGAATCACACAGAGAGAGATCTCCTACCTGCATGGTGCCTCAGCCACATCACATGATGCTGGTCACTGCGAAGCCAAGGAGTGGATGGGACAACAACAATATGGAGAGATGAGATGAGTATGTTAGAGACAAACACGATGAATACATACAACATGGAGCCCAGCCCTGAAACACCCTCTGTAACATTATCATGTGGAGGGGACACAATACATTATTTTTATCCCAGTTTTACGTGAATTAAATTATATTGTGGATAGCTCAAACATCCCTTCCTACATGAGCAATAATCTGGGAATTGTCACAAATAAATTTAACCTCCATAAAGTCCCCTAATTCTGACAATACTGTTCTCGGGGGAACTTGTTAAAGAAAAAGGACTGGACATTTGGATGTTTATTGGGTGGCAACATGAAGAGAGGACATAAAGGGACAGATGGCATATGTGGAGAACGAAGAGAAATGTGGAGAACGAAGACAAGTTAACCATGGTTGGAATTAGCATTCTAACGAGACTACATGCAACCCAAGGTAGTAAAGGCGGAGAAGGCGACATCGGAGGACAGAGAAGAATGGGATCAATAGAACGAATAGGAGGGAGCAAAAGAAAAGCGAGTAATAAGGGGAATCTAAAAAGGAGACGAGGAGATGGAAAACGGGGGGGTGAACATGGAGGGTGGGGGGCAGAGAAAGAGGGACACAGGAATAGGGATGTAAGAAAGGAGATGAGAACAGAGAAGGGACATAGAATCAATGAGTAATGATGAGTGATGGTGGAGTGACAGTTAGAGAAGAGAACTAAAGGATACAAAGAGGATACAATAACTGTGTTCTGGGGAAGGATGAAACATCACTGGTGCCAGACAACAGAAGACAGCGAAGTAGAATAGAATAGACAAGTAACAAGGGAACTTGAGAGTAGACAACTCTGTTAAAATGGTAATCTGGCTTAACCTTTAACAAAAGGGCTGAGGGGGTGAGAGAGAGACAGAGAGACAGACTATGAATCATTTAGCTCCCCGTCATCCCTACTGACATCCAGTGGTATGATAGTAATTATATTAACCCGCTCCTACAGTCAATTAAGATTTGCACCGATCACCATTGTCAGTGGGGGCAGATGGAAGAACATCTTACTGATAAGAGCAGCAATGAAAATCAAACTTTATTTGTCGAATGCGCTGAATACAACAGGTGTAGACCTTACCATGAAATGCTTACTTACAAGCCCTTAACCAACAATGCAGTTCAAGAAAGAGTTAAGAAAATATTTACCAAATAAACTAAAGTAAAAAATAAAAAATAACAAGAACGAGGCTATATACAGGGGATACCGAGTCTATGTGCGGGGGTACTGGTTAGTACATGGAGGTAGAGGAAAAGTGACTATGCATAGATAATAAACAGTGAGTAGCAGCAGTGTAAAAACAAATAAGCCATCAGTCTTATGTCTTGGGGGTAGAAGCTGTTAAGGAGCCTTTGGTCCTAGACTAGGCGCTCCGGTACCGCTTCCTGTGCGGTAGCAGAGAGAACAGTCTATGACTTGGGTGACTGGAGTCCTTGACAATTTTTGGGGCCTTCATGTGACACCGCCTAGTGTCAGTTGTGTGTATAAGGTAGTTGTTGTGAAATTGTTAGATTACTTGTTAGATACTACTGCATGGTCGGAACTAGAAGCATAAGCATTGCGCTACACTCGCATTAACATCTGCTAACTATGTGTATGTGACAAATACAATTTGATTTGATTTGAGTTCCTGGATGGCAGCTTGGCCCCAGTGATGTACTGGGCCGTACACACTACCCTCTGTAGTGCCTTGCGGTCGGATGCCGAGCAGTTGCCATACCAGGTGGTGACGCAACCGGTCAGGATGCTCTCGATAGGCCAGTTCCGGAACAATAGTCCAGTTCCAGAATGACTCGACATCTCCATTTTACAGCAAATAGCCCATCCAGGACCCTGTGCTCTGCTTGCCGGTCAGTGTCATAGCACCATAATATAACTGAATGATACAGTGCATGTAAGCAAACTGACTATTAGCTCAGAGTGGGAGTATTCTGGAAAATGAACTCTGTTATCCTCCTCCTCCTCCTCCTCCAGCATCTCCCTGGCCTGCCCGTGTGCATTTGGGCTGCCTGTCCAGTCCAGTCCGTCCTCCTCCTCTTCTTCCAACTCTCCTCCAGTATCTCCCTGCCTGTGTGTACAGTATCTAGGCTGCCTGCATGTCCTGCCCCATCCTCCTCTTCCTCCTCCAGTATCTCCCTGCCTGTGTGAACAGTATCTGGCCTCTCTGTCCTGTTCCTCCTCCTCTTCTTCCTCCTCCAGTATCTCCCTGCCTGTGTGAACAGTAACTAGGCTGCCTGTCCTCTCCTGTCGAGTCCCGTCCTCTTCCTCCTCCTCCAGTATCTCCCTGCCTGTGTGTACAGTAACTAGGCTGCCTGTCCTCTCCTGTCCTGTCCCGTCCTCTTCCTCCTCTTGTAGTGAGTGTCATTGTTGGGATAATTATTTATTAACTTGTTCATTGTGCCTAGCTGTTCCTGTCTGTCGGACCATCTGTCCCCAGCGAGGTGCTGCCTCCCCGTTCTGTTCCCCCTGCCCGCAGGGGAGAAGGGGGACTGCTGGAGCACGCCTCACCTTCTGCTGACAGTCACCCACCGGCCCACCGGGCACCGGCCCACCGGGCACCACGCCTTCTGTCAGCACTTTAGACCACAGTTCGTTACCTTGACAAACTTATCACGGACAACAAGTTCACCCTGCTCACTGGTGCAAAGGCATTACTAATAGAAAGCTGCAACAATGACACTTGTTGGTTACATAGGCCTCCAATCTGTTGGTAATTGAGTCACATAGGCCTCCAATCTGTTGGTAATTGAGTTACATAGGTCTCCAATCTGTTGGTAATTGAGTCACATAGGCCTCCAATCTGTTGGTAATTGAGTCACATAGGCCTCCAATCTGTTGGTAATTGGGTTACATAGGCCTCCAATCTGTTGGTAATTCGGTTACATAGGCCTCCAATCTGTTGGTAATTCGGTTACATAGGCCTCCAATCTGTTGGTAATTCGGTTACATAGGCCTCCAATCTGTTGGTAATTCGGTTACATAGGCCTCCAATCTGTTGGTAATTAGGTTACAAAGGCCTCAAATCAAATCAAAATAAAATATTGTTTGTCACATGTGCCGAATACAACAGGTGTAGACCTTACAGTGAAATGCTTACTTACAGGCCCTTAACCAACAATGCAGTTAAGAAAAATAAGTGTTAAGAAAGTATTTACAAAAATCTACTTTTGTAAAAAAAAAAAATGAAAATTACCAATAATTAAAGAACATCAATAAAATAACAGTAAGAAGACTATATACAGGGGGTAGCGGTACAAAGTCAATGTGAGGGGGCACAGGTTAGTCAAGGTAATTGAGGTAATATGCACGTGACTATGCATACATACAGACTATGAATACATACAGTCGGAGGTTTACATACACCTTAGCCAAATACGTTTAAACTCAGTTTTTCACAATTCTTGACATTTAATCCTAGCAAAAATTCCCTGTCTTAGGCCAGTTAGGATCACCACTTTATTTTAAGAATGTGAAATGTCAAAAACATTGTTGAGAGAATGATATATTTCAGCTTTTATTTCTTTCATCACATTTCCAGTGGGTCAGAAGTTTCCATACACTCAATTAGTATTTGGTAGCATTGCCTTTAAATTGTTTAACTTGGGTCAAACATTTTGGGTAGCCTTCCCCAAGCTTCCCACAATAAGTTGGGTGAATTTTGGCCCATTCCTCATGACAGAGCCTCCCCCTTCTCCTTCCAATGTCACGATCGCTGACAGAAGTGGACCAAGGCGCAGCGTGCATGGTTGAGTGAAACATGTTTTAATATAGGACTATCCAAAAACAAAAGAAAGTTGCAATGACCGTAACACAACGTGTAGCGCAACACAGCAACTAACACAATGAACATAAATATCCCACAACACAGGTGGGGGACTGAACAACCTAAATAGGATTCCCAATTAGAGACAACGACTAACAGCTTCCTCTAATTAGGAACCCAAACCAACCAACATAGAAAAATCAACATAGAACAAAAACACACCCCTGATCACATCCTGACCAAAACCACCATAGAGCATTCAAAAGGGCTATCTATGGCCAGGACGTGCCCCGTGGAGCAGGGACAGGATGTGCACAGGGGACCTGATGCGTGGAGCAGCGACAGGACGTGCTGGGCTCTCAATGCGCACATTTGGCTGTGGAGACGCACCGGAGATACAGTGAGCAGAGCCGGCGCAGGATATCCTGGTCCAAGGAGGAGCACCAGAGACCAGGAGAGCTGAGCCGACACCCTCCTTCCAGGCTGCACACTCCCCCTAGCTCGACAGATGCAGGGAGCTGGCATGTCGCGCACCGGGCTGTGAACGCGGTGGTGACACCGTGCGCTTCACCGCATAACACGGTGCCTTACCAGTGCGACGCTCCCTCTGGTAAGCACGGGGAGTTGGAGGGGACATCATTTTCTGGAATTTTCCAGAAAGGCACAGTCAACTTAGTGTATGTAAATTTCTGACTGACTGGAATTGTGATACAGTGAATTATGAGGATCAGCGTGGCAGATGATCACGTCAGTAGCCATGAAGTGCTTTGAACGGCTGGTCATGGCTCACATCAACACCGTCATCCCGGAAACCCTAGACCCACTCCAATTTGCATACCGCCCCAACAGATCCACAGATGACGCAATCTCTATTGCACTCCATACTGCTCTTTCCCACCTGGACAGAAGGAACACCTATGTGAGAATGCTGTTCATTGTCTACAGCTCAGCGTTCAACACCATAGTGCCCACAAAGCTCATCACTAAGCTAAGGACCCTGGGACTAAACACCTCCTTCTGCAACTGGATCCTGGACTTCCTGACGGGCTGCCCCCAGGTGGTAAGGGTAGGCAACAACACCCCTCAGGGGTGCGTGCTTAGTCCCCTCCTGTACTCCCTGTTCACACACGACTGCATGGCCAAGCACGACTCCAACACCATCGTTAAGTTTGCTCACGACACAACGGTGGTTAGCCTGATCACCGACGATGATGAGACAGCCTATAGGGAAGGAGGTCAGAGACCTGGCAGTGTGGTGCCAGGACAACAACCTCTCCCTCAACATGAGCAAGATTAAAGAGCTGATCGTGGACAACAGGAAATAGAGGGCCGAACACGCCCCCATTCACATTGACGGGGCTGTAGTGGAGCGGATTGAGAGTTTCAAGTTCCTGGGTGTCCACATCACCAACAAACTGTCATGGTCCAAACACACCAAGAAAGTCGTGAAGAGGGCACGACAATGCCTTTTCCCCCTCAGGAGACGGAAAAGACTTGGCATGGGTCCCCAGATCCTCCAAAAGTTCTACAGCTGCACCATCGAGAGAATCTTGACCGATTGCATCACCACCTGGTATGACAACTGCTCAGCATTCGACCGCAAGGCACTACAGAGGGTAGTACGTACGGCCCAATATATCACTGGGGCCAAGCTTCCTGCCATCCAGGATCTAAATACTAGGTGGTGTCAGAGGAAGGCCCCAAAAATTGTCAAAGACTCCAGTCACCAAAGTCATAGACTGCTCTCTCTGCTACCGCATGGCAAGCGGTACCGGAGCACCAAGTCTTGGTCCAAAAGGCTCCTTAACAGCTTCTACCCCCAAGTCACTTTACCCCTACCTACATGTACAAATTACCTCAACTACCTGTACCCCCTGCACATTGACTCGGTACCAGTACCCCCTGTATATAGCCCATTATTGTTATTTTATTGTGTTACTTAATTTTGGGGGGATTATTTAGTAAATATTTTCTTAACTCTATTTTCTTCAAACTTTATTGTTGGTTAAGGGTTTGTAAATAAGCATTTCACTGAAAAGTCTGTTGTATTTGGCACATGTGACAAATAAAGGAGGGGGACTGGCAGGGAACTACAGGAAGTGGCTAGCAGCAGAGCAGAGAGGTGCTAGGAGGCGTGTAGCCCTTCTCCTCTGGGACAACATCTCATTATGGTGAACATGGCCATGCTAGCCTGGCCAGGAGCCAGCGCACTTATCTCAATTTAATCCTGTATAATGATTCAGCATAGAGCAACTCTTAAATTATCGGCAGACACACTCTCCACTAAACACAACACAAGCGCACACACACGCACAAACATACACGGGCATCACACACAGCAGCCAGACTCAAACACAAACAGCACAGATCCCCAAAGAAAAAAGGAAAATGCACTTTCCTCCTGGCTTTGAAACTAGTGACTTTGTGATGTGAGTTGGTATACACATAATACAACCTAGAGAAAATGTCAAGCAATGTTCTCAGATGATGAAATCATTTACCAACACAACCCTCAGAAGTGGTTGGACTCCACAGTCCGGCAATATTTCAGAGGTTGTTTGTATCACCGTACTTGTCTGTGTATGGTTGCATGTCTGAACCAGGCAACAAGACGTACCTCGGTGGGAAACCCAAAAAGGATCAAAGGGATGATATAAACAGACACACACTCCCGACAGACACAGAAACACACACACCCCCTGCTGCAAGAAGCTCCACCTTTCTACACTACTCAGGAGCTTTCACCCCTGTTACTGCCCTCCCTGCTCCCGCCCTCCCTGTTACCGCCCTCCCTGTTACCGCCCTCCCTGTTCCCGCCCTCCCTGCTCCCGCCCTCCCTGCTTCCGCCCTCCCTGCTCCCGCCCTCCCTGTTACCGCCCTCCCTGCTCCCGCCCTCCCTGTTACCGCCCTCCCTGCTCCCGCCCTCCCTGTTACCGCCCTCCCTGCTCCCGCCTCCCTGCTCCCGCCCTCCCTGTTACCGCCCTCCTGCTTCCGCCCTCCCTGCTCCCGCCCTCCCTGTTACCGCCTCCCTGCTCCCGCCTCCCTGCTCCCGCCCTCCCTGTTACTGCCCTGTAGGTAGAAGGCAAGGCAGCCCACTGTCTGTTCACTCCTCTCACACCTTCAGTCCACCTGGTACCAACACGCAGGCACAATCACACACACACACACACACATTCAATTACACAAACACACACACGTACCCTCCTCCGTGTTAAACCAACAACTCTGTAAGTGGGTGGAAGGGGACTGTTTAGTAACAAACCACAATCACAGAACTGAAATGAATAGAAACAAGGGCAGAACCTGGGTATACCCATCATGCAACACCAGGAACACAACATGAACCAAAGGGAAAGTGAGTGATTCATACTACGCAGTAGAAATCCTAATGAAACCAGGAGGAGGAGGTATGTGACTGGGTTAAGACCGTACTGCACCTGGATCACAGACTGGAGAGGTTAGCCAGAGGTCAGCCAGGGCATGAGGCAGTGACCTCCGCTCAGCCGACACAGGACTATGAGGTGGGAAGAAGAAGGCTGACAGGAAAAGAAGGCTTATGGGGGTGCAGTGATTGGGGGTCGAGGATCAGAGACAGAAAGGGGACTGAGAAGAAGGTTGGGTGGGTGGAGGTCTAGTAGTACCTTAAATGGGAGATGCCAGGGCTTAGCTGGCATGCCATGTTTCAGGTGCAAGGGACACTGTCTACAGTGCAGTATGGATCATTCTCCAGTAGTCCACAATGCAGAATACACGACAACACATACACAACACAAGTCCAGATCAAAAACCACTCACTTAGCTCCCGCATGCTCTGGCCTGCAAACAAAAAAACACACGTCTTGGTATCAACGTCAGTGATACTGGAACAGGGGGGACCCAGGGGTGGAAATAACATGGGAGGTTAACAGCCTGGTAAATTAGATACCAATGTTAAAACAGAGGAAAACCAGTGCATCCTTGATGTAGGATCAGGAGTTAGTGCTGTTGATGTAGGACCAGGAGTTAGTCCTGTTGATGTAGGACCAGGAGTTAGTGCTGTTGATGTAGGACCAGGAGTTAGTCCTGTTGATGTAGGACCAGGAGTTAGTCCTGTTGATGTAAGACCAGGAGTTAGTCCGGTGATGTAGGACCAGGAGTTAGTCCTGTTGATGTAGGATCAGGAGTTAGTCCTGTTGATGTAGGATCAGGAGTTAGTGCTGTTGATGTAGGACCAGGAGTTAGTCCTGTTGATGTAGGACCAGGAGTTAGTGCTGTTGATGTAGGACCAGGAGTTAGTCCGGTTGATGTAGGACCAGGAGTTAGTCCGGTTGATGTAGGATCAGGAGTTAGTCCTGTTGATGTAGGATCAGGAGTTAGTCCTGTTGATGTAGGATCAGGAGTTAGTCCTGTTGATGTAGGATCAGGAGTTAGTGCTGTTGATGTAGGACCAGGAGTTAGTCCTGTTGATGTAGGATCAGGAGTTAGTCCTGTTGATGTAGGATCAGGAGTTAGTCCTGTGCACGATGGTCTCCTGGTCGATTCACAAGGTCAGGAAGAAACGTCTGTCTTCCTTCACATAACCTTCCTCTGATCCAGTGCCAAAGCCCTGACAGCATGCCTTTACGTCTCCCCCTGGGTTGCACCTGCCTCACTTAACGCCCTCCTGTGTTTACAAGACCCTGGCTGCGTCTGGGCGCTGGGGGGAGCTGCTGCAGCTGTACAGCAGGCAGATGGAGGGACACCTCTGCCAGTAAAAATTGATGGTCACCGTAAAACCCCTGTAAAAACCCTCTTCTGTTCATGGCCCTAATAACCCTGCCTCCGCCCAGACCACACCTCTGGGGCCCGCCCCACACTCCCCTGGCATTACATCAGGCTTAATGGTGCGTCTGCTCCTCATCCCTTCCCCCCTTGCTAGACTCAGTGTCAGGAGCCCGGGAAGAGTTATGGTTAAGAGCTGTGCTCTGGACACAGGCGAGAACTCATTCAATCACCTTATCATGCACTGATATGGGGCCTGGGAGAAGGAGGACAGAGCCAGTACCATAAAGATGAGCAGGGATACATGGAGGGACAGCAGAAAGTAGAGGGAGAATGTGTATGAAGGGGAAAAAGAAGACTTTCTGCAGTGCTGTACCATTAGTAGGGAGAGGCAGAGGTTGATCCAGAATTGTGGACGAGACAGAGACCTAAATTAGCTGGTTAAGGATACGGACAGGAGAGGAACAATCTTAGATTAAATAAGTACCAGTGGAGACCAGTGACAATGTCTGCTGAAGAAGCTTATGTCGTGAATATTTAGGGCAAACATTTATGGAGTTTTCACTCTTGAATGTAATACAAGAAATCTCACCACTTTACGTCTCTAAACCAAACTTCAGGCATAAAAAGATTGGGACTTACAATACAACCCCCAATCTGTGGCCGAGGACAGGAATAAGTACAAGAAGTCCCACTATGACCTCCACAGTCATCAAACAGGAGAAAAGGGACAATATAGGAATAAGGTGGAATCATACTACATAGGCTCTGACGCCCTCCGCATGTGGCAGGGGCTACAGTCTATTACAGATTACAAAGGAAGAACTAACCTTGATCTGCCCAACGATGCCTCTCTACCAGACGAACTCAATGCATGTGATGCACGCATTGAAAACAAAAACATCAAGCCGGGTATGAGGGCCATCACCGACCCAGAGGATTGGGTGATCTCACATCTGTAATCATGAAATGCTTTGATAATCTGGTTATGGCACACATTATCTCCAACAACCCTGGCACCTTAGACAGACTCCAATTTTCATACCGCCCCAACAGATCCATAGATGACACAATCTCAATTGCTCTCCACACTGCTCTCACCCACCTAAATAAGAGGAACACCTATGTGAGAATGCTGTTCATTGACTACAGCTCATGGCGCTACAGAGGGTAGTGCTAAAGCCCAGTACATCACTGGGGCCGAGCTCCCTGCCATCCAGGACATCTATATCAGGCGGTGTGGTAGGAAGGCCTGGAAAATCGTTAAAGACTCCAACCACCCAAACCAAAGACTATACTCTCTACTTCTGCACGGCACGCGGTACCATTGCATCAAATCTGGCACCAACAGGCTCTTGAACAGCTTCCATATCCAAGCAATATGACTAATAAACAGCTAACAAACGAGCTACACAGACTATCTGAGTTAACCTTGCATCCTCATTGACCTTTTCATTCACATTCAAGCTGCTGCTACTCTGTTTATCTTATATCCTGATGCCTAGTCACCTTACCCCTATACATATCTATCTCTATCACTCCAGTATCCCTGCACATTGTAAATACGCTATTGGAACTGACCCTACATACAATATGGTATTCAACTGACCCTGTATATAGTATGGTATTGAACTGACCCTGTATATAGTATGGTATTGAACTGACCCTACATATAGTATGGTATTTAACTGACCCTACATATAATATGGTCCTGTATATAGTATGGTATTGAACTGACCCTGTATATAGTATGGTATTGAACTGATCCTGTATATATTCTTTATTTAACTAGGCAAATCAGTTAAGTTTGTTTCAATGACGGCCTAGGAACAGTGGGTTAACTGCCTTGTTCAGGGGCTGAACGCACAATTTTTACCTTGTCAGATTCGATCTTGCAACCTTTCAGTTACTAGTCCAACGCTCGAACCACTGGGCTACCTGCCGCCCAGGTAGCCTAGTGGTTAGAGTTCAATAGTATTGTATTGAACTGACCTTGTATATAGTATGGTATTGAACTAACCCTGTATATAGTATGGTATTGAACTGACCCTGTATATAGATGGTATTGAACTAACCCTGTATATAGTATGGTATTGAACTAACCCTGTATATAGATGGTATTGAACTAACCCTGTATATAGTATGGTACTGGAACTTGTAAAATCAGCAAAAAAACGTCCTCTCACAGTCAACTGTGTTTATTTTCAGCAAACTTAACATGTGTAAATATTTGTATGAACATAACATGATTCAACAACTGAGACAAACTGAACAAGTTCCACAGACATGTGACTAACAGAAATGAATAATGTGTCCCTGAACAAAGGGGGGTCAAAAGTAACAGTCAGTATCTGGTGTGGCCACCAGCTGCATTAAGTACTGCAGTGCATCTCCTCCTCATGGACTGCACCAGATTTGCCAGTTCTTGCTGTGAGATGATACCCCACTCTTCCACCAAGGCACCTGCAAGTTCCCAGACATTTCTGGGGGGGAACGCCCCTAGCCCTCACCCGCCGATCCAACAAGTCCCAGACGTGCTCAATGGATTGAGATCCGGGCTCTTCGCTGGCCATTGCAGAACACTGACATTCCTGTCTTGCAGGAAATCACGCACATAACGAGCAGTATGGCTGGTGGCATTGTCATGCTGGAGGGTCATGTCAGGATGAGCCTGCAGGAAGGGTACCACATGAGGGATGAGGATGTCTTCCCTGTAACGCACAGCGTTGAGATTGCCTGCAATGACAACAAGCTCAGTCCGATGTTGCTGTGACACACCGCCCCAGACCATGACGAACCCTCCACCTCCAAATCGATCCCTCTCTAGAGTACAGGTCTGGTGAGGACCTGCCTTACAACAGGCCTACAAGCCCTCAGTCCAGCCTCTCTCAGCCTATTGCGGACAGTCTGAGCACTGATGGAGGGATTGTGCGTTTCTGGTGTAACTCGGGCAGTTATTGTTGCCATCATGTACCTGTCCCGCAGGTGTGATGTTCGGATGTACCGATCCTGTGCAGGTGTTGTTACACGTGGTCTGCCACTGTGAGGACAATCAGCTGTCCGTCCTGTCTCCCTGTAGTGCTGTCTTAGGCGTCTCACAGTACGGACATTGCAATTTATTTCCCTGGCCACATCTGTAGTCCTCATGCCTCCTTGCAGGATGCCTAAGGCACGTTCACGCAGATGAGCAGGGACCCTGGGCATCTTTCTTTTGGTGTTTTTCAGAGTCAGTAGAAAGGCCTCTTTAGTGTCCTAAGTTTTCATAACTGTGACCTTAATTGCCTACTGTCTGTAAGCTGTTAGTGTCTTAACGACTGTTCCACAGGTGCATGTTCATTAATTGTTTATGGTTCATTGAACAAGCATGGGGAACAGCGTTTAAACCATTTACAATGAAGATCTGTGAAGTTATTTGGATTTTTACGAATTATCTTTGAAAGACAGGGTCCTGAAAAAGGGACGTTTCTTTTTTTTGCTGAGTTTATATAGTATGCTTACTTACTTCATTTTTTCCTATTCTAATTTCTTGTGTGTTTTTTTTCTAGTATTAGATTGTTATTGACTATTGCATTGTTGAGATTAGAGCTGTCAAGAAAGGCATTTCACTGTACTTTTGCATGTAACATTAAAACTTGGGCGCACAATTGGCCCAGCGTCGTCCGGGTTAGGGGAGGGTTTGGCCGGGGGAGCTTTACTTGGCTCATCGCACTCTAGCGACTCCTTGTGGCGGGCCTATCCCCAGCCCCTTGGGGAGTTGCAGCGATGAGACAAGATCGAAATTGGGAAGGAAAAGGGTGTAAAATACAAATATGTATATTCTCACGCTCTGGTTTTATCAAAAACATTGTACCTTCACAATTCACACAGACATCTTCTTCCCACTTTTCCTCAGTTTCAATCTCAAATCCTGGCCCAAATAGTTGTCAACACACATTATTTGCCGTTCCTAACCCTCACTCACAGCTCCCCTCTGAAGCTCATGTCCTCAAGCCTGGCTCCTCATTCAAAGACACACTATGATTGCACCGAGAATAAACCGACAACAGATAAAAACAACACAATCAAAACAGAGAAACTAAACGGGGGAGTTTTGTTGTGGGAAGTGCGTTGCAGTGGAAGACTCTTCTTACACCCCTGGTGCGTTCCCATCTCTCCAGCTGGGATTAGAGATTAGGAAAGAGTGGAAAGCTCTGAAGGCGCCTCTCTGAATTCTAAAAGCGTTGCGAACGGAGTTCAGGGCCAAGGAGAGACGTGAGAGATGTAGGAATCACCATAGGACTCCCAACAGGGGTGTTTGGGGGGGCATCCTTACACACACTTTTGTCTGGACACAACATCACGGGGATTTTAAAGAGAGGGGTCAAGGGTTCGTCGGTGACAGAAAAAGTTCAGAATGGCCAGTTTGAGCAGAGGCTGGGACTTGAAACGGTCGCCATGCATCTTTAGACAGGTGTCTACAGAACAGTGGAAGGGAGAACAGATAGCGTGGCACTGCCAGGGCCTGGTGGCTTGCTCTCAGCACAGAGATCCCTGCTGGGACCTGACTGGCACAGCAGGCACATGGCACGGGGATAGCCGTCTGCTCCATGTTCATGGAGCCTCTATAATAAGTCTGTCACTCTGCTAAAAACAGATTTATGGCTGCGAGAGCAATCTTCAATTTAACATCATATCTCCCTTATAGGAAATGATCTCAAGTGTTTTTTTCCCCATTTTAATGTCTCCAACAGCTTACAGGCACCCTATAAGTTCCCGGGTTTCTAGCGATCCACTTCATCCTCCTTTTAAAAAAGCGTAAAGCTGAGCGACTAACCACTAACTTTCTGATATTTTCCGTTTTTTAAACAACTAATTGACCGATATTGGTTCAATTATTTGAATTCCATTTAGTTTGGTTTCTCAAGAAAAAAATCTGATGTGATGTAGTAGTGAGCTGTAGTTTCCAACAGGCCAATATTCTACATAGTTTAGCGCAGAAAACGTGGTAATTAACTACAATAACCATAATCCATCGCGCGTCCACTTGTCCGGTCTGTGTGGGGCGCGCGGAGACACGGAGAGGAAGAGACAGAAGAATGTGCGATTGCGAGGGATAGAGAGCAGTTGCTTCGTGAGGTATCTCTATCTGAAAATACATTATCTAAGTAATTGATAGTTGGTATTCAGCAGTCATAAAAGTATGGCTTATTTACTTTGAAGAACTACTAAAATAGTGATTTTGACAGACAGCATAGGCAGCAGCTCTATAGTGATGAGATGATGACTTGGAATGAAATAATAAAGTCATCAAATAAAATAAATCTAATATACACAACAACTGAAATAAGTCATGTGAATAAATGATTGTTAATAAGTGAGAAGCAGTTACAGCACTCAACCAAAATAACGCATAGTGCATTTAATGTTTAAAAAATAGATATCTAAACCGAAAGCCTTATTTTTTAAATAATCGAACCGAAACGAGCTCAAAAAGCACTAAAGTAGCGACAACATTGACTACTAGAAGACTGGACAGAGGGGAAGAAAAGGAAGAGGAACAGAGTGTTGCACATCAAGTACTTTTTGATTCCCTAGAAAACGTCCCCTCCTAAGAACGCCAATGAAAATTGGCTTGGATAAAGAAAGCAATCTCAATTGATTTAAGCCCCTGAAAAACGTTCAAATACCCTGTACCTGGAGATCTTAAACGTCTCTGCAGGACATAAATATCTCTCTCTCTCTCTCTCTCTCTCTCTCTCTCAGAATCCTTAAATACAGTCTGAAGAAGCGATTTGTCGAGTCATTCGACTGCCTTACTCCCCAGTTGTCATGGACCATCCACACTTTAAGTATTACTTTCAAACCCAATTCTTCCTCCCTTCATTGCTCCACCTATGTAGGAGGAACATGCCCTTCCGGCTGCGTGGCTTAATAACTTCCCAGGACTTTGAGAAGTCTTTGCTCCAGAGCCTTGGTTCTTTGGGAGCAGGGTGGACAGGACTGATGCCAAAAACAGAGTGTCCGGTAGCGGGAAAACAGGGCAGGCCAGTCCCTGGTGGTGTTGGGGGGCCTGGAAGGAGAGAGGACAGCGCTAGCTCTGCCTGTAAGCGAATTAGCTCTGATGGAGGGAGGGAGAGAAAGAGGGTGCTCCAGAAAAAAATATGAAATAACAAGACGACCTCCTGAAATCGCACCAGCCTTTCAAAATAGCTGACCCACTTGTGGACACACTTTCTATATCTGCCTGTCCTCGATGCAGTAACCTATATAGGTTTGCAGTATCTACGCACGGGAGACTAAAAATGGGCAACTCATCTGCTGCTGTTACTACTGCTGCTGAGTAAAGTAACCTGTAAAACTAGGCAACGGGTCGCCAGCTGGTGCCATGATCATGTAACGGTTTAGAATGTGGTCATGTGGAATGCATGTTTCAGTACATGAACCAGCTGATGTATCCAAAGTGTGTGAGAGGGGACACACATCTTCACACAACACTTTTCTCCACCACTTCTCTGAAAAGAAGAGAGACACTTGATAACAACAACAGCCCTTAAGACTTACGGAAAGCAATAGCATAATGTATGCGGGTTCTTTTCACCGGCACAATCTCCACTTCGCCCCGTGTTCTTTTCAGTGATGACACTCAAGGCCAAGAATAATGGGGTGCTGACACACATTTGTGTTGCATTAGGCCTCGAACCGACAGAGAGGCAATTACAGGGGGCCATTTGAATGTGCATTATGGAAACACATTAGTAAGAACAGCAAACAAAGACTATAGACATTTAACGAGGAGAAGAAGAAAAAAAAACACACAAGCTTATCTTTCTATGGGCACAGAAATGCAGCGGCCACTAAAAGCCATCTCAGAGTGATAGAAGATAAATGATGGTGATGATGAACCCTGCTTTCAGTGCTTTCTCCTCTGCTTAGCTGTAGGCAAACAGCGTGTGACGGCAGCAATATAAATGAGGACTAACAGCACCACTCCTCCAAGACAACCACCATTCCCAGGTTTAACTAAGTGATTAAGTGACCATGTTGGTCTATATGTGCTTCGCCACATTGTACAGACAAACCTTTCGTACGAGAAACTCCTAGATACATAAATGAAAGAGCACACAGCCTACACGCACATTTTGTTGTCAGTCACATCGTGTCATTTTCCGAACTGTATCTTAAATCTAGTTATGCTGTCATCGTGAGAAACATGTTGATGTGTGCTGTGTGTGTGTAAAGGAGTACTTAGCCTAGTTAAAGGTGCACGATGCAGAAATCACGACGCCATTTCCTGGTTGCTAAAACTCCTAATTTCAGTTCATGTGACAAACTAAGCTAGTGTAGTGTAGAGAATCATTATATCATCTAAACTGCCGTGAAATATATTTTTTCCATCACCAAAAATGTTGTATTTTCAGCTGTTTGAAGCTGGTGTACAAAACCGAAAGTAAAAGACACAAAAACAAAACTTAAGAACGGGAAGCATAGAAATAGCGTACATCGAACAGATCTACCACTTCTTAGACTTGCTTTCAAGTAGAATGACAGATCTATAACTCACATTTCTATGTGAATTTGTTTGCGTCCCAAACATTTACATATCGCAACTTTAAAAATGATATCCATTGTAAATTGTGTGCACAGTGGGGAAAGTTTCCGGAGACAACTAGGAAGAAGCAAACTCAGTATGTTTTTTGTTGTTGTTGTTGCTATTGCAGGAAAGCCTTTTTTAGGATGGGGGCCCCATGTTCCCAGACTGTTACGGCCCGCATGTTCCCAGACTGTTACGGCCCGCATGTTCCCAGACTGTTACGGCCCCCATGTTCCCAGACTGTTACAACTCCCTAAGCCAGGCAGGCCATGTCATCTGCTGCAGGCTAAACTGAACACAGAGCTCTCGGGGAATAGACGTCACTTTATAATGGCAATGAGATACCACTGAAGCTACAGTGTATCTGGGACATCTCCAAAAGGAAAGATATATGTGAGGCCATATTCAATTGTAAAGATGACAGATGCTAAACCGCCTGGGAGCCTCAGCAGTTCCAAATGGTGATGTGTACTCACCTCTGATCCAGGGCGGTCAGTCTGCGTGGTTCTGTCAGCTTTTTGGCAGATGGGTTTCATGGCAGCTTTGGCACTCTCCTGTACGCAGAACACACAGACCAACATCAGGAATTTAACCCATACTAGGTGCCAGGAGTTTTCCCAGGTCAGGTCACGGGGTCAGGAAAAACTCCTGGCCCAAATGATATATCATAGTTAGGGCCAGGAATCTTGGCTTGACCAAGTGGCCTGACAATGAGAAATCGCAGGCCCTGGTCTTACTGTATACTGTACATCATTGATCTTACTACTAACAGTTGTTAGCGCACACGCTTTAAGAAACACCACATGCAACAAAAAAATATAAAATATTAAACTCCGTCCAAGTAACAAACACTAAAACCACTGGGCCATGGACGTTTTTTGAAAGACACGCCGGGAGGATTTCGCAACCAATCCTTGGACTGTGGTACTTTGCAAAGTGCACCAGAGAAAACAAAAGGCTAATAAAAACAGACAGGTAGTGCTGGCCAATGCGCTGCGAGGTCTTACTGTGGCATAATGAATACTTCTCAGTTGACAGATTTAGCAGCGTGCTAGAGGGGAGATTGGCTAAAAGCTGCTCTTTCCTTGAAAATACCTCCCTTTTTGGGGGTGTGGTCTGCCAACGATTCCCCTGGAAATGATACTGTTGAGCATTACGTTCTATTAATATCAATTCTATCAATTAGGGTTTCAATTCTGGTTTGCAATCCGAGGCATATGTCCTAAATTAAAGTAGGTTATGCCGTGGCATCGAAAATGGCTGGTGAATGCCGCATGCAATCTGCCGGAGAGTAAGTATCGTCACACCACCAGAGCCAGACTTCAACCAGTACGGAGGTCTCCCAACATCCCTCGTCTTTGGCTGAGATCCTTGTTTCATGAGGAACCTGATTGATTGGGCCATCCTTATCTGAGCTGGGCCAACACCACATTGCTCAGTGTGTTTTCTTATGAACCATATGGTAGACTGAAGAGAAGGAGAGAGGAGCAATCGGTACCTAGAACCAGAATGTGCAAATACACAGATGTCAAACGGGAACTGACTCTGCGGGACATACTGGCAGTGCTAGGCATTATGACATGTTAGATATAAAAAACGACAAATGAAGCCTCAGGAGCAATATGTCAAATTATACATGTTTCTCAGTGCAATACCAACAGCTCTACAAACCCAGAAAAACACTTTACATTCCAGACTTGCATTTGGTATATTTTGGGAACATAAATTCTCCATTAAAACAACAACAAACCAAATGACTTGTTTTTGTTTTCAAATCAAATACAAAGCTAGGTAAAAAAAAAAATGTTTGCTTTCTAAATTTCATCAAACGCGATCAAAGCCGATTAAAATAAACATTCAACAACACTACTTTTCCCTTTTTTTAGTCAATCTTCATACTTCTCTTTAATCTCTATTATGAAGGGGAGAGGAGAGCAGTGCTGACTGTGATAAGCTGGAAAGAAAGTCCCAAACAAGGGAAGAAATGGAGAGGGAGAGAGTTAGAGAGAGAAAGTCCTAATCAAGGGAAGAAATTGAGAGGGAGAGAGTTAGAGAGAGAAAGTCCTAAACAAGGGAAGAAATGGAGAGGGAGAGAGTTAGAGAGAGAAAGTCCTAAACAAGGGAAGAAATGGAGAGGGAGAGAGTTAGAGAGAGAAAGTCCTAAACAAGGGAAGAAATGGAGAGGGAGAGAGTTAGAGAGAGAAAGTCCTAAACAAGGGAAGAAATGGAGAGGGAGAGAGTTAGAGAGAGAAAGTCCTAAACAAGGGAAGAAATGGAGAGGGAGAGAGTTAGAGAGAGAAAGTCCTAAACAAGGGAAGAAATGGAGAGGGAGAGAGTTAGAGAGAGAAAGTCCTAAACAAGGGAAGAAATGGAGAGGGAGAGAGTTAGAGAGAGAAAGTCCTAAACAAGGGAAGAAATGGAGAGGGAGAGAGTTAGAGAAAGGTAGAAGTCTCCTAAGTGCCCTCTGCTGTTGTCAAAGGAACAACTAGAGGCTGAGATGCTGTCTGTGTGCACCATGCTGAGGTGCTCCAAACCGATAAGGAGCTTCTATGTCAATCGGACCCAGTCGTTTCTGTTTCGCACAGGCAACTATTAAAAGACAGCACATGTGCATCCTGAGAAGTCACTAGTGCACCTCCCGTATCCCAATCTGTATTGAATTGTACTGTATATCGGGAGAGAAATGAATTTCTAATGGAAGAACCCACATACATTACATTCAATGTTCAGACATTCTTCTCACACAGTGCTAGTGCTACAGTGTGCCTCTCACCAGTTCCGCCTGCAGTTGGAGGATCAGCTCGTCCTTCCCCCTCAGCTGCAGCACCAGAGACTCTTCCCTCCCCGGCTCCTGGAATGAAGAGCAGACAAAGTCACACACTACTTCAGGAGGAGGATACACTGGGGAAGGTGAACACTGAGCATAGAGCCACCACATTTTTTATTTTTCCTTTATTTAACTAGGCAAGTCAGTTAAGAACACATTTTTATTTACAATGACGGCCTACCCCGGCCAAACCCAGGCGACGCTGAGCCAATTGTACGCTGCCCTATGGGACTAACAATCACGGGCGGTTGTGATACAGCCGGCTGTGATACACATCTCCATGACCTTGTCTGGTCAGCAGCCAGTAAGGGGAGGCAGGCCCTAGCAACCATATATGGCCAACGCTCTAACCACTATGCTACCTGCCGCCCCGATTATAAACTGGTTAACAACAATAATAGAACAGTAAAAATAAATGTTTTGTCATACCCGTGGTATTCAGTCTGATATACCACGGCTGTCAGCCAATCAGCATTCAGCCTTTGGTTTTAAACACCCAGTTTATAAGCAACAATAGAACTCTGCAATCTATGTGACCCAATGTTGCAAATTTGAATAGGCTTAGTGCCTTCTGCTGCTTTATGCCTGTTATTTCTTTGGGTTTTTCCTAACACAACATCAAATCCCCGTCGGCCATTGTTTGCTGACCCTCTGTTACTCTCCAATACCCCCCCAACAAAACAACATGCGTGGGCATAACTTAGCGGAAAGTTTGTCTCTATCTGAAATAGACCTCGTCATATTAGTCCGTTAATGCCATGGAAGCCTGTGTTTTTGTCTTCCGTGGTGGGGTCGCGTCCTGAGGAGGTCACACAGAGTAAACAGGGAACTGTAACATCCTCTAAACCGCCGCCTGAGGGGAATCCTTAAATCTGTCTTCATTAGAGATGTTCACGGACAGGCACTTTATCTGCACATTACCATAGAGAGAGAAAGAGACAGACAGAGCGAGACTGGGTCCCCAGCAGAACCCACCCACGCCATCCCTATGAATATACAACAGAACAACACGTATGCAGCCTCTCTCCCTCCCCACAACGAGCCTGACCACCCAAGGTTAACAAAGTTGGGCTGAATGTCTGTATAGTGACCCTATTGGTCAGCCTAATTCGCAGTGAGGGTTGAATGTTTACAGCACATGTGGCCGTGCCCTGGGCAAAAACAGCAGTAGGCACACACACACACACACCTTAACAGCACCTCAAGGAGACAGCCAGGCTGCGGAAGGTTTCTAAGAGTTCAGGTTTATCTGCAGCCTCACCCAGCCTCTGGACAGGATGTCAGAAAGTGTTGCCTTTCCTGCCACTTGTTTGTACAGAGACAACAGAAAAGTGTTTTGGGAAAAGGTTACGCGGAACACGTCAGGCGATGGATGAGCTTGGCATTCCGCTGCGATCACTCCATCCAAGGAGGAGTGATGAGAGAGAGCGCCCGCCATGCCGCTGCCTGCTCCCATTCCCCAGTCGTACGTCGGCGCTGTGCTCTCCACGGGAGCCGCTTTCCGAGGGCGCTAATTATAAAAAGGCAGGGATAGCAAATGTTCGCTAAAGGAAGTTTCGCTCAAAGTAGGACAAGGAGTGACACGGTTTCGTCTCAGGTGGGTTCCAGGGCTTTATTTTTAAACTCCGATTTTTCTGGAACGGCAGGACGAGTCCCACCACTCTCCCCTTTCATCCAACAATGTCAGATGCATCTCTCTCTCTCTCTCTCTCTCTCTCTCTCTCTCTCTCTCTCTCCCTCTCTCTCTCTCTCTCAGGAGGAGGAGGACCAGAGCGTCATATGGCGCTCCTTCTGCATAGTGTTCCTGCTCCTGCTGGTGCGGCTGCTCCATGTAGGTCAGTAAAGAGGTCACACACACACACAAAAAAAACTATTTTCCACTCATGCGCGCTCTACTCCACAAGCGCCACAAAAACTCTGCTGCCAACCACCAAACTAAATCCCCTTTCTCTTAGAAAACCCTGACAAAAGCCCATTTGATAAATCCTCCACTGCCACCCCGAGACTTCCCCAAAGGGATTCATTAATGAGATCATCTCATCTAGATCAAATTCCACTGATGCTATGACGGAGAAAGGCTCAAGTTGCTGTGGCACTTTTAAGGCGCAGATGTTTTTGATCTTTTAAAGAACTGCAGGTGGTAGAAAACACTTCTAAATGGGTCCAGACTGGAGAAAGCTTTAGAGGTATATTATACAGCACGGTCTAGATAGATGAGCCTTGCGGAAGTGAGCTGTTAGCTGTGAAAAAACATTACCTTGAGGGGCAGTGACTTCTCACTACAAGGGCTGATGGGGAGAGAATGGAGGCTGCTTGCAGGACTTGTGTCAGTGCTCTGAGGGAGAGAGGTGACATTTAGAAATGTTATTGTTATATTTGCAATAACATGCACGCATCCTAAAATGGTTACATTCTTCATTTATTATTTAAATAAAATATATTATTTTGAGGTGAGAGGATAACATGTCAATAGGAATATGACTAAATATTCTGTAACGGGTAGTTGAAAATAACACACAGTACAGACAGCAGATAGACTGTTACAGCTACAACACTGACCATTCATGTCATTTGATGCCTTCTTGCCTCATTTACAGTGGCATCAAGACTATCGTACAGTGTCTCTTCACATGCAGGTTCAGTTATACATCTATTAACATGCTTCAATATATAGAATGTCCTAACTCTAACAGGGTAATAATCTTCAGATATTATGTGATTGGATGCCCTTAAAGAGAAGCAGTGGGTATGTGCACTTAAAGTTTCCGGATATATAGTCAGACAGACTAGTCTGACCCAGAATGTTTTAACTTTGATCAATGTGTATCCCCACATGCAAGTTTAAGGTCAGATTTCTCCTACAGGCTGGCGTGGAAATGTCCGGACAATTAGATAAGGTTCAGTTAAAACTCCTTTCAATTTCGGCATGGCGCTGCCTGAAAGCATTCATTTCAATAACGTTTCATTTGAGGTGCCAGAGCTCAGTGACCAGAGATGATAAATTAATAACGTAGCCCGCAGCCCACTTTGATACACTATTTAATCATATTGAAATCAGAAATCAAAAACTGAAATGCTTAAAATAACTAAAGGCATTTTACCCCCTTTAAACTTGGCTTTTAAAGGTATTCAGAGCCTCTGTGAAAAGCATGCAGTGCAATAACGTTCTTTGCCTGAGCAGAAAGGCCCCTCGCCTCTGTGTTTTATCCAATATTAGACCGTTTTATTCTGTGTAAAGGATGAAACACCACAGAGGAGAAGAAAAGCATATAACACAGAATCAGACAATGCCTCGCTCGAATCGGCTTGTGATCTGTTTGCGTTCGTTTGGATCTCAGTTTAAACACAACAGCAGGCAGATGCTACTAGAGGGAGGTGCCACTCAATAACAACACAGGGAGATGTGAATTACAGCTGCGCCAGCAGTGCCGTATGTCTTGTCACCAAATAATATATTCAGACTGCTACGGTCTTTTTGCCAGAGCAGCCATGCTTGGTACTGTAGGACTGGGTCTCGACCACTACCATTGTAGAATGGATTGCAAGAAATTAAATGTTAACCAAACACCATGGAATCTGCTGGGACAATAGCAAAGTGTGATTTCTCGGCTAATCAGCCATTACACAAATAGCTAATCACTTTATAATAGTTGGATGTAATTTGATTGCGTTTCTCTAACCACTCCAGATACTATCCATTCCCAGAATCACAACATTCATTAAATACACAAAGGCGTTTAAAAAGCTGTGGAGGGCACGCCGTCAGGTGAGGCTTTAACAAGCTCCCAGCTTCCCTGTGTGACAACGCCAAAAGCTCATAGCTATTCAAATAAACAAATGTAAATGACTTCCAGTACTTGTTTTTGAGGTTTAAAAATACCATGTTCAGGCCTTTGATAGAGGAGAATACCGGTAGATGAAGGCTGGCTGGTCTGCTGCTGGGGCATCCACCACTCTGATGTAGGCTACATCACATGTTGCTCTCAAATGGATGATTAATGCCATTGACTAGGGTCTTTGTTATGCCGATGGATTACAGTTTCTATCAACTGCTATGTGGTCATCAGATAAACTTGCAGGGAAAACCCTTGAAATTGATGAATCATGCATGGGTCATGACACCCCTCCCTCCCTCCCACCACACTCACCCCCTCCCTCCCTCCACCCTCTATACTCCCTCCCTCCAACACTGGTTTAAGGTGAGACAGGTGGTCCTACTGTAGCCTACCTCCTGCAGGGTCCTCCGGAGGCGCAGCAGCAGGGTCTTGACAGAGGTGCAGTCCTGCTGCATCAGCCTAAGGGGCAGTGCCTCTAGCCCCCGGTGCCTCGCCCTCCCGGCCCAGGCACCAGTCAGCAGGCAGCAGGGTAGTGGGCCGGCTCGGCTCCCTGGAACACAAGCACAGAACCACCGTCACACCTGGGCGCAAGCACACACACACACAAGCTTACTTACTGGGGTCTAAAAGCGGGCCATATTCAAAGATACAGTACATCCTAAGTTAAAATAAGATTATGCCATTTAGCAAATGCTTTTATCCAGAGCGACATACAGGGCTCCCGAGTGGCGCAGTCTAAGACACTGCATCTCAGTGCTAGAGGCGTTATTACAGACCCTGATTCGATTCCAGGCTGTATCACAACCGGCCGTGATTGGTAGTCCCATAGGGCGGCGGACAATTGGCCCAGCGTTGTCCGGGTTAGGGTTTGGCCGGGGTAGGCCGTCATTGTAAATAAGAATTTGTTCTTAACTGACTCGCCTAGTTAAATAAAGGTTAAATAAAAAATACAATCATGCTTGCATACATTTTATGGACAAGTGGTCTCGGGAATTGAACCCACTATCCTGGCGTTGCAAGCGCAGGAAGAAAGAAATATGTCAAAGACCAATAACAAATACTTCTACAATTCAAAACTGTGTAATAAAATATTCCCTAAAGCTGAGTTCACACAGAAACTACACTCTCAACTGGACTGGTTCAGATTGTCAGTTGTGTTCAGATTTTAGAACCATGGAACCTGTTCACAACAGAGAATCTGAATAGTTGAGTTGAGTCTAGATTTTCTCCAATGGTCTGTGTGAACTCCGTCTGATGATAAAAACCCTCATCATGCAGCCAAGGAGGTCCAGGTGTCACTTCAGAGCTGCTCCACACAACGCAGCCGAGAAAATGAACCACGTCTGCCAATATCAAGTGGATCTACTTCCTCGTGTGAGATGATACTTAATTCCGACAGGACAGGAGCCGTGATTCATTACTTCCTATCAGCGATTGCCATCGCAGATATCCTTTGTCTACACAGGTTTGAAAGGAATCTCTTGTTGAGCGTTCCTCGTCAAACAAGATTGACTGTGGTAATTAGTGATATTGCTTCAGAGACTTCCACCTGACCCGAGCAATGAGAGATGAATGGTGTCCAGATAACCTTATCCACAGATGAAGCCTCCATTTTAGTTCCTTATCCTCCTCCATTTCACTTTCTTATCCTCTTATGCAAAATGGAGACGTAACCAAGGGGATTTAAATGTTTTGCTTGCAAATGAAATTGACTGCGACCCCAAATCCCCTCCAATTGTATTAATTGGAGAGGATTTCCTCCTTCGAGGCCATTGTGGTGAAGAAGACCATGTGTAAATTGGATATCTGCAAGATACATAAGACAGTCGTTGAAAGCTAAGCAAGGCAAGTGTCCCTGGCTGTGTATTTAGAGTAAGTTCTGTTTTCCATCATCAACAACAACAAAACATTGTCCAGTTCATGTGAAATTGTAGAATAAACAACTACAGCTTTACACTGACATTTTCACATCTGCTAGCTAGCTGTTGACATTTTTGATACTACTGTGCAGTGCGACTGCTCAAACGCTTGAAGACATTTTCAAAAGGTGAGTACAAAAATACCAAAGCGATTTCTAAAAACAGACAACAGAAAGAGAGCGGGCTGCATGCAAAAACCAGGAAGGAAGCCTCATTATAAACAGTGTCCATAACACTTAAACCAGGTGAGTTTCAGCACTGAAATAAAGATGCATTCACCAATGCAGTAATGGCACCTATAAAACTACAAAATGAACATTGGCTAGATGAAATCATCCAAGACAAGTGTTTTGTTGAGCAAACTAATAGCAAAAAAACGCCAGAGAATTTGAGGCATTGACGTAGGTAAGTCAGTTGGGCTAGCAAAAAGAAACCGTCGGAATCCCATGGAGGGAAATTACAGTTGGGTTTTAAAGACAGAAGACTTGACTGAACAGAGCTCCTGACTGATGACACGATCCATCACACAGGCCTCCTCTGACTTCCTGTCTGTCGACCAATCACGCGGGCCAGATGGAGAGGGTCTCCCCCTTTCTCTCTCCCAAAACAAACACACAAACTATAGATTTCAGAAAGGCAGAGGAGTCGAAAACATCTGTAGAGAAGAAAACGTTTGCTTCACAGAACATTAAGCATAATTTGCTCAAGGGGATGTGGGGGAGGTTCAGTGGTTGGTTCTGTTGTGTTCTGTGTTGTTTTATTGTGTTCCGTGTGTGTTGGAGCCAAGGAGGCCTCACATCTCAGTGAGTTACAGGGTAGACACACATACGGCTGCAGACAGTCTCCTCAGCAGAAGATTAATTCTCTACAGGAGGGGAGGAGATTTCTCGCCAATGGATGATCAATCTTATTCATTTGTCAAGGCTGTTGATTAGGGATGATAGCAAGTGTCCTCTGGTCTGGTTCTGGGTGTCTGTGCTGTACTCTGTAGGCCTGTAATGGTAGCTAATGGAACTGTAGCAACTTTGTTGGCATCAAAATCCGGGTAGAATAGACTTGCTTGGGCCAAGAAACACGAGCAATTGAGATTAGTCCGGTGGAAAGCTGTCCTTTGGTCCGATGAGTCCAAATTTGAGATTTTTGGTTCCAACCGCTGTGTCTTTGTGAGACGCAGAGTAGGTGAACAGATGATCTCCACATGTGTGGTTCCCACCGTGAAGCATGGAGGAGGTGTGATGGTGTGGGGGTGCTTTGTAAGGGCTAAATGACCAAGAGGGAGAGTGATGGAGTGCTGCATCAGATGACCTGGCCTCCACAATCACCCAACCTCAACCCAACTAAGATGGTTTGGGATGAGTTGGACCACAGAGTAAAGCAAAAGCAGCCAACAAGTGCTCAGCATATATGGGAACTCCTTTAAGACTGTTGGAAAAGCATTCCAGGTGAAGCTGGTTGAGAGTGTGCAAAGCTGTCATCAAGGCAAAGGGTGGCTACTTTGAAGAATCTCAAATATATTTTTGATTTGTTTAACACTTTTTTTTACTACATGATTCCATTTCATAGTTTTGATGTCTTAACTACTATTCTACAATGTAGAAAATAGTAAAAAACTAGTATGTGTGTCCAAACTATTGACTGGTACTGTATATTACTAATTGCACCTGTGGACCACCATCATCACCTGTAAATAAAATAACAACTTGTGCACCTGATCCTACCTCCTGCAACATTTCTGCCCTTATGACTACTATATATTTGACACTCCCAGACAGAAAAACACAGCAGGCCACATACCTCAATTCTCCCCAGGTTGATGGGTAAACCATCTGGAAAATGGGGTGTTGTCGTTCTTTCCAGGAAGTAGCGATTTTCCCCAAAATGCGTGTTGTTGCCCCCAGTTAGATGGTGTAAGGGAAAGTGTCCATTATTACCCTCCATCTAGCCAGGATTGTGCCAAAGTCACAGACTTGTGGTAATTGTAGTTGTGTGTATCCTCCCTTTCATTTCTTCCTTTCTTTTAAATCTTTGACTAGGGTTTGTCTGTCTGTCTGTCTATCTGTGTGTCTATGTGTGTAACACATGATGTCTGGGACAGCTCTGGGAACGGGATGACACGCAAAAAATGCCAAACTTTGTGTCTTATTAGGGCCTGATGTGTTTGTGCTCCAAGCCATTTGTGTTGATTTGTTTACTCTAAGATGTTGGGGCCTGTTTACCATTTACAAGCCCTAAAGCCTCTTAAAGTCAGCGAGGGCATTAGCCTACCAGTCATGACATACACAGACTGTACAGTCACGCAACAAAAAAATCTGTGCCTCGGTCACAATGCAATGTGTGCATTAAAACAACAAAAAACCAAGATGGTGGTTTAGACATAAATGCTGTTTAGAAATGACCAAGGTCATCCCAACAAATGCACCTCCTCTATAAATCACGGGTTGGTTGGTGCTGAGAGGACAGAGGATGATGAGTCTCATATCTAGGCCAGGTTTCAGGACTTCCTCCTACAGTAATAAGCTGTACACACAAGACCGCGGTGCCAACATGTGTGTGCTCCCGTATGTGTGGCGCCGCTCTCTCCTGTCACTGGGCATCAAGATGAGGAGCTTGTTGTCAGGGTACACCTGCGATTCCACTGCCGGCATAATCTTTAAAATGCTACATCTGCTGAGATCCCGTTCAGAACATCATTGCCAAATACGCCCGTCTTAGTTGAGTGCAATCGTCTCAAATGAGAGAGAAAGCGCGAGAGAGAAGTCAAATGAGAGAAAGAAAGCAATTACTCTGTTTTTTCTTTTGTTGAGCAACAAAAACAATGACGTTGGCTGATGCCTGGCAGGTAGTGACAGGAGAGATTCAGAAGACTCTCGATGGGCTCAATTAACCAATGGCTGCTGTCAAACAGTCACTGGTTTGACCCTATAAATTGATCTGGACCCCATCTAGTGTGTGCGTGCCCATCGCTTGGCCAATATGTCTTCTGAATAGTGATGAGGCGCCGTGAAAGGCCTGAGACAGTTCCCATGGCAACAAGCAAACATTGAAAGTGTCGAAATTAGATTCCTCATATGATTCTGTCTCATACTGTAATTTCCTACCAGACCCTCTTCTGTTGACTGATTCATTATTGTTTACTTACATGCAAAAGATGTCCAACATCAAAGGCAGATGGGAGAACAGAATAACAGATGCAGCCATAGTTTATCAGAGAGACCTCAATAAATCAGCAAATATCCTGAGGGTGAAATTCTAAGGAGGTTGAAACAAATGTCATGTGACTGAACAGAGGGGAAAACTTTACTTTGCTGCTTCTGGGGCCCTCCAGTTCTGGAGCTTTGAGACCTTGCACTGAGGTTGGCCCTGTCTCTGACAGTACACTGTGCGAAATCATTCCAAGCTCTGATTGGAAGAGAAAATATTGATTTCTTTCCAGGTAGTCTCCAGGGTGGAATTCATTAGGGCACACACGTTTCAAAATGTTTTAGAACCCGAAAACGAAGATGAGAATTTCAGATAGCACTTCCTCATTTTGTGGGAAATGTTTTAAGATAGGCCTAACTAACGCACCACCTCCAACACAGAAAACAATGATGAAATGCACCATCAGAAAAAAACATTCGGAGAAATTCTGTGTCTGAAGAAGAAAATAATAAACGTCGGCCACAGGAGAGCACGGCCAGACAAAGTAATAATCTACATCCAAGACTTGTCTGGCACGAACAATGAAACTGAAGGGAATATCAAACTACACTGCAAACCTTTATTGCACACATTCCATAAACTCAAATAAGCCTTTCAAGTGTGCAGCCAAATCAAATATATTGTAAAATCTGCCACAGTGCACATTTACCCAGTAATGGCATGTGTTGTTCTTATCCACTACAGGGGAAAAAGTGCACAAATGTATTTTATCAATATTTCCCTGTTGTGATGGTTCATATCTGTGGGGTGCACAGACAAAACATGTTAGACATTAAGGTAATACTCTGCATCAGCATGTTCTGCTAGGCCACGTCAAAAGGCTTCTCTAATAAAAATGATTAAGATAGCAATGCTTTTGTTGCAATGAGACTTTTATCGATGCCTGTTCATGGCTCTCATTGTTTTACCTAATCAGTTCCAACCCTAGAAGGAAGCATTTGGTGCTAATGGCTTCATATAAAGAGCAATGGGACTTTATGTCCATTCTGTTCACAAATTTTAATATGAGCTTTCCTTCCTGCATGAAAGAACAGTGACTGCTCACAGTTGGGATGTGCCAGGGATACAGTACAGTCGTGGACAAACGTTTTGAGAATGACCCAAAAAAAAAAAATCCCAAAGTCTGCTGCCTCAGTTTGTATGATGGTAATTTGCATATACTCGAGAATGTCATGAAGAGTGATCAGATGAGTTGCAATTAATTGCAAAGTCCCTCTTGAACTGAATCCCCAAAAAACATTTACACTTCAATACAGCCCTGCCACAAAAGGACCAGCTGACATCATGTCAGTGATTCTCTCATTAATACAGGTGTGAGTGTTGACGAGGACAAGGCTTGAGATCACTCTGTCATGCTGATTGAGTTTGAAATACAGACTGGAAGCTTCAAAAGGAGGGTGGTGCTTGGAATCATTGTTCTTCCTCTGTCAACCATGGTCGCCTAAAAGGAAACACGTGCCATCATCATTGTTTTGCACAAAAATGGCTTCACAGGCAAGGATATTGCTGCCAGTAAGATTGCACCTAAATCCACCATTTATCGGATCATCAAGAACTTCAAGGAGAGCGATTCAATTGTTGTGAAGAAGGCTTCAGGGCGCCCAAGAAAGTCCAGCAAGTGCCAGCACCGTCTCCTAAAGTTGATTCAGCTGCGGGATCGGGGCACCACCAGTACAGAGCTTGCACAGGAATGGCAGCAGGCAGGTGTGAATGCATCTGCACGCACAGTGAGGCGAAGACTTTTGGAGGATGGCCTGGTGTCAAGAAGGGCAGCAAAGAAGACACTTCTCTCCAGGAAAAACATCAGGGACAGACTGATATTCTGCAAAAGGTACAGGGATTGGACTGCTGAGGACTGGGGTAAAGTCATTTTCTCTGATGAATCCCCTTTCCGATTGTTTGGGGCATCCGGAAAAAAGCTTGTGCGGAGAAGACAAGGTGAGCACTACCATCAGTCCTGTGTCATGCCAACAGTAAAGCATCCTGAGACCATTCATGTGTGGGGTTGCTTCTCAGCCAAGGGAGTGGGCTCACTCACAATTTTGCCTAAGAACACAGCCATGAATAAAGAATGGTACCAACACATCCTCCGAGAGCAACTTCTCCCAACCATCCAGGAACAGTTTGGTGACGAACAATGCCTTTTCCAGCATGATGGAGCACCCTGCCATAAGGCAAAAGGGATAACTAAGTGGCTCGGGGAACAAAACATCAATATTTTCGGTCCATGGCCAGGAAACTCCCCAGACCTTAATCCCATTGAGAACTTGTGGTCAATCCACAAGAGGCGGGTGGACAAACAAAAACCCACAAATTCTGACAAACTCCAAGCATTGATTATGCAAGAATGGGCTGCCATCAGTCAGGATGTGGCCCAGATGTTAACTTCACCGGCTCCAGCAGAAAAACTGACTGTTTTGGAGAGCCTGGCGTGCCCAAAGTAAAATGCCTCCCATTTAGGCCCAGAAAATGGGATATGCATATATTTAGTACCATTGGATAGGAAACACTCTGAATTTTCCAAAACTGTTAACCATTTGTCTGTGGGTCAATCAGAACGCATTTGGCAGGCAAAACCCTGAGGAATCTCTGTCCTGAAAAAAGTCATTTTGACACATTGCTCATTTTTGAGCCCCTCCTATCCAAAATGACCATATATAGGCATGTGAACTCAGTGCACGTCGCTTCCTTATGATGTCATCAACCACGAGACGGTGTTTTACTCCATCTTGGGGGAATTTCGGCCATTGATAAACAGCATGGAACGAGAGACCACGCTATGAAAACTCTTCAGAGTGCGCGTGCATGAGAAGGCGCGCTGTGCCTTATTTATCGCTTTTTAGCGCTCAGTTTATATTCCGGCTGATTTATAATAGTACATATACGTAAAAGGGTTCCTAAGGATACATTTAAAACTATGTTTGATTGTTTTTGGACAAGTTTATAGGTATAATTTTAACGAGTCGGCGCTTGAGTTTCAAAGGAGTAATGGAGGCTGTCGTTTCTGATTATAACGCATGAACCAAATGGAGGATTTATGGATAAAAGACGTTACTTTTTCTAACAAAAGAACCATGGATTGTCTTCGTTGGACACTTAGGAAGACCTCAGCAGAAGTTCTTCAACAGGTAATTACTTTGTTTTCGCTGTGAAATGTGTTATGTGTGTGCCATGATTGCTAATCGATACATGGCTATTGGAAAATATGTGAGGTGCTACCCTCAAACAAATGAATGTGCTGCTTTAGCCGTAAAGCCTTTTTGAAATCTGACAACGCTGTGATATTGCCTAAAAACAGAGCTTTTGATGAGTATGGAACACTTGTATATAGCTGGATGTTTAATAATTCAATTTTCGGATTTTAAATCTGGCGCTACAGGTTTGCGCTAGTAGTGTCGGGATGATCCCGCTAGCGACCCACTGGTATTTGAGTCGTTAATTGACAGCATGCCAGGGCGGATTGCAGAGGTCTTGAAAAAGAAGGGTCAACACTGCAAATATTGACTCTTTGCATCAACTTCATGTAATTTTTTCCTCATCAATCTACACACAATACCCCATAATGACAAAGGAAAAACTGTTTTTAGAACTGTTCGCAAAAATTCTGAAATATCACATTTACATAAGTATTCAGACCCTTTACTCAGTACTTTGTTGAAGCACCTTTGGCAGCATTAACAGCCTTGAGTCTTCTTGGGTATGACCCTACAAGCTTGGCACAACTGTATTTGGGGAGTTTCTCCCATTCTTCTCAGCAGATCCTCCAAGCTCTGTCAGGTTGGACGGGGAGCGTCGCTGCACAGCTATTTTCAGGTCTCTCCAGAAATGTTTGATCGGGTTCAAGTCCGGGCTCTGGCTGGGCCTCTCAAGGACATTCAGAGACTTGTCCCGAAGCCACTCCGGCAATGTCTTGGCTGTGTGCTTAGGGTCGTTGTCCTGTTGGAAGGTGAACCTTCACCCCAGTCTGGAGCAGGTTTTCATCAAGGATCTCACTGTACTTTGCTCTGTTCATCTTTCCCTCTATTCTGACTAGTATCCCAGTCCCTGCCGCTGAAGAAAATCCCCACAGCATGATGCTGCCACCACCATGCTTCACCTTAGGGATGGTACCAGGTTTCCTCCAGACGTGACGCTTGGCATTCAGGCCAAAGAGTTCGATCTTGGTTTCATCAGACCACAGAATCTTGTTTCTCATGATCTCAGAGTCTTTTGGCAAACTCCAAGCGGACTTTCGTGTCTTTTACTGAGGAGTGGTTTCCGTCTGACCACTCTACCATAAAGGCCTGATTGGTGGAGTGCTGCAGAGATGGTTGTCCTTCTGGAAGGTTCTTCCATCTCCACAGAGCTCTCCAAGCGAGTTTATGCATTAAAAAAGCATATGCATTACCATGGTAGCAAAAAAGAAAACATTGGAGATCATGGGAAAATTATTAGGCCAACAGTTCACCTGACACAAGACTGAATACAAACATTGCACTGCTGATTTTATGTGCATTTTACATTTACTGTACTTTTCACAGCATTTTGTCAATAACAAAATCTGAAAATAGTCTGGATACATTCAGTTACATAATAATAAGAATATTCATAACAATTTTGGAGTAGGAGACAGATGAGAAAAAACTATTACTAAATGTGTCTCCAAGTTGCCTCATACCTCTCCAAACTGCACAGTTCCTCAGTTATTTCAATAAACATTTGTCACACCCTGATCTGGTTCACCGGTCCTTGTCTCCCCCCCTTCCAGGTGTCGCTTATTATCCCCGGTGTATATATCCCTGTGTTTCCTGTCTCTCTGTGCCAGCGTTTTTCCTTGCTCCTATTTTTCCCAGTCTCTGTTTGTTTCTAGTCCTCCTGGTTTCGGCCCTTGCCTGTCCTGACTCCGAACCCGCCTGCCTGACCCCACTGCCTGTTCTGACTACCAGCCTGCCTATCCCCTTGTACTGTTTTGGACTTGGATCTGGTTTCTGACCCCTGCCTGGCCTGACCTCGAGACTGCCTATCGTCTGGTACTGTTTGGACTCAGATCTGGTTTATGAACTCCCGCCAGTAGTACGAACTGGCCATGACAGACCCAGCAGACTTGGACCAGCTCCGTCACGTTGTCTCCCTGCAGGGAACCACCATTGGGAGGAATGAGGAGGTAATTCGGGACCTTTTTTGGAAGGGCTTTGTTCCCTGACGGAATGCCACGACCAAGGATTCAAGGCGGTAATGGAGCAAATCAGTGAATTAGCTCATAGGCAGCACGCCACATCTGAGACCTCCCAACCATCCAATAACCTCCTACTAGTGGTGGATTGGTTCAACCTACCCCAGCTCCCCAAGAGCCCCACATCCCTCTTCCGGAACATTATGCAGGCGATACTGGTACCTGCCGGGTGTTCCTTTCTCAGTGCTCTCTCATCTTCGAACTCCAGCCCTCTTCATTTCTGTCAGACCGATCGAAGATAGCGTATTTAATCACGCTAATGTCTGGAAGGGTGCTCTCCTGGGCAACAGCTGTGTGGAAGCAGCAATCCGCTGTGTGCCAGAGCTTGGAGGAATTCATGGCAGAAGTGAGGAAGGTTTTCGATTCTCCGGTGTCCGTGAGGGAGGCGGCTCAAAAACTACTGCAGGTACATCAAAACTTTGGTAGTGTGGCAGACTACGCAGTAGATTTTCGCACATTGGCCGCCGAGAGTTCTGTTCGACAACTTCCTCTATGGACTGTCGGAAGGGTTAAAGGACGAGCTCGCAGCTCAGGGAAATACCACTGGACCTCGATTCCCTTATCGCCCTTTCGATTAGGATTGATGGGCGCCTAGGAGAATGCCGGTGTGAGAGGTCAGGCCTCGGGATGATGGCACTCGTCCTAAGGAATCCGGAAATCCCCGAAGTGTGTATTTCCGAGGAGAGTCGAAAACACCCGAGGTTCCCCGAGAATCATCAATTGCGGGTGAGTTGGATACTCCTGAGCCTATGCAACTGGGAAGAGCTAAGTTATCGGTTGGGGAACGCTCACATAGGCTGAGTTCAAACTGTTGTCTGTACTATGGAGGGGCAGGACATTATATAACTACCTGCCCTGTTAGGAAACCCTCGTCTCTGGTGGGTACAAGTAGTCTGGTGAGCCAGACTGGGAGTTCCCTAATTCCCATCACCCTCACTGCTTTTTTGTTGTGCTTTTGCTGTGGGGAGACCAATCTAAGTCTCTCTGGGTGCTCATTGACTCTGGGGCTGAAAAAAGTTTTATGGATGCTACTACTGTTTCTGAACTTGGTATTCCCACTCAACCACTCTCTGTCCCCATGGATGCAAGGACACTGGACGGCCGCTCAATTGGAAGAGTCACCCATAGTACAGTGCCGTTCATATACGGGTTTCAGGAAACCATAGTGAGACCATACAGTTCCTCCTCATTGCATCTCCCCATGTTCCTGTTGTCTTGGGATTTTCCTGGCTCCAAAAACACAACCCTGTTATTGACTGGACCATAAGCTCCATCCTGGGTTGGAGCCCATTTTGCCATTCCCACTGTCTTAAAGCAGCACAGCCGTCCCCGAGACGTCCTCCTCAGGGTGTTAGCAAGGTTTTGGATGTCTCTGCCAATCCCACTGAATACCATGACCTCCTGGAAGTTTTCAGTAAGGCACGTGCTACTTCTCTTCCTCCGCACCGTCCTTATGATTGTGCAATTGATCTCCTTCCAGGCACCACACCACCTCGTGGTCGGCTATATTCTCTATCCGGGCCAGAGACCAAGGCCATGGATGAATACATAGATGAGTCTCTGGCTACTGGAGGCGTCCGTCCGTCTGCATCTCCTGCCAGCGCAGGGTTTTTCTTTGTGGCGAAGGACAAGACCCTGTGCATTGACTACCGGGGTCTGAACGACATTACGATTAAGAATCGTTACCGCCTACCACTCCTCTCCTTGGCTTTTGAACCTCTACAGGGGGCCATCATTATTTCCAAGCTGGACCTTCGGAATGCCTACCACCTGGTTCGGATACGCGAAGGAGATGAGTGGAAGACAGCAATCAACACAGCCAGCGGACATTATGAGTACCATGTCATGCCGTTTGGACTCGCAAACTGTCTTCCAGGCTCTGGTAGACGATGTTCTCCGGGACATGCTAAACCGTTTTGTGTTCGTCTACCATGACGACTTCCTGTTTTTTTCCCGGTCTGCCCAAGAACATGTTCTTCATGTCAGACAGGTCCTTCAGCGCCTCCTGGAGAACCAATTGTTCGTGAAAGCCGAGAAGTGTGAGTTCCACCGCTCGACAATATCCTATCTTGTATTTGTCATCGCTGAAGGAAATGTCCAAATGGATCCTGGAAAAGTGAAAGCAGTGGTAGATTGGCCACAACCTACGTCCAGGGTGCAGTTACAACGTTTCCTGGGTTTTGCTAACTTCTACCGCCGTTTAATTCGGGGCTACAGTTCCCTGGCGGCCCCCCTCTCTGCACTCACCTCTCCAAAAGTACCGTTCACATGGTCTCCAGCTGTCGACAGAGCTTTTGTGGACCTGAAGCATCGGTTCACCACAGCACCCATCCTCGTATATCCGGACCCGTCCTGTCAATTTGCGGTACAGGTTGTTGCTTCTGACGTTTGAGTGGGGGACCAAAAGCTTCATCCCGGTGCTTTCCTGTCCCATCGTCTCAATCCTGCAGAGAAGAACTACGACGTGGGCAACCAAGAACTCCTGGCGGTCGAGATGGTGTTGGAAGAATGGAGGAACTGGCTGGAAGGAGCAGAATCTTGTTCTGGACCGAATTTGGAATATCTCCGTACAGCCAAGCGCCTTAACTCCAAGCAGGCCCGGTGGGCTCTCTTGTTTACAAGATTCAACCATCTCCTACCGCCCAGGGTCAAAGAATGTGAAGCCTGATGCCCTCTCCCGCCTATACAGTTCCTCTGCCACACCCTCGACCTCTGAAACCATTCTCCCTACCTCATGCCTTGCGGCCTCAGTGGGTTGGGGGATTGAGACCCTGGTACGCAAGGCACAACGTTCCCAGCCTGGACCTGAAGGGGGCTCGGCTAACCAGCTATTTGTCCCTAACTCAGTCCAGTCCCGGGTCCTGGAATGGGCTCATTCCTCCAGGATGACCTGTCATCCAGGTTCCCGCCGTACCCTAGCATTCCTCCGACAACGTTTCTGGTGGCCAACAATGGTTCCTGACATCTCTGCCTTCGACATCTCGTATCAGTTCTGGAAGGCGTTCTGCACCCTTATTGGGGCGTTGGCCAGCCCATCCCCGATCAAACGGCCAGTCGGAGCAAGCTAATCAGGACCTGGAGACCACCCTAAGATGCCTGATCTCAACCAACCCCACTAACTGGAGCCGACAACTGGTCTGTGTGGAGTATGCACCGGAACACTCTTCCCTGTTCAGCCACGGGACTCTCCCCTTTTGAGTGCTCCATGGGGTACCAGCCTCCACTCTTCCCAGAACAAGAACCGGAAATAAACGTACCCTCGGCCCAGATGTTCGTCCGCCGCTGTCGACGTACCTGGAGAAGAGCTCGTGTAGCATTTCTCAAGACCAACTCCAGGTATCGTCAACAAGCGGACCGCCGCCGACTCCAGCTCCCTGCTACCGCATTGGGCAGAGGGTATGGCTGTCCACACGGGACCTGCCCCTTCGGGTAGAGTCCCGCAAACTGTCCCCCCATTTCATTGGTCCCTTTCCCATCTCTAGAGCCCTTAGTTCCACGGCTGTCCGTCACTTGTTACCCAGTAGACTCCGTATTCACCCTACTCTTTCTATGTGTCTAGGATTAAGCCCGTGTCTCACAGTCCTTTGTCTTCTGTACCCAGGCCCACCCACCCCTCCCAGTGTCATTGATGGCATTCCGGCACACACGGTAAAATGCCTCCTGGGTGTTCGACCACTGGTACTGTTTGGACTTGGTTTATGAATTCTCGCCTGTCCCCGACCTGCCTTTGCCTACTCCCTTGGTTATAATAAATATCGGAGCTCTACCATCTACCTCCTGTGTCTGCATTTGGGTCTCGCCTTGTGCCCTTATAAATGCATGACTCAAGGAAAAGAGCCTTGTACGATAAGATGTTATTTTTTAGCTCTCCTAGCTTTGTCATTATTTTATTTTTTATTTCACCTTTATTTAACCAGGTAGGCCAGTTGAGAACAAGTTCTCATTTACAACTGCAACCTGGCCAAGATAAAGCAAAGCTGTGCGACACAAACAACACAGAGTTACATATGGGATAAACAAACGTACAGTAAATAACACAATAGAAAAGTATATATACAGTGTGTGCAAATGTAGTATGATTAGGGAGGTAAGGCAATAAATAGGCCATAGTGGTGAAATAATTACAATTTAGTAATTAAACACTGGAGTGATAGTTGTGCAGAAGATGAATGTGCAAGTAGAGATACTGGGGTGCAAAGGAGCAAAAAATAAATAACAATATGGAAATGAGGTAGTTGGGTGGGCTATTTACACGACAGCAGATGCTTAAAGTTAGTGAGGGAGATATGAGTCTCCAGCTTCAGTGATTTTTGCAATTAGTTCCAGTCATTGGCAGCAGAGAACTGGAAGGAAAGGCAGCCAAAAGAGGAGTTGGCTTTGGGGATGACCAGTGAAATATACCTGCTGGAGCGCGTGCTACTGGTGGGTGCTGCTATGGTGACCAGTGAGCTGAGATAAGGCGGGGCTTTACCTAGTATAGACTTATAGATGACCTGGGGCCAGTGGGTTTGGCGACGGATATGAAGCAAGGACCAGCCAACGAGAGCATACAGGTCGCAGTGGTGGGGCTTTGGTGACAAAATGGATGGCACTGTGATAGACTACATCCAATTTGCTGAGTAGAGTGTTGGAGGCTATTTTGTAAATGACATCGCCGAAGTCAAGGATTGGTAGGATAGTCAGTTTACGAGGGTATGTTTGGCAGCATGAGTGAAGGGTACTTTGTTGCAAAATAGGAAGGCGATTCTAGATTTAATTTTGGATTGGAGATGGTTATTATGAGTCTGGAAGGAGAGTTTATAGTCTAACCAGACACCTAGGTATTTGTAGTTGGCCACATATTCTAAGTCAGAACCGTCCAGAGTAGTGATGCTAGATGGGCGGGCTGGTGCGGGCAGCGATCGGCCTGAGAATTGAACCCTGTGGCACCCCCATAGAGACTGCCAGAGGTCCGGACAACAGGCCCTCCGATTTGACACACTGAACTCTATCTGAGAAGTATTTGGTGAACCAGGCGAGGCAGTCATTTGAGAAACCAAGGCTGTTGAGTCTGCCGATAAGAATGTGGTGATTGACAGAGTCGAAAGCCTTGGCCAGGTCGATGAAGACGGCTGCACAGTATTGTGTTTTATCGATGGCGGTTATGATATCGTTTAGGACCTTGAGCGTGGCTGAGGTGCACCCATGACCAGCTCGGAAACCAGATTGCATAGCGGAGAAGGTACGGTGGGATTCTAAATGGTCGGTGATCTGTTTGTTAACTTGGCTTTCGAAGACTTTAGAAAGGCAGGGTAGGATAGATATAGGTCTGTAACAGTTTGGGTCTAGAGTGTCTCCCCCTTTAAAGAGGGGGATGACTGCGGCAGCTTTCCAATCTTTAGGGATCTCAGACGATACGAAAGAGAGGTTGAACAGGCTAGTAATAGGGGTTGCAATTGTGGCGGATAATTTTAGAAATAGAGGGTCCAGATTGTCTAGCCCAGCTGATTTGTAAGGGTCCAGATTTTGCAGCTCTTTCAGAACATCAGCTATCTGGATTTGGGTGAAAGAGAAATGGGGGAGGCTTGGGCAAGTTGCTGTGGGGGGTGCAGAGCTATTGACCGGGGTAGTGGGCAGCTGGGAGGAGGTGCTCTTCTTCTCCATGGACTTTACAGTGTCCCAGAACTTTTTGGAGTTTGTGCTACCGGATGCAAATTTCTGTTTGAAAAAGCTAGCCTTTGCTTTCCTAACTGCCTGTGTATATTGGTTCCTAACTTCCCTGAAAAGTTGCATATCGCGGGGGCTATTCGATGCTAACGCAGTACGCCACAGGATGTTTTTGTGCTGGTCAAGGGCAGTCAGGTCTGGAGTGAACCAAAGACTATATCTATTCTTAGTTCTACATTTTTTGAATGGGTCATGCTTATTTAATATGGTGAGGAAAGCACTTTTTAAAGAATAACCAGGCATCCTCTAATGACGGAATGAGGTCAATATCCTTCCAGGATACCCGGGCCAGGTCGATTAGAAAGGCCTGCTCGCTGAAGTGTTTAAGGGATACCTTTTATCAGTGATGAGGGGTTGTCGTTTGACCGCGGACCCATTACGGACGCAAGCAATGAGGCAGTGATTGCTGAGATCCTGTTTGAAGACAGCAGAGGTGTATTTAGAGGGCAGGTTGGTCAGGATGATATCTATGAGGGTGCCCGTGTTTACAGATTTAGGGTTGTACCTAGTAGGTTCCATGATAATTTGTGTGAGATTGAGGGCATCTAGCTTAGATTGTAGGATGGCCGGGGTGTTAAGCATATCCCAGTTTAGATCACCTAACAGTACAAACTCTGAAGATAAATGGGGGGGCAATTCATTCACATATGGTGTCCAGGGCACAGCTGGGGGCTGAGGGGGGTCTAGAACAAGCGGCAACAGTTGAGAGACTTATTTCTGGAACTCTGCAGGCTATCTCTGCAGTAGATTGGAACTCCACCCCCTTTGGCAGTTCTATCTTTGCAGAAAATGTTGTAGTTGGGGATGGAAATTTCAGTACTTTTGGTGGCCTTCCTAAGCCAGGATTCAGACATGGCTAGGACATCAGGGTTGGCGGAGTGTGCTAAAGCAGTGAATAAAACAAACTTAGGGAGGAGGCTTCTAATGTTAACATGCATGAAACCAAGGCTTTTATGGTTACAGAAGTCAACAAATGAAGGAACTGAAGCATGCGCACTTGACGTTTTTAGTTTGGCACACAGCCCCGTGTCCCAACCGTCACACAATCACTGCTGTTACCCAATAAAAAAAACTTTCCATTATAAAAATAGCAGATCTGGGTCATGTGGGCATTATTTGAAATCGTATTCTATTGCCGATATGGCTAGCTAAGTTATGAAATCTTAGTGTTAGACTTTCCAAAGGCACTTCAGACATACAGGTTGCAATTTTGCTGTGCATAGAATGGAGTGATGAGTGCATTCAAGTGGGTGTTCTGCAGCTGTTCAGGACAACCCAGGGTATAACTCATGTCATCCTTGTAACTGTGGATCATACACAGCGATCATAATCGTTGATACTGTAAATTACTTGAGTTTTCAAATATGGAAATCTTTCAGAACACATTGACTCCTCTCAATTTACAGCATTTACCTCACTCGGCCAACAACAAAATCGCAAAAGTAGCCCAATTAGCAGGAGGAATTGGGGCAACTTCTTGTCGTGCACCGTGCTCAAGTATATAACGGCTGTCAGTCAAAACCCCTACGGCGCTGTGAAGCGGAGAACCTGAGCTCCGACGTCAGGTATACCATGTTACCTGCCAGACACTGCATTCCAATTTAAGCGTTTATCAGTGTCCAAATCTGTCATTTTCAACCGGTCTACAGGTACGAGTGTAAAGGGCTACAGTACAATTACATAACATTTTTAAAGGTCACCAATAATCCTCCAAAATGTAGTGAGTGGTATAGATGTAGTGAGAGCTGTAGTGAGTGGTATAGATGTAGTGAGAGCTGTAGTGAGTGGTATAGATGTAGTGAGAGCTGTAGTGAGTGGTATAGATGTAGTGAGAGCTGTAGTGAGTGGTATAGATGTAGTGAGAGCTGTAGTGAGTGGTATAGATGTAGTGACAGCTCTCACCTGTGGGTGGTGGTGTCTCTGGGCTCACTGCTAGGGATCCCGTCTCCAGAGGGCTCCCTGCCGAGGATCCTGTTTCCAGAGGGCTCCCTGCCAGGGATCCCGTGTCCAGAGGGCTCCCTGCCAGAGATCCCGTCTCCAGAGGGCTCCCTGCCGAAGATCCTGTTTCCAGAGGGCTCCCTGCCGAGGATCCTGTTTCCAGAGGGCTCCCTGCCAGGAATCTCGTCTCCAGAGGGCTCAATGCGGGAGTGCAGCAGGCTCAGGCAGGAGGACATTGACTGACTGGAGTCCTCTCGGGATACTAAACACACACAGAAATGCAGTAGCATTCAGTCAACATTACATTCAGTCAACACTACATTCAGTCAACATTACGTTAGACAATAGGTTTGGTTTTACAGAGTCGACAACATGTTAAGAGTAGCCAACCCTGGATAATATACTATAACAAGTGCCATTATTGAACACTGCACTTCTGATAACTAATCTTTCCATTCTATTCACTGGATGCTACTCAGAGTAAAATACACAATGGCATTTCCGTTAAAGTCTCATGCAGAGAGACGACTAAGAAAACTGGTTTGACAACCAGAAATAACCAGATCTTTAAAAGGATGTGGAAGGCTCTGTTTCAAGGTAAAACTGAGTGTGTCTCTGCCCTGCAGCCCATAAATTGCTGTGAAACTGCCTGGTTTTTAATAAAAATGCCAAGGAGCCACCTGAGAGAGATAAAATAGGAGCATCTGTGTGTTTGTGTGTCTGTACTCAGGCATGTGTGTGTGTGTGTGTGTGCGCGCGTCTTCATTTGAGTTGGGGTGAGACTTCCCACTTCCTTCTCTTCCTCAGTAAACCACCTCATCACTTCGCTTTAAGTGTGCGATTTATCAAATCTTTGCAGGGATTTCATGCCAGTCTGTGAACCACTTAGTACATAAAAAAAGGTACTTAGCATGCAAAATAGTTTTTTTGCATGTATTAATGATGACACCCTGGGAGGCTCTCTGACTAAAGGTTTGCCCTCACTACGTGTTTATGTGTACTTCAGCGTGTTCTGATGTAACCTCTCCAGAAATAGCGGGGACGTTAAGAGAATTAAGATTGAAGGTAATTCTCGAAGTCTGCATAGATGTTGCATGCCTAGAGATATGGAAGTCTCGTGAAACTGACTCAGACCTCCCGTTAGATAAGCAATGAAGGTCTACAGTAGCCTCAACAGCACCCTCTATAGTAGCACCAAGGTGTAGCCAAGGGCAGCCATTTTCCGTCCTCTGGGTACATTGACTTCAATACAAAACCTAGGAGGCTCATGGTTCTCACCCCCTTCCATAGACTTACATGGTAAGGAGGACATCCTCGAACCAATCAGAGCTCTTGCAGTATGAACTATAATTTTGTCCAGTCCCTTAAAGGACCAGAGAATTAATCTTGTACTGAAAGCATAAGTAGGCATGGCAAACCTGTTTTGGGGATTTCTGGTATCATCAAAACAAATCAATCGCAGCACGTTTTTGGACTCATTTAGCAGTTTCTTTTACCTGATTAAGTAAAATACCATTGGAAATTAATGTTGAAAGTTGAATTTATATTCCTAAAATGTAAGTTGAAAATGATGCTGTCACTGCTCTCTGTTGACAAGACATTTTGATAAATAGCCAAATCAATAACCATTATGAAGAAACAGTTTGTGATATATTGAAAACTTAAACATAAAATGTACTATCTACACATATAGTACCAGTCAAAAGTTTGGACACCTACTCCTTCAAGGGTTTTTCTTTATTTTTACTATTTTCTACATTGTATAATAATAGTGAAGACATCAAAGCTATGAAATAACACATATGAAATCATGTAGTAACCAAAAAAGTGCTAAACAAAAATTTGAGATTCTTCTAAGTAGCCACCCTTTTTCTTGATGACAGCTTTGCACACTCTTGGCATTCTCTCAACCAGCTTCATGAGGTAGTCACCTGGAATGCATTTCAATTAACAGGTGTGCCTTGTTAAAAGTAACATTTGTGGAATTTCTTTCCTTCTTAATGTGTTTGAGCCAATCAGTTGTGTTGTGACAACACAACCCTTGAAAGTGTCTTTGGTCCAGTTAAATTAGGCCTAAACTTCCTAAATATCTGAGCAAACAAAGTTTATCCTGCTTAAACTTGGGTGTGTCCCTGGATATACATGTAGGGGTCATGCTCTAATGTTGAGGGCCAAAGTATCCCTGGATGGGTGGATGACAGAGGAGCAGAGGCTGGCTCTCACTATTATTCCCTATATAGTGCACTACTTTTTACCAGAGTCCGATTGGCCCTGGTCAAAAGTAGTGCACTATGTAGGGTATAGGGTGCCATTCGGAATGAAGCCAGTGGCTTGGGGAGTGTTTATACCGTGACGCTGGCGTTGGTCATCAGAGAGCTCCAGGTCCAACATCAGGTCGTCCTCATCCAGCTCAGAGGAACCCAGGTTGTTCAGTAGGTCCTGAGGACACAATACAGGAAACGTACATGTATGTATGACTCAGAGCGTTGGACAAAGTTGAACAACTAGCTTGATGCATGGCACTTGACTTTGGGAGTAGGGTCAGGAGTTATGGGCTATAACTAGGGCCCAGGGTTTTTCCTTGTAAAGTTAGGAGGTGAGAAAACCTGGCACCATAGATATGAGACAAACAGACATACAAGGTCACTCTGTTTGCATTGACATTTTGTATGTTTTGTTAGGTTCATTCATGGCTGTGCTGGAAACATAAGGGGTCACCAAGGCAAAAGTTATGAAATCCAATATCTTTATCTAATAACCAATTATCTAATACATTGAGAATGGGAAACCATTGGCCCAGTAAACATTGATGAAATGTTCAAAAGACATATTCTGAGTAGTGGTTGTGGATTCATGTTCATGCTGACCCATTTCCCTTTTCAAAGGGATATGCTACCATCTTGTGGTGACACCCAGAAAAACAGTTCCCTAGGTGGGTCTACAGGTGAAAAAAGTTAGAAATTCAGAAGATATGAAGATATGACACTGGAGATGTCTTGGAGATAATTAATCTTCTCTAAGGGTTTCTGATGGACAAGGTAAAAGGTATGGTAAAAAAATAAATGTGTTCATATAATTTGGAGAACATTGAGAAATAAATGTGATGCCATTATCACTGGTGAATCATACGATTCGTGTAAGATGGATGTGTACTACCAACTAGCCAAAATGTCAGTGCAGTGTACCAAATTTACAACAAAGTATGTTTATGATGTAATAGCGTAGAGAACAGTATAACATTCTGGACTACATTAACTTCGTTTGAACATAATGTCACCAACTGGTTCTGACTCACATTGATCAACTTTAAGGGGGACAGATTCAAACTAGGCATGCTCAACAGCGAATCTCTATTGAAATACATTTTTAGTCCAAGGATTAGGCTTAATGTGTTCGGGAAACTGCCCCTGAATGTCAAGCTCAAGTCAAGCGTGTGAAATGGCAGAAATGTTCATTGAGTTGGCTGTCGGAGCTCAACCATTTCTGTATAAATGGCATCTAAGATATACATAATTTGGAGCTAAACTAATCTGTTAATGTCACCCCCCCCCAGCAATAGATGTATTAATACTGCTTCACTGTGCAAGCTCTGACCTTTTTACCCCGCAATGATGTTTGAGTAAGTATCTTAAAGAGGCATCAGCAGTTGCTACATTCATTTTTGGACTTATACAGTTGAAGTCGGAAGTTTACATACACCTTAGCCAAATACATTTAAACTCAGTTTTTCACAATTCCTGACATTTAATCCTAGTAAAACTTCCCTGTCTTAGGTCAGTTAGGATCACCACTTTATTTTAAGAATGTGAAATGTCAGAATAATAGTAGAGAGAATGATTTATTTCAGCTTTAATTTCTTTCATCACATTCCCAGTGGGTCAGAGGTTTACATACACTCAATTAGTATTTGGTAGCATTGCCTTTAAAATTGTTGAACTTGGTTCAAACATTTTGGGTAGCCTTCCACAAGCTTCCCACAATAAGTTGGGTGAATTTTGGCCCATTCCTCCTGACAGAGCTGGTGTTACTGAGTCAGGTTTGTAGGCCTCCTTGCTAGCACACGCTTTTTCAGTTCTGCCCACAAATTTTCTATAGGATTGAGGTCGGTGCTTTGTGATGGCCACTCCAATACCTTGACAAATTTGGAAGTATGCTTGGGGTCATTGTCCATTTGGAAGACCCATTTGCGACCAAGCTTTAACTTCCTGACTGATGTCTTTAGATGATGCTTCAAAATATCCACATAATTTTCATTCCTCATGATGCCATCTATTTTGTGAAGTGCACCAGTCCCTCCTGCAGCAAAGCACCCCTACAAGATGATCTGGCCACCCCCGTGCTTGGCCAAACAGTTCCATCAGACCAGAGGACATTTCTCCAAAAAGTACGATCTTTGTCCCCATGTGCAGTTGCAAACCATAGTCTGGCTTTTTTATGGCAGTTTTGGAGCAGTGGCTTCTGCCTTGCTGTGCGGCCTTTCAGGTTATGTCGATATAGGACTCGTTTTACTGTGGATATAAATACTTTTGTACCTGCTTCCTCCAGCATCTTCACAAGGTCCTTTGCTGTTGTTCTGGGATTGATTTGCACTTTTCGTACCAAAGTATGTTCATCTCTAGGAGACAGAATGCGTCTCCTTCCTGAGCGGTATGACGGCTGAGTGCTCCCATGGTGTTTATACTTGCGTACTATTGTTTGTACAGATGAACGTGGTACCTTCAAACGTTTGGAAATCGCTCCCAAGGATGAACCAGACTTGTGGAGGTCTACAATTTATTTTCTGAGGTCTTGGCTGATTTCTTTAGATTATCCCATGATGTCAAGCAAAGAGGCAATGAGTTTGAAGGTAGGCCTTAAAATACATCCACAGGTACACCTCCTATTGACTCAAATGATGTCAATTAGCTTCTAAAGCTATGACATCATTTTATGGAAATTTCCAAGCTGTTTAAAGGCACAGTCAACTTAGTGTATGTAAACTTCTGACCCACTGGAATTGTGATACAGTGAATTATAAGTGAAATAATCTGTCTGTAAACAATTGTTGGAAGAATTACTTGTCATGCACAAAGTAGATGTCCTAACCGACTTGGCAAAACTATAGTTTGTTAAAACAAGAAACTTGTGGAGTGGTTGAAAAACAAGTTTTAATGACTCCAACCTAAGCGTATGTAAACTTCTGACTTCAACTGTAAATGAATGATCTGTACCAATTGATTCTTGAAGAATATAACTTATAAATGCCTCATGAGCTTAGTTCCAACTGTCGTACCCCATCAGAACCCAAAATAAAAGCTTGTTTTACTCCAATGTTTGTAAGCAAAGTAAATGTAAACAAATACTGTATTGCCTCAAAACATGGTTAAAACTATCATTTTGATGTCATGGATGGTCAGTCCTTGCATCCATAGTTCTGTCTATGATTTTGAGTGTGGTTACATTTCCCCAACCCCATCCCTCAACCTTTTTACCAAAACAGGAGCGGGGATACAACTTTGTCATTGTTTCAACTGCTGATTTGTCGCTTTAACGCTAAATGGACACACTGTTTATTATCTATGCATAGTCACTTCACCTCTACCTACATGTGCATATTACTTCCACTAACTGGTATTTTTTACTTCAGTTTATTTTAGTAAATACTTTAACACTTATTTTTCTTAAAACTGCATTGTTGGTTAAGGGCTTGTAAGTAACCTTTTCACTGTAAGGTCTACACCTGTTATATTCGGCACATGTGACAAATAAAATGTGATTTGATTTGAAATGGTGGCTTGTTAAAACAAGGATACATTTCTTCACTGCCAACTTCAGTAGGTCTATTATTTTTCACCTAGAAACACTTTGTGTCAGTAGATACTACATTCATTCTGTACCTGTGGCGTAAATTCAAGAGGATCAATACAGAAAAGATTTGCAGTTGCAGAGGGTCCAGAAACCAGGGGTGTATTCATTAATGCATACCGTATCAAAACGTTTTGCACAATAGCAGAACATTTTGCACCAGAAAAATTCAAACAAGCGTTTCTTATTGGACAAATCCGTTTGCTTCAGTTTGGTTCCTGGTGAATACCCAGATATAAAACTTTCAGAAGAGTTAAGAAGGGGATATTCATAGAGAGATTAGTTTTAAAGGTACAATTCTCTCAAATAAGTACTCAAATGTTTCATTACCAGTCTTCTACAGGCCAGGGCAGATTACAATTTAGGGTTGGGACAATATATGATTAAATCGAATATCGTGATATTTGACATTGAAGATATATCGTGATGGTTAAGACTATACTCTGACCATACTCTGTACAGTTTTATCAGTTATAGTAATATGTTGAAAATAAAGTCTAAATGAATGAACTACAGTTGAAGTCGGAAGTTTACATATACCTGAGTCAAATACATTTAAACTCAGTTTTTCACAATTCCTGACATTTAATCCTATTAACAATTCCCTGTCTTAAGTCAGTTAGGATCACCACTTTATTTTAAGAATGTGAAATGTCAGAATAATAGTAGAGAGAATGATTTATTTCAGCTTTAATTTCTTTCATCACATTCCCAGTGGGTCAGAAGTTTACATACACTCAATTAGTATTTGGTAGCATTGCCTTTAAAATTGTTGAACTTGGTTCAAACATTTTGGGTAGCCTTCCACAAGCTTCCCACAATAAGTTGGGTGAATTTTGGCCCATTCCTCCTGACAGAGCTGGTGTTACTGAGTCAGGTTTGTAAGGCCTCCTTGCTCGCACACGCTTTTTCAGTTCTGCCCACAAATTTTCTATAGGATTGAGGTCGGGGCTTTGTGATGGCCACTCCAATACCTTGACAACTTTGGAAGTATGCTTGGGGTCATTGTCCATTTGGAAGACCCATTTGCGACCAAGCTTTAACTTCCTGACTGATGTCTTTAGATGTTGCTTCAAAATATCCACATAATTTTCCTTCCTCATGATGCCATCTATTTTGTGAAGTGCACCAGTCCCTCCTGCAGCAAAGCACCCCTACAAGATGATCCTGCCACCCCCGTGCTTCACGGTTGGGATGGTGTTCTTCGGCTTGCAAGCATCCCCCTTTTTCCTCCAAACATAACAATGGTCATTATGGCCAAACAGTTCCATCAACCAGAGGACATTTCTCCAAAAAGTACGATCTTTGTCCCCATGTGCAGTTGCAAACCATAGTCTGGCTTTTTTATGGCAGTTTTGGAGCAGTGGCTTCTGCCTTGCTGTGCGGCCTTTCAGGTTATGTCGATATAGGACTCGTTTTACTGTGGATATAAATACTTTTGTACCTGCTTCCTCCAGCATCTTCACAAGGTCCTTTGCTGTTGTTCTGGGATTGATTTGCACTTTTCGCACCAAAGTACGTTCATTTCTAGGAGACAGAATGCGTCTCCTTCCTGAGCGGTATGATGGCTGCGTGGTCCCATGGTGTTTATACTTGCGTACTATTGTTTGTACAGATAAACGTGGTACCTTCAAGCGTTTGGAAATTGCTCCCAAGGATGAACCAGACTTGTGGAGGTCTACAATTTATTTTCTTAGGTCTTGGCTAATTTCTGTGGATTTTCCCATGATGTCAAGCAAAGACGCACTGAGTTTGAAGTTAGACCTTGAAATACATCCACAGGTACACCTCCAATTGACTCAAATGATGTCAATTAGCCTAACAGAAGCTTCTAAAGCCATGACATCATTTTCTGGAATTCTCCAAGCTGAATTAAAGGCACAGTCAACTTAGTGTATGTAAACTTCTGACCCACTGGAGTTGTGACAGTGAATTATAAGTGAAATTATCTGTCTGTAAACCATTTTGGGGAAAATTACTTGTGTCATGCACAAAGTAGATGTCCTAACCGACTTGCAAAAACTATAGTTTGTTAACTTCTTAGGGCTAGGGGGCAGTATTTTGAAGTTCGGATGAAAAACGTGCCCAAAGTAAACTGCCTGTTACTCAGGCCCAGAAGCTAGGATATGCATATAATATAATAGTAGCTTTGGATAGAAAACAATCTGAAGTTTCTAAAACTGTTAAAATAATGTATGTGAGTGTAACAGAACTGATATGGCAGGCAAAAACCAGAGCAAAATCCATCCGGGATGTCTGAATCATGTCACACTGTTTTCAAAGCCTCATAGTTTAACCCCCAGATTGCAGTTCCTATGGCTTCCACTAGATGTCAACAGTCTTTAGAAAAAGGTTTGAAGCTTCAATCATGAAAATCAAGGGATTTGTGGAGTGGCTGAAAAATGAGTTTTAATGACTCCAACCTAAGTGCATGTAAACTTCCGACTTAAACTGTATGTCTTATTGTATAGTCATACTAAGATTATTTAAATCTGCAATATGTAACTTTTTGGGCGACCCAACCAAATTCATATAGAAATGTGAGTTATAGATTTGTCATTCTCATTGAAAGTAAATCTAGGAAGCGGTACATCTGTTCTATGTGCGCTATCTCTATGCACCCCGTTCTTAAGTTTTGTCTTTGCGTCTTTTACTTTCGGTTTTGTACACCAGCTTCAAACAGCTGAAAATACAATATTTTGGTTTATGGAAAATATATTTCACAGCGGTTTAAATGGTACAATGATTATCTACACTATACTTGCTTGTTTTGTCACATACACTGAAATTAGGCGAACGATTCAAATTCAAATGCATACAGGAAATGGCGGCGTGATCATTGTGCACCTTTAATGAGTATGTGACTATAATATTGTAAATAAAAACAAACGTTTGAATTATCTAGTCATTAACGTCCCAAAACGGTTATATCGGATACCGTGATATCAGAAGCAGCATATCGTAGAAGAGGTCAGCCCAAACATCACCCAACCCTATTACAATTCCCTCATATTTTGTAAGAAGGGTTGGTTAACTATTCCATGTTGTATGATAGTGTCTTTTTACTTGTTAAGTCAACAGCCACACGCTACTCTTAACATGTCTTATGAAGTGGATGCATCATCTACTATACATTACTCTATTTCCGTGGCAATGGCATTGGCAAGTTTCTGCACTTGATTGTGTATCCTGAACCCACAGTAGAAGAGGGAGCAACCATATCCTGTTGGCTGTTGAATGTATTCTAATTATGACACAGAGAGGGGGTTATTTCCCCAGTGTTCCCTTGTACTTGTCCAGCTAACATACTTTAGCCCGCCTCTGCATCGCCCTTGACTGCTCATGAAACCACGAGCCTACTCAACAGACGATGGAAAACACTTCAGCGTCTCAGTGAAGCTTTGCTCGTCACACTGGAGTGCCTTCTGTTATTCCCACAAATTTAAAAAGAGGATGGCAAAAAAAGAAGAATAAATTGGTAATACACTCCTACGGCCACGCTCCCCGATTCCCCATGAGAGCGCTTGGGGGAAAACTTCAAACCAAGATTGGAGAGACTGCCGCCACTTACATTTCATCAACCGCATCTTTAGCCACACATGTAAGTATTGCACATGTGCTTTCCCTTCTGAGTATGGAAGATGAGGGGTGTTTGCGCAACCCCCAAAACTAAATACATCTTAGCATGATGCACTACAAAATAAGCACAAGTGTTTACTGTTCATGCAGGGATGTGGACTGGAGTGGCCAGACAGGGAAGGAGGCATGAGCAATCCCTTGAGTGACAAATTGCTGTCGCCTTGGTAGGGGCTGCCTGTTGCACTGATCTGCAAAATAGTTAGTTAAAGGATTAGTCTGTTTGATTCAGGGCGGTGCTGTTATCCCCGTGTGAGAGTGTAATCCAGAAGAGGATGTGGCCATTGACAAAGCTATTTAGTCTGCAACACTAATGGTGCTAGCACCGCTCCCATCTCCCTTGCTGTCCGGTCCTGCTGTACTGTCCTGTGCTGTAAACACCTACCAAGCTCCCCTGCTGTGCTGTCCTTTCATGTACTGTAATATAGTATAATGTATATACTGTGTATATATACAGTACCAGTCAAAAGTTTGGACACACCTACTCATTCAAGGGTTTTCTTAATTTTACTATTTTCTACATTGTAGAATAATGATGACATTAAAGCTATGAAAGAACACATATGGAATCATATAGTAACTGTCACGATCTTCAGTAGGGACAGACCAAGGCGCAGCGAGGCATCCAGTATACATGCTTTTAATGAAACAACGTAACTGGGCAAAACAACAAAATGAACGAAGATCGTAATGTGGCCCATAACGTGTCTAACAAAACAAAGCTATGACCAAACAATAACCCACAAACCCCAAGTGAAAACTACAAACATATATATGGTTCCCAATTAGAGACAACGACACTCAGCTGCCTCTAATTGGGAACCATTAACCCAACATAGAAATATATAACCTAGAACAGAAAACCCCTACACCTAAAACAAAACTAAACACTCCAGCCTGTCTTCTCAGGCCTGGGCGTGACAGTACTCCCAAAGGCGCGGACTCCGACCGCGCCAAAAAGTCCATTGGGGGTCTTGAGATGGGCCTTCCTGTCCCAGGTGGCGGCTCCGGTGCCGGCCGTGCTGGCTCGATGTCCCGCACCGGAAGCCCTGGGCTATTGGCGGACTGGGGACCCTCACTGGCGGCCCGGACTGGGGACCCTCACTGGCGGCCCCGGACTGGGGACCCTCACTGGCGGCTCAGGACTGGGGACCCTCACTGGCGGCTCAGGACTGGGGACCCTCACTGGCGGCTCAGGACTGGGGACCCTCACTGGCGGACCTGGACAGGGAAGCACACTGGCCCTCTGGTGCGGGGAGCAGGAACCGGCCGTACAGGGCTCATAGCGCACTCTGGTGCGGGAGCAGGAACCGGCCGTGCTGGGCTAATAACGCGCACTATGGTGCGGGAGCAGGAACCGGCCGTACTGGGCTCATAACGCGCACTCTGGTGCAGGGAGCAGGAACCGGCCGTACTGGGCTCATAACGTGCACTCTGGTGCGGGGAGCAGGAACCGGCCGTACTGGGCTCATAACGCGCACTCTGGTGCGGGGAGCAGGAACCGGCCGATGCTGGGCTCGTAACGCGCACTCCGGTGCGGGAGCAGGAACCGGCCGTACTGGGCTCATATAGCGCACTCTGGTGCGGGGAGCAGGAACCGGCCGTACAGGGCTCATAACGCGCACTCTGGTGCGGGGAGCAGGAACCGGCCGTGCTGGGTTCCCGACGGGCACAGGAATCCTGGAGCGTGGAGCAGGGACAGGGCGTGCTGGAGTCCACGACAGGCACAGGAATCCTGGAGCGTGGAGCAGGGACAGGGCGTGCTGAGTCCACGCCGGGTGCAGGGACCCTGGAGCGTGGAACAGGGACAGGACGTGCTGAGTTCACAACGGGCACAGGGATCCTGGAGCGTGGAGCAGGGACAGGACGTACTGGGCTGTGGATGCAAATCGGAGATACAGTGCGTAGAGCTGGCGCAGGATATCCTGGTCCAAGGAGGCGCACCGGAGACCAGGAGCGCTGAGCCTGCACCACTCTACCAGGCTGCATACTCACCGTAGCCTGATAGATGAGTGGCGCTGGAATCTCTCGCACCGGGCTGTGAACGCGCACTGGGGACACCGTGTGCAAAACTGCATAGCACGGCGTCTTACCAGTGCGACGCTCTCCCCAACGCTCTCTCCACAAAGCACGAGGAGTTGGCTCAGGAGTCCCTCCTGAACCGGCCAACCTCCTCGTGTGCCCCCCCCCCAAAAGTTTTTTGGGGCTGCCTTTCGGGCTTCCGTGCCAGGCGAGTTCCAATGAACTTTTCCCTCTCCGGATCCCATGTTCCGTATAGCCTCTCATACCTGCGCCGCTCCGCCGCCGCTGCTTCCAGCTCCTCTCTTGGCCGACGATACTCTCCAGGCTGGGCCCAGGTTCCGTCCCTAAATAATTCCTCCTCCCAGGTCCAGTACTCCCGGGTCTCTCGCTGCTTGGTCTTCTTATGGTGGGTTATTCTGTCACGATCTTCTGTAGGGACAGACCAAGGCGCAGCGAGGCATCCAGTATACATGCTTTTAATGAAACAACGTAACTGGGCAAAACAACAAAATGAACAAAGATCGTAATGTGGACCATAACGTGTCTAACAAAACAAAGCTATGACCAAACAATAACCCACAAACCCCAAGTGAAAACTACAAACATATATATGGTTCCCAATTAGAGACAACGACACTCAGCTGCCTCTAATTGGGAACCATTAACCCAACATAGAAATATATAACCTAGAACAGAAAACCCCTACACCTAAAACAAAACTAAACACTCCAGCCTGTCTTCTCAGGCCTGGACGTGACAGTAACCAAAAAAAAGTGTTAAACAAATGAAAATGTATTTTATATTTGAGATTCTTCAAAGTAGCCACTCTTTGCATTGAGGACATTCTCTCAAACAGTTTCATGAGGTAGTTACCTGGAATGCATTTCAATTAACAGGTGTACCTTTTTAAAATTTGTGGAATCAGTTGTGTTGTGCCAAGGTAGGGGGTGGTATACAGAAGATAGCCCTATTTGGTAAAAGACCAAGTCAATATTATAGCAAGAACAGCTCAAATAAGCAAAGAGAAACGACAGTCAATCATTACTTTAAGACATATGGAAAATTTCAAAAACGTTGAACTAGGGGGGCACGATATATCGGTGAACATATCGGAATCGGCCGAAGTTAGCTAAAAATGGCAACATCGGTATCGGCCCAATGTCTAGTTTAACGCCGATGTGCAAAACCGATGTCAACGCTGATAACATAGGTACAAGACGTAATGACGCCACGTAAAATGTTGCCGTCAACAAGTCGAGCAGTCATTTGAAAGAGTAAGAAAATGTCAGCGAGACAACTCAAAGGCGAAATCCATTAACGCCAAGATAATGGAATTCATTGCCCTTGACAATCAACCGTTCTCTGTCGTGGGTGATGTTGGCTTTTTGCGACTGGTCGAGCACCGGTACACAAGTGCGCTATTTTTCAGATGTTGCCCTATCGGAGTTTCACAGTAATTACGTCACTGCTATTAGTTTCACGACATACTATGGAACGCCATTTGGGTCTTCGCGTGTCAAAAAAGATACACGTAAATAACACAATTTGACAGGTTAAATAAGCTTTTAATTTGAACACAGTTCTATTACAGAATGTTGTGTGTTCTGAATTTGCACGTGTAAGCCAAGCGCCACCACTACTATCAGTAGCACTGTCAAAGCTGTACAAAAAAGGCTGCAAACAAGCAAATACCGGCCACGAACGATGTGATTACAATACCGCGTTGGTAATAAAGCATTATTTGTTCGACAGCAACTTCTGGGGAAGCTAGCTAGCTTTAGCTTGGTACCTAGCTAGCACCAATACAACCAGCCTGAAAACAATGACCAGCAGAAACTGCAGTCATTTTCATTATTCTTAGAAATGATTTAGGAATACTTGTAAGTATTAGCTAGGTAGACACTTCGCCTATTGAAATTGAACTTCAGTTCATGAAAATAAATAGCTAGCCAGCAACTTAATCCGGTTGCCCAAAGCGAACATTATAAGCAGCCAGCTAGCTTCATCTGGCTAGTGAGGTTCGACCTGCCCGGGTTATGTGTTGTGAAGCTAGCCACAATAAGGATTAGGCACAATAGTGGATTTGCGGTTTGCATTCAAAATAAAAGTACCTCTTTGAAAGTGATGCAGAAGGTTACAATTGGTGGAATCATGCCATATTTAGACTAGATAATGTTAACTTCTTAGGGAGCGGCAGCAGAGGTGACGGTTTTGGAGAGTCTGGCGTGCCCAAAGTAAAATGCCTGCCACTCAGGCCCAGAAAATAGGATATGCACATTAGTACTATTGGATAAGAAACACTCTGAAGTTTGTTAAGATAATGTCTGTGAGTATAACAGAACTGATATAGAAGGCGAAAACCTGAGGAAAATCCTTCCGGATTTGCAGTTTTATTTGTAGATTATCTTTTTCTCCAAGCTGCCTATTGCATACAATGTTATGTAGGACTGAGACTGCAGTACCTATGGCTTCCACTAGATGTCAACAGTCTTTATACAGAGTCTGGAAGGTCTAGCAGTAAGCGGAACAGATAGGAAGAGGAAGTAGTCAGGGGACCACTTTTGTCAACAACATTATTTTCCTTTCCTATTGTTCACGTTATCGTCCGGTTGAAATATTACAGTAAATATACATAAAAGGATACCTAAGGATACATTAAAAATGATGTTTGATTTGCTTGTAGAAAGTTTATAGATATAATTTGAACGTGTTCTCTTCACGGTTCAACGGGCGACTCAACGGTGGATTTTATGATCATAACGCGCCAACCAAATGAAGATTTATGGATCCAATAAATGACTTTTTCTAACAAAAGAACCATTGGATGTCTTCGTTGGACACTTGGGAAGCCCTCAGCAGAAGTTCTTTGAAAGGTAAGTGATATATTTTAGCTCTTATATGGGTTTTGTGTGACCCGCACTGGATATGAATTTATGCTAATGTAGAAAATATGGGGGGTGCTATCCTCAAACAATCAAATGTTGTGCTTTCGCCGTAAAGCCTTTTGAAATCTGACAACGCTGTGATATTGCCAAGAAGCAGAGCTTTTGATGACTATGCAACACTTGTATACTGATGAATGTTTAATAATTCAACTTTTGGATTTTGAAATTGGCGCCTTACATTTCACCGGGTAGTGTCGGGAGTAGCCCGCTAGCGCGCCGCTACTCCCTAAGTAGTTAAACAAGGTTGGAATGTGAAGCAATGAAATGGGGTATCAGTCTACTCGGTGACACCCACAGAACACAACTGAAGAGTTTAGGCAAATATTAGCATTGTAGCTCTTATCGTGGGACTGTGACTGTGTGAAATCACCTCCCCAGTCGGCCTATTGTGTGTATTGACATTCATATTGCACTGTACAGCTTTACCTAAGGATTGGGGATCAATGAAATGGGATATCAGTCTACTCAATAACCAATAAATGTTTTCCAACGTCCTCCTCATAGTTATCAGACTCCAAAACATCCACGCAGCATTGTTTATCCTCGGGAATAGTGTTCAATACACATACACTACCGTTCAAAAGTTTGGGGTCACTTAGAAATGTCCTTGTATTTGAAAGAAAAGAAAACATTTTGTCCATTAAAATAACATCAAATTGATTGGAAATACCGTGTAGACATTGTTAATGTTGTAAATGACTATTGTAGCTGGAAACGGCAGATTTTTTATGGAATATCTACATAGGCGTAAAGAGGTCCATTATCAGCAACCATCACTCCTGTGTTCCAATGGCAAGTTGTGGTAGCTAATCAAAGTTTATCATTTCAAAAGGCTAATTGATCAGTAGAAAACCCTTTTGCAATTATGTTAGCACAACTGAAAACTGTTGTGCTGATTAATAACTTTTCATGTTCAAAACTGTGCACTCTCAAACAATAGCATAGTATTCTTTCACTGTGATAGCTACTGTAAATTGGACAGTGCAGTTAGGTTAACAAGAATGTAAGCTTTCTGCCAATATCAGATATGTCTATGTCCTGGGAAATGTTCTTGTTACTTACAACCTCATGCTAATCGCATTAGCCTACGTTAGCTCAACCGTCCCGCAAAGGACCCACCGATCCTGAAGAAGTTTTAAAGAAGCAAAAAAACTGGACTTCTTTAGATGAGTTGAGTATCTGGAGCATCAGCATTTGTGGGTTTGATAACAGGCTCAAAATGGCCAGAAACAAATACTTTCTTCTGAAACTCGTCAGTCTATTCTTGTTCTGAGAAATGAAGGCTATTCCATGCGAGAGAAATTGCCAAGAAACTGAAGATCTTGTACAACGCTGTGTACTACTCCCTTCACAGAATAGCGCAAACTGTCTCTAACCAGAATAGAAAGAGGAGTGGGAGGCCCTGGCGCACAACTGAGCAAGAGGACAAGTACATTAGAGTGTCTAGTTTGAGAAACAGACGCCTCACAAGTCCTCAACTGACAGCTTCATTAAATAGTACCCGCAAAACACCAGTCTCAACATCAACAGTGAAGAGGAGACTCCGGGATGCTGGCCTTCTAGGCAGAGTTGCAAAGAAAAAGCCATATCTCAGACTAGCCGATAAAAAGAAAAGATTAAGATGAGCAAAAGAACACAAACACTGGACAGAGGAACTCTGCCTAGAAGGCCAGCATCCCGGAGTTGCCTCTTCACTGAGACTGGTGTTCGGATATTGGTATTGGCCAAAAATTTAATATCGGTGCATCACTACTTTAAACTACTTTAAGTCGCAAAAACCATCAAGCACTATGATGAAACTGGCTCTCATGACGACCGCCAAAGGAAAGGAAGACCCAGTGTTACCTCTGTTGCAGAGGATAAGTTCAGTAGAGTTAACTGCACTTCAGATTGCAGCCCAAATAAATGCTTCACAGAGGTCAAGTAACAGACACATCTCAACATCAACTGTTCAGAGGAGACTGCGCGAATCAGGCCTTCATGGTCGAATTGCTGCAAAGAAACCACTAATGAAGGACACCAATAAGAAGAAGAGACTTGCTTAGGCCAAGAAACACGAGCAATGGACATTAGACCGGTGGAAATCTGTCCTTTGGTCTGATGAGTCCAAATTTGAGATGTTTGGTTCCAACCGTCGTGTTTTTGTGAGACACGCAGAGTAGGTGAACGGATGATCTCAGCATGTGTGGTTCCCACCGTGAAGCATGGAGGAGGAGGTGTGATGGTGTTTTTCTGGTGCCACTGTCTGTGATTTATTTAGAATTCAAGGCACACTTAACCAGCATGGTTACCACAACATTCTGAAGAGATATGCCATCCAATCTGGTTGCGCTTAGTGGGACTATAATTTGTTTTTCAACAGGACAATGACCCAACACACCTTCAGGCTGTGTAAGGGCTATTTGACCAAGAAGGAGAGTGATGGAGTACTGCATCAGATGACCTGGCCTCCACAATCACCCCGACTGCCACCCAATTGAGATGGTTTGGGATGAGTTGGACCGCAGAGTGAAGGAAAAGCATCCAACAAGTGCTGAGCATATGTGGAAAAGCATTGAAGGTGAAGCTGGTTGAGAGAATGCCAAGAGTGTGCAATGCTGTTATCAAGGCAAAGGGTGGCTTCTTTGAAGAATCTAAAATATATTTTGATTTGTTTAACACTTTTTTGGTTACTACATGATTCCATATGTGTTAGTTCATAGTTTTGATGTCTTCCCTATTATTCTACAATGTAGAAAATAGTAAAACATTTAGAAAAACCCTTGAATGAGTAGGTGTCCAATCTTTTGACTGGCACTGTATATATATGCTATTTAGCAGATGCTATTATCCAGAGCGACTTACATCAGTGCGTCCATTTTTATTTGGCTGGCCTTAGCAGGAATCAAAGTCACGACCCTGACGTTGCTAGCACCAACCACTGTCCTGTAGCCCTACTATACAGTAGTGTAGTGGAAGCTCCTACCAGGCTGTCCTGTCCTATACTTTATTGTAACAAGGGTTACAAAGAGGGGATATTACTGGTAACTTTTTACCAGTAAACTACCAACATTTTAGTAACCTTCAAGTTTTTATTTAAATTTTATAAAATCACATTTAGTGGCCTTTTTTGGTACTTCAGATTATCACAGGTGTCTAATTATCTCTGACCCCGTGTGGCCACATAACATGTAAAATATATAAAATAATCTAATACAATCATTTTTAGTTTTATGACAAATTAATGACAAATCTGTCAAACAAGATGGCACCGGAGAACAAGGCTGATGTTTTACGTATTCCTAAGCAATTGTGTTTTTTTGTTTCTTTCTTTGCGTTGTTTGGAACTTATTTTTTTACTTATTTTGTACATAATGTTGCTGCTACCGTCTCTTATGACCGAAAATAACTTCTGGACATCAGAACTGCGTTTACTCACTGGCAGAATCCTTTTTTTCTTTTAACGAGTCCGACGAGCCCGACTTGAATGACATACTGCTTGAATGACATACAGGCCCAGATCCCCGTCATTTGCGTGAAGAGAAGGCAGAGAAAAAGGGGCCAGAGGGGCGATCATATAAACCGCCACTTCCTTCCATTCTGCTAGCCAATGTGCAATCTTTGGAAAATAAAATTGATGACCTATGCGCAAGATTAAACTACCAACGGGACATTCAAAACTGTACTATCTTATGCTTCACGAAGACGTGGCTGAACGACGACATTATCAACATACAGCTGGCTGGTTCTACGCTGTATCGGCAGGATAGAACAGCGGCGTCTGGTAAGACAAGAGGCGGCGGACTATGTATTTTTGCAAATAACAGCTGGTGCACGATATCTTAGGAAGTCTCGAGGTTTTGCTCGCCTGAGGTAGAGTATCTTATGATAAGCTGTAGACCACATTATCTACCTAGAAATATTTCATCTGTATTTTTCGTAGCTGTCTACATACCACCACAGACTGATGCTGGCACTAAGACCGCACTGAATGAGCTGTATTCCGCCATAAACAAACAGGAAAACGCTCACCCAGAAGCGGCGCTCCTAGTAGCCGGGGATGATAATTGATTGTGGACAACAGGAAAAAGAGGACCGAGCACGCCCCCATTCTCATCGACGGGGCTGTAGTGGAGCAGGTTGAGAGCTTCAAGTTCCTTGGTGTCCACATCACGAACAAACTAACATGGTCCAAGCACACCAAGGCAGTCGTGAAAAGGGCACGACCAAATCTATTCCCCCTCAGGAGACTGAAAAGATTTGACATGGGGCCTCAGATCCTCAAAAGGTTCTACAGCTGCACCATCGAGAGCATTCTGACTGGTTGCATCACTGCCTGGTATGGCAACTGCTCAGCCTCCGACCGCAAGGCACTACAGAAGGTAGTGCATCCGGCCCAGTACATCACTGGGGCCAAGCTTCCTGCCATCCAGGACCTCTATACCAGGCATGCGGTGTCAGAGGAAGGCCCTAAAAATGTACTCGGTACCGGTACACCCCTGTATATAGTCTCGCTATTTTTATTTTACTGCAGCTCTTTAATTACTTGTTACTTTTATTTCTTATTCTTAATCATATATTTTTTTCAAACTGCATTGTTGGTTAGGAGCTCATAAGTAAGCATTTCACTGTAAGGTCTACACCTGTTATATTCGGCAATGTGACTAATACAATTTTATTTAAACTTTTATCTTATGTTATTGAAGTATAAATGACCAAAGTTACCATAGATTGCCATAGAAGATTCTTGCAACCCTAATTGTAACCCTAACGTACTGGACTGTAACTGTACTCTAGTGACGTAAACACCTACCAGGCTGCCCAGCTTGGAGGAGGATGAGTTGTTCCTCTTTCTGAGCAGGACGTTACCCTCGGCGGCACAGTGGGGCTCTTTGAGGTTGAGGTGGAGCCCCCGCGGCACCCCGGCCCCTTCCGAGGAGGAGCGGAGCCGGCGCTCCATGCGTATCACTTCGTGGTAGGGGCTGGCGCCGCTGCTGCACATGGACACTGGAGAGGCAGAGCACAAGACAAAAAACAGAAGAGACTGATGTGGAGACCGGGAGCTAGGCAAAACAGAGGCGTGCAGACAAGTGAACAGACTGTCCAACGCGACAGACAAAAACAAAAACAAAGACTAGCCTACACGTTGGGGAAGAAATTTAAAACAAGAAAACAATCGATTGGCTATCGCAAGCCTGGAAGCGATCCAGTGTTTTGCAACAACAGCTTCACTGATTTCAAGGAGACAGATGATTTGGGGTAATCTTTACACTAACATAAAGGTATTTTTTTCAATATAGTGATGGAATTGCTATTTGCGCACAATTGGCCCAGCGTCGGAGGGTTTGGCCGGCAGGGATGTCCTTGTCCATCGCGCTCTAGCGACTCCTGTGGCGGGCCGGGCGCATGCATGCTGACACGGTCGCCAGGTGCACAGTGTTTCCTCCGACAAATTGGTGCGGCTGGCTTCCGGGTTAAGCGGGCATTGTGTCAAGAAGCAGTGCAGCTTGGCTGGGTCGTGTTTCGGAGGACGCGCAGCTCTCAACCTTTGCCTCTCCCGGGTCCGTATGGGAGTTGCAGCGATGGGACAAGACTGTAACTACCAATTGGATATCACGGAATTGGGGAGAAAAAGGGGTAAAAAACAATAATAAATACACTTTAAAAAACGAACAAATTCTTATTTACAATGACAAACCCGCACGACAGTGGGCCAATTGTGCACCGCCCTATGGGACTCCCAATCACGGCCAGATGTGATACAGCCTGGATAAAATAACTGTTTTGGGTTCTCATACACTTACAATTATGTTTTGACTCTTGCTTGAACAGTCGCTCAGATTATATTTGGTTGTGATCTTTGCAAAATAACTATTTTGGATTCAGCAGTTGTTAGCTAGAATGCTAACGCTCATTGACATAGGCTGTAGTGTCACGTCCACTCCCACTCCCGCTCCCCCTCTCCGGCGCTCGACGTCGCCGGTCTACTAACCACCGGTCCTGGCAACCCATCCTTACGCCCACCTGGCAACCTTCATTACGCACACCTGGACTTCATCACCTCTTTGATTACTTCCCTTTATATAGCACTCTGTTGTTATTACACACCAGGCAATATTGCAAAAGCTAGCCAAAGAGCTATTTTACTAGTTGAAGTGGTTTTTTTAAAGTAAAATGCAGTTGATTTGCGTTGATGACAAACATATTAAGCAGGACATTCATACAAGTCTTAAAATCCACTTATAATCCAAAAGTAGTATGAAATGCACTCATACGCAACATGTAAATAGAGGATTTTTTTGCTGCCGTTCTATAAGAACTCTCCCGTGTTCTGCCACCAACTTGCGTGCATCGCCCTTGTGCGGCAATGTTTGCAAACACAGAAAGGGGTCTATTGGCTACTTATCTTATTCAAGCCTGTCTCAAAATACAACACTGCCCCTTTTAAAACAGAAAAAAGCTCTTTACCTGACTTGCTTTTCAAAGAGGGCTAGAAATGCACATTTTGTGCTCTTGTAGGAAGCAACCACTCCCCCCATTGCCGACTAGAAATGAGCTATGACTGGGCTATTAACTCACTTACTGGCAAAGAATAAATGAACAAATGTACACACGTAGCTACACGCAGCTCTTTCTTTGATCTCAAAACAAGCGCATCTACTCACGACCACTCATTCTGATCAGATCAGTTCAAAGTGAATGGCACAGATCCATATATGGAAATGGTCTATTTGCATATAGGGCTCCCACAACTCTGGTTATGGAGCACCGGTCTGTGTAGAGTATGGGCCTGAGTCGTGCCTGTCAATGGAATATAATCATACTTCAATGAACTCTGCCTACAAGAAAATATCTTACATAGTTCGCATTGATTTGATCCCAATTCCCACAGTAGATGGAAACGTTGATATTGTTAACTAAAGGGGAAAACTAGAAAGTTGAGTGAAGTTCAGTCTTGGTGATATTTCTTCTGCATAACAGTCCCGGGGAGCTGCGCGCAGCTTAGTTGGGAACATTGCAAAGTAGCCCAAGAAATAGGCTTAAATAAAAAATGAACAACAAAAGTGTATGTGTTATCATTATGGATTGCCTAACACCGCCCACAACCAGTAGGCTTACTAATGCTGTTAACACACAGTTGTCTCAAGGAAAACTATTCAGACATAATCATATTCAAAGCACTGTTCAAGTTCGGCAAGGGAACTCGAGTTTAGTGGGCTGTTTCAGAAAAACATAGCCAAAGTCTAGCAATTCTCCCAGTAGCCACGTGTGACTAGAGCAGGGCTCTTTAACCCTGTTTCTAGAGAGCTACCGTCCTGTAGGTTTTCACTCCAACCTTAATCTAGCAAACCTGATTCTAATGATTAGCTGGTTGATAAGCTGAATCGGGGTTGGAACAAAAACCTACAGGAGGGTAGCTCTGCAGGAACAGGACTGTTTTGCAAACATTCCATAACTGCAGGTGGCAGTAAATCCCCAACCTTGGCTTCATACCTGTTCATTAAAAATAACTAATTTATTGGGTAAAACACCAACGTTTCGGCATCACTGTGACTACACTGTGCCTGTTCAGACAATATCCACCAGGTGGCAGTAAATCCCCAACCTTGGCTTCATACCTGTTCATTAAAAATAACTAATTTATTGGGTAAAACACCAACGTTTCGGCATCACTGTGACTACACTGTGCCTGTTCAGACAATATCCACCAGGTGGCAGTGAATAGGCAACCTTGGCTTCATACCTGTTCAGACAATACCATCCAGGTGGCAGTGTGCACCCTTTCAGTTTGTTTACCAACTCATAGAAGTAGTAGTAGTAGAACAAAATTGACTACTTCTGTGTGCTCACAGATGCCATAATGGGAATGATACAATGTTGCGATCTCAATGACTAGAGCCTACATTGTCTAAGGAAACCACTGTCCATTGGTTAATACCTTTATGAGGAAATAGTTCCCACTGTACATGGAACTAAAATAGTGCTGCCCAATCAGCCATGTAAATCTGACTCTGGTACTTCCTGATTTCTGCATCATCCACCAAAGAGTACATAAAGCATAGCCTTCATTTCAGACTAGGTCTATTCGTCTGCTTTCTACATGTGTAATCAGTGTGAAGTTCAACCACTTTGAATAGAAAATGTTGGTGATTGAAACACAAACTCAGGCAATAGTGTGCAAACATTTTGGCCAAATATACTTGGTCAAGGAATTACATAGAGCAATGCCCCTCCTCTGCATTATCAATGACAATCGCATAGAGGTAGATCAGTACAGCACATGTGGATACATAAACGTCTTTAGTTCTTACCTGTGTGGGGTTTCCTCAGGTGGCATGACCTGGGTTCATGTCTACCACAGCACGCTCCCTTCCCTGGTTCCTGGATGAGAACGGTGTTCCTGGACCTCCTCTCAGACTGCTCTGGATTGGAATGGTAGCCTTTACTACGCACTGGGCCTGCCTCGCTCTCACTAGTCTCCGTCTGTTCTGGTCTCACCTCTTCCTCCACCACCGGCACATCCTCCTTCTCCTCCTCCCCCTCTTCCATATCTTCCTGTGATTGTTGTTGTTGCGGTGGCATTGGTGTTGTTGCAGCTGTTGCTGGCCTTGTGACAGGAATTGCAGTCTCACACTCCGTGGTGTTGGTTGTGCTGGTGTCTGGCAGGAGTGGCTTGTCTGTGGCAGCTTGGGCAGGTGTGAAGAACACTTTGGAGGTAGAGACGACATGGCTGAAGTTGTTGTCTGGCGGCTCGGCTGGGCTGGGTGCAGGTAGCGCATCCACCTCGGACACAGTGTCCTCTGTGATGGGGACATTAAACTCGGAGGGGGTGAGGGCCGTGGTGTGGTCCTCAGACAGCATGGGAGACTGTAGGGAGCTCTCCCCCAGCAGCTCGCCTGGCCACGAGCCCAGGGTACCCCCGGACGTTGGGGGCTCTATGCTCACCTCCAGGGGCTTGCCCTGCTCAGAGTTCTTGGAGAAGCGGTGGTGTGCAGAGAATGACTTGGGCAGCAGCTGTTTCTTCTGCCTGGACGAGCGTTTGCTGCCGCCGCTGTAGTCATCCAGAAACCCAGAGTCGTCTCCCTCATTGGTACCTGAGGTGATGCATTTGATAAACACATTCCTATTGGCCGTGGAAGACACCTTTTCAAAGTCCTCCGTCTGTGAGCGGGTGATCTTCTTCTGCCGGTGGCCCCCGAAGCCAAAGGTGTGCCGCGTCTTGGCCCGTGGAGGCCCAGCGCCATCGTGAAAGCCCAGCTGAGGGTTGGCCTGGCTGCCGTTGGAGTCCTGGGCTGGATCTAGCGGAGGGGTCTGGGTGCGTGGTGGTTCGCTGTTCCTCTTGCTGCTGAAGCGGATGGAGGGCGTGCGGAACAAGCTGCGGCGCTTGCCCGTGCTGCTGTTGCTAGAGTTGGTGCTGGAGGGGGACGAGGTGTGGACGCCATTGCCCACGCCGCCTGAGGACGGGGAGGAGGGCAACGAGTCCTGCCTCTTACTCACGCTCCGCCTGAAGATGGGCAGCCTGGAGACGAGCGTGGAGCGGCACGACCCTGATTCGCCCATCAAGGTTAAGCAGCAGACAGTCACTCTGCAAAACAGACATCCCATCACAGTCAGAGACTGAGACACAGTAAAAGGGCTTCAGGTTGATTTAAAAAAGGTCCCATCAAGGGATGACACCACACACCCTCAACAAACACCACAACCATAAGTCTGGAAACATACTGTCCATTTTCTTGTGTGCATTTGCAAAAGGGTGAACAATTAACAGATCTTATGAAAAGCTTGAGAGAAAAGTACCATTTTACAAACTATTGAAACTATTAGTCTACAAGTGTAATGTAGTTTACCACAAATGTTTAGTGAAAATAGTGTACTCTGTAAGATACATAGCTATGGTATCATGTAGACTCTTAGAGTGGCAGAGAGCAGAGATAGGCCTAGTCATTTCAATGCAACAAATATGTCCTATATAGCAGCCTACACAGACACATATCAATGGAAAACTGAGGAAACATTTTTCTGTGAACCTATAATTTCAAGTAGGCTATATATTCATTGGAATAAGCTAGGTTATAGGTTAGGCTATAGGCTGGAACAAGCCTATGCGGTAATAAGTTGTTTTACCCATGGTCCTTCAAGTAAGGAATGCTTCCATTCACTTTAGCATATCTTTCAATCAATAGGACAGAGAAAAATCCAGTTCGACCAGTAGGCAGTTTTGTGAAGACAATAGCCTAAATCATAGACATGGTTCACACAACATAAATCAATTACCCTATTGTCTACTTAATCCATAAATAATAACTCCCTTTAATAGCCTAATCTAGGCCTGTTCAAATAAAATGTGTTGCATATCCATGTTAGAAATGTCCTAGGGGGGTATTATCAAACTTTATTATCAAAGTTTTACATTCCAGCAAACTTCCTTATCTGTAACTAAAGCCACCTCAAAGTCCCACAGAGATAATAGCCTAAACCAGAGATACTGTACTCTGGTCTGTTTTCACACTGTTACACTAGCGTGGCATTTCCATGTAAAAGGACCCATGAGCACTGTTAACTTGATTATGCCATTCTTAGTGCAAATTTAGAGAAATGAAAAAGACCTAGCTAGTCAACAGGTTCCATTGAAAATTGCAGTTAATTTTTTCATATCTAATAAAAAAAGCCATGGACTTTAAGTTGGAAGCATTTGTGGAAAACCCTACATGGGAGATGCTAGATAAATGTACGAAGGCGAATCTGCTCATCATTGCAAAGCATTATGACTTTAAAGTTGCACATGCCGATTCAAAAGCAGTTGTCAAAGAGTTATTCTAAAAGTGCATTCGGAGAGTATTAAGAACCCTTGACTTTTTCCTCATGTTTGCCTTATTATAAAATTTATAAAATAAAAAAAGATCCTCAGCAATCTACACACAATACTCTATAATGACAAAGCGAAAACAAATGTATTAAAAATAAAAACAGATACCATATTTACATAAGTATTCATTTGCTATGAGACTCGAAATTGAGCTCAGGTGCATCCTGTTTCCATTGATCATCCTTGAGCTGTTTCTACAACTTGATTGGAGTTCACCTTTGGTAAATTCAATTGATTGGACATGATTTGGAAAGGCACACATCCCTCTATATAAGGTCCCACAGTTGACAGTGCATGTCAGAGCAAAAACCAGGCCATGAGGTCGAAGGAATTGTCCGTAGAGCTCCGAGACAGGTTTGTATCGAGGCACAGATCTGGGGAAGGGTCCCAAACCATTTCTGCAGCATTGAAGGTCCCCAAGAAAAACAGTGGCCTCCATCATTCTTAAATTAAAGAAGTTTGGAACCACCAAGACTCTTCCTAGAGCTGGCCACCCAGGAAAACTGAGCAATCGGGGGAGAAGGGCCTTGGTCAGTGGGGGTGACCAAGCACCAAATGGTCACTCTTACAGACCTCTAGAGTTCCTCTATGGAGATGGGAGAAATTTCCAGAAGGACAACCATCTCTGCAGCACTCCACCAATCAGGCCTTTATGGTAGATTGGCCATTTGGAAGCCACTCTTCAGTAAAAAGGCACATGACAGTCTGCTTGGAGTTTGCCAAAAGGCACCTAAAGACTCTCCGACCATGAGAAACAAGATTCTCTGGTCTGATGAAACCAAGATTGAACTCTTTGGTCTGAATGCCAAGTATCACGTCTGGAGGAAACATAGCACCATCCCTACGATGAAGCATGGTGGTGGCAGCATCATGCCGTGGGGATGTTTTTCAGCGGCAGGGACTGGGAGACTAGTCAGGATCAAGGCAAAGATGAACGGAGCAAAGTACAGAGAGATCCTTGATGAAAACCTGCTCCAGGGCGTGAACCTTCGCACCTGACTGGGGCGAAGGTTCACCTTCCAACAGGACAACGACCCTAAGCATACAGCCAAGACAGCGCAGGAATGGTTCGGACAAGTCTCTGAATGTCCTTGAGTGGCCCAGCAAGAGCCCGGACTTGAACCCGATCTAACATCTCTGGAAAGACCTGAAAATAGCTGTGCAGCAACGCTCCCCATCCAACCTGACAGAGCTTGAGAGGATCTGCAGAGAAGGGAGAAACTATCCAAATACAGGTGTGGCATGCTTGTAGCGTCATACCCAGGAACGCTCATTGCTGTAATCGCTGCCAAAAGTGCTTCAACAAAGTATTGAGTAAAGGGTCTGAATACTTATGTAAATGTGACTTTTTTTATTTGTCATAAATTAGCAAAAATGTATTAAAACCTGTTTATGCTTTGTCATTATGAGGTATTGTGTGTACATTGATGAGGGGAAAAAACTATGTAATCAATTTTATTTGGCTGTAACGCAACAAAATGTGAAAAAAGTCAACGGGTCTGAATACTTTGCAAAGGCACTGTATACTGATGCTCCTCATTACTTTGTACTTTGCTCCTCATTCACTCAACCTATTGAGTCTACTGGTCCTACTCACACAGAACTACCCTACGCCTTGACCTCTTTCTCCCCTCTCTCTCCAGATGAAATCCTGTGACTAGTGAGGTCCGGCCACCTGACAACCTGCCTGCTCAACCCCATCCCCTCCTCCCGACCATCTCTGGAGACCTTCTCCCATTCCTCACTTCCCTCATCAACTCATCCCAGACCACTGGCTGCGTCCCATCGGACTTCAAAATGGCCTGAGTCCCCTCCACTCTTGGATTGCATCCTACCTGGCAGACTGCTCCTACCATGTGACGTGGAGATGATCTGTGTCTGCACCATGTACTCTCACTACTGGTGTCCACCAGGGCTCGGTTCTAGGCCCTCTCCTCTTCTCTCTATACACCAAGTCATTCGCCTTTGTCATATGCTCACATGGTCTCTCCTATCATTGCTATGCAGATAACACTTAACTACTTTTCTCCTTCCCCCCTTCTGACACCCAGGTGGCGACGCACATCTCTGCATGCCTGGCAGACATCTCAGCTTGGATGTCGGCCCATCACCTCAAACTCAACCTCGACAAGATGGAGCAGCTCTTCCTCCCAGGTAAGGCCTGCCCGCTCCACGACCTCTCCATCACGATTGACAACTCCAGTCTCCCCATCCCAGAGTGCAAATAACCTTGGCCTGACCCTGGACAACACCATGTCGTTCTCTGCAAACATCAAAGCAGTGACTTGCTCCTGCAGGTTCATTCTCTACAACATCCTTAGAGTACGACCCTACCTCACACAGGAAGCGGCGCAGGTCCTAGTCCAGGCACTTGTCATCTTCCATCTAGACAACTGCAACTTGCTTTTGTCTGGGCTCCCCGCTTGTGCTATCAAACCCCGGCCCCTCCCTACCTTCAGGCTCTGCTCAAACCCTACACCCCAACCTGAGTGCTCCGTTCTGGCTCTGCCCACTCTTGGATTGCATCCTACCTGGAGGCCACTCCTACCAGGGGATGTGGACAGGATTTGTGTCTGCACCACGTACTCTCACTACTGGTGTCCCCCAGCGCTTTACAGATGCTTTAAAAAGATTCATCAAATGAAATGGCTGCATTATAAAATATCAACAGTAGGCTATAGGCCTACTTCAATCATATTGAAATACTTTTCATGTTCAATCGAGTTCTATTTTTCTACTTGTAGGCTACTGTGTGTATTTGTCTCAATATACCCTCAGTGTACAAAACATTAGGAACACCTTCCTAATATTGAGTTGCACCCCACCTTTTCCCCTCAGAAAAGCCTCAATTAGTCAGGGAATGGACTCTCCAAATAAGCTTTGTTGCGCAATTTTAAAGGTCAAAACACTGCATTTAAAACAGTAGGGAATAATATGATTAATTCAGGGCTTGTAAAATTATACCTAGGCTAAATAGAAGCCATCAATCATAAGACCTGTAATTCAATTAACCTGCTTTTTTTCACTGACTGGCAAACAATGTTAATAAATCAAGCACTTAATACACTGATCATACCTATGCTTGACTTTGCTGGTGAATGGCCAAGTATCCACTACCTGTTGTTTTGTTTTCTCATGATTGATGTTGACAAAGAGGTCTTGAAAACTGAAAATGCAACCAACACAAACATGCCATAGACTTGCATCCAAAATGGCACTATTCCCTTTATAGTGCACTGTTTTTACAGAAGCCATAGTCATTCCATTCAGACCAAGTCTGTATCCAGACAATGTCCCCTTTTTAAGAGAAGATGATGCGGTTTGTGATGGCTTGATACGCTGCTATTGTGTATTGCCCATGTCCCAACTAGTCAAGTTATGTAAGGTCTTCTCACAGCTCACAGCTCATTATTCATGAACCTACACCTACATATTTATCCCCTCTTTTAATATTAATGGCAGAAACAACCTGTATATAAGAATGTGACTGATGGGTATTTCCTGAATGACAACAGCTTACATGTAACAACACAAACTCAACCAGATACTGTACTGCAACTGCTATTGTCTTCATGTAATGAATTATCTAGCTATGCATCATCTCACTAAACACATGAACCATTAGCTGCTACATGACTCCAAAGACGAGATATTTTACCTATTTCAATTCAAGGCATATACAAGGCACATAACACTTAATCTCATCCTATCCTAACAAAACTAGTTAGGTCTTCAGTTGAATGCAATGCAGTAACTAGGTAGTAACTAGGTAACTATAATGTAATAAATCAGGCCACACAAAACCCCTTCCATAAAGGACACGGCGCAGTACTGTAACGTTAGTAGCTATGACAACTAGTTAGCTAGCTAATTCCCTGTTGAAAAACACTTGACAGTTGTTGCACTGGTGCATATAATGCCGAAAAAGAACTAGCTAGGTGCAGTTAGATTACTATTACAATGTTAATATGGGTATATTGATAACTAACTAGACGTAAATCTTGATTAACTTCAGGTATTAAAATGTCGCCTATTGTCGCTAGCTAACGTTAGCTAGCTTCAATCTCTGCACGCAGGATAGCATCTCGACCTGTCAAACGTCAACAATTTGGAAGCTGTAACTTTACGTGTCCAATCATCATCTCAATGTTATTCTCGGTGAGGACACATTCAACTGGAAAGCCATGGTCCGGGCAAGTAATTCGAACCAAATACAGCCATGATACCAAAGTTACAGACGACGACTCAAATCTAGTTATCGCCGAGCTGTGTTTAGTTGACAAGCAAGGTGCATGTGAGACCCGGCGAACAGCTGCGGCTTCTTAACCAGCTAAAGCAGCTAGCTAATGTTTTACCTTCAGCTCAATTCCACTGTCCAGGCCGCTCCTTTCAGTCAAACACGAAGCTGGTCTCAATATCATTCAATATCTAATGATTCAATAGTAAGTTAACCATGGTGTGAAAACGCATGAAAATCTTACGGAAATAGCAAAACTATAAATATATATATATGGCACAAATGCACCTCAATGACGTGGAATCTCATCCTCTCTTCCGTATTAGACAGACCGCGAGTGTGGGTGACGTAGAGCTCACACCTCCTTCCCTGAAGACTGAGCCCATCTTCCTGAAGCTGCTGATGCTTCTGATTCCATTACTGGCCTGAGGATGCCATTCAGGTCTGGATAATGCTGAGCTCATTGTCAAGCAACAGTATGACCACTAACAAAAATTATATCATTGTAAAAATAAATGCAGCATTACTTTGTAATCGTGAATTTGCTCTTGAGAATTTATTCAAATGCAAGAATATACAACAGTTAAACAGTGACATATATGGAGGAGAAATTAATTAGAAGTGTCCATAATCTATTTTATACCATCTTTTCTTAATTAGTATCATAATTGCAGGTGTGCCGTATTTCAGTCTCCCTGTAGTCCAGTCAGGAAACCAAATGATGAGCATCTTTATATAACACATACAGTATGATTGCTTACTTTATGTATTGATTTGTTGCTACCATTAATATCCAAATCCTCATTGATTGGATAAAAACATCTCACAATGCTCTTGGACAGTGATGTAACCTGGTGTTTTGGGTCTTTCAACATCGGGCCCCCCTCACCAAGGCAACCCAGCCTTAGAGGTGAAGGGTTAATAAAACCTCCCATCCTCCCCTGCAGTCTGAGAAAATGGGTCCGCTGCAGTCTTATGGTACCAATTAGTTTCCAACTACAACACTACTCAAACACTGAAACGTGCTCAATTTGCACAACAAAAAGATTTCTGGAGGAACATTTGTACAGGAAAAAAAATTGCAGGACCTTTAGTAAACTTCATACAGTAACAAATATCCTACATTTATTCTGCAGGAATCCTGTAGGATATTTGTTCCTGTAGGAAAATCCCCACAGGATTCATTGTCACTTTCCTGTAGAAATGTCATGTTCTGCAGGAGTAACAAATCCTTCAGGTTCTGCCCCTACAGGACTCCTGCAAGAATTTAGCTGACCCTGTAGGAATATATATATATATATATATATATTTTTAACCTGATGTGCAGGATCTTTGAAAATTCCTGCATGATAAGGCCAATTCCTGCAGGAGTCCAAGTCAACTTTTCATAAATCCTACAAAATTCCTGCCTCTGAAGTAATTGTGTAGGTGACCTGTATAACTTTTTTGTAAGGGTAGATAATCTTACTTTATCTGCAGAGGCAGTAGCGTCACATGCTGTATAATGGATGGGTGGATCAGGGTCTGGAGTGAGGGAGAGAAAGGTCAGTATGTGTGTATTTCATACATTTTCCAGTTTCCTTGCACTTCAGTCTCAGAATGCCCTATTTCTACTGCACAAATTTCCCAGGAGGGTGACATGGATTATACACATACCGTTTGTAAAACCTTACTCAAAGTGAACACAAATTAGCCACAAACAAATGGTTTAAAACACTTGTTTATTTTATACAAATCCCCAAACAGCAAATAAAATAACGTAGTATTTCACGAATCTGATGACAGACAACGCTTAATGTACATCAAAGCATCACTCACAGAAAGCGAACATCACATATCCCTTACTTACAATAGGAGAATACAACAGGTCTATTCCCTGCAATGTACGTAATATTGCACAACAATTCACACAGACCTGCACAGCCGAGGCATACATGCTACAGTTTAAAGTGCTAGCTTGAACCATTAGACTGAGTGTCTGCAGAATATTTGGTTTAACTTACTACTGAAAACCATAGGATTCCCTTTTTCTAAAAATCAGCAGTGATATGTACAGTAGCTAGAATAAGACTAGCACTAAAGCAAATATCTACTGTGAAAGACAACTGCTGCGGCCACCAGTGACTTGACCCAAGATAAGCTAATTAACAAAACGCACCTACGAGACATTCAGTTTGTTCTGTAAATAATACATTCTGTGATAAACACAATCCCGAACCTGTTAATTAAGTGCATAGACGTTTTAAAGGTGTTTCAACAGTCATTTAAAAAGCGAACAGGTAGAAGTGTTGTGTCCTAAAAGGAATGGTAAAGAATTATGCGCACCAGTTCTGAAGCAGCTAGGAATTAAAACTACAGATTGTTGTTCCTCAAAATGAACTTACATGATTCAGATAAGCAAAACAATTAACACAGCAAATTCTAGGATACGCAACACTCAAATGGACCTAAAACATCACAACACACAGAAAAGGAGGCGTACAGATTTAAAATGCTCCCTTGACAAATTCAGTCAGACATGATCTAGTTCCAACTACAATTTTCCACCAATTTCCCAAATTGCTCTAGTTTGATTAAGCTTTGAGAAACATCACGGCACATAAATTCATAGAAAACAAACTGCAGATCTATGACTTATTTCACCCCCATGTCACTAGATATGTACATTGAGGTAAACATTTAAAATAGTTAATTTCAGTTTATTATTGGATATATGAACAATCTTAAAAGGCTGAGATTAGGGTACAGTAAAGAAAATAAAAGTAAAATCCTGTTGAGAAGAAAGGTATAGTTTTCCAGGGCTGATAGGCCAGTAGCACAAGGCCCATAGGCCACAAACCTGAGAAACAGATTATCCTTACCCTCAAGAAAACAAACATATGTACAAATATTGTCCAGAAACCCATGTAAGGAAGCCAGAGGGGACCGGGGCTATGTTCAGCAGGGGTAACCATTCAGAAAGAGAAAATGTATAGAGACAAAATTACTCCCTTTTCTAGAGGACAGAGCATCTGATCGCTTTACACAATATATTTCTAAATCGGAAGGTTCTGAAACACTGCACACGGCTGAACAGACCCGTGGTATGCCCTAAAACCTTGTTGTCCTAGCTGATACTCAAGAGCCAATCGTCAACATGCGTAACAAATGTCTAAGTTCTGTACACTAACATGACGTGTCAGGAAGAAGTCACATCGTAGTAGAGTTTGTGTAGTGAGAACCTGTAGTGTTTGAAGTTTCACATTCCCAGTGCTAAAAAGAAAACATTCACTGCTGTTGAACAACTGCATCCGAGGCAGCAGTGCAAGGTAAATTCATTAACGTGATCAACAACTAATCTCCGTGAGTGTAATTTTAAGTTGAGATCCGCACGTGACAACAAAAGTCTTCCACTGACACCAACGCACGATTTACATGGACATCTGAGTAGCGCGCACAGATCTCAAGTTAGAATTACACCCTGAACGTGGATGTCTAGTGTTAATTAAGATTCAGATAAATGTGTTCTGCATTGAAATAGTGTTCAGAGTGGTTAGGTAGTGAGATTAAGTGCAAGAAAGTGTGCTAGTCTTTTAAAAAAAAGTGCAAATGTTTTGAGCATGTGTCCAAATCAAATGCAGTGTAACAAACTGGTGTTGACAGACTCTTGACTACGAACATTGATTAGGTATGATTTGTATTATACATTTTTGGTAGGGATGTTTCTCAACCGAAGGTCCTTGTGACCTACATACACTCACCCTTGTAAGTGATGACTAGTCTTGCTGTTGTGCACAGTTAGACAAATCATAGTATTTGTTAGATTACCTATTTATTGTGAAAGGCACAGAGGCATAGACGTAGCTGCAAGGCTCTTCAGGTTTCTCTTGGCTACGTTTTACTGGACTTAGAAGTGATACATAAATAGGTGTTCATTAAAAACAAAGAAATTGATTAATAAGTCAGCTAAAATACTGCACAGACAAAAACAAAATCACTACAAAACATACCTGACTGAAAGCAGAGACCAATATGAACGCAAAGGCAAGTGTTGAAAGGGAGAGGCCTGTGTGTGTGGAAGGCCCAGCATCTCACATATATGACAGCCGCTTTGCTGTGATGAACTCCTCTAGATGGACCTTGCCACTACCCATGAGGCCAAAGGCAGGGTACATGGTACCGGAGCAGTCCACCTGCCGCTCGTAAAGGCACCTCATGGTGTCTGCATCGTAGAAGTAGACCCGGCCCGCATCGTAGTCTAGGCACACGCCGATACGCTGGGGCATGGGCAGCGCCCGGTTGCTGTGGTCGCCGTGGTCGCCGCCGGCAGAGATGGATGCTTTGGGGAGGAACATTCTGCCCATGCCCACAGTGAGCAGAGTGAAGGGCTGGGACAGATCATAGCACGTGTCCTCGCTGCCACTGTCGTGCCCACTGTCGTGGTCGTACCTGGAGGTGGGAGACAGGCAACAGAGTCAGCCTACAACTACAGCCCATTCAATAATACTGTCACACTGAATGTTTCCTCATTGTTACCTGGAAGCCTGTTCAAATATACACAACAGTAAAGCCACACAGTAGGTAATAGCAGAAACAGTTTTTCAACAATTCTTTCAAATAAGACCTTTTCTGTGAATTAACCCTCGACAGCACGTGTCAAACTCATTCCACAGAGGGCCGAGTGTCTGCAGGGTTTTGCTCGTCCCTTGTACTTTATTGATGAATTAAGGTCACTAATTAGTAAGGAACTCCCCTCACTTGGTTGTCTAGGGCTTAGTATACATGCATAACTGAAAAGAAAAACCAGCAGACACTAGGCCCTCCATGGACTGAGTTTGACACCCCTAGTTTACAAGCTAATGCTTCTTACGTCACAGGCTTATTTGTGACTCAGTCCTTAGTGAGTGATTGAGTTAGTCTGAGGCGGCAGAGTTTACCTGGGGCTACTAGTGTCTCGGGGGTTGTGGAACCACTCCAGCAGCTTGGAATCAGAGGCCACGCCCACCTTGACCAGGTAGGAGTGGGACTCCACTCGGAAGGCCCAGTAGTGTCTGCCCTGAGAGATGCCCGTGTCACCGATGATGTAGTCCAGGCCCATGTAGCTGCCTGTCTGCACGCGCTCAGCAGCCAGCAGGAAGGCCATGCCGGCCATGCTCTCCACAGAGTCACGGCGCTTGCTCAACGCCAGCCGCTCCGAGCTGAAGCCGCAATTGTCGTTGAATAGGAAGCCAAATGCTATGGGAAGAGAGCAACACAACTGGAACAGTCAGACACTGATAGGATGTCCTGTTTCCTCATTGTCTCAGGGAGAAGGTGGGCTTTCCTAAAGTGTCACATGAGGGCGCCATTGTAAAGATCTTCAAAAGGTGAGGGAATTGACAGGATTTCCAAATGTATCCATTTACATGTATTGAAAAACGTAAGGTTATTTGAAATCATTTTCTAAGCCACATCTGCTGCGGATCAAAAAGTCTCAAAATAGTTACAAAGGCCATAATTACTATTTACTTACCAACTAATATAGTTATGCCTGTGCAATGAGCCATTGCATTCTGTCTCCATGGTACAAGAGAATTTAATTCATATTTATTCATGAAAATCCCTCAAAGACAAGGGCAAAAATACTAACCGTTTACCACTTGTTGCATGAACTACACAAACTTGAGTGATCTTAAAGATGACCTTCATTAAAAAAAGGACAAATGTATTGTCGTACAGTAATGATAAGTATGCAGTATGCCTTGAGGCATGTTGCAGCTACTGTAATGTCTGGTCTGTCTGAGGCCAGCATTGACCCAGAATTCCACCTCATTACTAACACACTGCGCACCCCACTGCGAGAAATCCCCAGTCAGGACACAGGAATGTGGGATCCCAGTCCTATCACTGGGCTTCAATCCACAGTGGACCCAGCTCTCAGCCCCACAGCCCTAGTTTACTGCAGACTAATGAGGCACCGGAGGATAAACAATATCCAAATGGATCAGCAATTGTACACACACATGGAAGTTAAGACAAGAGGGTGGGGACTGTCCAATTCAATAGACTTGAGGAATTAAAGAGGTATCTAGTGCTTTACAGACGGTATATGAGAGTTAAAATCAGAGTGCTTAACCATCAGAGGATGAAAAACCATTTGAAAGTCGTAAGCAGATATACTGTTACTCCGGGCCTCTGCTGCACTGCAGCCAGTCTAAAAGAAGCAAAGCATTCAAAAGGCTGGGATTTCTGCAATCCAACAAAGGAGATGGGTTGCAGAAGTGATGATGTCACACAGAGGTTTCATAACTGTCCACTGTATTTTATCCCATCATTCACTTTGAACAGTGGAGCATCTGTCTATTTGTAATCTTCTTCTACTTTCACAGCCTAGTGTATGTATGTGTAATATATATACATATATATATATATATATTATATATATACATATATATATATACACACACACACACACACACACACACACACACACCGGCCAGTATACTAGTTCTTCACAGTTCCTGCAACACAGAAATGGCCTTAAAGCATTGTTACATGATTGCCGAGCATTTTTTTTGTTTTGAGTTGCCAGTAGTGCCGTGTTTCAGAATATGGCCCAGGCCCACCTCTCTCCCTGCCCATCACGAGTGCCACCCCTACACATGAATACGACATCATCCTCAGTGTGTTTGAGAGACATCAGTGCCTGGTGCCTACCTGGGGCAGGTGGTGTGTGGAAGGTGACCTCTGGGCTGTAGGGGCTGTAGAGGGAGTTGCGGCAGCTGCGGACTCGGAACGAGTAGAGGCTGTCAGCCTCCAGATCACACACCACTGTGCTAGGGCCGTACACCTTGTCTGTGAGGCACCAGCGGCTGGCACCCTCCTCATCCTGCTCCTCACCCAGCCTCCTGTACTCCAGCACCTGGTGGTCTGTGGCCAGGGTATCCTCAGCCAGCTGCCAGCACAACAAGCCCTCGTTGTAGACGCGACTACGGGACAGATCGATGATGGGAGGCTCGGGGACTGAGAGAGCGGAGAAAAGGCACATGGCAGAGGGTCAGGTTAAAGTCAAATTCTCCAAAAAAATACAAATCTCTAAATTGACAAACTAACATAAGTAAGCAAGCCTTGGACAAGTAAGCCTTGACAGAGACAGAACGGTCCATACAAAACATGCTACACCTTATGGTTTATGTAAGTGCATGGAGTTCTTCCGAGATGTGACTGAACTCAGATCAAACAGAATATGGACAGACATTGGACAGGAAGATTGAGAAGCTAAAAAAATATTGCCAGGAAAAGCACTTTGCAAATCCTTCACCCCCTCCCCTCACTGCAGACATAGCTTCCTGTCAGCCACAGCCAGCAGGTTTGTTCAGGACTGGGGGGGGTTGGGGGGGACTGGGTGGCCTGCCAACCCAGCGGGCTACCAGCCTGAGAGCGCCGCTATTTTCACAGGACAGGAGAGGCATTACACCAAACAATAGAGGCTTCTCCTTGTTTCTCACTGGCTGTGAGATCAGACCATACTGCAGCCTCTGGATGGGCTGGACTGGGAAGGGGGAGAATGCACAACACAATGCCTTTATGGTTCAACTAGTGGGGGGAGGGGGGAGATTAAAATATAGAGCCAGTGTGAGCATAGAAGACTCCACAACAGCGTAATAAGATCTCCTTGAGTACTGGGGTTGAAATTACACATCACCTCTCGGGTGATATATCTGGGGGGGGTCACTGTCCCCATCCCCAGAACCCCACCCTTTAGGCACCCCCATACTGTTTCCTTCCATTTGGTGCCTTGTGAATACGACCATGGCGTGATCCTGGTCCTGGGTTGGAGCTGTTCGTTCCTCTACTCTGTTTGGTCTAGTTTAATGAGGAGACATCCATGCAGCACTGCTCCATGTAGCCCACTTCTACAGGTCTGAACCCTGTCCTCAAGGACAGCCTGGCCCCCGCTCTGCCAACCAACTGTCGCTAACGAACACAGATGACTCTTCCAGTCTCACTAAGGGGAGACAAAGCAGGGCCCCTTTGTGGTCAGTAATCTTTATAGCGCGACGAGCCCACAAGCCCATTCAATACACACAGTAATACCTGTGGGACAGAGGGAGCAGGGTTGGAACTCATTCTGAGGACAGCCACAGTTAGTTGGGAGCCTATAAGAAGCCTCCTGTTTACTTCCTGGGTAGCGTTGCCCCTACTTAATATGCGCATGTCAAATCAGTTCCTTTTCACAGGAACATAATTATATCCAGCCAGCCGCACAGTTCCCTTTTCTCTAAATCGAGTCTATATGCAAAGCAGTGCACCAGAAAAAAGCCTTGCAATGCTCTCCGTGCCAAAATCCCTGTGTGTTTATCAGGAGTGTACCCGGCTTATTCAATTAAAAGGGCTTCTGGTTACCAGTGTCTTAACAGAGAGTAGAGCCCAGGAGGAGGTGAAAGTGACTGACAGGTTGAGGCGGAGGTGAGTTAAAGGGGAACCAATGAGAAGTGTCAACAAATTAAGGTTCAGCTTTGGGCTTGCATTGCAATGTCTGCATACATCATTACATATTAGCAGTGTGGGGAACTCACCTCCCCCAAAACATAGATCCTTCAGCAGAGTCTCCTCTCTGGAAGTTTCCAGCACAAACTCATCAAAGGAGGGGTCAGCCGCAGGGTGGAACGTTCTCAAAGACTCAGTGGATTTCGCAATTCTGGAGAGAAAGAAAAAAAAAGAGGAAACAAAATGGCAGCTATTCACTTTGTAGTGAACACAAAGGGAATGGCTGCCCTCCATAACTGGCTACGAGACTATTGCAGCTCTGCTAAGCTTCCCAGTAAAGCAAGAAATTATCAAGCATCCCAGAAGTATATAAATAGCCCACGTTAACATAAGTAGCTTAAGAAACAAGGTTCACGAAATCAATCATTTGCGAGTAACAGATGATATTCATATTATGACTCAAACTCACTCAGAACATTTTTGATGAAAGTGGTAGCAATCCATGGTTATAACATTACAGAAAAGACAAATGCCAGAGGTGGAGGTGTTGTTGTTTATATTCAGAACCACATTCCTGTAAAGCTTAGAGAGGATCTCATGTTAAATACTGTTGGCTAATATGGCTACAGGTTCATCTGCCTCACTTACAGCCCATTCTGGTGGGAAGCTGCTATAGACCACCAAGTGCTAACAGTCAGTATCTGGATAATATGTGTGAAAATGCATGTGATATCAACAGAGGTATATTTTCTGGGTGATTTAAATATTGACTGGCTTTCATCAGGCTGCCCACTCATGAGAAGGCAGGTAGCCTAGTATTTAGAGTGAATCCCCGAGCTGACGTGGTAAAATAATCTGTGGTTCTGCCTCTGAATAAGGAAGTTAACCCACCTGTTCCCAGGTAGGCCGTCATTGTAAATAAGAATTTGTTCTTAACTGACTTGCCTAGTTAAATAAAAAAATATCTGAGAACGTCAAACTAACTAGTGCCTGCAACCTGGTTCAGGTTATCAATCAGGGTAGTTCCAAACAGTACAGGAATTAAATCAACATGTATTGATCGTATCTTACCTAATGATGCAGAAATGTGCTTTAAAGCAGTATCCAAATCCATCAGATGTGGTGATCATAATATAGTAGCCATATCTAGGAAAACCAAAGTTCCAAAGGCTGAGCCTAATATAGTGTATAAGAGTTCATACAATAAGTTTTGTAGTGATTCCAAGGTTGTTGATGTGAATAATATTTGTTGGTCCATAGTGTGCAATGACGAGCAACCAGACGGTGCACTTAACACATTCATGAAACTGCTTATCCCAGTTACTGACTGGGATAAGCAATGCACCCATTAAGAAAATGACTTAAATCCCCACGGATTGATGAGGAATTTAATAATTGTATGGTTGAGAGGGATGAGGCAAAAGAGATGGCAAATTGGTCTGGCTGTACAACTGATTGGCAAAACTGACTAAAAAGAAACTACACTGAATAAAATAAACGACACTTTGAAACAAAGATAAATGGACAGTAAAAAGCTTTGCAGCACCTTAAATGACATGTTGGGCAGAAAAGCAAACAGAGCTCCATCATTCATTGAATCAGATGCCTCATACATCACAAAACTCACTGATATGACAACTAATTTCATTATGTTTTCATTAGGCATAAAATGGAGGCAACAAACGCTGACACTACACATCCAAGTATATCCGACTAAATTATGAAAGACAAGCATTGTCATTTTGAATTCCGTAAAGCAAGTGTGGAAGAGGTAAAAAAAAAAAAATGTGTCTATCAACAATGACAAGCCACCGGGGTCTGACAACCTGGATAGAAAATTACTGAGGATAATAGCGGACGATATTGCCATTCCTATTTCCAATATCTTAAATTTAAGCCTACTAGAAAGCATGTGCCCTCAGGCTCGGAGGAAAGAAAAAGTTATTCCCTTCCCTAAGAATAGTAAAGCCCCCTTAACTGGCTCTAATAGCCAACCAATCAGCCTGTTACCAACTGTTAGTTAACTTCAGGAAAATAAATTGTTTGACCAGATACAATGCTATTTTACAGGAAACAAATTGACAGACTTTCAGCACGCTTATAGAGAACAACATTCAAGAAGCACAGCACTTACACAAATGACTGATGATTGGCTGAGAGAAACGGATAAAAAGAATGCGGGGGCTGTTTTGTTAGACTTCAGTGCAGCTTCTGACATTATCTGTAATTATTGTAATGTCAATTATCTGACATTGACATTACATTATTATCGATCATAGTCTGCTGCTGGAAAATAAACGTAAAGTAAAGCCAGTGTGTCTATGTGGATGACTCAACACTATACACATCCGCTACTAAAGCAACTGAAATGACTGCAACACTTAAAGAGCTGCAGTTAGTTTCAGAACGGTGGCAAGGAATAAGTTAGTCCTAAATATTTCAAAAACTAAAATAATTGTATTTGGGACAATCATTCACTAAACCCTAAACCTCAACTACATCTTGTAATAAATAATGTGGAAATTGAGCAAGTTGAGGAGAAACTAAACTGCTTGGAGTAACCCTGGATTGTAAACTGTCATGGTCAAAACATATTGATGCAACAGTAGCTAAGATGGGGAGAAGTCTGTTCATAATAAAGCGCTACTCTACCTTCTTAACACTATCAACAAGGCAGGTCCTACAAGCCCTAGTTTGTCGCACCTGGACTACTGTTCAGTCGTGTGGTCAGGTGCCACAAAGAGGGACTTTACGAAAATTGCAATTGGCTCAGAACAGGGCAGCTGTCGCTTGGATGTACACAGGGAGCTAACAATAATATGCATGTCAATCACCTGGCTCATGGTGGAGGAGAGATTGAGTTCATCACTAATTGTATTTATGAGAGGTATTGACATGTTGAATGCACTGGTCTGTTTGAACTACTGGCACACAGCTCAGACACCCATGCATACCACACAAGACATGCCACCAGAGGTCTCTTCACAGTCCAGAACAGACTATGGGAGGCACACTGTACTACATAGAAATCTATTCCACATCAAGTAACTCATTCCAGCAGTAAAATTTGATGTAAAAAAACAAATCTGATAACAATACACCTTATGAAACAGCGGGGACTAAAGCAACAAACAGACACTATACACAACAGATTGTGTTATAGATGTGGTAGTAGAGGCCTGAGGACACACTTAATATGTTGTGAAATCTGCTATGAATGTATTGTAATGTTTTTCAAAATGTATAACTGCCTTGATTTTGCTGGACCCCAGGAAGAGTAGCTGCTGCATTGGCAAGAGCTAATGGGGATTCAAAATAAATACATGCTAGCAAGGGGACCACTATCAGAGCGGGAACCATTTCCCGGGCAAGACAAATGAGCATGGGAGACTTGTGTGGGTGGGTGGGTGAATGTAACAGTGTTAGGTGAATAAAGTCCCAAAGCTGCTTTTTTTGGTACAAATTTAGATCAATTAGCAGGATTAGAGCTAGAGCAGGACATGGGGAACGTAAACAGCACTTCACCATTCCAATCTGTCCCAGTGTCCCTGATACTTGGTGTCATGGATCTTTGACGCACTCAACCTACCCATAAGCAGATTTATTTTAGTACTGAAGGAATCACAGGGCCCAAATCCCCATTAGGAAACCTAGATGACAAGAGCAGCCACAGGGAAATGGCATTATGGCCTGTAATAGAGTTTGAAAATGGGCCCTTTAAGAACGGAGGCCTTCCGATTACTGACCTTTCTTAAACAATGGTGATATTAAATTACAATTAGCCTTTATCGCCACTGATGGTAACCTTTGGTAGGAAATCTCTACTGTGCCTTTGTATACTAATGTGTTGAGAGTGGCAGGCAGTCAAGGCTGGAGGCTGACGGTGTAGGGTGAAATTGCCCTAGAAGCAGATCTTCGCTCAGATTAGCAATTCACCACTGCTGGTTATGATTGGAAGAGGGGAAGCTGATCCTAGATCTGCACCTAGGGGAAATTTGGCCCTGGAGCGGAGGCTGACCTGGTGTGCAGCTGCTTGGCCGTCTGAACGAAGCAAGACTGGTCTGTCTCCTTGAGTACCTCCTGGGCGTAGCCCACCAGGCCGCTGTTCTCCAGCATGCCCTGGTACTCTTCCACTTGGCCCCTGAGCTGCTCCAGACGCCGCGTCCTCGACTGCGCGATGGAGTTCAGCATCTCAGACTTCCTCTCCTGGAGGGTCTGGAACAGCCGCTCAAAGTGCTCATAGGCCCCACACTCCGCCACCTGGCCATTCTCCTGTAGAGGTAGGGAAGGGTGTCAATGCATCATGGTGCAATAAAACTGCATAGAAGTTTGTGCCATCATGCCTCCTTACCACAAGGAGTTTGGCATGACAAAGTAGGAATGATGGCACAAACAGATGGCATAGAAGTACTATTACAACAAATGTAAACGAGAGAAAGCCATCATAATACAGTACAGACAAAGTCAGACTAAGCAAACCCTTCTGCAGTGGAATTCATTCAAATTAGTATGTATTTACATGCATTTAAAAATGTGACCTTCCTTCTCAGTGCCGACAATGTCCCTTTGTTATTTAATATGGGACAAACAGTCAGACACAGGACTAGTTTTATTTCGTCAACAACTACTTGCCTCAGTTTCATTGATCAACACCTCCAGGTGGGAAATCTGAGTCCTCACTTGGTCCTCTTTGCTGATTAAGTAATGGATACTCTTTGATAGCTTCTCCTGTTGGTATAACAACAAAGAACATTTGAGCGCATTGAGAAACCGGATTGAAATCCTACCTCATCCCAGAATGTTCCGGTTGTTCATCAGAACAAAAACACCCAATATGCCTCTGCATACAGTACGGCCAGCAGAGAGATCATCAGAGATGTTCAATAGATAGATAAGCATAAGACAAATTAAATAACATTAAATATGGATGAGTCAGGCCCGGTGCCCATGTCCATAGGCCTCTAAGATTACAGTCAAAGGACACAGAGTCCTCTGTCCCTCTGCTTTCAGTGGCTGATTGACCTCCGCCTGGGGGGGTTGTTGTTGATGACCGCACATGTGGATTACACTGCTCACAAAGGTAAACTGATCCTGTGGACGTGTGCCACCCAGCACAGATACAAAGGACTGATAAATATTTCCTTAGGGGGCTCAAAATCAAATAGTTTATTGGTTGTGTACATAGTTCAGCAGATGTTATAGCAGGTGCAGCAAAATGCTTAAGTTACTAGCTCCTAACAATGATGTAAAATAAGTAGACAAATAAATACTAAATTTAAAACTACAAGAAATGTCAGAACGAATCCAATTAATCCAAATAGCACTAACAGTAATCCAAACGCAATCTATACATACAAAGATTTACACAAGATACTGTATACTAAGAATGCTATGTACAGCAGTAGATCTACTGGAATGAGCTGTTGTTGAGAAAACAGTGTCTAAACACGCAATACAAAAACCCAGCGGGAAATAAGCTTCGGGACCAGAGACCGGAAGATAAATACACATGTGAATGGTGGGCAGACAGTATGCGAATAGCTGTACAGAAGTAGTTATATAGGATGAGCCTAGACTACATGGCCAAAAGTATTACACCCCTTCAAATTAGTGGATTCGGCTATTTCAGCCACACCCATTGCTGACAGGTGTATAAAATCAAGCACACAGCCATGGCAGTAGAATGGCCCGTACTGAAGAGCTTAGTGACTATAGACGTAGGATGCCAGCTTTCCAACAAGTCAGTTCATCATATTTCTGGCCTGCTAGAGATGCCCCGGTCAACTGTAAGTGCTGTTATTGTGAAGTGGAAACATCTAGGAGCAACAACGGCTCAGCTGAGAAGTGGTAGTCCACACAAGCTCACAACGGGACCGCCGCGTGCTAAAACGGGTTTCAAAAAAATTGTCTGTCCTCAGTTGCAACACTCACTACCGAATTACAAACTGCCTCTTGAAGCAATCAGCAAGAACTGTTCATTGGGAGCTTCATGAAAATGGGTTTCCAATTGCAGAGCAGCCGCACACAAGCCTAAGATCACCAAGCGCAATGCAAAGCGTCGGCTGGAGTGGTGTAAAGCTCGCCGCCATTGGACTCTGGAGCAGTGGAAACGCGATGGACTAATCTGAGTTTGTCGGATGCCAAGAGAATGCTACCTGCCCGAATGCATAGTGCCAACTGTAAAGTTTGGTGGAGGAGGAATAATGGTCAGGGGCTGTTTTTCATGGTTTGGGCTAGTCCCCTTATTGTTCCAGTGAAGGGAAATCGTAATGCTACAACATACAATGAAATTCTAGACCAGGGTTTCCCAAACTCAGTCCTCGGGACCCCAAGGAGTGCACGTTTTGGTTTTTGCCTTAGCACTACACAGTTGATTAAAATAAACTAATCATCAAGCTTTGATCATTTGAATCAGTTGTGTAGTGTTACAGCAAAAACCAAAACGTGCACACCTTGGGGTCCCAAGGACAGAGTTTGGGAAAAGCGGTTCTAGACCATTCTGTGCTTCCAAATGTGGCATCAGTTTGGGGAAAGCCCTTTCCTGTTTCAGCTTGACAATGCCCCCGTGCACAAAGCAAGGTCCATACAGAAGTGGCTTGTCGAGATCAGTGTGAAAGAACTTGACTGCACAGAAACCTGACTTTAACCCCTTTGGTGATGAATTGGAATGCCAACTGCAAGCCAGGCCTCATTGCCAAAAATCAGTGCCCGAGCTTACTAATGCCGTGAATGGAAGCAAGTCCCCGCAACAATGTTCCAACATCTAGTGGAAAGCCTTCACAGAAAAGTTAAGGCTGTTATAGCAGCAAAAGGGGGGGGGGCACCAACTACACATTAATACCATGATTTTGGAATGAGACGTTCAACGATCAGGTGTCCACATACTTAGTATGTAAACATCACTGCTTCACTGACCAGTTGGGCAGACAACCACTTCAAAACTAACACTTTCCCCAAGGATGTATTCATTAGTGCACACCGTAGCAAAAATACTTGTGACAAAAAAAACGTTCTTATTGGACAAATTCAGATAGGTCCCTCCCCTTTCGGCCCATTTGGTTCCTAGAGTACACACCCCTGATTCCTTTCAAGTCAGGACAAGTGAACGGTTCGAAGAAGGAAGGACCCGTGTTTGTTCGTTATACGGTACCTTGAGGATCTTGTAGGCGCTGCTCATGGATGTGACTTTGTGGTTGGCGTGGGAGCCTCCCAGCTTGCACAGGTGACAGACCGGACGGCGGCACACCTCGCAGTACATGTTGACCTTCTCCATCTCATGCTCCGGACACATCAGCACCTGGATGGATGTGAGAAACACATTGGACTAGCTCACATTTTCAATGCCACACCTCAAAATGCTAAACAGAAGTTTGCTAATACTGGAGGACATTTTTAATTCCCAGAATTCATTGGGCAACTGCACAACAAAGGACAGGCAGAGAAGAGACTTGTATTGTCAGCCAAAATTAAAACTTATCGCAAAAATGAATACTAGTGAGCTGGTTAAAGCCCAGTCCTGTTAACATATCTGATGGCTGCACCATTAACCAGATCAACTCAATGAGTCGTCCACCATCATTGACATGATCAGGTCACTAATCTAAAATCAACAACAGAGCAACCTGGTCACGATAAACAATGAAAAACCCCTCCGAGGTGGACAATCTACCTTGGGCCTAAAGTTCATGGTGGGCCCCACATACTCGTGCTGGGCTTTGGGGGTGCCCCATGGGTGGTGGAACTTGAAACACTCGTTGCAGTAGCTGGCCTTGCAGTCCATGCAGCTCTTGGTGGCCTCCTGCTGGGGCGGCTTGCACATGTTGCACATGATGGCCACGGCGGCGCGGGCTGCCTGCCGGTAGCGCTCCACGATGCTCTCAAGGGTGAAGTTCCGGAAGAGCATGCTCATGCCCCGCTCACCCAGGTCCACATCGTGTTGGCAGCCTGGGCACGGGAAAGTGGTGACGCGAGGGGTCACAGAGCCACGTCTCCATCCTGGTGAGGAGATGGAGCCTGCTAGGACAGAACAGCCATTAGAGGACTAATCGTATGGTGGGCCTGCACAGAGACAGGCAGACAGACTGGAAGGGTCAGTGTCCGACAGAAACAAACACGGGTCCTTCCTTCTCCGGCAGCTCTCACTACAGGGTGACCCCTCTCAACAACAGATCACAAGAGCATGTGTTTACAATGACCTGGACACAAAGATTCAGGTAACATCTAAATGATTTTAAATAAGTTACAAATCAGGTGGAAAGTAAAAGGTGGGAAACCCACTGACAAAACTAACTGAAAAATCAATGAAACAGAACAGATCAACCAAAGGGTAAGAGTGTAATTGATTTCCACAACCTGCAGAGGAAATTCATTTTGAAACCATTTGTCCAGTTCAATGCATCACAACCAGATGCCTTGTAAAGCATCATCATCTAGAAAGACTACAAAGCTGTAGCATATTATTAGAAAATATGAGGACAGAGGCATTCATGATACATGACAGATGCAAGCAGCTGGACCTTGTCACTGAGCATGAAACACATTTAGGAAAATGTCAAGCAAAGGAAGAAAAAACATTTTGCAGAGCACCAACAGACAAGTGGTGGGCACAAAGCAAGCATGCAGGTCAATCATGACATTTGCATGTGTAATGTGTGTGTGACTGTGTATAATAATGGCAGACTGAGGAGGATGGAGTAGTGGGTGAGCAGGCTTGATGTTTTGGATGAAGCGGCAGGTCAGGGAGGGGCTTGGGATGGAAATCGATGAGGTGGGGGCCACGTGTCCTGGCCTGAAGGCGATGGGTATATTAAAAGGACAGATACTTAGGCTGAGTGGGTGTTCTGGTCAGGGAGGGAGGAGGTTACGGCAGCGTGTGCCTACAGCAAGGTGTACGGTAGCAGGCTGAGAGACACTGCCTGCTGCCACAGTGGGATTCAGAGGGTGATTGCTTGCGCAGAGAAAGAGCTCAGGGCAAAAACTGACGAGTCATCGCAAGGCCATTCTAGCAGGGCAAAGGGGTGGGTTACCTACAGAACCCCATCATTAACAACATGGTGCGAGTCATCCTAATGCGACAGAGCCTCGTCACCATAACCAGGACTGCATTAAAAAAGGGATGCAGGCAATCTTGCCAAGAGTATGTGACTAAGCAAAATACTGTACACGCTGGGAGAAATACATCTAAAATGGTGGATTTCATCCTCCATACACCTTTTACTTTTTAAACTCTACTTGAAAAAGATACTGTCAAGATGAATAGATTTCAGACAAAGCCGTTGGTTGCCTTTAATACCTGATCTCTATGAAAGGGACAACTGGTTGGTATCCTGCATTAAGTAAGACTCATTCTGGTGCCATTTTAGAAACTTGTTCAGATGCACTCGTTAGGAGAGATGTTGTGAAGTGTTTATAATGGAGGGAATCTTTCACTAGCATTAGGACAATTGTGGCATAACCTTTTTAAAACATCTACTGAGCACTACAACATAAAAAAAGAAGTAAAAACAGAATGAAAAATGTCTGCTAAAGTTTCAGTAAGACCATTGTTTTGTTTGGCATTGTGCTTTAGGGGCGTGTCACATCAAATAGAACAAATTAGTTGGTTAGAACATTGGCTTGTGGCCAAGAGCAATCTCTACAAACACACAAGTCTCTAAAAACATGACCATTTTCAATTACAGCTGAACCGTAGTGTTAAAAAAGCCTCCTTGGGGCAAGCCTGTCAGCAGGCATATGATTGAAGGTTGCAGTGGTATAATCTAGAGCACATGTGTCAAACTCATTGCACGGAGGGCCGAGTGTCTGCGGGTTGTCACTCTACCCTTTTACTTGACTGATGAAAGAAGGTCTAATTGGTAAGGAACTTCCCTCACCTGGTTGTCTAGGTATTAATTGAAAGGAAAACAGAAACCTACAGACACTCTGCCCTCTGTGGAAATGAGTTAGACACCCCTGTTCTAGAGAATCTGGGCATATCTAAAACTAACCCCCTGTGTTTTGTTACATAGAACTAGGTCCCCTGCTGCTTCTAAAAGTGAATCTACTGGCCTCCTCCACAAGGTACTGAATACATCAGAGGCTCCAGGGAGGGGAAATCCCTCTACATTTGCCCAGGCATTAAGAAATTCCACTTTAAACCAATTCCTTTACGTCCATACCCATTTCTTTCACCTCTCAGATTCCCATCCAGAGCTGTAGCTCGCTCGCTCATTCTCCAACCTACTTACTAAGACATGCATGTGTTGAAAGGGGAGCACTAAACCCTGAAAGCACCAGGCCAGAAAAAAAAGGAACAAAAACACCAAATGTAGACAAATTGGTAGGACATAATTTACATTTATGCCTTTGCTCAGTAGACTTTTTAAAAAGCCAGTATGCCACGTCTACCAAAAACAGGTGGTCTATTGTCAGCTGTGTGTTACGTACAGTAGAGTAAAAGTTGGGGTTCACAGGGGGATCTAGTAACACTGTACTCACTACTACAGCTATTCAAAAAATGGAACCCGCGTCTACCTCTCCTCCCAAACGACCTTCTCTGCAGTGTGGCTGCAAGCAATGGACAAAGAAGTGTAGTGAGATTAACATATACAATATGTGAACAGAAGTGGAGTCAAACCTGATATACTTCCAATAACAGTAGACAGGTGCCAACACAACAGTGCTTAAAAGAAAGTGCCCTCTTAAAAAAGGTTTAGGTCAAAACATGTGAAATCGCATATTTCAAAACATCTATAGATACATTGAGTTTAACATACTCTAAAACAAAAAGAAATTCTGGTCTGAATCCTAATAAAACAAGGTGAAGAAAGTAACAAACCAATGTTAGCTTTCAAAGCACTTGTCTGATAAATATAGTGGAGTCCTGGCTTCAGTTCATTTAATCCCTCATTCATTCCACGCAGGCTGGTTTTGTCACCATGACCACCACTGGGCTGACATCCAATCAGCAAGGGTAAAAACCGTTACTGTAATGCTATCAGAGATTTAAGACTTTTACTGAAAGGTATGTTAAAGGGATACTTAAGGATTTTGGCAATAGGGTCCTTGATCTACTTCCTCAGAGTCAGATAAACATGTGGATACCATTTTATGCCTCAGTGTCCAGTATGAAGGAAGTTAAGAGTTAGCAGATAGACTTCCAGTCATAGCGCTATGGGTAACGCTAGTTAGCCTCTAACTTCATTCATACTGGACACAAACGGTCTCCACGAGTACATCTGACTCTGGGGAAGTAGATCAAGGACCCAATTGCCAAAATATTCCTTAAATAATGTCCTTTAAGATTGTCAACATAATTATCAGATTTTGTTTTACTAAATCGGCACAAGTGCCATGGTTACTAACCCCACAGGGATTGTAATTTAGTTCATGATTCTTAAGATGACCAAGGAAGCATTATATTATTACCAGCTCTATAACCCTGTTTTTCTAAACAGCATTGAATGTATCCACTGTTTTAATAGATGCAGACATGGACATGAAGAATGGGCACATTCAGGTTGGGCAAATGTGAATTGGTTGGTGTTTTGGAGTGGCAGGGACCAGCTTATGGTTAAGTGAAAGACTGCCTTGTCTCACTCCATGCTGCTAGCGCCTTGGACATTGACCTCAGTTTTTTTTTTGCAAAGCAAATAATAAATATTGCCCCCATGCTGTGTTAAGAAATTGCTTGGTATTACTAATATCCACACAATATAATTATAATGTAAAGGCTTTTTGAAGTGAATGCCTTAAGGACATGGAACTAGAGTCTAGACAAAACAAAAGCGATGACTTAAATGCTTGTCGTGTTACTTCATTCTGTTAAATAAATGTAGACCAGTCTCAAAGTTGACAAGATTAGAGAAAAAGTATGAACATCTAACATGATGATTTTAAACTGGATGGGATCGGTGGTGGTGCCCATTTCATTCTACAACCCAGAGAATGACTTTCAGCAAATACATGTGAAAGATTAACCTGGGTATGACATGTCCATAGAACTTCACTGCAAATTGCATGTGATGTTGTCATAATCACAACATGGGCATGAGGACTGGCCAAACCCAAACGCACCTGATCTTGCAAGCCTATCCAGCCTCTCCATGCTTGGCGAGGGCACTCTGGATCGGGGTCCTGGGCTCCCAGGGAGGGAACATTCAGACCCAGCATCGAAGGAATCCTCATGGTTCAACAGCAGCAGCTCTCGGACACACTTGTGACAAACACTGTGCTGACAGGGCAAGATGAGGGGGTGCGTAAACAGCTCCTTGCAAATTGGACAAATGAGCTCCCGCTCAATATTCTTGATAGGGACCTGGTGTGGACACAGACAGCACTATTATACCTACAGTAGTCTCAGGCCCAGGCGAACTACTCCCACATACAAGAGAGATCAGGCTGGTGGACGAGACTAAGCCTACAGGAACCCGGTCCTAGGGTCCCCAAGGGGTGCACATTGTTGTTTTTTGCCCTTACATTACACAGCGGATTCAAATCAACATAAGCTTTGAATATTTGAATCAGCTGTGTACTGATAGGGTAAAAAATTTAAACTGCACTCCTTGGGGTAACCAGGACCGAGTTTGGGAAACGCTGGCCTACAGTAACATATAGTATGAACCGATATTATCGTTACTTTTTAAACATTTAATTAGAAAGGAAGCCAGTTTTAATAGACTAGGCATTTGTCTAAAATAAAGCACATTCTGCATTGTATTAGGCCTGCCTACTTCAAATACTTTGAAACAGTCAAACAAAAACACTCACCTGACACTAATCAATACATTAGATTTTTCCTAAACAAAACATTAAAGTGTAGCGTCTACCCTGGTAGGCCATGCACGTAGTTAAGGAAGTTCATGCATCAGCTTGTTGGTTAGCTGAGGAAGCACAAAATGGTTACAGCAAAGCTAACAATTCCTCAAAAAAAGGAACCCAAGACTCATTACCATATGACAGGGAATTCTTGCTATAAAAATACCCTAATTTCGATCTCGCAATTTGAAATAATAAAAGCAAGGTCAACCATCGAGTCTGTAAACCTCTAATGTTAACAATGATTAATCAGTATCGTTCCACGAGGGTGTTACTAACTTAGTATAGTTTGTCATATTAAAACCAGTATGACCTGTACAATTTCCACTTACCGGTAAAATTGAGTTACGTCGCGACACTGCAGTCATGATGAATATATTTTTTGTTCTTGCGGCGTTTAGTTTATTAAAAGTTCTCCAAGGTGTGTTAAAGATTACGACTACTGCACTCAAGAGCGCTGTTGAGTCGACAATGAATTAAACACGGTGACTAGACGCTATGGATGAAACCGTGAGGCGTGAATCAGAGCTGGTGCAGTTCAAGCAATGACAGACAGTAGCAAGCTGTGTGGGGCGGGCTGGAGACACTGAAATCACCATAGTAACAATGCTGCAGCCCTGAGTATTTTACCCTATCAGTCCCGAGATCCCAGTAAAAATCTGACTTTAATTTATCTGCATTTCCAGACTATATTTAGCCTCACGATTAAGTGTTTTACCATTTTCTTTCCAGGACAACGAGGGCTACAAGTACAACACAAAACAACTGGACATAAGCAGTACCATTCATGAGTTTTATTGACACATTTCAATAAATAAAAATAAGGTCAGGCAAAGCAAAAACCTGAGAAAATGTATGTTTATGAATGCTGCTAGTGGGCTACAGAAATAGTTTGCTCACTGGGTAATTAATATCCTAGTATCTGCAGGTTTTTTTTTGTTTCCTTTCAATTAAGACCTAGACAACCAGGTGAGTTCCTTACTAATTAGTGACCTTAATTCACCAATCAAGTATAAGGGAGGAGTGAAAACCCGCAGACACTTGGCACCTCCGTGTAACGACTTTGACGTGTTAACGACTCTTGTGTAGCTTCTGAGCATCAAAGAGGAAGCGAAAGGCGAGGCCCAACTCGGCGGAAAATCTGTCTCCCTCCAGCAGGTGGCGTTTTTCATCATTTCGCCCACCAAGCAAGGAGTTGTTTTTTATGGAGGTGTATCCGCAAATCCAAAGAAAGGATAGGCGGGAGCTAGGCAGCCCACGGTGCCGCTTTGTGGAAAATAACTCCCATTGCGAGGACGGAAATCAGATTTTCATAGATAGCTTTTAATAGTTTGTAGCTCAAACCATTCGGACTCTATAAAAGACCCTGCTCCGGGCAACTTCGGGATCCGTCCTTGTCTCACAAACACCGCTCTAGCTCAGCCCACGTTAATCACACAGCCTAATGGTTGGTATCTACGGCGGATGCAGAAGAAATAGACGACTCCAATAGTACAACACAGAAGTGTGGCTCAAACACACAATGTTTAAAAAGGGTTAGAAGTCCAAAACGTGCCGGCGATACGGTGGGACTCATTGGGTTAAAAGAGAGGGATCGGCTTTCACTGGCCGATAAATGCTTTGCCACCTAGAACATTTGAGAAGGTCCGGTCACACAAATTTCCTAGGTGACCAAGGTCCGTATGGATATCGTCATTATAGTAACAAACCCCCACCTCACACTGTTCACACCCCTCTTGTTGGCAGACAGAAAATTGTTCAGTTTTAAAGCAAATTTCCAGCAATTCTACACATTTTGCATGGGTCAAATATGTTTTTGCTTTTTTAAAGATCATTTCAAACAATTCTACAAATTGTTTCATGTCATATGTGTTTATATTATGCCAGGGGTCGGTTACCTGGGGTCCGTATTGACCCCATTCTGGGTCCGGATCTGGACTGCGGTCCTCCAGTTGAGTATGAGGGCACTCGACCAAAACCTGAGGTTTGCAACAATGTTTCAAAATTGAGAGATGCTACATTGTTGCATTACCAAAATAGCAACTGTTTGGCCTATCATTTGCAGAGAACATGCACTCATAGCATTGAAGATTATTTTTAGGGAAGGACATTAGGAATAGGCTATATTAATAGTACATGAAGTCCCATGTTAATTATGAATGGCTTGAAATGTAGGCTTAAGCTTACCCTACCAGTTTGCACATCTGGTGCATTGTCCAAAATAAAGTTCACGCCATATGTAAATATTACATGGTTCCTAGGTACACAAATGATGGGCATTAAAGAGATTCTCTGGTACTTTTGTACACAGTAGTTCTGACAGTAGCCTTCACAAGCCAAAAGTGGTCTCTGAAAAATTGCGTACAATCTCGCATATGTGCAGATTTGTGGACCACGCCATTGCTGTCGCTCGCTCTGCTGTAGGTGCATGATGTGCCTCTCGCTAGCTGTCACTCATATGAAGAGGGGCTGAAGCTCATTGGTTGAACTCTAATTTCTAGGGAGCCGGCCAACGTGGAGGACAATGTAGGGAAATGGCACAGCACAGCTTCCAAAAAAACAGTCACTTTCAAACTATGGATTTCCTGGCTAATTGAGGTAAGACATTAATTCTGCTCATAGATTATGCATGTATGAACTGCACATCCAGCCCAAAATGGGATGTTTAAAAAATACTTAGTAGTATCCAAAGTTCCGGAGCATGTCTTTAATAATGTATGTTAATAGGTCAAAGCCTGCTATATTTCGTAGGACTGCATTTGCAGTATATTCTTTATGTAACCCCTTGTTATCCTGCACAGGCGAATTAGTATATTTAAATTCAATATTTCGATTTATGATGATTGACAACCTTGACATACGATAATGGCATTTATTTGCAGCCTATAAAAGGATAAAGGAAAATAAAGGACTTCATGGAGATTATATGGAGAAGAAAAACCATTGTGAGTCTTGCACCCCACATGAACTGCTCACGTCACACTTTCAGATAGCATAGATACAGATAAGATGGATAGATATAGAATAAAATAAATTACAACAGCCATCTACAAATCCTCATATTTCATGCACATTTTATCTTTACATCCCTAATCCTGTTCCAAGGACGGCACAAAACCTTGAGCATCCTTCCTCTACCTAGACTACACGCCTATATCTAGCCGACACAATACTGAAGACGCCAGCGTCGCTCCAACAGGCTACAGATCTGGCATTAACATAAATCATATCTGACGTTCACTTACCTCTCCGGCTGTTATCCGCTGGACTATCTGCTGGACCAAACTCGGTAACATATCCTGATTATCTTCGGTGTCCGCGGTATCCGCCATAATGGCAGGTAATGTCGACAAGACAATGGAGGGAATATAATAAACAATGGGTCAATAAGAAATAAATAGCATAAGAAACACTGTAAAAATCTAATGAAAAGAGTGAATGTCACAGTCAAAGAAATATGGTTGCTTCTTCGTCCTCATCCTATATAATTCGAACATCCTATGTAGCATACACTTCATTCATGCCCCAGCTGCTTGAGAACATTTGATTTAGCTAGAAATCATCTTTGATGTTTAACTCCGCCCTCACTGTACATCTCGGGCGTGCGCTTGCCCGCGCAGTTTAGGCATCTGCAGCATCATCGGCGATGTCTCCAACTGAGCCCTTTGTATTTCTTCAGATATAACCCTAGCCTACTCACCCAGCAATGAATAGACTATGGCTTTTTTTAAATGACAGAAAAAAATCGCTAATGATGTTTGGGAATAGAATGGATTAAGAAATAAAACTATGGAATTCATTGGAATCGAATGAAACAGTGCGTTCATGTATGCATGCTATGCCTATAAATATACTAGTTTAGCCTACATATTAGTTTCTAGACGATCTGAAAACATGCCTTACTGCCTGATAGTTTATACGTTATTTTATTTAACAGTTTTTGCAACAATAGACATTATAGGCTACAGTTTATTCTGGTCTTCCAAGCATATCCCTTAAACTCAACATTACTTCGTTCTGTAACGAAAACCACCTATTAAGACAACTGTTTTATGATAAATATGTGAATTCTATTGGATAGGTCGCAGGTTGAGAGGATTAAGTTGTGCGGAATTTCTGGCGATGCCACTTGTTCCATGCATGGCGACGGCGTCACCAGATGGCAGCTTCACGCGGATTTCACCTCACTGAACACATGGTAGAAAAACATAAGTGGGGGGTCTATGAAGGCCCATGTCATACACCCAATACCGCCAGCAAACAGTGTGGTCCATTCTGGAAGTATCAGTGCACAACAAGGCCACATTATGGACCCTGCATGCCACTGGATTGAGTAAAGAATACGAAAAAAAACAGTCATTCACCCTTAACTACTAGATTTCACAGGGCAAAACAAATGCAATTATGTAACCTATAAGTAAAGTACTCCGAGGGCTAGCGATATGATTTATGTGACGTCACATGAAAGGTCGACGCTGTATAAATTCTATAGCAGAAAAAGGTCAATATCCTCGATAAGATCTTAGACATAATAACCTCTGACGACATCATGACATTTAACTGTACATTTTCACGGAAACATTAACAGGCTACTAACTCACACTGAACCAATGAAAAGTTAGGCATTTTTATTCATTTCACATAAATATGCACTGCCAAGCCAGTTTTAGCACATGTTTAGTTGATTTGACATGATAAAGACAATATGCTATTATTTATTTCACATATCAACATTGCATATCAAATCCTCCTATCTCACTGAAATAGCAACGATTAGATTTTGAGCACTTGCATGATAGAGATGACATTGATATTTATATATTATCTACACTCAATATTTCTATAAAGTATAGAAAAAATAAATTCAATTTCACTTGTTTCTATATAGTTGTTCATGTCAAGGCAAACATTCATGTGTATTTTGACTCAATAACACTCATCTGCAGTGACAGGCAAGTCCATACAGTTAAGGACCCTCCTAGTTTAGAGAGCCCAGTGTCTGCTGTGTGAGGCACATTTCAGAGAAGGGAATCAAGTCTGAGTAACTTGGCAGCCTTGAGGAGCACAGCACACTGCCATAACCGGAAATATGTCTGGAGCCACCTACACTGGTTAACAAAATACAGATGCTAAAAACCCACTCATCCTGGATAAATACAAGAGGCTTGATTGGTGTAGCGACCATGTTGGTTTTCGACAAGAACATTTTGACCAAAGAACAACAAAATTAGAGGCAAAAAGTCAGTAAAATGAATTAAAACGTTCAGAGGTCTTTTGAGAATACAAACCTACAGTGAATCAAGCTCAGCGATGGGCAACTTTGATGGGGGTGCAGTCGGTCCACAAAAAAATCTGAACTCGTCATGAGGGGCTGCAGTGGCTCGCGGGCCTGCATACCTACATCCATACCTCGACATGCAGTCAGAGCTGGCCCTAACCATTTGGGGCCTTAAGTGAAATGTTGTTTCAAGCAAAACATCTTAGAGGCCCCGGTCTGGACAGCAGAGAGAATTTGTTTTTGAGTTACATTTTCTGCAATTCTACACATTTTGCCATGGGGCAGAGTGAAGATTTAGCATTTTTTAAACACATTTCTTGCAATTCTACTAATTTGCCATAGGGTAGAGAGAAACATTATCAGTTTTGAATATGATATTGGAGTGAGAATGACTAACAAAATCAACAGGGGTCCCACGGTCTGTCATTTGACCAGTTTAGATAGTCTAGCCAGCTAATTTACCAATCTTAAAAAGGTTAGCTGACATGGGCTAATTGAGTGACTTTCCGTGACTGACATAAGAGAAAAACATCTGATGCACAACCAAATGTAGAAATTTGACCTTGTGTATTCTACTATTCTAACGCTCAACATTAAGTTAAAACCCCAACTGAGTTCCACCGGTTTTTACTTAAAAATAATGTTTTGGGAAATTGTTTTTACTTAAAAATAATGTTTTGGGAAATTGATCTGTGGGCCTACAAACAGGGGCGGTGCGCATCGCCAGTTGCCCATCCCTGATCTAGCAGCTAGAAGTTCAGTCTTTTAAAGAACATGTCTCAGAGGAAGGGAAGTCAACACATCAAGCAAAAACAGATAACACTGAATCTGGCTGTGACGCTAAGCAGAATGAGCTCTCTTCCGGCCTGAGTGTCTACTCCGCCAGTTTGCTCTCAATTATTGATGGGCCCGATAATTTATTTATTCACCTCTCCCAGCCATTTCAGTGGGACTGTGTCCTTTGTCTACCCACTATCGTTTCTATTGCTAAGGTAAGTTGGGGGTTGGGGGGGAGGCTGTGCATGGCTTAGGGGCTGTGGTGGGTGGTTGTGGTAGTGCTTGGAGGCTGGGGCAGGGGTTTGGCCGTCAGGTGCAGGTGCCTCTCCATGTCCGGTGCAGATGCTGCAGATACTCAAAGGCCCTCTGGCTTACGTTTAGGGCGGGGTGAACTCGCCGCAGGTTGGCCTCTCCTATCAGAGACAGGCCACAGATCCCGAAGTAGGCGTGCAGCGGGTCTGGAACAGACGGGAGAGAGGGGGAAAGTAGGTCAGCCAAGTGACACGCCTCAGCACCTGCCACTTTAAAAGGCACTGTGGCTTTGGTCGCGTTCCAGGTCCATTTCATACAGTTCCACATCATCGACTGCACAGTTGGACATTAGATTGCTATATCATATGATTTAAAAAAAAATGTATTTAACCTTTATTTAACTAGGCAAGTCAGATAAGAACAAATTCTTATTTACAATGACAGCCTACACCGGCCAAACACAGACGACGCTAGGCCAATTGTGCGCAGCCCTATGGGACTCAAATGATGTAGTTAGCTGATATGTTAAACACCTATCAAGACATTGTGACATATGACAGTTGTCTGCAATGTAGTCAGCCTGGAATGCGGCCATGGGCTTTTAAATCACATAGAAAACCAGTTCCACACAGCTCCTTTAACAAACTTACATTTGCCCCACGTCAAATATCATGAAGTCAATAAGAGAGCTCATATAACGTGCTACCAAAACAGGTTTAAATGGCATACATCAACCCGTCACGATGGACTGACTACACGCTTATAAATAAAACAGATCTTGACATGATAATTGGCAGGTTGCCAATACGTCTGGCTGTCTGTTCCCAATTACACTGACCAAAATGTTTCATGAGCTGAAATAAAAGATCCCAGAAATTTTCCATACGCACAAATTTTTTATTTCACTCAAATTTTGTGCACAAATTTGTTAACATCCCTGTTCGTGAACATTTCTCCTTTGCCAAGATAATCCATACACTTGACAGGTGTGGCATATCAAGAAGCTGATTAAACAGCATGATCATTACACAGGTGCACCTTGTGCTGGGGACAATAAAGGGTCACACAACACAATGCCTCAGATGTCTCAAGTTGAGGGAGCGTGCAATTGGCATGCTGACTGCAGGAATGTCCACCAGAGCTGTTGCCAGAGAGTCGAATGCTAATTTCTATACCATAAGCCGCCTCCAACGTCGTTTTAGAGAATTTGGCAGTACGTCCAACCGCCTTTACAACTGCAGACTACGTGTATGGCATTGTATGGGTGAGTGATTTGCTGTTGTCAACGTTGTGAACAGAGTGCCCCATGGTGGCAGTGGGGTTATGGTATGGGCAGGCATAAGCCATAGACAAAACACAATCGCATTTTATCGATGGCAATTTAAATGCACCAAAATACTGTGACGAGATCCCGATGCCCATTGTGTGATCAACAGATGCATATCTGTATTTCCAGTTATGTGAAATCCATAGATTAGGGCCTAATTACTTTATTTCAATTGAGTCATTTCCTCATACGAACTGTAAATCAGTAAAATCAATTAAACTGTTGCATGTTGCGTTTATATTTTTGTTTAGCATATGTCTTTAGTCAAACATCACAACAATATTTCCAAAATGTGTCTTTTGATAATACAGTCTTCTACTCTATAGAATTTCTAATGTGATTTTAAATAGTAATCCTACATTTATCAAGAGAAGAACAGTACATACAACCAAGTACATGATACTTACGACCTAAATTGCAGTCTTTGTGAGTAATAACAATAGCTACAACAGTCAATGGATGCATTGTTGTTGGACTGGTCTTTTAACGGAGCATAAATAATGCACCATGATCCCTTTTAACCATCCATCTCCCGTGGGACCCTACTAAAAGCCTTCCAGGCACTGTAAAATGTACCATTATTGAAAAATAATGAAAAGACAACAGCTTGGAAGTAGACATCCAAATCAATTAAAAGAGCCATTTCGACATGAATTATGACTCAAGGTCCTGTGGAAATGTTTTTAAAATAATTAATGTGTACTTAAATGATGACGATGAATTTCTGTTTAGTGCTTCTGTGTACAATATCTTTTAACTGCATCTGGGACTTTAAAGACAATCAACATAAAAACTATGAAATACTACATACACACTGGTGGGACATGATTTTAAAAACAACTATTAGACTACACAGTACACACACTCACAATCATTTTGCGTAACAGTTTTGTCTTGTTCTCTACATTCTCCTTCTCTATGGCCTGAGAAGCAAACAGTTCCTCTATTGTGAGGCCTGCTCCTCTCCTGTGTCCTGAGGGCTCGTTCTGGACAATCACCTCATCAATTAGACATCCCAGCCACCTGGGTGTTGGCTTACGGAGACATTTCCACTGACAAAGGCCAACACTCCCTCCCACCCTATCCACATCTGTAACCTTACCTGGGTGACTGTCTGGCCATTTAGCGAAGCCGCCCCACCAAACGGTCCTGAGTTGACAAGATGTAGTTCCGGTTCTTCTCGAAATTAGTAAACTGAAAGACGTCTAGGAGCTGAGAATGGGACAGGTTAGAATTAGGATTGTAAGTGTCAAGTGTAGACAAAACCTTAGAGTGTATGAAGGACTGCAATGCTGCTGGGTTTATCACACACAACAGTTTCCTGTATGTATCAAGAATTGTCAACCATCCAAAGGACACCCAGCCAACTTGACAACTGTGGGAAGCATTGGAGTCAATATGGGCCAGCATCCCCGTGGACGCTTGACACCTTGTAGAATCAATGCGGCGACAAATTGAGGCTGTTCTGAGGGCAGGGGGAGGGGGTGCAACTCAATGTTTTGTACACTCAATGTATGTATCCAGAGCCCACTTGTCAAGACTCAGGTGTATTCCTGACCGTCTCCTGTTCCACTGTTCCATAATCATTGCACAGTGACAGTTGGCTAAACACGCCATCACCGTCTCGATTACTGACACTTTACTGAGAGCTACCAGACCGTATGCTAATGCCACCCAGTCCCATTGGATGCATGGCATGCACCTTTCTTGTTCTCAATGACATTATGAACAACACCGTTATTGGGGGGCGGACCCTCCGTAACAGCACTGGCACACATTGTACTGCATCACTCCCAAAAGGTTTTTAACATAGGGGGAGTATGGGCTGCTAAATGTACGTCAAAGCATACTACCAACATATTTTATTAATTGACTGGACGCTTCGATAATAAAGCAACATCAATGGACCGTAAAGGTACGCTGGTATGTCTGCGGAGGTTCCAGCATAGTTCCCGTTACCTCCAGTGTGGCGCCCACCCAGAAGGAGTAGCACGTGTCGACGGGCTTGTTGGGGCGGCCTTGGAAGCCGTTCTGCTGTCTCATGATGCACCAGCGGCGTATCCTGTTCAGCTCTCGCTGGCTGAATATCTCCTCTAATTTGCCCATCAGACTCAGGGCTGCGACAGCGCAGAACGTGGACCCACCTGGCAGACAGAAAGCTTAATGACAGGGTTTATTAGCCACCGGCACAGCACCACTATCCATCACCCATTTCCCTTTTCAACTGTCACAACATCAGCATCAGAGCCTTCTTATCACTTCCCAACTGCAGAGCTGTAATTGTGGGGGAAGATGCAGAGGCCCGGGGAACAGCTCTGTGTGGAGGCCATTAACAATGAGGGAGGACCTTAAACTCTGCAGATAGTTAAGAGGAATGTGTGTAGCTACCTATTTGAGATAATACGAATAATCAAGCCATTCCCCCCAAAATTGTACGGTTTGCATTCAGGGTTGAATAAAAGGTTATAATTTCCACTTTTTTTTTTTATTACTTGAATTGAACTGATAGAAAAGCTTTGTGTAACGTGCCATGGTTCCATTAAGCAAATCTCTCCCGGCAGTAGCTTAGCTAAGCCTGGGGGTTTCCCTGGAATAATAGGGTGTAATTGGCAGGAATTCGTTTTGGTACTATTTTCACAAGTATGTGGTAAAATGTAAAAACTCTTAATACAAAATTCCAAACATATCATAAAAAAAAAAAAAATCCCAAAAACTTTAATCACACAGTAACTTTTTCACCAAACCTAATCAGTATTTCATCTAGAAATACCTTTCATATAAAGTAACTGCCTTTCACAATGCAATGTTCACAATACTTTTCATATGATTCTCTTCTCATTTGTTTAAATACATTTGACCATCACTTAATCCAACTGGGCTTAATGGTTAACCGCTTAACCGTTTGGTAAACCTATAGATTTTAAAATAAGATGTTTGTCAAGTTTAAACATCTAAATGTCATGTATGATACATGATAGGAATAATGAGTAGTCATGTATGGTTAAGTGATTTCAGTCACAATTGGTCACCATATAAAAGGGTGTGTGAACACAATTTCTTTCAACATGGAGCAGGATAGACATCAAGGGAGAGGAAGAAACCAAAGAGCTTGTGGTCAAGGGGCCCATCAGAGAGGTGGGCATGGGCCCCGTCAGAGAGGTCAGAGAGGTGGACATGGGCCCCGTCAGAGAGGTGGGCATGGGCCCCGTCAGAGAGGTCAGAGAGGTGGGCATGGGCCCCGTCAGAGAGGTCAGAGAGGTGGGCATGGGCCCCGTCAGAGAGGTCAGAGAGGTGGGCATGGGCCCCGTCAGAGAGGTCAGAGAGGTGAGCATGGGCCCTGTCAAAGAGGTGGACATCAGAGAGAGGGAGGCAGACGGCAGGGAACTGTTGTGTCTAATGAAGTCTGGGCCATCGTCGTTGACCGTCTGGTAAACAGAGGTCTTACCATGGCAGAGGCTGACAGATTACTTCACCTCAATCTGGAAAAATCAACTGTCAATTCAATCATGAGAACATTTAGCCAAGAAAACCGGTAAGTCTGCAGGATATTCACTATGCTTTACCATTACATATTGTAATGCATGTAAATTCACAAAACGTTACAGTATTCTTACAGTATGATCTATTGACTGTTCTACCCTCAGAATTGACAGAAGAACCCATGGTGGTGGGCGTGGCCATGTGCTGACCAACCAGCAGGAGTGGGCAGTGGTGGAAATGGTGAGGGCCAGAGATGACATACGGCTGTCTGAAATAAAGCACGCACTTGAGGAGAACGATGACACCTTTGCCAATGTGGCATCCTTCAGTCTACCAACAACAGCCCGCCTTTTGAAGAAGCACCAGGTATCTATTCATTTACCTGATGCCTTTTGAGAGAAACAACAACCGGGTGAAACAACTGCGGGTCGAGTACGTTCAGGTACAGCACTATATACTGTATTACTGTTACTATTAATGAACATGATAATTCACAATATCATACTGGAACTATACTGTAAAATGAACTAACCAAAATATATTTTTAGAGGGTGATGGTGCTTGATGCTGCTGTGAATCATGACAAGTATATCTTTGTTGATGAAGCGGGCGTCAACCTGGCCAAAACACGGCTTCGTGGGCGGAACCTCATCGACCAACGGGCGACCGTCCAAGTGCCAGGACAACGTGGGGGAAACATCTCCATGATGGAGTGGTAGGACGTAGGCCATCACTTGGATCCTACACCACTGCACACCTCATTGTGGTTCTCAATGAAATTGAGCAGGCCTGTCAAGGTGAAGGGGTCACCTATGTCATCGTGTGGGACAATGTCAGGTTCCACCATGCAGAGGAGGTTCAGGCATGGTTTCAGGCCCATCCCTGATTCATGACCCTATATTTTCGGTCAATTTTGTTGGGTAATGTAAGTGTATTGCCTAATGTGAAAACTGTAATCTACTGTAATTTACAGTACTATAACATTCATTTCAGCACTTTTTTGTTTACTTTTTCTCCCCGATTTGAAAAACGTATTTTAAATTGTATGCTAACATCTCATTCCAAAATCACGGGCATTAATTTGGAGTTGGTCCCCCCTTTGCTGCTATAACAGCGTCCACTCTTCTGGGAAGGGTTTCCATTAGATGTTGGAACATTGTTGCGGAGACTTGCTTCCATTCAGCCACAAGAGCATTAGTGAGGTCAGGCACTGATGTTGGGCGATTAGGCCTGGCTCGCAGACGGCGTTCTAATTCTTCCCAAAGGTGTTCGATGGTGTTGAGACAGGGCTCAGTGCAGGCTAGTTAAGTTCTTCAACACCGATCTCGACAAACTATTTCAGTATGGACCTCGCTTTGTGCACGGGGGCATTGTCATGCTGAAATAGGAAAGGGCCTTCCCCAAACTGTTGCCACAAAACTTGCGTGGCCTACCACTTCGTGGCTGAGCCGTTGTTTCTCCTAGACATTTCCAGTTCACAATATCAGCACTTACAGTTGACCAGGGCAGCTGTAGCAGGACAGAAATTTGACAAACTGACTTGTTGGAAAGATGGCATCCTATGACGGTGCCACGTTGAAAGTCTGAACTCTTTAGTAAGGCCATTCTACTGCCAATGTTTGTCTATGGAGATTGCATGGCTGTGTGCTCGATGTTATACACCTGTCAGAAACAGGTGTGGCCAAAATAGCCAAATCCACTAATTTGAAGGGTTGTTCACATACTTTTGTATATAGTGTATCATTGTGTATCATTTTATTGCATTTTGGTGATTAAACCAAGGTTCTCATTACATTTCACAATAAACTTACATTTTGAATCAATGGTTGTGTGGTGAGAGATGTAATCCAAATGAATGCACCATGACAGGTTCTGAATGAAAGACTGGCTGTGTTACCAGTTGTGTGACCAGTTTTGGAGTTTTGTACTAAAAGTTGTGAAAATGTACCACAGACTTGTGAAAATAGTACCAAAGCGATAAAAAAAAATATATATATATAAGGATATTTGTTCTAATATGGTTTTGGACTAATGGCTAATCCATTTCTAGAACCATAATATCCATCAATCTCAAGTGCTGCATGACATACTCACCATGCGATTCCAATCCAGCCCCCTGGCCAATGCCATTGTCATATGACTAAGGAAGCAAAAACAACATTCTATTAGACAAACATAGCACCAAAGACCATGTGAGGGATGGATAGCCATCACTGAAACCATGTAATAACTTTCAGATCAAGTGTGGTGTGACAGATGTGATCTATGATGTAAGGAGAGATCAGGAAACAAGCTGCTCAATCAACCACGTGGAGCAATCCATGTCCACAGTGCAGCTTGCTTACCATACAAAACCACACTTCATACACACACTTGATGAGACAGACCAGCTTTGGGGACAATAACAATGAGGAAGTAACAATGTTGAAGGTAGTGATGTTTACTGGAGCTCCACGCCCCAGGAGATAACATCCCACCAAATTTGAATGAGTAAGAGGATTAGAGTCCGGTAAAGGCCTTTCCTCCCGTGGGATCATATCCTCTATTTATAGGCATCTGAGAATAACCCTGGAGTCCTCTTAAAAACCAGCCAACAGCATGGCCCAAACAACACACACACCACAGCTCAGTGTAATCCACTACAGCCACCTAAACAGGAATACCGCTGCCTGCCCTGTGGAGTGTAGACTGTATTAGATCATCTTCTGTTGGATTACATAGGAAGAAAGGGGCGATCACAGGGGAGGTCACAGGGGAGACAATCACTATCATTAGACCCAGCAGGATCCAATAGTGCCTGCTCTCCTAACCACCCCTGTCTGGCCATCCCCCTGTGACTTGCAGAGGGGAGAATGAAGACAGGATGGTAACAAAACCCTTAGACATTTTGTGTTGGGGTGAATTCTGTGTAAACTGTTTATCTCTGAAGTCGTGGACTGTAGAGAGGGCTGTTAAAGGCAGGCTGTTAACAGGTGAGGGCCCATTGATTCCAATGCACCTTCAAGATTAGTTGTTTGAACTAGGCCTACCTCTCTGACGTGTTGTCTATGATACGAGAAATACTGTGTTAAACCAATGTTGGGTTACAACACAGTTTTACAATCTAGCAAGTAGATTTGAGTATTTGAGAGTACATTTAGTAGAAAGAAGTCAGCGGTTGAGGATTGAACCTTCTAGAGAATACTGACAAGGCTCAGGGCCGCAGGACGCTTGATGACAGAGACTAAGTGAAACAGCGGACTTACCATACTTCCCCTGATGTAGTCGATGGCCTTCTTGATGTCCATGCCTGACCAGTCATCGAGCATGTAGCAGATGCATGCTGCGCAGTACACAAACCTCATGTCATTTTCACTTCCCTCTGGGACCGCATAGAAACTGGAATCAGACATCGCGGCAGACGTTAAAGGGCTTTTTTTCTAATAGTAGGGACGAGGTGTGCTGCGTCAAAGTGTTTTACTGGTTAAATCCTCTCAGAACAATACTTTCAAACAAGACGCAGTGATCTGTCTGACACAGTGGTCGCCCCATTGACATGGTTAAACAGGGTCTCCTTTCACATTATACACAAAGACCTATAAAGTACCAAAAACTCACAAAAGAAGAATACTTGTCCAAGAACATGCAGAGAACAGAAATGTGTCATTATGCTCACAACCTAACACCCACCCCTCATTGGGTTGGAAGTATTGGATCAGGAACAGAGCAGTGCCCCTGGAGCAATTGTGTATGTAAAGTGCCTTGCTCAAGGCACTACCAGGAAGAAAGACAAAAAACAGTAACTCATTGTTAGTAGATACGGTAAAGACAGAGGACAGTGACTGGGTGTTTACCTTCCGTCCTCCAGCTGCAGGGCTTTCAGGCCCATCAGACAGGCCTCCTTATTGACACGACTCAGGTCATCCCCCAGTAGGACCAGGCAGGCCAGGCCAGTGTATGTCATGGCCACATGGCCACTGTCATACGGGTGGGATACCCCTGGGCCCTGGGGAGGCAAATTGATTGAATCAGCTAGCTTATATAGGCTGTGTTTACACAGGCAGCCCAATTCAGACATTTTCCGTTTTTGGACCAATCAGATCAGCACTAATGTCAATAATTGGGCAAAATACCAGAATTGGGAAGCCTGCCAACATAGCCATAGACATTTAAAGGGAAGCATGCTAGCTGATCCCGAAGACTTCCAGTCATTGCACTAACACTAGTTAAGATTGGCTCATGAAACTACCTCTAACTTCCTTCATACTGTACGCATAAATGGTATCCACAAGTTCATCTGACTCTAGGGAAGTAGATAAAGGGCTTTATTGCAAAACATTTCAAACTATCCCTTTAATGGCAACCACTTAATCAATACATTGAACAAGAATGTGTTTCAAGATCAATACCTTGGAGGTGCTGTATGGAACTCCAATGTGTGATGACCCTCGAAACCCACAACGTCCTAAATTGGATTCTGGGGGAGCACACAAACGTTTTTTATTTGAATTTGTTGTATGAGAAACAATGGTAAAGCCAGGCCACATAAAAATGGAAAGACCACCCTGATTAACTCTTTAATCATACTGCAGTTTAACTATTTGACCCTGCCTACACCTAGCGTCTTGCTTTTGAAATTATATGAGCAAAGAATATTTCATTTTACTTGGAACGACAAGCCAGACAAAATTAAACAGACCTATTTATATAATGAATATGAATTTGGAGGGCAGAAATGATTAAATATTAAAGCATTAGACCTCTCACTAAAGGCGTATACTTAAATCCAAACTGGTTCTCTAGAAGATTAGTAAGAAAGTCTCACCCCATGTTCAAGATTGGCTTGTTTCCCTTTATTCAGATTATAACCACTCACTTTCAGTTATTTGAAAATTAAATCTTCAAAATATCGCTATTTTTAAGCCATAGAAAGTTGGTTGCAATTTCAGTTTAATCCACCTGAAAAGAGAAAAAATACTACAACAAATAGTATGGTTAAAAACATACTAATTGATTAAAAAACAATATTTGTATTTATTTATTTTTTAAACGGTATAATCAATGTAAATTATAACATAAATAGGACTGGTGGAGTTGTCATACATGCAGCTAACAAAAATCAATGGAAATGTCTGCTCTACTCAAAATGACAACCAACTAACTGCAGGATTACCGCACAAATGGAAGAGGCTAGTGGAAGGGGGAGAAAGTAAGGAACTTGTCTGTCGGCCCGGCATTAAAGATCAAATTGGTTAAAGAAAATTGAGATAACTAAAAAGTATACCAGTTTCATTTAAGGACCAAAAAAGTGACAGATGTGCCATATAGATTGAAAAATATCTGGGAAAAGATTTGATGTACCGATTCCATGGCAAATTCTTTTTGAACTGATAAACAAAACAATGCTAAATTCAAAACGTTCAATTTTTCCAAGTTAAAATGACTATACATAGTTCTTGCAACCAATAGAATGTTATATATATGGGGGATACAACCATCCCAGATCTGCAGGTTTTGCTGTGAAGAGACAGAATCATTAGATTTGTTTTGGTACTGTCCATATGAAGCTTGTTTTTGGTTGCAGGTTCAGAACTGCAACATTTACAGTGAGGGAAAAAAGTATTTGATCCCCTGCTGATTTTGTACGTTTGCCCACTGACAAAGAAATGATCAGGCTATAATTTTAATGGTAGGTTTATTTGAACAGTGAGAGACAGAATAACAACAAAATAATCCAGAAAAACGCATGTGAAAAATGTTATAAATGGAATTGCATTTTAATGAGGGAAATAAGTATTTGACCCCCTCTCAATCAGAAAGATTTCTGGCTCCCAGGTGTATTTTATACAGGTAACGAGCTGAGATTAGGAGCACACTCTTAAAGGGAGTGCTCTTAATCTCAGCTTGTTACCTGTATAAAAGACACCTGTCCACAGAAGCAATCAATCAATCAGATTCCAAACTCTCCACCATGGCCAAGACCAAAGAGCTCTCCAAGGATGTCAGGGACAAGATTGTAGACCTACACAAGGCTGGAATGGGCTACAAGACCATCGCCAAGCAACAGTTGGTGCGATTATTCGCAAATGGAAGAAACACAAAAGAACTGTCAATCTCCCTCGGCCTGGGGCTCCATGCAAGATCTCACCTCGTGGAGTTGCAATGATCATAAGAACGGTGAGGAATCACCCCAGAACTACACGGGAGGATCTTGTCAATGATCTCAAGGCAGCTGGGACCATAGTAACCAAGAAAACAATTGGTAACACACTACGCAGTGAAGGATCCCCCTGCTCAAGAAAGCACATATACATGCCCGTCTGAAGTTTGCCAATGAACATCTGAATGATTCAGAGGACAACTGGGTGAAAGTGTTGTGGTCAGATGAGACCAAAATGGAGCTCTTTGGCATCGAATCAACTCGCCATGTTTGGAGGAGGAGGAATGCTGCCTATGACCCCAAGAACACCATCCCCACCATCAAGCATGGAGGTGGAAACATTATGCTTTGTGGGTGTTTTTCTGCTAAGGGGACAGGGCAACTTCACCGCATCAAAGGGAAGATGGACGGGGCCATGTACCGTCAAATCTTGGGTGAGAACCTCCTTCCCTCAGCCAGGGTATTGAAAATGGGTATTCCAGCATGACAATGACCCAAAACACACGGCCAAGCCAACAAAGGAGTAGCTCAAGAAGAAGCGCATTAAGGTCCTGGAGTGGCCTAGCCAGTCTCCAGACCTTAATCCCATAGAAAATCTGTGGAGGGAGCTGAAGGTTCGAGTTGCCAAACGTCAGCTTCGAAACCTTAATGACTTGGAGAAGATCTGCAAAGAGAAGTGGGACAAAATTCCTCCTGAGATGTGTGCAAACCTGGTGGCCAACTGCAAGAAACGTCTGACCTCTGTGATTGCCAACAAGGGTTTTGCCACCAAGTACTAAGTCATGTTTTGCAGAGGGGTCAAATACTTATTTCCCTCATTAAAATGCTAATCAATTTATAATATTTTTTACATGCATTTTTCTGGATTCTTTTGTTGTTATTCTGTCTCTCACTGTTCAAAACTGATCATTTCTTTGTCAGTGGGCAAACATACAAAATCAGCAGGGGATCAAATACTTTTTTCCCTCGCTGTATACAGAAGAAGTCTGAATTTTACATACACTTAGGTTGGAGTCAATCTGTCAGTTGTTATTCTGTCTCTCACTGTTCAAATAAACCTACCATAAAAATGATAGACAGATCATTTCTTTGTCAGTGGGCAAACGTACAAAATCAGCAGGGGATCAAATACTTTTTTCCCTCACTGTACCTGGAGTTAACTCTGCAAATAACACTGCTGGGTGATTTTAAAAATCATATTGATCAATAATATAATAACACTTTTAGCAAAATTGTGTATCTGTAGAAACTATGAGAATAGAAAGGTTCAGAACTTTTGTGAAAAATCACAGCACAGTTAAAAAATATATGGCAAATAGAAATCAAAACTAGATGGTATTCAGAGATAGATGTGAAAGGTTTAGCTGAAGGATGAGACTAAAAACAAACAAAAGATAACTATTGTAAAAAAATACTGTGTCAGTAAAATTATGTAGAAGATGGAAGTAGAAGCCTAAGTGGTTGTTCATTAAGTTACTCCAATTAGGGGATGGATGGTAGAGTTAGGGGAAAATTATAAAGAAAAATATACAGTACCAGTCAAAGGTTTGGACACACCTACTCATTCCAGGGGTTAAAATTTTTTTTTTTTTACAATCTTCTACATTGTAGAATAATAGTGAAGACATCAAAACTATGAAATAACACATATGGAATCATGTAGTAACCAAAAGAAAGTGTTAAACAAATCAAAATATATTTTATATTCTTTAAAGTAGCCACCCTTAGCCTTGATGACAGCTTTGCACACTCTTGTCATTCTCTCAACTAGCTTCATGAGTAGTCAACTTGAATACATTTCAATTAACAGGTGTTCCTTCTTAAAAGTTAATTTGTGGAATTTCTTTCCTTCTTAATGCGTTTGAGCCAATCAGTTGTGTTGTGACATGGTAGGGGTGGTATACAGAAAATAGCCATATTTGGTAAAAGACCAAGTCCATACTATGGCAAGAACAGATCAAATAAGCAAAGAGAAATGACAGTCCATCATTACTTAAAGACATGAAGGTCAGTCAATACGGAACATGTCAAGAACTTTGAAAGTTTCTTCAAGTGCAGTCACAAAATCCATCAAGCGCTAAGATGAAACTAGCTCTCATGAGGACCGCCACAGGAAAGGAAGACCCAGAGTTACCTCTGCTCCAGAGAATAAGTTCATTAGAGTAAACTGCACCTCAGATTGCAGCCCAAATAAATGCTTCACAGAGTTTAAGTAACGGACACATCTCAACATCAACTGTTCAGAGGAGACTGTGTGAATCAGGCCTTCATGGTCAAATTGCTGCAAAGAATCCAATAATGAAGGACACCAATAAGAAAAGAGACTTTCTTGGGCCAAGAAACACAAGCAATGGACATTAGACCGGTGGGAATCTGTCCTTCGGTCTGATGAGTACAAATTTGAGAATTTTGGTTCCAACCGCTGTGTCTTTGTGAGACGCAGAGTAGGTGAACGGATGATCTCCGCATGTGTGGTTCCCACCATGAAGCACGGAGGAGAAGGTATGATGGTGCATTGTTGGTGACACTGTCAGTGATTTATTTAGAATTCAAGGCACACTTAACCAGCAAGGCTACCACAGCATTCTGCAGCGATACGCCATCCCATCTGGTTTGCGCTTAGTGGGACTATCATTTGTTTTTCAACAGGACAATGACCCAACACACCTCCAGTCTGTGTAAGGGCTATTTGACCAAGGAGAGTAATGCATCAGATGACCTGGTCTCCACAATCACCCGACCTCAACCCAAATGAGATGGTTTGGGATGAGTTCGATCGCAGAGTAACGGAAAAGCAGCCAACAAGTGCTCAGCATATGTGGGAACTCCTTCAAGACTGTTGGAAAATAATTCTTAATGAAGCAGGTTGAGAGAATGCCAAGAGTGTGCAAAGATGTCATCAAGTCAGATCAAGAATCTCAAATATGTGTTTGTGTGTGTGTGTGTGTGTGTGTGTGTGTGTGTGTGTGTGTGTGTGTGTGTGTGTGTGTGTGTGTGTGTGTGTGTGTGTGTGTGTGTGTGTGTATATATTTACAGTTGAAGTTTACATATACTGACAGGCTGACTGCGTCACAAAATAAATGTATTAATCTATATTATTCAATTATTGCACCCGCACTGCTCGCGCGTGCCAACAAGCGTCTGCGTTGCCAAGCGCTAAAATAGAAGTCAGTTCTATTTGTGACGCAGATCGCGCTACAAGTCCAGCCTCTCCCATCTCCTCATTGGTTATACCCACGTGGGCGACTGAAAGACGAACAAGGTCGGTGGCAGTAATGCACCTAATTTATAAAAGTTGCCAATTGCAAAATAAAGTCCAGAGAAGAAAAAGCCTAGAAGGAGGAGAGATGACTAGAAACGATTCGGTTGACCGTTTTATGTGTGGATTAATTGTCGGAGTAGAGGACCTTGTGCATTTCAAGTAAAATAACAACTCAATGTTTATATCCCAGGACAAATTAGCTGGCAACAGCAAGCTAGCTAAATAGGACAAATTAGCTAGCAAGTGCAAGCTAGCTAGCTAAATTGCCAAAAATGTTTAATGCTTTTGACCGGTCCCCAAATGAATGTAATTGGTTCAGAGTTTGTTTTGATATTTTAACCTGCATGTCGTGATCGCGTTTGGTATGGGGGGGACAAAATCAATTTATGCACGATGGCGCACGCGCGCAGACGGTTTGGGTTTCGTGTTAGGTTGGAGTCATTAAAACTCGTTTTTTCAACCACTCCACAAATTTCTTGTTAACAAACTATAGTTTTGGCAAGTCGGTTAGGACATCTACTTTGTGCATGACACAAGTAATTTTTCCAACAATTGTTTACAGACAGATTATTTCACTTATAATTCACTGTATCACAATTCCAGTGGGTCAGAAGTTTACATACACTAAGTTGACTGTGCCTTTAAACAGTTTGGAAAATTCCAGAAAATTATGTAATGGATTTAGAAGCTTTTGATAGACTAATTGACATAATTTGAGTCAATTGGAGGTGTCCCTGTTTAATGTATTTCAAGGCCTACCTTAAAACTTAGTGCCTCTTCGCTTGACATCATAGGAAAATAAAAAGAAATCAGCCAAGACCTCAGAAAAATAATTGTAGACCTCCACAAGTCTGGTTCATCCTTGGGAGCAATTTCCAAATGCCTGAAGGTACCACGTTCATCTGTACAAACAATAGTACGCAAGTATAAACACCATGGGACCACGCAGCCGTCATACCGCTCAGGAAGGAGACGCGTTCTGTCTCCTAGAGATTAACGTACTTTGGTGCGAAAGTGCAAATCAATCCCAAAACAACAGCAAAGGACCTTGTGAAGATGCTGGAGGAAGCAGGTACAAAAGTATCTATATCCACAATAAAACAAGTCCTATATCGACATAACCTGAAAGGCCGCTCAGCAAGGAAGAAGACACTGCTCCAAATCCGTCATAAGAAAGCCAGACTACGGTTTGCAACTGCATATGGGGACAAGGATCTTACTTTTTGGAGAAATGTCCTCTGGTTTGAGTAAACAAAAATAGAACTGTTAGGTCATAATGGCCATCGTTATGTTTGGAGGAAAAAGGGGGATGCTTGCAAGCCGAAGAACACTATCCCAACCGTGAAGCACGGAGGTGGCAGCATCATGTTGTGAAGGTGCTTTGCTGCAGGAGAGACTGGTGCACTTCACAGAATAGATGGCATCATGAGGAAGGGAAATTATGTGGATATATTGAAGCAACATCTCAAGACATCAGTCAGGAAGTTAAAGCTTGGTCGCAAATGGGTCTTCCAAATGGATAATGACCCCAAGCATACTTCCAAAGTTGTGGCAAAATGGCTTAAGGACAACAAAGTCAAGGTATTGGAGTGGCCATCACAAAGCCCTGACCTCAATCCCATAGAGAATATGTGGGCAGAACTAAAAAAGCATGTGCGAGCATAGAGGCCTACAAACCTGACTCAGTTACACCATCTCTGTCAGGAGGAATGGGCCAAAATTCACCCAACTTATTGTGGGAAGCTTGTGGAAGGCTGCCCGAAATGTTTGACCCAAGTTAAACAATTTAAAGGCAATGCTACCAATACTAATTGAGTGTATGTAAATTTCTGACCCACTGGGAATGTGATGAAAGAAATAAAAGCTGAAATAAATCATTCTCTTTACTATTATTCTGACATTTCATGTTCTTAAATTAAAGTGGTGATCCTAACTGACCTAAGACAGGGAATTTTTACTAGGATTAAATGTCAGGAATTGTGAAAAACTGAGTTTAAATGTATTTGGCTAAGGTGTACGTAAACTTCAGACTTCAACTGTGTGTGTGTGTATATATATATATATATATATATATATATATATATATATATATATATATACACACACACACACACACACACACACACACACACACACACACACACACACACACACACACACACACACACACACACAAAAATATACGGGGAGGATTGGAAATTATGCAGACAATTGCATTGATGGAAGCCACCATCTATCTGCAATATTAAAGCTGGTCTACCACTTTAAAAAATGTATAATGTAATAATAATAATACTGTTCTAAAATCTGATCCCATATTCATAAAGCGATCCTAGATCAGCACTCCTACTCTGATACTATATTATAATAGTCCATAAACACAAGTCAGGGTAGCCTAGTGCGGCAGGGGAGCAGGGTAGCCTAGTGGTTAGAGCGTTGGACTAGTGACAGAAAGTTTGCAAGATCAAATCTCCGAGCTGACAAGGTAAAAATCTGTCGTTCTGCCCCTGAAGGCAGTTAACCCACTGTTCCTAGGTCGTCATTGAAAACGGACTTGCCTAGTTAAATAAAGGTGCAAAATATGTTTTTTTTATAAAAAAAAGTCAAGGAATTGTTTGTTGCTGTGGGGCAACTCAACTAGGTGCAATGCTGCCATCTAGTGGGTAGCTATAAGGTCAGCTTTATAAAGGAGAAATAAAGGAGAAATAGGATAATATTAGCAGGCCAGACAAGTAACATATGTTTGTAGCTGTCTGTCCAATCGACAAACAAGTTCTTAATAATGGAACACTAGTCACTTTAATAATGGAACACTAGTCACTTTAATAGGATGCCTGGTCGTTCTTTAAAAGTAATTTCCTCACCATCTTAAATAAGTATGCCCCTTTCAAAAAATGTAGAACTAAGAACAGATATAGCCCTTGGTTCACTCCAGACCTGACTGCCCTCGACCAGCACAAAAACATCCTGTGGCAGACTGCAATAGCATCGAATAGTGCCCGCGATATGCAACTTTTCTGGGAAGTCAGGAATCAATACACGCAGTCAGTCAGGAAAGCAAAGACTAGCTTTTTCAAACAGAAATTTGCATCCTGTAGCTCTAACTCCAAAAGGTTTTGGGACACTGTAAAGTCCATGGAGAACAAGAGCACCTCCTCCCAACTGCCCACTGCACTGAGGCTAGGAAACACTGTCACCACCGATAAATCAACGATAATCGAGAATTTCAATAAGAATTTCTGTACGGCTGGCCATGCTTTCCTCTTGGCTACCCCAACCCCGGCCAACAGCTCCGTACCCCCCACAGCTACTTGCCCAAGCCTCCCCAGCTTCTCCTTCACCCAAATCCATATAGCAGATGTTCTGAAAGAGCTGCAAAACCTGGACACATACAAATCAACTGGGCTAGACAATCTGGACACTCTCTTTCTAAAATTATCCGTCGCCATTGTTGCAACCCCTTTTACCAGTCTGTTCAACCTCTCTTTCGTATCCTCTGAGATGCCTAAAGATTGGAAAGCTGCCGCGGTCATCCCCCTCTTCTAAGGGGGAGACACTCTAGACCCAAACTGTTATAGACCTACATCCATCCTGCCCTGCCTTTCTAAAAAGTCTTCAAAAGCCAAGTTAATAAACAGATCACCGACCATTTCGAATCCCACCGTACTTTCTCCGCTGTGCAATCCAGTTTCCTAGCTGGTCATGGGTGCACCTCAGCCACGCTCAAGGTACTAAACGATATCATAACCGCCATCGATAAAAGACAGTACTGTGCAGCAGTCTTCATCGACCTGGCCAAGGCTTTCAACTCTGTCAATCACCGTATTCTTATTGGCAGATCCAACAGCCTTGGTTTCTCAAATGACTGCCTCGCCTGGTTCACGAACTACTTCTCAGACAGAGTTCAGTGTGTCAAATCGGAGGACCTGTTGTCCGGACCCCTGGCAGTCTCTATGGGGGTACCACAGGGTTCACTATTTTCTCTGTATATATCAACAATGTCGCTCTTGCTGCGGGTGATTCCCTGATCCACCTCTACGCAGACGACACCATTTTGTATACATCTGGCCCTTCTTTGGACACTGTAAACTAACCTCCAACCGAGCTTCAATGCCATACAACACTCCTTCCGTGCCCTCCAACTGCTCTTAAACGCTAGTAAAACCAAATGCATACTTTTCAACCGTTCGCACCCGCCCGCCTAACATCACTACTCTGGACGGTTCTGACTTAGAATATGTGGACAACTAAAAATACCTAGGTGTCTGGTTAGTCTGTAAACTCTCCTTCCAGACTCACATTAAACATCTTCAATCCAAAATTAAATCTAGAATCTGCTTCCTATTTCGCAACAAAGCCTCCTTCACTCACGCCGGCAAACATACCCTCGTAAAACTGACTATCCTACCGATCCTCGACTTCGGGGATGTAATTTACAAAATAGCTTCCAATACTCTACTCAGCAAACTGGATGCAGTCTATCACAGTGCCATCCGTTTTGTCACCAAAGCCCCTTATACCACCCACCACTGCGACCTGTATGCTCTAGTTGGCTGGCTCTCGCTACATATTCGTCGCCAGACCCACTGGCTCCAGGTCATCTATAAGTCTATGCTAGGTAAAGCTCCGCCTTATCTCAGCTCACTGGTCACGATAACAACACCCACCCGTAGCACGCGCTCCAGCAGGTATATCTCACTGGTCATCCCCAAAGCCAACACCTCCTTTGGCCGCCTGTCCTTCCAGTTCTCTGCTGCCAATGACTGTAAATAGCCCACCCAATCTACCTACATCATCCCCATATTGTTTTTATTTACTTTTCTGCTCTTTTGCACACCAGTATTCTACTTGCACATCATCATCTGCTCATCTATCACTCCAGTGTTAATCTGCTAAAAGGTAATAACTTCACTACTATGGCCTATTTATTGCCTTACCTCCTCACGCCATTTGCACACACTGTATATAGACTTTCTTTTTTTCTATTGTGTTATTGACTACGCTTGTTAATTCCATGAGTAACTCTGTGTTTTTGTTTGTGTCGCACTGCTTTTCTTTATCTTGGCCAGGTCTCAGTTGTAAATGAGAACTTGTTCTCAACTAGCCTACCTGATTAAATAAAGGTGAAATAAAAAAATTAAAAAAAGAATATATATAATGGAACACTAGTCACTTTAATAATGTTTACATACTGCTTTACTCATCTCATATGTATATACAGTATTCTATTCTACTGTATTTTAGTCAATGCCCCTCCGACATTGCTCATCGTAATATTTATATATTTCTTAATTCCATTCTTTTACTTTTAGATGTGTGTGTATTGTTGTGAATTGTTAGTTACTACTGCACTGTTAGAGCTAGGGACAAGCATTTCGCTACACCCGCAATAACATCTGCTAAATATGTGTATGTGACCAATAAGATTTGATTTGCGTTCGTAGCCTAAATAATTTAAAAAGTGAGCACTGAGCAGATGGTCAGAGTTGGCCAATCATCAAGAGGAGTGAGCTCTTTAAATATGCACAGCAGACTACAGGATGTTGGGTGGGGCAAGAGAAAAAGTATGGCTGCTGGCCAAATACATGCCTCACAAACTCTAGTACACAAGAGCTTCTACAACCTGTGTCATTGCCTGACACATATGTAGCATTGTTGTGCTGTATGATTTACACGTGTGATTTATGGTTGACCAAAACCTTTTTAATATACTGTCCACTGTTATAGCTAAATGGCCCTAGAATTGACACTGATCGACTGTACTTGGCACAGTGTATTATGCACATCATCTAAGAGTAGAGAGCAAATAACACCTAAACTATAGAAGACTGGGCTAAATGGTTGTGTTTTAGTAGCCAACCGTGTACCAAGGGATACAAAAACACTCAGTTGGTTTTAGCTGACTGTTTAGTTCTGCCTTCTTCTGTTCCACCAAAATTAAGTGAATTACGTGTGTGTGTGTGGATTCCTCCTGAAGGCCGTTGAAACGTGAATGCCCAAAAACAATATAACCTACAAGACAGCACTTACGGTCTTCTGTAGGAAGAACTTGGAGTGAGTAGACCCATTCAATCAAGCTGGGCTTGTCTATTATATTAAGAGAATCCAGGACATCAAGGCCAGAGAGCGCAAAGAACACAATGGTCAACCTAGACAGGGAGGGACAAAGGTAAACAAACGTTTATACACCTAGTAATATTATACTATTAGAATTAGCCACAGCATATTTGAGGTAAGAACAGAAAAGTAAATCATATGAGTGGTTCCTTTACATGATGACTCCATGCCCGATTACATGCGTTAGTTGGATAGCTAGAGGACTCCAAACAATCCAAGTGCACCACTTAGATAGCTGGTTTGTTTTTGACAACCACTCAATCAACAAATAATGTGTGCTGTATTATATATCTATGCTTTTAAATGACTAACTAAGCCTGGTCCCAGTCCAGACCTGTTTGTGTTGTTGGCATGACAATGGCAGAATGAGTGACAGGGAGTTGGCATGATAGCAGAACTCCAGCTAGGCCAACAAGCTATGGCAGGTATGGCCACCAACTAGCTAGCTATATCTGAATGGTCCGTGCTATCATGGATCACTGGGACGTCCCTACCCCATTGAAGTTGACATTTAAAATGATTAAGGTAAGGGTAAAAGGTTAGGGTAGCTGTGGAACGCTCAATTCAGTTCTCTTATATTGAGGCAGAGTTTTAATAACTGGTCGCAGGACTTGCTACCAACAACAGAGTCATCATTGGGTCTGTGCAATTCTTTTGGACGTCCCTACCTTAAACCTTAACCCCAGGGTCGGTTCCAGGCATACGTGTCATAAGTGGTCGCTTAGAGGGCCCCGACCCAAAGAACAACAACTTACTATTGAGAGTAAGAACAGTAAAATACACCAGGTGCAATTTCAACATTTGGTTGTGTATCAGCAGTTTGTTATGTCAGTCACTGAATTAGCCATGTCAGCTAACAACTTTATATTGGTATTAAGTCTAAACTTGTAGTAATCATGGCCAAATACCAACCTGGCACACAGGGCATGTGCCCAGGGGCCCTGACCTCCAGGGGGCCCCCATTCTCACTTAGATACCATATTAAACATATTTCATTAAAAAGTGTAGAATTTAGGGCTGACCCCATTTAGTCAACTGGTCAATTGTTTGGTCAATAGGCTGTTCATCGAGCAATAACTTTTTTTGTCGAGCAGTTGCAAAAAACAATTGTTGTGGAACATCTTGATTGATGCTTGTCTCAGTGGAATAATCCATTGGGAAGGCCGCAGTGAGGGCACACCAGTATCACCAGTACTACATTTACCGTTAACTCCCATAATTTCTTCTTTGTTCGGTTACCATAATTTCTGTTAATGCATTCAAAATATTTTTATTACGGTCTTTTACTGTTCTCATTGTCAGAGTGGACACTTTGTTTGCAGAGCACACAACCTAGGCTACACTTGTGAGAAACAAGTTTTGGTTTATTTCATTTCATTTACAAGTAGTCAATTTATTCATTGTGTTTTGTTCTGAGCGCTCCGCTCCTGAGCACCTGATTTCTGTGCGCAAATGTATGCTTATAAATGTGACCATTTGGGGATATGACAGTATTTCTGTCTTAACTCACCGCCACTAATGAGCTGTGGAGCTAAACTCAAACAGCAAGTAAACAAAGTCTGTTTTTGCATCCATTGAGAATGACAATAGTTCCTCAATGTAGCCCATTTGAAAAACCTTTCCAGTTATCTCCCTTTCGATAACCACTCCATTTGAAAAGAGGAAAAAAGGTCACTCTCTGATCTGGTGGAAACTTCGTAAAATAGGCCTACCTGATTACTTCTTAACCCTTGCACAAATTAACAAACTATTTGTTTAGGCTGAGCAAAATTCAGGTTGGACCAAGTTGATAGAATGTTTCAAGTTCCTAGCAGACAGGCCATGTGTAGCCAATGTGATTTATTTGTATTGGGATATTTTCTACCTGCAGGCTGCAATGTTTTTATTTGTTGATTTTATGAAAGCACATAGGGTGTGTCTATATATGGAAAAAATGTAACAAGTCAATTGGTCAAAGAACAGAACAGATGACTCTTGGTTGACCAATATTTCTTTGCCCGGGGACAGCCCTAGTAGAATTGCAGTAAAAAACAAATCTTGCATAGGGCCCTCAAAATACCTAACCCTAGTAAACTCATCTCAAAGGTGATGGAAGTTCATGATTAACCACCAACTGCTTGGAGCCGAGACCAGGCTTTGTGGGACCTAGCTCCGACTACATCGATTCCCAGGTCAATACTTAAAAAATATATATAATAATACACACATATACGTTAAACACCCACCTAGTACTTATGTTTGTCCGTGGTGTTGCCTGCGTTTGTTTTTAATCCATACTATTTCAATCAACGTTAATCAAATACAACCGACTGTTTAATCATTGCTGTGGCTCTAGAATTGAGTATAATGTAATCTCAACAAGGAAACAGTCGGTGGTACTTGATTTAGGTTTATTGAAAACGTATGTATTTATATCCGTCTCGATATAAGAGAACGGAGTTGAGCGTTCCTCGGCTAGGGTAGAGGTTGGGGTTTCAGCTAGGGATGTCCCAAGGATCACGGATAGTAGTGACCATAACTGAATCAAATCTAAGGTTAGCCAACTCTATGTGATGGTTAGCTAGCCAGCCAGGCTAAAATCTATCTCGAGATAATAGGATGTTCATCAAACGTAGCTAACGTTAGGTACCTAACGATAAAAAGCTAATTCATTTGGTTGCATTGAAAAAAGCACCAATGTTTAGTTGCAATCTTTTATATTGAGTATGTTGTCTGAAAATGTATAGCTAGCTAACGTTAACAAAAACACTTTTGGCCTGATGACAGCGGCACTGGCAGGCTCGTCTGTCATTCATTAGCATTCTGGCTAGCGAAGATGATGTCAAATGAAAATAGGAGGTTATTATTAATGCCAACTTATGTACCTGCTTGTTTCTAATGATGAATATCTCTCTGGTAAAACTTGAAGACATCTTTGAAAGAATCGTACATGTCGATCTTTTAAAAAGTCAATTTGTTCAAATTCGGCAAGCGGGTTTTCTTCTTCCGCCATCTTTGAGTTTGAAACAACTTCCTCGTAAACAGCCACCTTCTTTGTTGCGGTTTAACGGCGGTTGGCATCCAACGTTCATGGTGCATTACCGCCACCAACTGGCCTGGGGCGAAAAAAGGAAACCATACAGGTAAAAATGGAGAGTTGGGACCTTATTCCACACAAACGTAACAAATAAAAAGTCCCACTTCTTAATAAAAAAATGCCATATCTCCCTTCTCAGGCTGTGGGGCCTGAGAGGGTGGCACTGCTTGTGACAGCACTCCATATAACTACTGAAAGATCTTTCAATCCCAGGAACCGTTCTGCCGCAGATCGCGTTCTTGTTATAGCTCATTGCCGCAGACACAATGACAGCAATCTTACTGGACTTCTTCTACACTCCGGCAGTGCCGTTAATCACCATTGCCAAAAACCAACAAAGTCCACCTACTTGAAAATGAACATGTCACATACAGTATCTGGATCCTGCTGAGGAGAGGCAAACTATCCCACACTGTGGAGTCTTCAGACAATTCGTTCCCTCAACCCTTTTGACGGCCTCTACATTGACAGCTTCTATCTCAAGGCCATCAGACTGTTAAATAGCCACCACTAGCAAAGGCTGCTGCCCTATACATAGACTTGAAATCACTGGCCACTTTAATAATTGGAACGCTAGTCACTTTAATAATGTTTACATATTTTGCATTAGTCATCTCATATGTATATATTGTATTTCGTCCTATTCTACTGTATCTTAGTCTATGCTGCTCTGGCATTGCTCATCCAAATATTTATATATTCTTAATTCCATTTCTTTACTTTAGATTGTGTGTATTGTTCGATTTTACTTGTTAGATATTACTGCACTGTTGGAGCTAGAAACACAAGCATTTTGCTACACCTGCAATAACATCTGCTAAACACGTGTATGTGACAAATAACATTTTATTTGATATGAAATGCTCTAGACAGCCCTGCCTCTGGCACCCTCATTCTCTTTCGCCCTCTTTGGGCATTTCAAAGATGTAGCTTCATGATTCCCACCACAATTGCAAGAATCCATACAACAATCTTCTTTTCCACAACTTCCACATCTCAGCTTCTTTCTTCTACAGACACAAGGCATGTCCGAAAGCCATACAGTGATGACTACACTGCATCGGTTTTGGGACGAACGTTTCAACATGATGATTCACATAGACTCCGTATTAAAAAAACAGAAGAACAGGCAGACTCTTTACGTTCACTCCATTCACCACACGATTCATCCGATGTGCATCAACCACTCCTGGGATATTCTTAATTTGTCCAACATCAACGTCCCAACAGGCCACCAGATATTATCCCCTTTACAAATGCCCTGCTCTGAAGAGAAACGCACAACACATTATAGTTCTCGAAATGGATGAGACTCACCACACGCGTCTTCTTTTCCACTTCTACTTCTTCTTTGGTATTATAGCGATCCGCAAATAAATGTTATAGGTGCATTCCACCACTTATGTATTGGCTGTGTATCAGGCCTACTATTGTGTAGTAGTCATTACACTTTGTGAAAAATTTTCCAGACCAACAAACCCTAAACTCATTAAAAACCTCACCACTATTCCACTACTTTGGCCCTATCTGATCCTAAGCCAGGCCAGCTGCCTGGGAGGACGGGACACTATCACTCAAAACACCTTGTAACTCTTCTGCAGTAAAATCTCATACACCCTACAGTGGAGGCTGCTGAGGGGAGGACGGCTCATAATAATGTCGGCAACGGCACAAATGGAATGGCATTAAACCATGTGTTTGATGTATTTTATACCATTCCACCCATTCCGCTCCAGCCATTACCACGAGCCCATCCTCCCCAATTCAGGTGCCACCAACCTCCTGTGACACCCAAGTACTTCTCTGCAACTGCCACCACAACATCTATCCTCTGTGATTTACGTTCCATTCCTGCGGTAGTTGACAACCAATAACCATGAACACCAAAAAAACTACCTCGCTGAAGCTATCCTATCACTCTCTATTGACCTCTGACTACTCACAGGGATCCTTTTAGGATCCCTCACCCTGGACCCATCTTCTTCTACTACTCTCTTCACTGCCTCAGCATAGGACACCTTCTGTACTTCTCTGATCTTGGCAACCTCAACCTGCCTTTCTCTCACCGAACACCTCTGATCTCCAGCACCATGGGTACCCCTACAGTTTACACACACACACACATTTTTCATCCAATACTACACATTCCTTTGTCTCATGTCCTCCTGTACACTTCTCACATCTAGGAATCTCCCTCCTACACTGCGGCCACATGACCATAAGCTTGACACCTCAAACACGTTAATTTGTTCGGGACAAAAGCTCTCACGGGATAACTTACAGATCATAACTTGACTTTATATTTTAAAGACTGCATCACAACTCAGTAATACAGACAGTGTCTTTGTTTTGCCACGCTCTCCATCGGGTCTTGCGTCGCACCAAACAGCGAGCATCACAGACACCGGGAATGTTCAATTTCAGTTAATGCTCAACACTTAATGCCACACCAGTTATCACTCCTTTCAATGGCGCCCTGCTCCGGATAACATAGAAAGTCACCGTTCTTGACCCGTCGCGTGGTGCGGAGCGCACGCTCCCTCTGGACGGCAGAAACGCAAAAAAAACTCAATTCCACTTCGAGCCACTTTCACTGAGCCAACATCTTCTCCACCCAACCTGACACCACATATGGATCAACCAGAAGGCAACGATCCATTATCTCCAAAAATCACACTCCAATTGAGCCAAAATCATCTTTAATCACGGACGGGACGACCGCAGTTAATTCACCCTCACTCTCATTTAATATGTTCCACTTTCTTCCTTTTCCCCCTGCCCGCTTTCTTAACAACCTCTTTGGGTTCCTCTGACTCTATCTCCAAGTCTGCCAACCATTCGGGCGTACCCGGCCTCTTGTCCCTCTCCCTGAGACGCGATCCAAGCCCACTTCTCGTGATCCTCACAGCCTTTACTTTACCCACCACCTCTTCATATCTGAAACGGGTTTCTCAAGTTTCATTTGGTGGTCATCCTCAAACCACACAAGATAAGTGGGGACTCCCTCGCAGAGCTCAACCTTTTGTTTTCCAACCCAACTTTTCTCAGTTTCCCATTCTTTTGCATTGCAACGTTTTAAATGTTTTGTTCATTTTGGTACACTGGAGGCTAAACTTCATTTGAAGAATGTAAAATGTTTACTGTCAAATGCACTTCTATAATAATATTACATTTCAGAATAAGTAGCAAGACATAACAAGTGTAGGCCAACAGTTATTCGTGTTTTAATTCAGATAAGAAATTTGAAAATGTATTGTATAAAAGTGGAAATGACACAAAGCACAGATACAAGTGTGTTGAAATGACAAATAACCACACAGAGAATTGAATTTTGCATGATTAATACAAAACTAATTAGCAAAGAAAATATTGGTTCCAGTCAGACATTCTCATAAGCCTTGTCTCCAGCTTGGGACAGCCCTGTAAGAAAATGGTGATGAGCACATCAATTAGTTACAGAGAAAGAAGATAGATACAAAGTGGGTGATGAGAATGTTGTGGGCTAATTCACCTATGAAACATCTGTAGTACAGGTCCGCCCCCGGTGGGTCCAATCTCTTTGGTGCGTTCCTCCCATCCTTTGGTGGGTTTGCAGAGCCTGGAAGGGTATCTGCTGATATGAGCCTCTGCCTAATGAGATCAAATTAATAGCAGACCATCACTGATGGCATACATTATGTGTAAAATGGAATCAGTGCCTGCTGCTGTGTAAGGTCTTACCTTCTCTTTCAGCTTAGCCAGTCTCTTTTGTCTATCCAGCTCCTGCTTTTCCTTCTCCTGTCTCTCCTGCACTTTTGTCTCCAACTTCTGGAAGTCCTGTAGATAAGTCAGTTAACTATTATACTTTGACTTTCCTCCACCCCACCCCAGCCCTTCCTCCACCCCAGTCTCCAGTAGACATAACTGGGAAAAGTACTATTTGAGCAACCTCAAATAGTATTCAGTACTTGGTTGAAGCACCTTTGGCAGCGATTACAGCCTAAAGTCTTCTTGGGTATGACTCTACAAGCTTCAAACACCTATATTTGGGAGTTTCTCCAATTCTTCTCTGCAAATCCTCTCAAGCTCTGTCAGGTTGGATGGCGAGCGTCGCTGCACAGCTATTTTCAGGTCTCTTTCTCAGAGACGTTTGATCGGGTTCATGTCCGGGCTCTGGCTGGGCCATTCAAGGACATTCAGAGACTTGTCCCGAAGCCACTCCTGCATTGTCTCGGCTGTGTGCTTAGGGTTGTTGTCCTGTTGGAAGGTGAACCGTCACCCCAGTCTGAGGTCCTGAGCAGGTTTTCAGCAAGGATCTCTCTATAGTTTGCGCCGCTCTGGAGCTCTGTCAGAGTGACCATCAGGTTCCTGGTCACCTCCCTGATCAAGGCCCTTCTCCCCCGATTGTTCAGTTTGGCTGGCCGGCCAGCACTAGGAAGAGTCTTGGTGGTTCCAAACTTCCATTTAAGAACGATGGAGGCCACTGTGTTCTTGGGTACCTTCAAAGCTGCAGAAATGTTTTGGTACCCATCCCCAGATCGGTTCCTCGACACAATCCTGTCTCGGAGCTCTACGGACAATTTCTTCGACCTCATGGCTTGGTTTTTATATCTGACATGCACTGTCAACTGTGGGACCTTATATAGACAGGTGTGTGCCTGTCAATTGAATTTAAATCAAATTGTATTTGTCACATGCGAGACGATTACAACAGGTATAGACCTTACAGTGAAATGCTTACTGCCCTTAACCAACATGCCCTTAACCAACAATGCTTTAAGAAATTAAGAAAGTAAAAAATGGAAAATAAAAAATGGAAAATAAAAGTAACAAATAATTCAACAGCAGCAGTAAAATAACAAGTGAGGCTTATATACAGGGGGTACAGGTACAGAGTCATTGTGCGCGGGCACCAGTTAGTCGAGGTAATATGTACATGTAGGTAGAGTTTTGATTTGATTTTAAATCATGTCCAATCAATTGAATTCACCACAGGTGGACTCCAATCAAGTTGGAGAAACAGCTCAAGGATGATCAATGGAAACAGGATGCCCCTGAGCTCAATTTTGAGTCTCATAGCAAAGGGTCTGAATACTTATTTAAATTAGGTATCTGTTTTTTTATTTTTAATACATTTGCAAACATTTCTATAAACCTGTTTTCACCTTGTCAGTATGGGGTATTGTGTGTAGATTGATGAGGAAAATGTTTTATTTAATACATTTTAGAATAAGGCTGTTACGTAACAAAATGTGTCTATCCAAAATGTGGAAAAAGTCAAGGGGTCTGAATACTTCCCGAATGCACTGTATATACAAAATACCTTGAGTAGTACCATTGGAAATACTGATCCTTCACATACCCTTTCCTGAAAGCGTTTGATGCCGTAGCCTGCCAGCCTCTTCTTCTCCTCCATGTCAGCATGTTCCTGTTCCTCCTTCTGCATGGTCAGAAGTTCTTCCTCCTCCTTCTTCTGCCGAATGTGGGCCTCCAGAGCCAGCTTCACCTCCAGCTGTCTCCTGCGCTCCTCCTTGGCTTGTCTCCGCTGCAGGATCTCCTCAGTGAGCCTCTGCTCCTCCTCCTGCTCCAGGCGCAGCCTGCGCTGCCTTCTCCACCCCTCCAGGCGAGCCGCCACCTCCCTCCTCTCCTCCTCAGCCCTACGCTGCTGGGTCTCAGCCTGCGCCTCCCTCTCGCTCCTGGCAGCGCTCTCCAGCTCATCCTGGTGCTGCAGCCTTGTCGCCTTCTCCTGCTGTCTCTCAGCCTTCCACCGGTGAATGGCCTGGTGAATGGATAGTGAAAATTTGCCAAATTATAAGAAGACAAAACGAATATTACAAGTATATTCGTGCGATTTAACAGCTCAAAACAAATAGCTGACTGACATTTCAGAGCTCATAAATGGCGGGACTGTTCTACCCATCTACAGTTAAGTTACTAGAAACTCATTACATTGCCTACAAAGTGATGCCCAGTCTACCTCTTTCTTCTTCTCCTGGAGGTACAGGAGCTCAAGATACCAGTCTTCGTGCTGTTCAACGTCTTCCGGAGTTTTGCCTGGCAGGTAGAGCAAAGCCTCTCTCCTATAGACTGGTTTGCCATTGTGCTTGGTCCACACTTTCAGAAAGCTCTGATGGTCATACTGGTCCCAGCCCCCCTGTTTCCCTCCAGTTTGCTGTAAGAACCTCTCTAGTGCGGTCACCTCTGGTGGGAGGTCCTCCTCTAGGGCTTTGGCCAAACACACCTTGCCTGAGAGAGCAGGGGGAAACTTTGGGTCTGCTTTTACAGCCAAAGACCAAGTCTCAATCTTCTTTTCAAAAGCACTTATCTCCTGGCTGCATGTTCTTTCCTCCTTCAATAGATCCTCAAAACTAAAAAGAATAAGAAAGAGGCAGTTAATCTCTGTCTAAACTGTAATCAAGTCATTTTGAAACATGCATTAAATGACAGCTGAGAGCTGTTAAAATATTGAACGTCTCATACCTTTGACGTTGATCCTCCTTGAAAGTGTTGATTGAATTTTCAACTTCTGTCATTATTTCTTTCAGTTTCTCAATTACTAAAACAAAAACAAAGAACAGCATTTCTAAGTAGTTAAAGTATAACAGTCTGTATAAAGGGAGGTGAAGTGGGTATCAAATTGAACTGGCTTCATAAAAACATGAATGTCATGACTCTCCGATCTGTACTGTTTCCCTGCACATGTATAACCATCAACCAGCATATGACTTACACTCAGGGGTAGGTTTCACGTCAGTCAGCTTCATCTGAAATGCATTTACACCATTATGGATTTTCACCAGATGCTTTTGCACATTCATATCTGAGGGACAAAGAACATGAACAACATGACTATTAAAAATGTTCAAATTACGTTTGTCAGTAAAATATTAAAGTGCCATACAAAGAGTACTAAAACAACAAATACACACGCTCAGTATTTCGATCATCCTGAAGTCCTTTATCAAACTCTTCCAATACTCTAAATCCATCTGAAAGACCATTCTTCCTGTTTTGTGTATTCAACGTCTTCTCTTTCTCAAGTTTCTCAATCCTGTTTTAAGAACAATAGAAAATGAGTCTCAATACAATAGATGTGCATGTATGATCTAAATTCCTCTACATATTAATACGAGGAACTTACTGTTTTCTAAGTTTCTCTGCATTTCTGAGAAACTCTGTCTTTTGTTGGGAAACTCTATCTTCCAAACGTTGTGCATTGTGGTGAGTAGCTGTGATGAAGTCACCTTCCTTATGAGAAAACAAAAGCGAGTATGAGCCAGGTGTAACAGTCAGCCAGCCAATACGTTTGCTGTCATTAGAAAATGCAATACCTAATATTCTAGCCTGGGCTCAGATCCTACGGTGGTCATTATTTACTGTCTCTAGTCTATAGAAGTTGGCAGAAATATTCCAAAAGAAATGTCAAACAGCAACGAAAAACAGAATAAACGTGTATGTTATGTTTGAAGTGAACTACGTTAGAAAACAAGGTAAATTACATGTAGCTAGCATAGCATACACACAAAATATGTGTTTGTTGTTGGCAACCTGGCTAGCTGGCTAGCTATTTTGGTTAACTTTGTTCTTAGCGAAGCAGCTTATAAGATTTTACTCAACGTTAAAATATTATTGTGTTGAGTGTCGTTTGCTGGCAACTTACAACAATTGAAATACATGTAGAGGAAAATAAAACGTTATTACCAGGAGTTGTGTATCAAAAAGCTCTGTGGTTGTTATGGAGGCCATTTCCGTTTTGAATTGTAAAACGTTAATTGAGCCCCCACCTGTTGAGCGGAACCATCCCACCGGTTCTGAACCCAGAGGCGCAACATCTCAACACTTCCAGACCAGATAGACCAGGCCGAGGTTCGGGGTTTGAGAAGTCAATGAGAAAATTAGTTATTAGTTGTTGTTTTTGATTTTTTTGATTTGAGCCAATGTCTTAAGTAGTTCAACATGTTAGTACTCCAACTTCGTGAAAGTGACAAACTGACACGCTTTCATTTTCGTCAAAAACAACTATATATATATATATATATGAGTGCTTTTGAGTTAATTGCTTGCACATGCGTAGTTTGGTTCGATACGACCGTTAGACCCGATGACGTTTAGCCAGCCAACGTCGCCATGACATCGCCTACAAGGCTGACCGTTCTCTCTACTGATTCAACTACACCAGCAGAGGGCGCCGCTGATCATTTCGATCTTTGTAGCTCATTTACTGGTCATCAGCTCGTCAGACAGGCAGACAGACAGAAAGAAAGAGGAGTCACACACGATGGGCCACTGTGACGCAACGCAACGCAACGGTCTAAGGCACTGTATCTCAGTGCTAGAGGCGTCACTACAGACCCTGGTTCGATTCCAGGCTGTATCACAACCGGCCGTGATTGGGTCCCATAGGTCGGCACACAATTGGCCCAGCATCGTCCGGGTTTGGTCAGGGTAGGCCGTCATTGTGAAGGTTGCAGTTGTAAATGAGAACTTGTTCTCAACTTTCCTACCTGGTTAAATAAAGGTGAAATAAAAAATTGTAAATATGAATTTGTTCTTAACTGACTTGCCTAGTTAAATAAAGGTTAAATAAAACTTAAAAATCCAACAGTCCAAAATATGGATATCACCTCAACATCAATACACACACACTCAAATAGTCTGCTGTCTGTCGATGATTAGGTTATTTTAAGACACCTTTTAAATGATGGCCAGCAGCCACAATTACTGTGCTAGATGGCTTGACAATTCTCTGGAGTAAGTGAATATGACTAGAAACTGAAATCCATTATTGAGGGAGGATATTAAGGATGATCGCCATTCCGTGGGTGTAAAGGCATAAATAGCAAACAATCCAAGAACAGCACACGTTCAAATTTCCTATTTTAGTCTCCAGCTCAGAGAGAAATTTAAATTGATGAAAGAGATGTAAAGACCATAGCATTATACTAATTGAAATAACAAATTGGACACATGGGGAAAGCTAGGCTAGCCATGTGTATTTTGGCCAGAATGTATGCAATAGATATCAGCAATTGGAATGTCATTTCACAATAGTTATTCTCTTAGACAGATGACATAGCGCAAAATCATTGAACTACAATTTAGAATTTGCATAGTTTTATTGTAAGATATTCTTACTAACATACTGACAAGATGTGCAGCATGTCTCCTTCCATCTTCAGAAGATATATTTCCAGATGACTGGTCTGTGTGTATCTGTGTAATTGACTCTTATGGGTGCAGCTTGTTTTCAACTACCTTCTGGTGGATTACAGATTGGTTACAAACACACACACAGCAGGCATAGTAAAACCTTCTGACAACTGCTGCTGGAGTCCCATGAGAGAAACATGAGCTGACTGTGTCTTGAGCTTGGTCATGTTTGTAACTCCAGCCAGAGACCTCAGTGAGGGTGTAAAGGTTTGATCTTTGGGTGAACCTGGGACAAGTGGGAAAGTGATCGCTCCAATTGTCTTTCCCTCTGTGCTTAGGTACCCTCCATCTCTCCTGCTATGTGGTTCACTATGCTCACATGCCCAGTAACCTAGTGATTATTATTTAACTAGGCAAGTCAGTTAAGAACAAATTCTTATTTAGAATGACGGCCTACCCCGGCCAAACCCTAACCCGGACGATGCTGGGCCAATTGTGCGCAGCCTTATGAGACTCCCAATCACGGCCGGTTGTGATACAGCCAGGAATCAAACCAGAGTCTGTAGTGACGACTCTTGCACTGAGATGCAGTGCCTTAGACCGCTGCGCCACAGGAGCCCATCGTGTGTGACTCCTCCCCTTATTCTCTGCTGTGTGAGAACACACGTGCTTACCTTCACCTACCTCTCCTAGTCTTGACTTGATTTCAGGGATTTTAGTGTGCTAGTATGATGGTTAACAATCTTAAAATGTAAAATGGTAGTACAAAATATAATTTGATGAGAGGTCGATCTAACTTTGTCCAACAATAAAGTAGAAAAACAGATCCAGCACAAGACAATGCTAAGATTAAAGTAAATACCCTGAGGATCACATTTTTAATAATAGACAGGAAGTGGGTCGTTTTAGACAGATAATTGGGTCTCTGTAATCTTTTTAAAGGGATAGTTCACCATAATTACCAATACCTCATGTCATAGATAGAAAGTAATCTCTGGCTCAGATTTACGGTCTGAGACTTTACTGCAATTTAACCTTAGAATCACTGGTATCAAGAAACAATGTTGAGGTCACAATCGCAACATTGTGTCAGTTAGCCAAAGCTCTGTTTTCAGTTATGGATAAAAAATAAGGTCTGTTTTGTGTTTGGACAGTGTTTACTTCTTCTGTCTACCTCCTTGGTGAAACACAGTCCTATGCAGGTATTTGTCATCACAAAATATCACTGCTTTGTTCACATACAAAGTGCTTGAAGTGGACTGAAATAGGTACTGGTACTCTTCTGGATGGCATACAGTACTGTACATAATTAGGTGCCAGAATATAGCCAATATTCTATAAGAGGGGCCGGAACTCTAGCAGTAGAAAACAAACTGGCGTGTTCCTGTCCTACACATACAGTAAATTATAAGCAAACACAGTGTCCAGGGGTGGAAAGAGTACTGAAATATCCTACACAAGTAGAAGTACTGTTACTTTAATGAAATCTCACTTGAAGTAAAACTACTGGTGTAAAAAGTAAAAGTTGTAATTTGTTACTTTCCACCTCTGACAGTGTCTACCCTCCATAGCCTTTTTTATGATGACTGGATAATTAATACATGTATTGAATTTGCCATGGGTGTTGTTGACCTAATAAAAAGATTCAGAAATACAAACTTTTTTGAAATCACATGGGCTGTTTTTCTCAGAAGGATATTTGTGTCCTAGAATGCAACACAAGCATGGCTTCAGTCAACTCTACCCTTGTATGTTGGAGAGTGTTGGAGAGTGTGAGGCCTGCTCTGTAGGAGTGGTAGTACTACAGATCTACCTGTGTGAGCTGTGAAATTAGCTCATTGTAGGCATGCCACTCAAGCACAGGGTTGTTGTCACTTGTCATGTGGCTTCACTTGTTGGGCACTACAAATGCTGACTAAACGTTTACACCATGACCTGACTTCCCTACCTCAGCTATGTTATAGACATTTCTGTTAACTTTTATGAGGCCAACATACTATATTATGCCCTCCTCTCTGGTTGTCTCATTAACATGTCAAACAAAGTGATTGACAAATCAATGGGGACATAGAGAGTTACATAAAACTAGTCCACGGACTTTGGTTACACTGGATATTTGACTAGAATTCAACCTTTTGTTTATAAAAAAAGAAAATGGTTGTCCAGACTCTATTCAATTTTGCAACCTGACTTGTCATATGACATCAATGGATAATCTATGTTAAGCACGTATCCGCTAAATTCAATTGTTACTGATAGCACACATTTTGGTTTCTTCATAGGTCAGTAACCTTGTTGCCTACAACAACATCCCTCCAAGGAAAACGATACCCAAATAAATGGCAAGTGATAGCACAAACATGCATAAAATAGGTCAAGTATTAGTACCACATGTATTAGCTGACATATGTAGAAGGACTAATAGTAAATAAAATATTTCCTCTCTGCACACCTCTTGATGATTAGATTATTTCTAACATTCAAATAAATGAACCTCTTCCTCTTTAATGCACTACTACTACACTAAAGTTAGAAGTAGCACTCCTCAAATTTCTCACAGGAAATAGTTCTGAGTGAAACACCTTGCTGGATGGCATGGCATCGGCCTCTGCTCACTCCCTTGCCAAGTTTATGTTGTCTTGTGTGATGTATGAGTCCTTTTGTTATTAGCAGGGAAGTACCATGACTCATGGTATGTGTCTGTGATGCATAAGTCCAGTGGCCTGCTTGCAAGTCTCTTACTGCTCTCTTGCCAACTCCTAATTAGAAATGAATTACATTTTTAGTTAGTGGTAGTTTATTATTATTATTAATTATAATTACATGTTGATTTGTATACTGTAAAATACTATACTACACTCTGTAGAATCCCTCGGTCATGTGTAGTACTTAATATATAATTTTGTAGTATATTGTAGAATACGATACTACACTCTGTAGAATCCCTCGGTCATGTGTAGTACTTACTATTTAATTTTGTAGTATATTGTAGAATACTATACTCCACACTGTAGTATTCTTTGATAATATAGTGCTTACTATAGAATTTTGTAGTATACTGGTGAATACTATATTAAACTCTACAGTATTATTTGCAAAAACACTATGTTTTTTAAACTATAGTATTACTACATTATTTAATTTGCATATACTCCACCCATTCCCATCCCCCATATTCCAGTTTGTGCCACTCATGAGTGAGAAACCTACATGCCAAGTATGATCCATATACTGTGTTCCCTACAGGTTGTAAAAAAGAGCAGAAGCACTATAAGAACTATTTGCTCTTAGTATTTGCCCAGTAGGTTTCCTCAAGGAGAAAGCCCCCACTTCTGCCAAAGATAATACTTTTTTTTTTTAAACACTTTAGTAAATACTACCCATTCTCATATCCCAATTTGTGCTACCCATAAGTGAGTATAGACCATATATTGTGTTCCCTACCGGTTATAGAAAAGAGCAGAAGCTCTGAACTATCCGTTCAGACCCCAGTCCTACCTACCGACATACCTACCTACCTACAGCCTCAGTCCAGACCCTTCGCACCTCCAGTCCACCATCAAGTCAGTACAGGGGGGCACCAGGCAGTCAGCGGTGATGTACGTCAAGACCTGTGAACAGCCAAGAACCACCCAACAACACAAACGACCCGCTAGATGCGCTTATCCACCTCCCTCATCCACCCCTGCAACGAACGGATCAAACCTGGACCCCCCCAATAAGCAATCATCATGATCTGACAGCATACTTCGAACAGAACTTTCCTCAGATGACTGGCTGTTCATGGTTGCCTCTCCACCAGGGAATCCATCTATAAATGGCACAAGGTACCTACAGAGAACTTCCTCCACGGAGGCACTCGCACTGAACACACCCACCAACTGTTTGTGAGTGCTCCGTTGCCAGGAGGGTCTGGGCCCTGTTTGCTCCCTCTGTCTTCCAGCCTTGCCACCGCATTGCTCCTCCTCCAACACCAGCACAGGCCGATGGACATACCCTCCACCACCCGGTTCTCTCTCCATCTCTTCCCCCTTCCTCCTTCTACACTAACCCTCTCACAGAACCAAAACCAGGAACCATTCATCACCACACCGGATGTGGCGCGGAGGAGGGACCAAACACCCGACCTTCACCCGGAGTAAGCAGGCCACAGGGAAGCACCACCACCATTGACCTCTGGGTCTAGGGCTCCCCTGTGTGTCTACTTGCTTCTCAGGTTGTCCTTCCTCCCCTCTACAGATCCCAACCCAGCATCATCCCCAGTTCCCCGTTCCTGTTTTTTTTCTTCTGAGCTGCTAATGTTTTTTGCGATGTACTGGCCACCTACTCGTCTTCTTTGTTGGATTACCTGCCATTTAGGGGCCTAACTTCCCACTGCCCTCATCCTACAGATAATACAACAAAAAAACACTATAGTAAATACTACAGTCATGTCGGCAAAAACACTACAGTGAATACTATAGTATACTACAGTCATGTCGGCAAAAACACTACAGTGAATACTATAGTATACTACAGTCATGTCGGCAAAAACACTACAGTGAATACTATAGTATACTACAGTCATGTCGGCAAAAACACTACAGTGAATACTATAGTATACTACAGTCATGTCGGCAAAAACACTACAGTGAATACTATAGTATACTACAGTCATGTCGGCAAAAACACTACAGTGAATACTATAGTATATAAATATAGCAATACTAGTGTTTAGAGCTATATTATTTGTTCATACGGGACAGCCTAAAAAGGCCCTGTTGAAAAAGGCAGATGGTGGTGGTTATAGAAACCTGAGGACTGGTGGCAGTCCGTTGAGTACATCGGCTGCAATGTAGACTAATCAAGGGTAATGCATACCACCACATAAATCCAGGGGCTCGAGCATCCATGCCAGGAAAGTGAACTGGACCTAAACAGAGATACAAACACCACCCCCCCCGCCCATGCTAAGCTAACAGCTGCTCACCCATGTCACTGTAGACACAAGAAAGCCCTCTCTCTCAGATCAGTGAGAGGGAAATACAACAATTCACAGCACAGTGACTAGCTTTACCTAATATACACTCCCCTCTCTTGTTCTGGATTCTCACTGGACCAAAACATATGAATCAGACAGTTCTGTAAAAGACAAACTAGGACGTAGAGATGTATGTAAACGTGACTGACCACCCAGACAACCCTTGGATCAGAAACTTTCATTTTATGATGGAGGATTAAATAACAGGCTTGTCCCTCTATGTCAGCTAACCAGCATAAATGGATATTAAGTGTGAGGCAATGTGCGAAATGAGCGTGAATGAAACCTTTGTCTATAGAGTTTAATACTGACATGTAAATTAGTAATTTTACACTGGAATCTAATAGCACGGTGTAATGGTGTCAGTATCAGTTTTGTGTGATGATCCATCTGTTTAATAGTGTGGCTCACCACCAGGACAAATACAAATAATCTCCAACTAACACCATAAAAGAACTGGCAAGGGCACTGCCCTTGCTGCCCAGAGGAAGACTGGGAGACTAGAATAGCTCTGAAATGGCATTGGTGTAATCATGCCACCTCTTCCTATAAATATGCCCTGTTGTTTTCACAGTTGACTCAGTGGGGTGAGCCGTTGCACAGTGGTAGTTAGGAAGATTGGTGCCTGCCTGCTCAAGTGTCCCCCCGCCCGTCTATTTCCCAGTGAAAGCTTAGTTGAGGTCCCACTTTAATGGCCTGTTGACATTCTGTTCCACATGTGACCCTCATACCCAGAGTTCCCCATGTTATTACCCTCTCTATTTTAAGCTCTGGGGGAGGGGATCTTAAACAGGTCATGCTTTCTTTGTCAAATGGTTCTGTCTCTCATTATTGATAACAACTCAACATAATTGAATCTTTAAAAGCTAGTCTCAGAAAATAAGTATGTTCAGAGATAAATACAGTGGAAGTTCACTATTGTCATTACTATTCACATATGAAGCAGTATAATATTTTCTGTTATGCGGCTGTCGTAGCACCTGCACCCATATGAAAAAATACTAGAGTATACTATGTTCTAAATTCTGTAGTATTAGTATATAGTATTCACTGTAGTGTTTTTGCAGAAGTATACTGTAGTATTTAATGTAGTGTTTTTGTGGACATGACTATACACTGTAGTAGAATTTACTACAGTACAAATACTGTAGTATTACTATAGTAAAAACTATTACTTAAAATTACTGTGTTTTTGCAGATATTACTGTAGTATTTACTATATGTAAAAAAATAAATGTATTACCTTTGAAATAGAAGTGGCGTTTTTACCTTTAGTAACCATCTGTCTTATGTAACCATACCAAATGTAACATATACTAATTTCAGTGTCCTGGATTTACATTTACTATGTTACATCTAGTCTATGAGACCAGGCTGGGAGTCTGAAAAGACAGTTCAGAGCCTCTATAACCTGTAGGGATCACAATATATGGTCTAGACTTGGCATGTAGGTTTCTCATGGGTGGCAAAAATTGGGATATATGGGAGCATTGTTTGCAGACATTAGTGCAGTATTTACCAGTGGTTTTTGTGGATAATACTGTAGTATTTAATATAGTATTCTACAGTATGCTACACAATTCTATAGTAAGCACTACACAATCAAGGGATACTAATGTGTAGTATCATATTCTACAGTATACTACAAAATTATATAGTAAGCACTACACGATCAAGGAATACTACAGCGTAGTATAGTATTCTACAGAATTATATACTAGGTAATAGTATTCTATAGTAAATTGTAGTCTTTTTTACGTGGGAACGTGCCAAATTTTTCAACGGAGACTCCTTTTTCACATGGGCCGATAGTAATGAGAAATTCCAGCACTTTACCAGACAAGAGCTCCCATATGAGAGGTAAAGGGACTTTCATTAGAGTACCACCCTTCCACACACAGGAAGCGGTGCTGGTCCTAATGGAACTTGTCTCCTGTCCAGACTACTGCAACTCTACCGAAAATTATCAATTTGAAACTCAACACGTAAAAAATAAAAAAAGCCTAAATTGGGCATGCCTATAAATTGGGCAATTAAAAGGCATCTAGGTCCTTTGTTAACTTTGATTGTGTTTGATGAAAATTATAGACCTTTCACAAGTTTTATGCAACATTAACAGCAAGTGATTTGATGCCAACTGTGCCAAAGCAATTTAGAGTAATTAAATAGGTGACAAGTGTTGGTAATATTATAAAAAATTCTGCTTTTAACAACCAACAGAATTTGTAAACAAAAGAATTTGATGCACACCAAATTATTTAACATTTTACCATTGCAACATTTGACAATCACATTCACCGTGGTTGTCTGAAGCATACACAGCTGGCGATGCCTCATTGGTCATTCCTCATTATTTGCAACAAAGTCAATGAGTGTAATCACTATCTTTCCTTTGCGGTACCTCAAAACTGTTGCGATTACTAGCTGAGAAACTTTCATGGGTTGATTTTACTCCGGTCTCAGAGTTTGTCTGGGCTGTGTCGTCACATCATCCTAAAACCTACTCTGAACTGGGAGTTGTCTTAAAACAGGTTAACAGGATTTTTAGGACCTTATCTGAGATGCATTTAGGGAGTGCCATCTTCCTTCAGCTGGGTTTATGGGCGTTGTACTGACTGAAACACCTGCAGGGAGACATTGGAGCGAGCCCTTATTTAGGCCACGTTTTCAGTGGGGCATTATTCGGGGTTATTTTAAGACACGACAGAAGTAGGCTGAGCGTCAATTGCCAAAAAGGACAGAAATTATAAATGACAGGAACGTGTGTAGCCCAGTGAAGAAAATAGTTTAAAAAGGGTTGGGTTCAATGGGGGTGTGAAGTCCTTTTAGGGGTGAAAAGAAAAAAAAAAATTATTGCAATGAAAATACATCCTAAAATGTGTGACCTATTGAGTGGACATAAAACTAGCCTATTTCTCATGAAAAAAAACTATACAATTTACTCATGCTTGACAGACTACAGCAAGTCTGAACATGCTGTACCCTCGATTTAGTTTAATTACGTGAACATTCCAACCAAGAGCTAGGCTACTGAGTTGAGAAAAGATCAAAGATATTACGACAAAGAATCAAAAAGTTGGTCTGGACCATGTTTTGTACAATAGAGAAACAATAACATAACCGACATAAGTCTTGTTTAAGCACCATGGCCAACTAGACAGGCCTAGTGTGATTGATTAAGAGGATCCACCCTACTGGCTACAGGCATTCCTCACCCCATGACTCATCAAGAAAAGAACAGCCAGTCACACTGCGACATTTTAAAGTGGTGGGAAATAGGTGTGTGCAGGAGAGTCACTACAGAGAAATGTAATCCTGCTGCATAGCTACTTGGGACTGAATGAAAACACTGGGAAAAAGAGGACAAGTGCAACAGGGGTTTATTGTCAAATTAGTTCTTAAGACATGAAATTGATTATTGTAATTGGAAATCTTACAGTCTGTAATAAAGTGCAGAATTAAAGCAAGTTCCCTGGTATGGTTCTGTACTTAGCGAAATCTATTCCTAAAAATTTTAAGTTAAGCCCTTTTTTTAACCACATGAATAAAGCTAATGTGCAAGGTTATTTCACAAAGCTCAGACACTGTACAAGGCCTTCCCTCTTCCCAATTATAATGCAATTGGACAAATATAAAGGTTACAGGTTTGGGTTCGTCAGAGCTCTAAAGCGTTTATGCAATAATTGAATGACATGCCCTTCAAAACTCAGATGTCGAGGGGTTTCCTGTGAATTCTAACTACATGCACAGTCATATTAGTTTCCAACTAACCATGTTGCTTTAGTGCTCAGATCACCATAGAAGAATCAGGTTCAAAGGTCAATGATATGAAGCATGAGGGTTGCGTACACTCCTACTCAACTTCAGCACTTAATTACCTTTAACAGTTAGCACATGAAATCACCCAACCCCACCACTAACAGCATTCAGCAATTGTCACATCACATCCCTCTGATTAGTGTCACAAATTAGGGAAAGATGAAGGAACAGGGAGTTACCACAAAAAAATGCAAGACACAGCACAGAACAGTCGCATATCATAGCCTGTGCATAGGAGGAATAAAGCACTTATGGTATTTGCAAACATGACCAGTTCATGAAGCATCTTTATGGTTTTGATCGAGAAATTTGTCCATTCCATTACTCAACTCCACAGATCCAAAACCCTGAAAACATTACCATTGAATGAGAGCATAAAGAATGTACAATGAAAAGTAGAGGGTCCATATATTGGCAACATTGGCTGTGTTTACACAGGGAGCCCAATACTGACATTTTTTCTACCGATTGGTTTTTTAAATCAATTTTTCAGAGCTGATCTGATTGATCAAAAGACCAATTAGTTCAAGAAAAGGTCAGAATTGGAACCATGGTGATGTAAAAATGACAACATATTCCTGCATCTTTGCAAATAGAGAAACACAAAGTGGGGGTCACAGAGAAATCTCTGAATGATATCTTAATAAATAGCATTGAATATGTAGAAATTAGAAAGCAACACACTAGCTCGGTTCAAAATATTGTGCATGCCCATATTACAAAAATCCCCATTGGTTTTCCACAGAGCTTTAACTCTGGCTTTGTAGGGGGGGAAAAGCGAAGTTGTTCACGCGATGTTCATCCTCGACTTCAATACAATCAAAAGAGCAGGATCGCGCTACACTCACACGTCTTTAATAGTCATTATCTGTGGAGAAGCACAAAGGCCTCCAGCTTCTCTGGTATGTTGCCTCTGTAGGAGAGGCTGTGTTTGATGATGGCCCGCGCAGACAGACACTGCAGGGTGGTGTGATTGATGGGTTGGATCAGGTTCTTGGCCATCTCCTTCTCATCCAGCAAGTCACAGGCCATCTGCTTCAGGGAGTTGGTGCTGTCAAAGTGCGTGCCGCAGGCAATCAGCAGGTTCATGATGTCCGGGTGGTTGTTGGAGGCAGCCACATGCAGGGGGCTGTTGTTGTCCTCGTCGCGGAAGTTGACGTCCGCCCCACACTCCAGTAGGATAGAGGTGACGTAGAAAGAGGGGAACTTACAGACGGGGTAGCGCCCCACGCAGGTGGTGTTCCTATCCACGGCCAGGTGGAGCGGGCTGTAGCCATTCTTCCCACAGGGCTGCAGCTTGAGGAACTTGTAGATGGTCTCCTTCTTCAAGTGGTCCTGCTCCACGGTGCAGGGAACCTTCTCCAGCAGGCAGATGAGATGCAGGATGATGGAGAGGGCTTTGCTGAGCTGAGCCGGGTCAGGCAGGTTCTGTTTCACCGCCCGCTCAATCTCCAGCACGCTCTTACTGAGGATGCCCATGAGGTCATCGAAGGAGACGGAGGTGCCCAGCAGGCCTTTGGCGCGGTCCTGGAGCATGAAGGAGAATAGCTCAGCGAAGGACAGCAGGCTACTGGCTGTCATGGGGCTGAGGGGGTCCAGGTTGCTCTGCTGCATGTCCAGGGCATACTTCCACAGGTTGATACAGCGCTCAAAGTTCCCGGAGTCTGCGTATACAGCACCCCGGTAGCGGATGTAGTAAGAGGTGTCGGGGTGAGAGGGGCCTAGAATGCGCTCTCTAATGAGCAAGGCCTGCATCCTCATCTCATCTGGTTCAGAGATCAGGCTGTCTAGCTCCTCCTCATTACTTACCTCCCTGGCATGGTCATAGGCCATGATCAACTGCTTTGGCTCTGCTTTGTAGAGAACATTGTTGCCGTCCCTGTATCTCAGGTCCATGGCCCTCTTCCAGTACTTTAATGCCCCAAGAAGATCCCGCTTTTTATCCACAAAAGTGGCACCAAGCAGCTCCAAGGCGTTTATTCTCTCCAATTGGCGTGTTTGCTGGTGTTGAGTCAAATAGTCAACAATGTTAGTGTGGCCCGTCACACTAGCAGACAGCAGTGGGGTCATTCCATAACCATCCCTCTCCATGGTGGCACCATATTTTAGCAGCATCTTCATTATCTCCAAGCTGCCGGATTCAGCACAGTCATGTAATGCCGTGTTCCCTGTGACGAAAGAAAAACAAATTCATGTGTTTCACAAAATGGACATCATTTTTGGCAGACATTCTAGTAATAAACAGCAATATATATGCAAGTTATTTGAAAAGTAGAAGATGAAGTGAAGAGAAAAGGTTAATCAAAATGTTACATTCTCTACATTTAAGCTAAATGCATTTGTCACATGCTTGCCTGTAGCCTTTTCTCACTAGGAGAAACCTTTGAGTGATGTCCGCAATGTGCCAATTAAAGCGTTATCCCAAGGGGGTGCAAATCTCATGGATCCGAACAGATCTTGTTCGAAGCCTGGGTGGGTTCCCTTCCCCTAATTGGTTTAAATACAAATTAAACCAGCTTGTTAGGTGACCTGATTAGATGTCCAAATGTGAGGATTTAGCAGGTTAGCATTTCTCCTGAAACTTGCCCTGGAGGTCACTTGTCCGCTTGCTCTTGGCAAGTAAATAAAATTGTTGGACAAGCAGAATATAGAATTTCAGTTGTCTGGATGGACAAGTAAAATAAATTAAAACATTTGTTTTTTTTTAAACACACTATCCAACAATTAGGCAGGCTACTCAGATGAGAATTGGATCAGATAGAGACATTAGGGCAACAGGCAAAATAAATGACATACAACAGACTAACTAGATAGCCAATTCAAAAAACACTTTTGGCTGGTTCTCGCTAGTTAACTACTAGCATGCATAAATGTCATCATCATGTCCGAAAATAACATTCCATCGGCACTCGTGTATAACCGCAAATGGCCGACTGGCAGTTGATACGGATCTGCCTTTGGTGAAACCAACACTGCATGCTTCAGTTGTAAAACCCATCTCCCAAGCGCTCAAAATTTGCTATGATTCTCCTCTATTCAATGCCGGCCATGCAATTCTGACAAAGTTAAAAAACATTCTTAGGATATCCTAATGGACAAGTAACTCCTATGATGTGAAGAATTCCCCTGAACACCGTACAAATAGATAGACATCTTAGTTAGCTACCTCACCCACCTCAGCCATTTGATCCCTGGTTCATTGAATGAGGGAATTATTTTATAAAGACAAAAAGTATTTGGGTGTAATTGTAATGTTGCAGGGTGGCCTACCCTCCTCCTGGAGAGCTCCTGGGTGTGCAGGCTTTTGTTCCTGCCCTGCTCAAACACATTGTTAAAAAAAATAATAATAATAAGCTGCTCAAAAGGACCTTGCTAAACTGACTCTGGTGTGTTTGAGCAGGGTTGGATCAAAAGCCTGCACTCACAGTAGCTCTCCAGATGGAGGGTTGACTGACCACATGTTTTATACAGTCCCCTATCAGTGCAGTATTTTACTTTTAAGTGTCTTGCTCAAGGCAACAACAGCAGGAGATATAATACATGGGTTCAGAGACCAGCAGCCTACCATTGTCAATACGGGTACATGTGACTTGAGCTTTAGGACAAGTAAAAAAACATTGTCCTACTTGTCCAAAGCACAAGTGGCTTAAAAAAAATGTTAATACCAAGCCCTGTACTAAGTATTAAAATCTGATTTTAAAACTATATATAGCCAATTTTGACTTTGCAGCAAGCCCATCATATGGAAATTGCTCAGCTCTGTTTCCAGGGCAAGATTCATTACAATAAATGTGAGAAGGATTTACCTTGAGACAGTCTGAAAAACACCATGAAATTATATCAAGACCAATCTGATCTACAAATTACTGTAAATGTTTCAACTTTTTGATTTCATGAAGACAGAGTAATGCACCTGCCAACTACAAGGCCCAATCTCATTGCTTAGGTAGGCCCAGGATATACAACACAGGAAAATTAACATGTCTGAACGTGCTCACCTTTAACACTTTTCCTGTTAACATCAGCACCTTTCTCCAAGAGGTACTGGGCAATTTCCTTGTGTCCTTTGTAACACGAAATCATGAGGCATGTGTGACCGTGTCTGTTTGCCACCTCCAGGTCTGCCTTGTGCTCCACCAGGTATTTCACTATGTCCAGATGTCCATCGAAGCAGGCTGCTCTCAGGGGGGTGGAATTGGTGAGTGTTGTATTGTTCACAGAGGCACCGTGGCCAAGTAAAGACTGCACGACTTTCAGGTGTCCTGCTGCTGAGGCAGCCCATAAAGGGGGGGCACCCTCAATAGTCTCACCATCAAAATTCACTGACCCACCAATCTCAACGGGTGCGCAGCAACACTCCATTAGATACTCCACTAAATCAAGGTGTCCGTATCTGGCAGCCATAAGCAAAGGGGTCGCCCCGTTTGTTTTCTCTGCCATTAATTTGGTAACCTCGTGGCCAATTTTGTTCTCCAAAAGTTTCTGAAGCAACCGTAGCTTGCCATCTCTGGCTGCATTGAAAACAGCCGTTTGTAAATCCATTGGTTCAGCTTCCCTCACCAGATACACAGTTGATTAAAAAAGACAGGAGCGTCGACGAGATAAAAGTCCGTGGCAGGTGTTGAGCAGAAGCCTTTGTTTGTGGCGCTAGCTCGTTTTGAATACGTTGTAATATGTTGAGTTAGCTAGCTAAATGAGCGAATAGGTAGAAATCAGGCAGCTAGTTGATGAACGTATTTGTTAACATTGGCTTGTTCTGTTTTCCCCTCTTCAATTGAAAGTTAACACGGGATTGTTAGCGACGGACATCCCACTTCCTCAATTGTCTGGCTAACTATTGTACTGTACTGCTCACCAACAATACTGATACCAGCTGCAATCTAGCTAGTTACTCTTCCGAGGGTCCGACGTCCTTTTCTAGTCCATCAAGCAGTCTTTTTTGAATAGACTTAATTCCGTATGTCATTTTCAGACAGAACCATGTGTAAGTAGACATAGGTAGAGGTTGTAGCTATCCAGTTAAAATACCAATAACTACGGCGAGGCCCAGAGATCGCCGACATCCACCCCCACTTGTTATTTCCTCTCTGTGAAGCTAAGCTAGTCAACGTTGTCCAGCAGCCGAACACGGTCGAGATGCGTTTTTCTTCGACGTTGACCAGATGGTAGAGTCACAAATCTTGCCCGAACGTTAAATGTGTTTCATTTTGAAACAACACAAGAAAATCTGCTATGGTCATGTTTCTACAGTGTTTCCTGAGGGGGCAGATTTGTCCACCCACCACACCATCTATCACGACTCAATACCCAGAATACACTTCAAGTCAAATCGAAAACAACGCCGTTTCTTTGTAACTCCCAATTCACTGACAAGGAAAACATCCAATCACAGAGGGGGTTTTCACGCAACAGCGGTTAACGGATTGTCAGTAGTTACCACAACCACAAAGTCAAAATTGTCGAAATCGTAAAAGTCATGTTTTTTTTTATCTTAATTTAAAGTTAGGGTTAGGCATAAGGTTCGCAGTTTGCTTAAGGTTAGGGTTAACGTTAACATTATGTTTAAAATGTGATTTTAAAATTAATTGTAGAAATAGGCGGGGTTTAGCCATAATTAAGACTTTGTGGCTGTGGTAACTTGTGACGACCCAGTTAAAGGGTCAGACTTCCTCATACATTTTATTATTAGGTGGTTGAGGAAGATTTCAATTCAATTTTGTAGTTTGTGTGAATAAAGTTGTAATCTGTGAATAAAACTGTATTAAACTAATAATGACATATGTCCTTATATATGTATTTTTTTCATTCTATGCTACTGCCACCTCCTGGAGGTTTCGTTAACTAAGTACAGAGTGTCATATCGTTTTTTTTCTGTGATCATATTAGATCAGCAAGCACCAAGTGTATAGAATCAAGATCAATTTCATATATAGTTGAATGCTATATATGCAGGTTCAAAAGAACACTAGGCAGGGCTCCCGAGTGGCGCAGCGGTCTAAGGCACTGCATCTCAACGCTAGAGGTGTCACTACAGACTCTTGTTCGATTCCAGGCTGCATCACAACCGGCTGTGATTGGGAGTCCCATAGGGTGGCACACAATTGGCCGAGCATTGTGTTTGGCCGGTGTAGGCTGTCTTTGTAAATAAGAAATTGTTCTTAACTGACTTGCCTAGTTAATATATATATTTTTAAAAAGCATAACACATTTTTCAACCACCACCCCACATTTTTTTTGTGTTGCTTACAACCTCACCATTTGTGATGTTTACAGGTGTACATGACCCACAAGCTGTCTCCTGTGTAGAGATAAAAAACAATACTTGATCAGAGACCTGAGCAATAAGTGGATTTTAATGTATCAGACATTCCTGATACTCTCTGATGAAAGAGCGCTCTGGACAAATGTTAGTGAACTATTCTACAGCGCAATATACATCTAAGTCCTGGATATAGATGCTGTACTTCAATAGTTCAAACCAATGTTCAATTGATTATATATGGTCAGAAAAATGGGTTTACCAGAAAATGTTTATTCATCTATTTAATAAGGTAACAATTCCTTGGCGTGGCAGCAGTGATGACTGTTCAGAAATGATCATAAACAGTACACAAACCAAACATTAAAAAAAGACCACACTGAAAAAGACCACACCATTAAAGAAATGCCTAATATAAAAGAAATGAAATCATGTGCTAACACCAGCTTCATATTTATCCGTTTTAACATTTACACCAAGAACAAAACACCAGTTACAATAAAGAGATTGGTTGAACTCCTGAAAATGCACCAAGTCAAAGCCCATCCACCCAAAACACAACCTCTGCTGGCCACAAGCCATGTTGTCGAGTGGAATCTCAAATTAAAAACAAAGAATATGCTTACCAATTGTCTACTCAGTTATTTTGATTTGTTTGATATCACAACAAAGTTTGAATTGAGCCATTACTAAGGAGGAAGTGAGAACTGTGTGCAAATATAATTCTCCAACTATAATTTTATGTATCAAGTAGGTCTCAAATTAGAACTGCAAGACAGGCTACCAGTATGTTCATACATTCAGGAAAACAGTGTTGTAAAAAACAATGACAATATGCACCCACATAATAAATACGTTGTTACATTTCCAATATTTGCTAGATTTCATTTAGAAAATCCACTGGGTTTGTTAAAAGTAACTTCAAAACCTGAACTTAAATTAAAATTCTGTGAATGGCATCTAAAAAAAACAAAACTCTGCCATGAATCGTTGTTGTTGTAGTCCCTTGTGGAGGTGACTGGGATGAGATGAGATGCTGTGGGATGTTAGGATCCAACACGCGTCATGGTGGTCTTCCTGTCAGAGAAGAAGCTCCTCAGCAAAACTACCTGGCTGATGCTGACCACCAGCAAAATGAAGGCCTCTCCAATGGACCAGAAAGCCACTCTTGTGTTGAGGTCCTCGGCACGGCTGCGCCCCTGACCTTCCCGCAGACGGAAATGTGTCTGATAGTCAATGACCGATTTCAGGGCCTCATGAATGGACACGCAGGCAGACTCCATCTGAAACAGAGGTATTTAGAGTTTAAAGAGCCATACAAGATCCTTGCATGGTTTGACACGCAAGCACTGCAAATAACCAACAAATGTTTGTCCATGTAAATGCACACTATTCCCACATGACATCTTCACCTAATGGGGCCCACTGAAATCCAATGACATTTCATACTGTTGTAGAGATTTAACCAATTGTTTTAATTTTTATTGAACTGACATATTCAATATTACACAGAAGAGCACCTCTCAACAAGTCCTTTTAACAGACCTACCTGGGTCAAAGCAGTGACCCTGTTCTCATTGGGGAAAAGTGGAGGATCCTCTCCAACTTGGAAATCAAAGTAGACAGTCTTGTGCGTGAAGGTGGAAAACTCATTGCTGAAGCAGAACTTGTATGTTCCATTCTTGGCAGCCGTGAATGTAAAGCTGTCGTACTGCTTCTTCATTTCTTTGTAAAGAACAGTACCATCTACATCCTCCAGACGACAGTCAACATCGTAATGCCCACCAGTGACAACCTGGACAGAAAATATGTTGTTTTAAATACAGCCTATCCATTTCAATATACTACTTGGTCCCATAGTAGTGGAATTATTAGCAATATAAATTCCCATAACTCCATGTCATAATGTGAGGGCCTCAATTAACTTACCTGGAACTCAAGTGTACACTTGGTACCAACAGTAATATCTTCATAGAAACACTGTTTTGCGTTATCCGGAAGCTCAAAAGTAAGCTCCGAGCCAGACGCCCATCCACAGAGCAGGTGGGCCCAAAGCACCTGCACAAACAGTCTGATTGTACCGTGATAGCTGCACATCTTGGCTGATGGAAGAGTGGCGATACTGGTCATTTGATATCGTTGTGGACCTGCAAACCAAGAACATTTCCAGATAATCAAACAGATAGCTACAGCGTTTGAGAAAAACGCATACATTGACAAACTACAAAAAGGAAAATAAAATAACAGAAATAGAATGGCAAAACAAACCCGGAATTCACAACTAACTAACTTGCTATGCTAATGTAGCTAGCTGACAAGGCCTATTAACTAGCTATCCACTTCTATTAGAAATGTAGTTCGCAAAATTAAGTAGGTTTACAATTAAAACATTTGTTAATGCGTATTGTTGTAATATTTTCAGGAGTCATTTAGTAGCATACTATTTTTGTTAAATATTGTGGTTCGTCCAACACCCTCACCCGGAAACAAGTAGCTCCTAAGAGACGTAGCATCAACGTCACTCCTCCGCGACGCTTGTCCCCTCAACCGATATTCTTCTTCTTTGGTCGGGTTTATCTGCGGTTGGCATCCAACGTTAGAGTGCATTACCGCCACCTACTGTACTGGAGTGTGGGCCAGAGACAGGGAAAAACTAAATCCTGCCTGCCAGCCCCTTGCTCTTAAAAAAGACAACATATTTGAGAATACATCTAATGACGTTCTACTCAATATACTCCTTAAACTAATTTCCTGTATCCCCTTATCCCTCATACTAGATCTCATCCTCTCTCTTTCCCTCCAATAATGTCCCCACTGTATCAATACATGCTCCACTGTCGAGGTTTCCTGGCAATACTTACATTTTCCTGTTGGATGCTTTCCTATCACATGCAAGGTCTTACTCAATTGGCTGTGTCCCACCCTTAATCTTGTAAATATAGCCTTCTCTCTTCTGTCCCTTCCTGCCATTCTCCCCTCCCCAACATTCCTCTGCACTTGAAATAAATGCCTGCCCCTTGGTATCTCTATTCCACTGCTCTTGCTATTTCTCCACCATCACTGTCCATATCAGGCCTTTTGCCTCTGCCTTGCTCATTTTTACATTTTATTTATTTATTTATCCGTTATTTTACCAGGTAAGTTGACTGAGAACACATTCTCATTTACAGCAATGACCTGGGGAATAGTTACAGGGGAGAGGAGGGGGATGAATGAGCCAATTGTAAGCTGGGGATGATTAGGTGACCATGATGGTATGAAGGACAGCTTGGGAATTTAGCCAGGACACCGGGGTTAACACCCCTACTCTTACGATAAGTGCCATGGGATCTTTAATGACCTCAGAGAGTCAGGACACCCGTTGAACGTATCATCTGAAAGACAGCACCCTACACAGGGCAATGTCCCCAATCACTGCCCTGGGGCGTTGGGATATTTTTTTAGACCTGAGGAAAGAGTGCCTCCTACTGGCCCTCCAACACCACTTCCAGTAGCATCTGGTCTCCAATCCAGGGACTGACCAGGATCATTGAAACTACAACAACATCCCAACCTCATAGTGCTTGTTTAGCCAGTACATCAACCTCCTCGTTCCCCTCCACTCCACATGAGTTGGGACCCATGTAAATATTATCTGTATACCCATTTGTTTACTCCTGCCATGGGTTTGTAGCACCTCATAAAGCAGGTCTTGTCTGCTACGCGAGCTAAACTACTGGAGACTCATTAACACTGCACATGAATCAGAGCAAATAACAACTCTTTCTGGATTAACTTCCTCCACCAACTGCAAGGCCAACAGTATGGCCATCATCCCCACCGTATATACAGCCAGATGATCTGGAATACGTTCCCTGACTGACACCCCACATTCCTGCACTACAAATGCTGACCCGGTATGTCCTGTCCTTGGATCTTTTGAACCATCTGTATAAATTGCCACAAAATCCTGATACACAGTATCCAGACGTCTATTAAACAAATCAGATGGATCAACACCCTCCCTATCTTTCTGTAGTCTCTCCAATACTTCTAGATCTACTTCTGGAGGTGGGAGTAGCCATGGTGGATTTACAGGAATAGCTACCGTTGGGCTAAACTACCTTCCATACATTCCCATCTCCTTCGCCTGGGTATTACCCACCCACCCAAAGCTCGTGTTCTGTCTTCGCTAATGTTCCCTGCATGCCTGTAAAATCCCTTTCGCAGGATGAGATACCCCATGTCCCTGTATGCTGACCCAATAATTCATTGCCAGCTGCTGTCTCCTAATCTGCAATGGCATTTCCCCCATCTCCACCTGTAGTGCAGCCACTGGGGACGTCTGAAACGCCCCACTGCATATTCTGAGTCCTTGTCCCTGTAATGACATCTAGCCGAACCATATGCTATACTTCCATAGACTATTACAGATCGGAGCAATACAACATATATGGTCTTCAATGAGGCACGCCCAGCCCCCCACTCCTTCCCTGTCAGACAGCGTATCACATTTAGTGCCTTCTTACACTTTCCCACCAATCTCTAAACGTGTTCTGCCCAGGTCATTCTAGTATCAAAGTATACCCCAAGGAACCTGAAGGCACCCACCCTCTCCAAGTTTCTCCCACATAACCTCAAGCATACCTCATCTCCCACCTTCCTCCTGGTAAAGAACACTGTCTGAGTTCTCTCTACAGAGAACCTGAATCCCCACATTAATGCCCACCGCTCTACCTCATCAATTGCTTCCTGTACCTTCCTGACTATGTATGGCACATTTCTTCCTCTCTTCCATAAGGCCCCATCATCTGCAAATAACGATCTCCTAATATCGGCTGTACCTGAGAGCAAACATCATTGATCATGATTGAGAATCCCTCAACCGATCAATCAAATGCTGTGTTCATGGGGTGGCAGTGTAGCCTAAAGGTTGCAAGTTCAAATCCCCAAGCTGGCAAGGTACAAATCTGTCGTTCTGCCCCTGAACAAGGCAGTTAACCCACTGTTCCTAGGCCGTCATTGAAAATAAGAATTTGTTCTTAACTGACTTGCCTAGTAAAATAAAGGTAAAATAAATATAGTAGTTGGAGCTAGGAAATTTGAAAATGTCAGACTTTGTAACAGATAACTACAACCATTTAGTGAGTCGTAAATTTAAGAGTTTCCTAGTTCTAGTTCCGACTAAGACGTGAACGTGGCAAAATTACGAGGTCAGATCATGACGTTAGTGATTTACGTGATAGCAGACAACATGACTTAGATTGCATTTCAAATATTGGCTGAGGCTCAAGTGCTAAAGATGCAATGCAAGTCAGATATAGGTGACACCAAGCAAGAACTAAAATGAGCATATAAGGAGTAATTCTATATGTTGTCACGTAGTATATTTGCCACTTGTGAGCAGAACATATGTAAAAAGACTGAATTAGCTAATGCACAGAGCTGCATTGGCTGAAGCTCATAAGTACATTTGAACCTGTTAAAAGACAAGTATGGGATCACATTACTGGGCCTATACTTACACTTGGGACATATCAAAGTAAGGTGAACTAGAGACAGGATGACAGCTGGACATACCTAAGCAAGGTGAACTGGAGACAGGATGGCAGCAGCATGGCCAAAACAGGAAACACATGCATGCAATAAATGTATTATTTTTTTGTATTACATTAAGGGTCCTGCCACCATTGGCAGTTGGAAAAGGGGAGGTACTGAATTTACATATGGGGTGTATCCATATGACATGAAGGTACTTAAGCCGAGCTCTGTGTTCAGAAAAGCAGATGTTCCATGGAATAGCTCGGCTTTCTTGCTATTTTGTATTAAAGCCTATTTTGAGTGTACAAGTTCTTGTCAGAGTTTTACATTTTTAAGACGATTTTCCATGACATTTTCAGGTCAGAAAGTCGGAGCTCTACAAAGAGGCCCAAGGTCCCAAATTGGAATTCCGAGTTGGATGACCATTCAAAATATTTTTTCCAGTCGGAGCTCGGTTATCCCGAGTTCTCAGTTGTCTTGAATACACTGAGGCCGGAGATTTCCGAGTTCCCACTTGTTTTGAACACGGCATAAGCTCTAGGTAAAATATAGTTGTTTTTTTAGCTAGGATATTGCCATTCTTTCTCCTCTCATGATTTCCCCTTGTGCTTCTTAGTCTTCCCTCAACCATTGCTCAAAATTATCAGATGAAGGGACCTCACTATGAGGGGATTTGATTAATGCCACGGGTAAACCGGTTTAGCATTGATTGCGTTCGATTTGGAACCTGGCTGCCTCCTGGACGTGAGCCAGGTGCCCCATTTTGACAGCAAAGTCGGCTCAAAACAAAAGTGAAGTAGGTTAAGCACGTGGAATATTGAGTAGGATTCTGTGTTTTCACATGCAAAAGTGATTGCTTTTGATAAACACTTTACCTGCCTTCCCAATGAAAACTCTTTTGAAAATTCGAACATACTGTATATTTACGGAAAAGAGTATGTTTCTGAAAGATGCACCATGCTGCATTCTTGACAATATGACAGAGCGGCGCAGATTACTATTCGATTTGAGCAGGGCACGCCTCCCTCTCCGAGCATTAATTGGTCACGTGACGGGCCATAGCCCGGTTCAACCCGGGGAAGCTTAATCGAACTCCCTCATAGACGACCTACTAACCATAGAAATATAATCCATAAAACGGACCTCCCCATTCAAGTCAATGACGGCATGATGGGTGGACTGGCAGCCATTTTGAGTGTACCCATAGGAGCAACGCTAGGTTGAAGATAACAAATGTTAAGAAAAGAGGATTCTAATATCCCATCATTCTTTACATGAATGAGGAAGAATTGTAAACAATGGGACCAGCAATGCGAGCGAAAAGGACTGGAATTGAATGGTAGCAGTAGCCTATTGAAAGTTATACATCAAAGTGAATGTTAGGCACTATTTACTGCAGCCCTCATTCTCCACATACAACACCCGTTCTGCCAGTCACATTCTGTTAAAGGTCTCCAAAGCACACAAACCACTCGTCTTTTCAGTTCGCTGCAGCTAGCGACTGGAACAAGCTGCAACAAACACTCAAACTGGACAGTTTTATCTCAATCATGGACACTCTTACTGACAGTTGTGGCTACTTTGTGCTGTTGTCTGTGCCCAATAATGTTTGTACCATGTTTTGTGCAGCTACCATGTTGTGCTGCTGCCATGTTGTGTTGCTACCATGTTGTTGTCATGTTATGTTGCTACCATGCTGTGTTGTCATGTGTTGCTGCCATGCTATATTGTTGTCTTAGGTCTCTCTTTATGTAGTGTTGTGTTATCTCTCTTGTCGTGATGTGTGTTTTGTCCTATATTTTTTTATTACATATTTTCTTTTTAATCCCAACCCCCGTCCCCACAGGAGGCCTTTTGCCTTTTGATAGGCCGTCATTGTAAATAAGAATTCGTTCTTAGCTGACTTCCCTAGTTTAATAAAGGTTGTACCAAGTACAACAGGTGACCTTACAGTGAAATGCCTACTTACAAGCCCTTAACCAACAATGCAGTTTAAGAAACACAGGTGTTAAGAAAGTTTTTACTAAATAAACTGAAGTAAAAAAAAAAAAAAAAAAAAAGTAATATAAAATATATGAAGTGACTATGCATAGATAATAAACAAAGAGTAACAGCAATGGAAAAATGGTAGGTGTTGTCGTGCCCTCTTCACGACTGTCTTGGTGTGTTAGGACCATGATAGTTTGCACTTTGTCACGTTTCAATGCCAATCCTGTAGGATCCAGCAACGGCGCTGTCAGTGATCCCATCATGAATTTGTTTATTTTTCAAACGTGTGCTTCAGTCTGGAGGAGTTTGTGGCGGAGGTGAAAAAGGTTTCTGATTCTCCAATGTCTGGGAGAGAGGCAGCCCCGGAAGCTACTCCTGCTTCGTCAAGACTCCCATAGTGTGGCAGATTATGCGCTTGATTTACGCACGTTGGCCGCTGAGAGTGCCTGCAGCCAGGGAGTGCCAACTGCCCGTTCCCCAGTCCTGGAATGGGCTCATTCCTCCAGACATGCCTGCCACCCTGTCTCCCGTCGGACCCTGGCCTTTGTGCAACAGAGGTTTTGGTGGCCCACCATGGTTCCTGACGTCTCCGCGTTCGTCACCGCCTGCACTGTTTGTGCTCCTTCAACCACTTCCTGTCCCTCTCCGCCCCTGGTCTCATATATCCCTGGACTTCGTCACTGGTCTCCCTCCATCAGATGGCAATACCACTATCCTTACGGTGGTGAACAGGTCTTTGAAAGCCGCCCATTTCATTACCCTCAGCCAAGGAGACGGCCCAGCTCATGGTGCAGGACGTCTTCCGGATCCATGGACTTCCGGTGGACATGGTCTCTGACTGTGGTCCTCAGTTCTCGTCCCGGTGCTTGAAGGCGTTCTGCACACTCATTGGGTCCTCGGCCAGCTTGTCCTCGTTGTTGGCCAGTTGGAGCGAGCCAATCAGGACCTGGAGACGACCCTTCATTGCCTCATCTCTGCCAACCCCAACACCTGGAGCCAGCAACTTGTGTGTGTGGAATACGCCCGCAACACTCTTCCCTGCTCGGCCGCTGGTCTCTCGCATTTCGAGTGTTCAATGGACTTTCTCTTCCTCTTGCTCTTCCCTGAGCAAGAGGAAGAAGTCAGCATACCCTCTGCCCAGATGTCCGTACCCCACTGTCGCCGTACCTGGAAGAGAGCCCGTTCTGCCCTCCTCAAGACCACCTCCAGGTATCGACGACAGGCGGACCGCAACTGGACCCCGGCTGTCCACTCAGGATCTGCCCCTCCGGGTGGAGTCCCGCTAACTATCCCCCTGTTTTATCGACCCTTTCCCCATCTCTAAGAGCCCTCTGTCTCCTGTTTCCAGGTCCACCCCTCTCCCTCGTCTCGTCGACGGCCATCTGGCGTAAACAGTGAGGCACCTCCTGAGTGTTCGACCTCGGGGCAGGGGATTCCAGTACCTGGTTGACTGGGAGGGTTATGGCCCAGAAGAGAGTTGCTGGGTCCCCGCTAGGAACATCCTGGACCCAGCCCTCATCGTTGAGTTCCACCGCTGGCACCCCGGTAAACCTGGTATATGCCCGGGTAGGACGCCAGGTGGCGTTCCTAGAGAGGGCCGGGGTACTGTTTGAAAAAACCTCTGCCTGTCCTCGACCTGCCCCTTGCCTGCCTCCTGTGGTTTAATAAACTACTCTGTGTATTGAACCTTCCGTCTCCTGTGTCTGCATCTGGGTCATGTTAGGAAGTAATAGCAGGAAGTAAAAGCAGGAAGTGTCCTCTTCAATCTGTGCTGTGATGAGATCCCCTAAAAACACACCACTTCTATACAGCTACGACTTTTTAGTAGCAGGTCAGGGGTGCATACAGCAGGAAATAGATATAAATATACTATGTAGAACAAACATGCCTTTCCGTCATGAAGAATAAGGAATCAAGTCTATCTGCAATGTTTGAGAACGTTTTGCAAATGAAAATGGCACTGCCATTGTGAGTGTACCCATGAGGAACCAGTCAAATTGATAGGACAAGAGCTTCCATGTCAGTTCTATGACCCCTTGTTGTGACTACTATACCCTAAAGCCCAAAGTGAATTTGACTGTAACCACTGATACCAGGCTCAGATTATTCTCCCAATCTACCAAATGCTACACACATAGGCTACTAAATACATACTTTGACCACACAATACTTTCTGATTTCAGCTTGGGGAAAGATGTTTGCACTAACTGCAAAAAATGTATGTTTTGTAATCCCCTCTAGATGGTGCCAGTATTCTGTAAACGCCTTGGCCTCTGTATTAAAATCTCCATCCACCAGGGGGTGCAAATCAACATCTCATCGTTGAGTTGGATACTAAATTTACCCATCCCTATTTCATTAATGTTATTTTGTAATCAACCTTTGTTCTGTCAGAACTTGAATGTGCAGTTAGTGATGCATGATCAATGACATACAGTAAAGGGGCGTTCAAAGGATGGAGCAAGTTGAAAATGCTTTTTGAGCTGAGCTGTAATCAGAACTGGTAATGACAAGCTGCCTCACCAATGAAAAATGAATCCATCAATTGAGACAATATGCCTCCAGCAGTGATTATCCTAACACCAGTGTGTTGAACAGCAACAGTTATGGCAAAATTCTATATCTTGCTCTGGAATTAAGCATTCTGTATGTCAGTAAACTATAACAATAACTTCAATTTTCTTACAAAAAAAAACAGATAAAGTTTCAGAAAAATACAGAATAATGATATTTATGCTGTTGATTCTTAAGATGGTTCTAAACATGTTACAGCAAGTGGTAATGTTCCAGAGGTAGGCTTCATCTTTGGGCCATGTGTTCTAGGGGAAAGCATTCATTTAAAAAATTATACTTACGAGGGAGAATATGAAGGGGCGGGGAGAAAGTAGCACTTTCTCTGAAATGAATGCTTTTTTGGACAGAATCACTGGAAAGAGAATAGATTGCATCATGGACTGATGTATTTGGATGTATGGAATGTTAGGCAGGGAATGTTAGGCACTATACTTCCGACTAGCTTGGAAAGACAGTACCGTGCAGTATCGAAGAGCCCTCACTGCTGCTCGATCGTCCTATTTTTCCAAGTTAATTGAGGAAAATAAGAATAATCCAAAATGTATTTTTGATACTGTCGCAAAGCTAACTAAAAAGTAGCATTCCCAAGAGAGGATGGCTTTCACTTTAGCAGTGATTCATTCATGAACTTCTTTGAGGAAAAGATCATGATCATTAGAAAGCAAATTACGGACTCCTCTTTAAATCTGCGTATTCCTCCAAAGCTCAGTTGTCCTGAGTCAACACAACTTTGCCAGGACATAAAATCAAGAGAGACACTCAAGTTTTTTAGTACCATATCTCTTGACACATTGATGAAAATAATCATGGCCTCTAAACCTTCAAGCTGCATACTGGACCCTATTCCAACTAAACTACTGAAAGAGCTGCTTCCTGTGCTTGGCCCTCCTATGTTGAACATAATAAACAGCTCTCTATCCACCGGATGTGTACCAAACTCACTAAAAGTGGCAGTAATAAAGCCTCTCTTAAAAAAGCCAAACCTTGACCCAGAAAATATAAAAAACTATCGGCCTATATCGAATCTTCCATTCCTGTCAAAAATTTTAGAAAAAGCTGTTGCGCAACAACTCACTGCCTTCCTGAAGACAAACAATGTATACGAAACGCTTCAGTCTGGTTTTAGACCTCATCATAGCACTGAGACTACACTTGTGAAGGTGGTAAATTACCTTTTAATGGCATCAGACCGAGGCTCTGCAACTGTCCTCGTGCTCCTAGACCTTAGTGCTGCTTTTGATACCATCGATCACCACATTCTTTTTGAGAGATTGGAAACCCAAATTGGTCTACATGGACAAGTTCTGGCCTGGTTTAGATCTTATCTGTCGGAAAGATATCAGTTTGTCTCTGTGGATGGTTTGTCCTCTGACAAATCAACTGTAAATTTCGGTGTTCCTCAAGGCTCTGTTTTGGGACCACTATTGTTTTCACTATATATTTTACCACTTGGTGATGTCATTCGGAAACATAATGTCAACTTTCACTGCTATGCGGATGACACACAGCTGTACATTTCGATGAAACATGGTGAAGCCCCAAAATTGCCCTCCCTGGAAGCCTGTGTTTCAGACATAAGGAAGTGGATGGCGGAAAATGTTCTACTTTTAAACTCTGACAAAACAGAGATGCTAGTTCTAGGTCCCAAGAAACAAAGAGGTCTTCTGTTGAATCTGACAATTAATCTTGATGGTTGTACAGTCGTCTCAAATAAAACTGTGAAGGACCTCGGCGTTACTCTGGACCCTGATCTCTCTTTTGTGAACATATCAAGACTGTTTCAAGGACAGCTTTTTCCATCTACGTAACATTGTAAAAATCAGAAACTTTCTGTCCAAAAATGATGCAGAAAAAGTTAATCCATGCGTTTGTAACTTCTAGGTTAGACTACTGCAATGCTTTACTTTCCGGCTACCGGATAAAGCACTAAATAAACTTCAGTTAGTGCTAAACACGGCTGCTAGAATCTTGACTAGAACCCCAAAATTTGATCATATTACTCCAGTACTAGCCTCTCTACACTGGCTTCCTGTTAAGGCAAGGGCTGATTTCAAGGTTTTACTGCTAACCTACAAAGCATTACATTGGCTTGCTCCTACCTATCTTTCCGATTTTGTCCTGCCGTACATACCTACACGTACGCTACGGTCACAAGACGCATGAGCCTCCTTACTGTCCCTAGAAATTTCTAAGCAAACAGCTGGAGGCAGGGCTTTTTCCTATAGAGCTCCATTTTTATGGAATAGTCTGCCTATCCATGTGAGAGACGCAGACTCGGTCTCAACCTTTAAGTCTTTATTGAAGACTCATCTCTTCAGTAGGTCTTATGATTGAGTGTAGTCTGGCCCAGGAGTGTGAAGGTGAACGGAAAGGCACTGGAGCAATGAACCACCCTTGCTGTCTTTGCCTGGCCGGTTCCCCTCCACTGGGATTCTCTGCCTCTAACCCTATTACAGGGGCTGAGTCACTGGCTTACTGGTGCCGTGGCAGAGATCTTGTGGGCTATACTCGGCCTTGTCTCAGGATGGTAAGTTGGTGGTTGAAAATATCCCTCTAGTGGTGTGGGGGCTGTGCTTCGGTAGAGTGGGTGGGGTTATATCCTGCCTGTTTGGCCCTGTCCGGGGGGTATCGTCGGACGGGGCCACAGTGTCTCCCGACCCCTCCTGTCTCAGCCCCAGTATTTATGCTGCAGTAGTTTATGTGTCGGGGGGCTAGGGTCCGTCTGTTATATCTGGAGTATTTCTTCTCTCATCTGGTGTCCTGTGTGAATTTAAGTATGCTCTCTCTAATTATCTCTCTCTCTTTCTTTTTTCTTCTTCTTCTCTCTCTCTCGGAGGACCTGAGCATTAGGACCATTCCTCAAGGCCTACCTGGCCTGATGACTCCTTGATGTCCCGAGTCCACCTGGCCGTGCTGCTTCTCCAGTTTCAACCGTTCTGCCTGTTTTATGAACATTTTAAAATCTTGTCCATGTTCTGTTATAATCTGCACCCGGCACAGCCAGAAGAGGACTGGCCACCCCTCACAGCCTGGTTCCTCTCTAGGTTTCTTCCTAGGTTTTGGCTTTTCTAGGGAGTTTTTCCTAGCCAACGTGCTTTTACACCTGCATTGCTTGCTGTTTGGGGTTTTAGGCTGGGTTTCTGTACAGCACTCTGTGACATCAGCTGATGTAAGAAGGGCTTTATAAATACATTTTATTTGAAATTTTATTTAGTACATATTTCATGGTGTATAATAGATCCTACATCACAAACATGCTTGTATTTTCCGGTATCTCAATACGGCACAAAGCCTGTCTTTTTCTCCATGAGGTTTGTGGGTAAAGCCTTTCTGTTTCTCTGATGAGGTTTTAGCAAAGCCCTTTCAGTTTTTCTATGAGGTTCTGGGCAAAGCCTTTCCGTTTCTCTATGAGGTTCTGGGCAAAGCCTTTCAGTTTCTCTATGAGGTTCTGGGTACATTGGAGCATCATTTTACCAGTGAAGTGTTTGTAAAGTGCTGATACGTATTAATCTTCTTCGTATTCTCCATAAAACTGGCCAAATAGAAAAATTGTCTACATGCTTCCCTAGAGGACAGTTAAATGTTTCTGCCTCCATTGTGGCCTTGTGCTTCTTTTCACTACACTAGTACATATTTCATGGTGTATAATATATCCTACATCACAAACGTTTGTATTTTCCGGTAACTCAATACGGCACAATTCCTTACAGAATATCAGCCTCTTTGGGCTCTTGTCTGCATTGCATTTATTGTTGCCACCTGAACCTACTGTCACCAGTAAAGCCTGCTGCTTGGCCTAACCCACTTGAGCTGCTGGAGGTTGCAGACCTCTAGAGATTAATGCTGGTGGTTATGCAGTGCACACTCATACTACCCCTCCCACATACTTTATTCTTTCTGGTTCTCTATGAGTTTTTTGGGACATTGGCTAATCATTTTGCCAGTAAATGGGCCAATCATGTTGTCAGCACAGGAGTTTTCCTATAAAGACTCAACATTTAATTCAGGACAATATGTTGTGGGATATATTTTCAGTAAACTGCTGTTGCTCAGATTATTTTTGCTGCTACAGCAAGGTTAATTAAAGTGTATGACTACATTAGTCACTCTAATTTGTAAATAATCTTGATAAGTGGCCAGCTCTATTTGCATCCATACATCATAAGCGTCCAGCAAGATTTTGTCAGTGTCAGGAATAAGAGGGCACTTCACAATAGGGTTTTCCTGAACAAAATTATCAGCAGTCAAGACATTTGCATTTGAGATGATTACGGTTATTATTATTTGAACCTTTATTTGCCTGTCACACCCGGATCTGTTTCAACTGTCTTTGTGATTATCTCCACCCCCTCCAGGTATCACCCATATTCCCCGTTATCCCCTGTGTATTTATACCTGTGTTCTCTGTTGGTCTGTTGCCAGTTCGTATTGTTTGTCATGTCAACCAGTGTTTTTGTTTCTCAGCTCCTGCTTTTCCCAGTCTCTCTTTTTCTCGCCGTCCTGGTTTTGACCCTTGCCTGGCCTGACTCTGAGCCCGCATGCCTGACCACTCTGCCTGCCCCTGACCCTGAGCGTGCCTGCCGACCTATAACTTTGCCCCACCTCTGGATTATTGACCTCTGCCTACCCTGAGCCTGCCTGCCGTCCGGTACCGTTGGCCCCCCTCTGGTTTACTGACCCCTGCCTGCCTTGACCTGTCTATTGCCTGCCCCCGTTGGATTATTAAACCATTGTTAATTCGACGTTGTCTGCATCTGTATCTTACCTTCATACCTGATATTTGCCCCCAAACGTAACACTACGTATTCAGGACAAAATGTTAATTAATTTTGCCACATTACTTTACTACCATGCTGCAAACAGGATGCATATTTTTGTTCTGTAAAAGATTCCTTCTTTTCACTCTGTCAATTAGGTTAGTATTGTGGAGTAACTACAATATAGTTGATCCATCCTCATTTTTGTCCTATCTTAGCCAATAAACTCTGTAACTGTTTTAAAGTCCCCATTGGCATCATGGTGACATCCCTAAGCAGTTTCCTTCCTCTCCGGCAACTGAGTTAGCAAGGACACCTGTAGCTTTGTAGTGACTGGGTGTATTGATACACCATCCAAAGTGTAATTAATAACTTCACTGTGCACCATTACCCATCTAACAATAGATTCCTGTTTTTGCGAGGCATTTGAAAACCTCCCTGGTGTTTGTGGTTGAATCGGTGTTTCAAATTCGCTGCTCGACTGAGGGACCTTACAGATAATTGTATGTGTGGGGTACAGAGATGAGGTAGTCATTCAAAAATAATGTTTAACATTACTGTTGCTCACAGAGTGAGTCCATGCAACTTATTATGTGACTTGTTCAGGACATTTTTACTCTTGAAATAATTTAGGCTTGCCATAACAAACTGGGTAAATAATTAATGACTCAAGACATTATAGATTTTCATTTTATATACGTTTTATACACATTTTGGTAAAGATCATTCCACTTTGACATTATGCGGTGTTGTGTGTAAGCGAGTGACATAAATGTCTAACTGTAATCAATTTTAAATTCAGGCTGTAACACAACCCCCAACAAAATGTAAGTCAAGAGGTGTGAATACTTTTGGAAGGCGCTGTATACTACTCCACCCATAGACTTTCTGTTTCTCTATGAGGTTCTGGGCAAAGCCTTTCAGTTTCTCTATGAGGTTCTGGGTACATTGGAGCATCATTTTACCAGTGAAGTGTTTGTAAAGTGCTGATACGTATTAATCTTCTTCGTATTCTCCATAAAACTGGCCAAATAGAAAAATTGTCTACATGCTTCCCTAGAGGACAGTTAAATGTTTCTGCCTCCATTGTGGCCTTGTGCTTCTTTTCACTACACTAGTACATATTTCATGGTGTATAATATATCCTACATCACAAACATGTTTGTATTTTCCGGTAACTCAATACGGCACAATTCCTTACAGAATATCAGCCTCTTTGGGCTCTTGTCTGCATTGCATTTATTGTTGCCACCTGAACCTACTGTCACCAGTAAAGCCTGCTGCTTGGCCTAACCCACTTGAGCTGCTGGAGGTTGCAGACCTCTAGAGATTAATGTTGGTGGTTATTCAGTGCACACTCATACTACCCCTCCCACAGACTTAATACTTTCTGTTTCTCTATGAGTTTTGGGGAAATTGGCTAATAATTTTGCCAGTAAATGGGCCAATCATGTTGTCAGCACAGGAGTTTTCCTATAAAGACTCAACATTTAATTCAGGACAATATGTTGTGGAATATATTTTCAGTAAACTGCTGTTGCTCAGATTATTTTTGCTGCTACAGCAAGGTTAATTAAAGTGTATGACTACATTAGAAACTCTAATTTGTAAAAAATCTTGATAAGTGGCCAGTTCTATTTGCATCCATACATCGTAAGCGTCCAGCAAGATTTTGTCAGTGTCAGGAATAAGAGGGCATTCTACAGTATTGTTTTCCTGAACAAAATTATCAGCAGTCAAGACATTTGCATTTGAGGTGATTACGGTTATTATTATTTTAACCTTTATCTGCCTGTCACACCCGGATCTGTTTCAACTGTCTTTGTGATTGTCTCCACCCCCCTCCAGGTGTCGCCCATATTCCCCATTATCCCCTGTGTATTTATACCTGTGTTCTCTGTTGGTCTGTTGCCAGTTCGTCTTGTTTGTCACCCCTCAGTAACTCGGCGGTTAGCAGCACAGTCCCACCGGCCACTCCACCTTCCCTGGAGCCCCGTTTACCCCCCCAGAACGCTTTAATGGAGAGCTGAGCACCTGTCAGGCGTTTTTAGCTCAGTGTGCCCTCATTTTCGAGCTTCAGCCCTCCTCCTTCCCCTCAGATCGTTCCAAGATAGAAAGCCTACCTAATCACGCTGATGTCTGGGAGGGGTCTCACCTGGGCTACTGCCGTGAGGGAACAACAGCCGGTCATGTGTGTGAGTCTGGAGGGGTTCGTGGGATAGGAGAGGAAGGTTTTTGATGCCCCGTTCTCCGGGAGAGAAGCTGCCCGGAAGCTAATCCATCTCCAGCAGGACGCACGCAGAGTGGCCCGACTATGCAGTGGATTTCCAAACGTTGGCAGCGGACCGTTCGTGGAACCACAAAGCACTGTCCGCATTGATGGACGATTGCGGGAACGACGGATGGAGAGGAAATTTGATTTCGCTCGCACCTCCAGGGATTCCACCTCACCTCCGAGTCATCACGGAAGTCCCCGACGGTCCCGTTGCCGAGAGCACCCGAGGTGTCCCCCGAGCCTATGCAACAGCAGAATGACATCACAGGATCAACACAAGGAGCTGTCTGTATATTGCGGTACTTTTGGTCATTTTGTGTCCTCTTGCCCGATAAAAGACCAGGCAGGAGCAACTGCTCTGGTTGGCTATATGGGGAACTTTTCTGCTTCCCTTACTCGCACCCTTTTTCATGTCATTCTGCTGTGGGGAAACCAGTCCAAATCTCTCCAGGTCCTCATTGACTCTGGGGCCGACGAGAGCTTTTTGGACGCCACATTGGCTTCCGAGCTGAACAGCCCCTTTCCATTCCCATGGATGTTAGAGCACTAGACGGGCGCTTTATAGGTCGGGTCACCCAAAAACACCACTCCCATCAACTTACGTGTGTCAGGGAATCACAGAGAGACCATTCAATTCCTGCTCATCAAGTCCTCCCAGATTCCCCTGGTTTTGGGATTCTCCTGGCTCCAGCGACACAATCCCGTCATCAACTGGTCTACGGGTGCTTTCATGGGCTGGAGTCCGTACTGCCACGCCCATTGTCTTAAGTCGGCGCAACCTGCCACGGGACGTCTTCCTGGGGGCTCGGAAGTTGCTCCTGACCTCTCCGCCATTCTCGCGGAGTACCAGGACCTCCGGGAGGTGTTCAGCAAGTCCCGGGCCACTTCCCTTCCGCCGCACCGCCCCTACGACTGTGGGATTGACCTTCTCCCTAGCACCACTCCGCCCCGGGGACATCTGCACTCTCTGTTGGGACCAGAGGCCAAGGCTATGGAGATCTACATTGGGGACTCCCTAGCTACAGGATTAATCCGTCCTTCTTCCTCTCCTGCTGGAGCATGTTTTTTCTTTGTGGAGAAAAAGGACAAGACCCTGCGCCTGTGCATTGACTTCCGGGGACTGAATGACATTATTGTGAAGAACTGTTATCCGCTACCACTCATTTCCTTGGCCTTCGAGCCTATCCAGGTGGCCACTGTTTTCTCCAAGCTGGATCTACGAAATGCCTACCACCTGGTGCAGATACGAGAGGGGGACGAGTGGAAGACTGTCTTCAACAAGGCCAGCGCCACTACGAATATCTGGTCATGCCCTTTGGCCTCACCAACGCCGCTGCCATGTTCCAGGCTCTGGTGAATGATGTTCTCCACGACATGCTGAACCGGTTGATCTTTGTCTACATTGATGACATCCTCGACTTCTCCTGCTCCCCCCAAGAACACATGCTCCACGTCCAACAGGTTCTCCATCGCCTTCTGGAGAACCAGTTGTTCACTAAGGCGGAAAAGTGTGAGTTCCATCGCTCCAGCATTTCCTTTCTGCGCTACGTCATCTCTGCTGGGAATGTCCAGATGGATCCCGAGAAGGTGAGAGCGGTGGTGGATTGGCCTCAGCCTACGTCCAGGGTGCAGCTGCAACGCTTCATGGTGTTCGCCAAACTTTTATCATCGCTTTATCCAGGGTTACAGCACCCTGACCTCCCCCTGTCTGCACTCAGCTCTACCAATGTTCCGTTCACATGGTCCTCTGCCACTGACCGGGTGTTCCGGGACCTTAAACCCCGCTTCACCACTGCTCCTATAGTGGTTCATTCTTACCCTTCCTGTCAGTTTGTGGTGGAGGTCGATGCTTCGGATGTCGGACAGGGGGCTGTTCTGTCCCAACGTTCTGCACTGGACCTGAAACTGCATCCCTGCGCCTTCTTTTCCCACCACCTCAACGCCACGGAGAGGAACTACGATGTGGAGAATCGAGAGCTTCTCGCTGTGAAGATGGCATTGGAGAAATGGAGGCACTGGCTAGAAGGGGTCGGAACATCCGCTCATTGTGTGGACTGATCACAAAAACCTGGAGTATCTCCACAGCGCCAAGCGCCTCAACTCCAGGCAAGCGAGATGGGCCCTGCTGTTTACCCGGTTCAACTTTTCCCTCTCCTACCGTCCTGGGTCCAAGAACGTCAAGCCGGATGCCCTGTCTCGCCGCTATAAACCCACGGTTACCACCCTGGAGCCCAAAACCATCCTTCCCAGCTCATGCCTGGCGACGGCACTCAGCTGGGGTATAGGGAAACAGGTCCGTGAGGCGCCGCGGTCCCAGCAAAACCCTGGGGGACGCCCAGATAACCGGATGTTTGTGACTGATGCAGTCCACGGTCCTGGAGTGGGCCCAATCCTCCAGGCTTGCCTGTCACCCGGGCTCTCGCCGGACCCTGGCCTTCGTGCGACATCGCTTTTGGTGACCTACTATGGTTCCGGATGTCTGTGCAGAACAAGACTCCTCAGCAAGCTCCAGCTGGTCTTCTCAAACCACTGCCTGTCCCTCACCGTCCCTGGTCCCATTTATCCCTGGATTTCGTAATGGGTCTCCCCCGTCTGAGGGCAACACTGCCATCCTGACTGTGATCGACCGGTTTTCCAAAGCCGCCCACTTCATTCCTCTCCCCAAACTACCCTTGGTCAAGGAGACGGCCCAGCTTATGGTGCAGCATGTCTTCCGGATCCATGGACTCCTGGTGGACATGGTCTCCAACCGGGGTCCGCAGTTCTCGTCCCATTTCTGGAAGGCGTCCTGCACGCTCATTGGGTCGTAGGCCAGCCTGTCCTCCGGATTCCACCCACAGTCCAACGGCCAGTCGGAGTGAGCAAACCAGGACTTAGAGACGGCACTTCGCTGCATAGTCTCCGCCAACCCTACTACCTGGAGTCAGCAACTGGTATGGGTTGAGTACACTCGCAACACCCTTCCTTTCTCTGCCACGGGTCTCTCGCCCTTTGAGTGTTTCTTGGGATATCAGCCTCCGCTCTTCCCCGAGCAAGAAGAAGTCAGCAATCGCTCTGTCCAGAGGTTCATCCGCTCTGTTGAAGACCACTTCCAGGTATAGGCGACAAACGGATCGACACTGGACCCCTGCTCCACGCTATCGACTCGGGCAGCGGGTATGGCTCTCCACCCGGGACCTGCCCCTGGAGTCGAGCAAACTTTCCCCCCGTTTCATCGGCCCGTTCCCCATCTCTAGAGTAATTAGCCCCACTGCTGTTCATCTTTTGTTACCTATTACCCTCCGCATTCACCCTACTTTCCATGTGTCTTGGATTTATTCCATGTCTCACAGCCCTTCTGTCTTCTGTTTCCAGGCCCGCCCGTCCTCCCCATGTCATTGATGGCCATCCGGCGTACACGGTGAGACGCCTCCTGAGTGTTCGACAACAGGGCAGGGGTTTCCAGTACCTGGTTGACTGGGAGGGTTGTGGCCCAGAGGAGAGGTGCTGGGTCCCCGCTAGAGACATCCTGGTCACAGCCCTCATCGCCGACTTCCACCGCCGGCACCCTGGTCAACCAGGTATGCGCCCAGGTAGGACGCCAGGTGGCACCCGTAGAGTGGGGATACTGTCACCATGATTTGTTTCCCCTGTCTTTGTGATTGTCTCCACCCCCCTCCAGGTGTCACCCGTCTTCCCCATTATCCCCTGTGTATTTATACTTGTGTTCTCTGTTGGTCTGTTGCCAGTTCGTCTCGTTTGTCAAGTCAACCAACATTTTTCTTTCTCAGCTCCTGCTTTTCCCAGTCTCTCTTTTTCTCGCCCTCCTGGTTTTAACCCTTGCCTGTCCTAACTCTGAGCTCGCCTGCCTGAACACTCCAGGGCACTACATCGCCTCGGAAGTGGCTTTATTCCTTGTCAGGGCTAGAGACCAAGGCAATGGAGATGTATGTTGAGGACTCCCTGGCTGCAGGGGGTATCCGTTCTTCTGCCTTCCCTGCCGATGCAGTGTTCTTATTTGTGGAGAAGAAGGACAGAACCCTGCATCCGTGTATCGACTACCGGGCCTGAATAACATCATGGTTAACTTCTTACGGAGTGGTGGGGCGCTAGCTCCCGACACTACCCGGTGAAATGCAAGGCGCCAAATTCAAAATCCAAAAATTGAATTATTAAACATGCACCAATATACAAGTGTTTCATAGTCATCAAAAGCTCTGCTCTGCTTCAGATTTCAAAAAGGCTTTACGGCGAAAGCACCACATTTGATTGTTTGAGGGTAGCACCTAACATATTTTCCATTACCATAAATTCATAAGCTATCACGGTTCACAGAAAACACATTTCACAGCGAAAACAAATCAATTACCTTTTGAAGAACTTCTGCTGAGGGCTTCCCAAGTGTCCAACGAAGACAATCCATGGTTCTTTGGTTAGAAAAAGTAATGTATTATATCCATAAATCTCTGTTTGGTTGGCGCGTTATGATAAGAAAATACAGCCTCCAATCGTCCATTGAAGCGTGAAGAGAACTTCGTTCAACTTATACCTATAAACTTGTCCAAGAACAATCAAACATCATTTTAAATGTATCCTTAGGAACACTTTTATGTATAAATAGTATAATATTTCAACCGGAATATAAACTGGGCGATAAGAAAGGAAAAAACCAAAGAGCGCGCCAGCCGTGAACGCGAATTTACTTCTATTGACATCTGTGTGTCCACTTCCTTATTCGTCTTCTTCTCTGCTCTAAAAGCATCTAAAAAGAATCAGAACACTTTCTCGAGACTGTTGACATCCAGAGGAAGCAATAGGTACTGCATTCATATGCCCTTATATGGGCATTTTCATAAGGGAGGGGTTCTAAATGAGGCAATGTGTCAAAACCACTTTTTCCAGGACAGAAATTCCTCGGGTTTTTGCCTGCCATATCCGTTCTGTTATACTCACAGACAAAATGTTAACACTTTTAGAAAATTCAGAGTGTTTCCTATCCAATGGTTCTAAATATGTGCATATCCTACTTTCTGGGCCTGAATGGGAGGCATTTTACTTTGGGCACGCCAGGCTCTCCAAAATGGTCACCTCGTGCGCTGCTCCCAAAGAAGTTAAAGACCACTAACCGCTTCCACTCATCGCCTGTCCAGGAGGCCACCATCTTCTCCAAGTTGACCTCCAGAACGCCTACCATCTGGTACGGATACGGGAATGGGATGAGTGGAAGACCACCTTTAACACGGCTAGCGGGCACTACAAATACCTGGTGATGCCGTTCGGACTGACCAACGCTCCTACCTGGGTCCAGGCCTTGTTAAATGACATTGAACCGGTTCGTATTCGTCTACCTTGATGTCATCCTTGTGTTTTCCCACTCAGCTCAAGAACATGTCCTCCATGTCTTCTGGAGAACCAGCTGTTCATCAAAGCAGAAAAATGCAAATTTCATCACTCCACCATCTCCTTCCTTGGGTACATCATAGCTGCAGGCAACATACAGATGGATCCTGAAAAGGTGAGAGCGGTGGTGGATTGGCCGCAACCCACCTCCATAGTGCAGCTGAAACGCTTCCTGGGGTTCGCCAATTTCTACGCCGGTTCATTCGGGGCTACAGCACCCGGGCTTCCCCCCTGTCAGCCCTCACCTCTCCCAAGGTCCCGTTTACGTGGTCTCCAGTTGCAGACCAGGCGTTCTTGGACCTCAAGCACCAATTCACTACCGCCCCCATCCTAATCCATCTGGATCCGCCCCGGCAGTTTGTGGTGGAGGTGACGGCTAGGGGCTAACCGGATGTTTGTCCCGGACTCTGCCCGTTCCTCGGTTATGGAATGGGCTCATTCCTCTCGACTGGCCTGCCATTCTGTCTCCTGTCGGACCCTGGCCTTTGTACGATAACGTTTTTGGTGGCCCACCTTGGTTCTCCGAGTTTGTTGCGCCTGCACCGTGTGTGCCCAGAATAAGACTCCTCGGCAAGCTCCGGCTGGCCTCCTTCAACCGTCTTTTTCTCTATGAGGTTTGTGAGCAAAGCCTTTCCGTTTCTCTATGAGGTTCTGGGTACGTTGGAGCATCATTTTACCAGTGAAGTGTTTGTAAAGTGCTGATTCGTATTAATCTTCTTCGTAAGACTGGCCAAGACAAAAATGTCTACATGTTTCCCTTGAGGCCAGATAAATATGTCTGCCTCCATTGTCACCCTGTGCTTGTTTGCACTACACTAGTATATATTTCATGGTGTATAATAGGGCCTACATCACAAACATGCTTGTATTTTCTGGTAATTCAATACTGCACAATTCCATACAGAATATCAGCCTTTTTGAATATCAGCCTCTCTTGTCCGGTTTGTATTTCTTCTACCCACCTGAACCTACTGTCACCAGTAAAGCCTGCTGCTGCTTGGCCTAACCCATCTGAGCTGCTGGAGGATGCAAACCTCTAGAGACTAATGTTGGTGGTTATGCAGTGCACACTCATACTACCCCTCCCATAGGCTTTAGACTTTCTGTTTCTCTATGATGTTGATCCAGTTTTGATCCATTAAACTCTGTAACTGTTTTAAGGTCCCCATTCGCATCATGGTGAAATCCCTGAGCGGTTTCCATCCACCCCAGCAACTGAGTTAGGAAGGACACCTGTAGCTTTGTAGTGACTGGGTGTATTGATACACCATCCAAAGTGTAATTAATAACTTCACCATGCTCAAAGGGTTTTTTAAATGTCAAATCCATATCAATCCAAATGCCTAAGTATTTATGTGCGGGCACACATTTGATTGGAGAACCATCTAATGAGTGAACATGTAGTTCATCTGAAACATTCTTAATAGAGTTTGAAAACAACATGTATTTCATTTTGCCCGTATTAAACACAAGTTTTTAATCTGTAAGGGATTCCTGCATAGCTTTAAAATCTGACTGTAGTTTTGACACAGCCAGATCAATAGAATACGTAATAGTATCATCCGCAAATAGATGAAGTTTAGAATTTTTAACAGATTGACCAATGGTGTTTATATAAATATTGAAGAGAATAGGTTTGCATCAAGAAATTCAGACTTAACCCCATAAATCAAGATGGCCTGAGTTTTGTCACTAAGATAATCATAAAACCATGAACAGGCGTCAGAGCTCAGGCCTATTGAGGACAACTTAGTCAATAAAATAACATGATCAACAGTATCAATAGTTTTGACAGGTCCACAAACAAAGCAGCACATTTCATTTTAGTGTGTAAAGCATTGACAAGATCATTAACAACTAAAGTGGTAGCTGTAATAGTGCTATGCCCAGGCCTAAACCCTGATTGTTTTACATAATTTAATAACTTCTCATTTAGTAAAAGAAGACAACAAACTAGCTAACTCCTCGAGTGCACAAAGGTTAGATGATAAGGAAGTGGATGGCGGCATATTTTCTACTTTTAAACTCGGACAAAACAGAGATGCTTGTTCTAGGTCCCATAAAACAAAGAGATCTTCTGTTGAATCTGACAATTAATCTTGATGGTCGTACAGTCGTCTCAAATAAAACTGTGAAGGACCTCGGCGTTACTCTAGACCCTGATCTCTCTTTTGACAAACTTATCAAGACTGTTTCAAAGACAGCTTTTTTCCATCTACGCAAAAATCTGAAACTTTCTGTCCAAAAATTATGCTTTTGTCACTTCTAGGTTAGACTACTGCAATGCTCTACTTTCCAGCTACCCGGATAAAGCACCAAATAAACTTCAGTTAGTGCTAAACACGGCTGGTAGAATCTTGACTAGAACCAACAAATTTGATCATATTGCTCTAGTGCTAGCTTCTCTACACTGGCTTCCTGTTAAGGCAAGGGCTGATTTCAAGGTTTTACTGCTAACCTACAAAGCATTACATGGGCTTGCTCCTACCTATCTTTCCGATTTGGTCCTGCCGTTCATACCTACATGCACGCTACGGTCACAAGACGCAGGCCTCCTTACTGTCCCTAGAATTTCTAAGCAAACAACTGGAGGCAGGGATTTCTCCTATAGAGCTACATTTTTATGGAATCCATGTGAGAGACACAGACTCGTTCTCAACCTTTACGTCTTTATTGAAGACTCATCTCTTCAGTAGGTCCTATGATTGAGTGTAGTCTGGCCCAGGAGTGTGAAGGTGAACGGAATGGCAATGGAGCAACGAACTGCCCTCGCTGTCAAATCAAATCAAATTTTATTTGTCACATACACACGGTTAGCAGATGTTAATGCGAGTGTAGCGAAATGCTTGTGCTTCTAGTTCCGACCATGCAGTAGTATCTAACAAGTAATCTAACACATTCACAACAACTACCTTATACACACAAATGTAAAGGAATGAATACGAGTATGTACATATAAATATATGGATGAGAGATGGCCGAACGGCATAGGCAAGATGCCGTAGATGGTATAGAGTACAGTATATACATATGAGATGAGTAATGTAGGATATGTAAACATTATATAAATTGCATCGTTTAAAGTGGCTAGTAATACATTTATTTCATCCAATTTTTAATTATTAAAGTGGCTAGAGATTTGAGTCGATGGCCGAACGGCATAGGCAAGATTCAGTAGATGGTATAGAGTACAGTGTATACATTTGATATAAGTAATGTCGGATATGTAAACATTATATACAAAATTGTTTAAAATGGCTAGTGATACATTTATTACATCCAATTCCTATTATTTAAAGTGGCTAGAGATTTAAGTCAGTATGTTGGCAGCAGCCACTCAATGTTAGTGGTGGCTGTTTAACAGTCTGATGGCCTTGAGATAGAAGCTGTTTTTCAGTCTCTCGGTCCCAGCTTTGATGCACCTGTACTGACCTCGCCTTCTGGATGATAGCGGGGTGAACAGGCAGTGGCTCGGGTGGTTGTTGTCCTTGATGATCTTTTTGGCCTTCCTGTGACATCGGGTGGTGTAGGTGTCCTGGAGGGCAGGTAGTTTACCCGGTGATGCGTTGTGCAGTCCTCACTACCCTCTGGAGAGCCTTACGGTTGTGGGTGGAGCAGTTGCCGTACCAGGCGGTGATACAGCCCGACAGGATGCTCTCGATTGTGCATTTGTAGAAGTTTGTGAGTGTTTTTGGTGACAAGCCGAACTTCTTCAGCCTCCTGAGGTTGAAGAGGCGCTGTTGCGCCTTCTTCACCACGCTGTCTGTGTGGGTGGACCGTTTCAGTTTGTCCTTGATGTGTACGCCGATGAACTTAAAACTTTCCACGTTCTCCACGTATTGAATTGTGACTCTACTTTGGCTCTATATTAACGCTTAGCTTGTTTGATTGCCTTGCGGAGGGAATAGCTACACTGTTTGTATTCAGTCATGTTTCCAGTCGCCTTACCCTGGTTAAAAGCAATGGTTCGCGCTTTCTCTTTTTTGCGCGAATGCTGCCATCAGTCCACAGTTTCTGGTTGGGGAAGGTTTTAATAGTTGCTATGGGTACAACATCACCGATGCACTTGCTAATAAACTCGCTCACCGAATCAGCGTATACATCAATGTTGTTGTCTGATGCTATCCGGAACATATCCCAGTCCACGTGCTCGAAGCAATCTTGCAGCGTGGAATTAGATTGGTCGGTTTCCTGTTTTAGTTTATGTCTGTAGGCTGGGAGCAACAAAATGGAGTCATGGCCACCCCGGGTCGCACATTCGATATGCTGATAAAATTTAGGGAGCCTTGTTTTCAGATTAGCCTTATTAAAATCCCCAGCCACAATAAATGCAGCCTCAGGATATGTGGTTTCCAGTTTACATAGAGTCCAATGGATTTCTTTCAGTGCCTTTGATGTGTCAGCTTGAGGGGGGATATACACGGATGTGATTATAATCGAAGAGAATTCTCTTGGTAGATAATGCGGTCTGCATTTGATTGTAAGGAATTCTATGTCAGGTGAACAAAAGGACTTGAGTTCCTGTATATTGTTATGATCACACCACGACTCGTTAATCATAAGACACACACCCCCGCCTATCTTCTTACCAGATAGATGTTTGTTTCTGTCGGAGCGATGCGTGGAGAAACCATGTGGCTGTACCGACTCTGACGTGTCCTGAGTGAGCCATGTTTTCATGAAGCAAAGAACGTTGCAGTCGCCAATGTCTCTCTGGAAGAGGTGCGCGATGTGCCCGTCTACGTAGCCTGACCAGAACACCGCCCCGTCTCCCCCTTCTCCTGCGCTGCCGTTGTCACTGGCTTACTGGTGCTCTTCCATGCCGTCCCAAGGAGGGGTGCGTCACTTGATTGGTTGAGTCACTGACGTGATCTTCCTGTTCGGGTTGGTGCCCCCCCTTGGGTTGTGCCGTGGTGGAGATCTTTGTGGGCTATACTCACCTTGTCTCAGAATGGTAAATTGGTGGTTGAAGATATCCCTATAGTGGTGTGGGGGCTGTGCTTTGGCAGAGTGGGTGGGGTTATATCCTGCCTGTTTGGCCCTGTCCAGGGCTATTGTCGGACAGAGCCACAGCGTCTCCCGACCCCTCCTGTCTCAGCCTCCAGTATTTATGCTGCAGTAGTTTATGTGTCGGGGGGCTAGGGTCACTCTTATATCCTCTCTTATCCGGTGTCCTGTGTGAATTTAAGCATGCTCTTTTTCTCTCTTTCTTTCTCTCTCTCTCTCTGAGTACCTGAGCCCTAGTACCATGCCTCAGGACTACCTGGCCCGATGACTCCTTGCTATCCCGAGTCACTTGTTGTCGGGAGCACGACCTGCTGTTTTCAACTATCTAGAGACAGCAGGAGCGGTAGAGATACTCTGAATGATCGGCTATGAAAAGCCAACTGACATTTACTCCTGAGGTGCTGACCTGTTGCACCCTCAACAACCACTGTAATTATTAATATTTGACCTTGCTGGTCATCTATGAACATTTTAACATCTTGGCTATGTTCTATTATAATCTCCACCAGGCACAGCCAGAAGAGGACTGGCCACCCCTCATAGCCTGGTTCCTCTCTAGGTTTCTTGCCTTTCTAGAGAGTTTTTCCTAGCCACCATGCTTCTACACCTGCATTGCTTGCTGTTTGGGGTTTTAGGCTGGGTTTCTGTACAGCTGATGTAAGAAGGGCTTTATAAATACATTTGATTGATGAGAGATTTGGTATTTTATTAGGATCCCCATCAGCTGTTGCAAAAGCAACAGACACCTCACAAGTCCTCAAATGGCAGCTTCATTAAATAGTACCCGCAAAACATCAGTCTCAACGTCAACAGTGAAGAGGATGCTGGCCTTCTAGGCAGAGTTGCAAAGAAAAAGCCATATCTCAGACTGGCAAATAAAAATAAAAAATTAAGATGGACAAAAGAACACAGACACTGGACAGAGGAACTCTGCCTAGAAGGCCAGCATCCCGGAGTCGCCTCTTCACTGTTGACGTTGAGTCTAGTGCTTTGCGGGTACTATTTATTGAAGCTGCCAGTTGAGGACTTGTGAGGTGTCTGTTTCTCAAACTAGACACTCTAATGTACTTGTCCTCTTGCTCAGTTGTGCACCGAGGCCTCCTCTTTCTATTCTGGTTAGAGCCAGTTTGCGCTGTTCTGTGAAGGGAGTAGTACACAGCGTTGTATGCGATCTTCAGTTTCTTGGCAATTTCTCGCATGGAATAGCCTTCATTTCTCAGAACAAGAATAGACTGACAAGTTTCAGAAGAAAGGTCTTTGTTTCTGGCCATTTTGAGCCTGTAATTGAACCCACAAATGCTGATGCTCCAGATACTCATCTAGTCTAAAGAAGGCCAGTTTTATTGCTTCTTTAATCAGAACAACCGTTTTCAGCTGTGCTAACATAATTGCAAAAGGGTTTTCTAATGATCATTAGCATTTTAAAATTATAAACTTGGATTAGGAGTGGACATAGGAGTGATGGTTGCTGATTTGGGCCTCTGTACGCCTATGTAGATACTCCATTAAAAATCAGCCGTTTCCAGCTACAATAATCATTTACAACATTAACAATGTCTACACTGTATTTCTAATCGATTTGATGTCACTTTAATGGACAAACAAATTGCTTTTCTTTCTAAAACAAGGACATTTCTAAGTAACCCCAAACTTTTGAATGGTAGTGTATGCTTTATCAACAACAGGTTATGGTCAATAATATCAAAGGCTGCACTGAAATTTAACAGTACAACTCCCCCAATCTTCTTATTATCAATTTATTTCAACCAATCATCAGTCATTTGTGTCAGTGCAGTACATGTTGAGTGCCCCTCTCTATAAGCATGCTGAAAGTCTGTTGTACATTATTTACAGAGAAATAGCATTGTATTTGGTCAAACACTATTTTTTCCAACAGTTTGCTAACAGTTGGCAGAAAGCTTATAGGTCTGCTGTTTGAACCAGTAAAGGCTGCTTTACCACTCTTGGGTAGCGGAATGACTTTGGCTTCCCTGCATCCCTGAGGACAAAGACCTTCCTCTAGGCTCAGATTAAAGATATGACAGATAGGAGTGGCTATAAAGTCAGCTACCATCTTCAGTAGCTTTACATCTAAGTTGTCAATGCCAGGAGGTTTGTCATTGTTGATAGATAATAATAAGTTTTACACCTCTCCCACACTAACTTTACAAAATTCAAACTTGCAATGGTTTTCTTATTCGTTTTTTTTTTATGCATGAATACGATGGCTCACTGTTCGTTGTTGTCATTTCCTGCCTACATTTTCCCACTTTGCCAATGAAGTAATCATTAAAATAATTGGCAACATCAAATGGTTTCGTGATGAATAAGCTATCTGATTCGATGAAAGAGGGAGTTGAATTTGTCTTTCATTTAAAGTACTCCAAAGTTTTTTTCCATCATTCTTTATATCATTGATACTGGCTTCATAATACATTTTCTTCTTCTTTTTGTTGAGTCTAGTCACATCATTTCTCAAATTGCAGTAAGTCAGCCAGTCAGATGTGCAGCCAGACTTATTAGCCACTCCTTTTGCCCCATCTCTTTCAACCATACCGTTTTTCAATTCCTCATCAATCCATGGAGCCTTAACAGTTCTAACAGTCAATTTCTTAATAGGTGCATGTTTATCAATAATTGGAAGAAGCAATTAATAAATTCCTCAAGTGCAGCATCGGGATGCTCCTTATTAATCATATCAGACCAACAAATATTTTTAACATCATCCACATAAGAGTCACAGCAAAATCCTTTGTATTGTGATCACTGCATCCAATGGGTACGGATACAGCTTTAGAACAAAGTTCTACAGTATTAGTAAAAATGTGATCGATACATGAGGATGATCTTGTTCCTTTAGTGTTTGTAATCACCCTGGTAGGTTGATTAATAACCTGAACCAGATTACAGCTACTGGTTACGGTGAGAACCTTCCTCTTGAGCGGGCAGCTTGATGAAAACTAGTCAATATTCAGGTCCCCAAGAAAGTACACCTCTCTGTTTACATCACATTTACTATCAAGCATTTAACATATTATTTAGATACTGACTGTTAGCCCCTGGTGGCCTATAGCAACACCACACAATAAAAGGTTTTAGATGTGCCAAGTGAACCTTCAACCACAACACTTCAATAGCACTTGACATAAGACATTCTCTAAGCATTATAGGGATATGGCTCTGAATATATACAGCAACACCTTCCCCATAAGCATTTCTGTCTCTTCTATAGATGTTATATCCTTGTATTGCTACTGCTGTATCATCAAATTAATGATCTAAGTGAGTCTCAGAAATGTCTAATATATGAATTTTATCAGATGTTAGCAAGTTATTGATTTCATGAACCTTTTTCTAAAGCTACACATATTAATATGGGCTATTATCAGCCCTTTCCTGGGTAGCTTATCAGAGACATAATATAGAAAAGAGCAAACAAAGCAAGAGAAAACAATATACATTTAGCAGTCCATTAATCAATTGGTGTGTGTGTGTGTGTGTGCTGCTGCAGGGTTGAAGCTACAAACCCATAGGCTTGGCTCTCTCATCCCTTCTAGGCGTCTGGGTGGGAGGGTGGGCAATGATTCTGTCATAGCGGATGTAGTCAATGTCCCCACATGCTCTAGCAGCTTTCATGGTTGTGATAAGTTCTTTCCTCTTGTGGTGCATAGCTTCAGTTCCAGAACTGTGTAAAGTAGGTGCAGCTCCTACATGGGATGAAACGATCACCGTAGTCTCTGAAGGTGGTAGCTGACAATCTGGAAAAAGTCAGTTTCCCCCGTATGCCGTAAAGTGGTAGATGCCATTTTGGGAAAAAGTATGTTGAAATCAACCAAAATATAATGGGTTGGTGAGGAATCAGCTAAAAGTCAATCAATCCACACAGTGTGATACTTACATTGAATCACACAGTTTGTAGAATCACCACAGTTATAGGCAGCAAGCCAGAACAAAACCACAGACTGAAAAGCAGCCAGCATTAGGACCCACAATAAACACAACCAAGGCACAAAACTCAACAGCATAACAACAGCAAGGAGAGAATGGTGACTTACTCAACGTGATTAAATGCTGGGGCCCATCAAAACAGCAATGTGACAGAAGCCGTGTTACCAGTATGACAGCCAGGAGAGAAACACCTTGGAGGGGATGCAGTTTGCATTACAGCCCGGTGGAAGCTGGGAGGGAGGCAAGCGCTACACCGGGCCGCAGGAGAGTCAAAAAAGTAAATAAAAGTAGTTTAAACCAAGTGGAGTTCAAGGTTGGCAATAGTACAAAAACATCCAAGGCAGTCTGTCAAGTAGAAGGATGACAGCAGCAGTAGGCAGGTGTCTGCTAAGATAATACCACAGTGTGCAGAGTAGGGTGCCCAGGTGTATCTAAGTAGGGCTCAAAAGTTTTAGTCTCCTTAAAAACTCTGTATGCGATATTGTAGTATTGTCCACTGTGTTCACAGCCAGATGAAACAAAGCTAAACGGAGACAAAAAATACAAAAAGCTTTTTAGCTACAAACACTGATCAAAATGAGGTTATTTATTATTACCGTCCAGTGGGTAGTCAGATGGTTTTCTTGCACATAACTCAACATTTCAATTTAGTTTTCAAAATACATATGAAATATTCACCACCATTTACATTGCCTTCGGAAAGTATTCAGATACCTTGACCTTTTCAACAATTTCTTACATTACAGCCTTATTCTAAAATTGATTAAATAAATAAAAATCCTCAGAAATCTACAAACTATACCCAATAATGACAAAGTGAAAACAGGTTTTTAGAAATGTTTGGAAATGTTTATTTATATACGTTTTCAGACCCTTTGCCATGAGACTTGAAATTGAGCTCAGTTGCATCCTGTTTCCATTGATCATCCTTGAGATGTTTCTACAACTTGATTGGAGTCCACCTGTGGTAAATTCAATTTATTGGACATTATTTGGAAAGGCACACACCTGTCTATATAAGGTCCCACAGTTGACAGTGCATGTCAGAGCAAAAACCAAGCCATGAGGTCGAAGGAATTGTCCATAGATCTCCAAGACAGGATCGTGTCGGAGCACTATGGGGGAAGGGTACCAAAAATGGAAGAAGTTTGGAACAACCAAGACTCTTCCTAGAGCTGGCTGCCCGGCCAAACTAAGCAATCAGGGGAGAAGGGCCTTGGTCAGGGAGGTAACCAAGAATCCGATGACCACTCTGACAGAGCTATGGAGATGGGAAAACCTTGTGGAGATGGGAAAACCTTCCAGAAGGACAACCATCTCTGCAGTGCTCCACCAATCAGACCTTTATGGTAGAGTGGCCGGACGGAAGGCACTTGTATTGTATGTAGATTGACGAGGGGAAAAAACAAGGCTGTAACGTAACAAAATGTGGAAAAGGTCAAGGGGTCTGAATACTTTCCGAAGGTACTGTATACAGTATGTAGGTTTCCTCAGATGATGAGTAATTTTTTTAAAGTCATACCAATTAGAGAATATGTCTGCCTCAAGCATTGCTTACTCAGTTTTCAAACACTTGTTGGTAAAACAAATTGGCAAATATTTTCTTGATAGCATACTAATGAGCTTCCTCTGAACCATGAAGGGTTCAATGAGCTACTTGGCATTTAACTGATCCCCTAGCTTTATTAGTGACGGGTCTGGAAAGCCACAGCGTTCTGATGCAGCTTAAACTTATTTTCTGTTTGTGGTCATAGGCATGGTTACGTTAGGAAAGGAACCAGCTATGGTTATGAAATCTTAGAATATAACGAACTCAGTATTGTTACTCAAACTCATACTGTAACCTATTTTACACATTTATGCTAATTCTGACACTAATTCTAGTTCACATGAAGTGAACATTATTCATCCACTTGTTTTTGCTGTTGCTTGTGTACTTGATGTACTTTGGTGCAAGACCAAAACCCTGCCTATTATATATTTCCAAGTCATTAAGACTGTTACAGTTACTGGCACAGTAGAAGGATCAAAGGTGAATGTTATACATGCTGTTAACAGAGTAATATAGAAATTAGATCTCCTGCTATTAATCCAATATACAGTGCATTCAGAAAGTATTCAGACCCCTGTACCTTTCCACATTTTGTTACATTACAGCCTTTTTCAAAAATTGATGAAATAACAAAAATTCCACATCAATCTACACACAATACCCCATAATGACGAATGGAAAACAGGTTAATTTAAAAGTAAATAAAACAGAAAACCTTATTTACACAGGTATTCAGACCCTTTGCAGCGCCAAGGGGTCTGAACACTTCCACATACGCTGTAAGAAGACTTTGCTTTGATGTGATTTTTAAAATCTGGTACATGCACAACATATTTATTGAGGGGATATTTATTTGGGGACAACAGCTAACTGCCTACTATTCAATTTTTTTTGCCATGTGGCCAAGAGAAGAATGTGCAGTTTGATAGCTGATATCCTGCAATTCTACACATTTTGCCATGGGGCAGAGAGTAAATGTTGATATGGCTGAGAGAAGATTTAGCAGTTTTACAGCTGATTCCAATTTTGCTAATTTACTGTATTTATTTATTTTTTGCCATGGGCAGCGGCTGCGGGGATGTGTGGTATGCCAGTGGCACACACTCACCAAGTCTGTTCGGGAACATGCGCTTTATCTGAATCACTGGCATTAGGATATTGTTGGTGAGGATACTATCCCTCCATAATCAGGTTATTTTCTAAAGTTGAACTCAAATGTCACGGAACACAAACCATGGTAGATTAAAAATGTTTGTAATATCTAGGGCCTCCTGAGTGGCGCAGCGGTCTAACACCCTGCACAGTTCTAGAAGCATCACTACAGACCTGGGTTCTGCAACCTTTGCCACTCCCTAGTCCTTATGGGAGTTGCAGCGATGGAACAAGACTGTAACTACTAGTTGGGAGAATAAAAAAAAAGATCCTCTTATCTCAGTTACAATTGCCTCATTAATTTACCTGACTAAATATGGTCTCTTATCAAACACTGTTTTTACTGGTGTAGCAGGGGCAAATTTAGATTTAAACACATTCATACAAGATTGTTTGAAGAACAAATGTACTGTACGTGTACGGTATAGCATTGTACAGTGACATCCCAAATTATTGGCACCCTTGATAAATACTGGGCTATATTATATGCTCAAAATAATTGCTAAATTTGATTATTTTAAACTAATACAATTCCTCAGAGAAATAGATTTGTTTAACAAATTATATATATATTTTTTACTCTAAAAATTAGATTTAGAAATGATTGGCACCCCTGTTTTCAATACCCCTTCCCCTTGCGAGGATAATGGCACTGAGCCTTTTTCAAAAATGTTTTATAAGATTGGTAAACACATTTGGAGTGATCTTAGACCATTCCTCCATACAGAATCTTTCCAGAGATATCCTTCAGCCTGCACATATGGACTGCCCTCTTCAATTCAAACCACAGGTTTTCAATGGGGTTCAGGTCCAGAGACTGAGATGGCCATTGCAAAAGGTTGATTTTTGTGGTCAATTAAGCATTTCTTTGTAGATTTTGATGGTTGCTTGGGGTTAAGTAGTTTTTTGGGGTATCTGTACTTTACTATTCATATTTTTGACAACTTTTACTTGACTACGTTCCCAAAGAGAATTATGTACTTTTTACTCCGTACATTTTCCCTGACACCTAAAAGAACTCATTCCATTTTGAATGCTTAGCAGGACAGGAAAATGGTCTAATTCACAGACGTATCAAAAGAACATCCCTGGTCACCCCTACAGCCTCTGATCTTTGATTTGATTTCAACTTCATCTGTCCTACAGGTCTACTTGCAGTAACATCATTCATTCAGCAGGTGATGTTCGAGGGGGAATCAGAGGAGGCTGGAGGAGCTGGCTCTGAAACACTGCAACGTTCTCTAAAACGTAAGCGGTTGGGCTCAGACAGTAATAGCAATAATGATCCATCCTCCCTTGATCGATTACCCGTTCTGTGTCATGTTTAAAGACAGCTATGCAAGGCCTATTCAACATCTTGGAGTAAAATGATGGATCAGTTTGCAGATGTTCCATGTATTTCTTCCTCTCAGTTGATGCAGGATTCTCCTGCATCAGCTGATCTGTGTCATCAACAGAGACCTACGGTAAGACGCTCAATTCTACATCATATGGTCGTGCTTGGCTTTGTATGAAACTAATATCTTCGTGATTTCAGCTTCACGTCCTGACACTGTTTTTACACTAGGAAACGTAACATTTGCCACAGTGTATTGAGGCATAGTTGGATTATTTATTTTTAATTATACCTTCTACCATCCAGGTTTGGCATTCATTGCCAAGTGTGCCTATCAGAAATTGAAGAGCCATCCACCCTGCCCTGTGGACATGTCTTCTGTCTGTCTGTCTGTCTGTCCTGCCTGCAGATCAGCCTTCAGACAGTTACTACTGTCCTAATTTCAGGGAAGAGCTGCAGCCAGACTTCCAACCCTCTGTGTCTCAGATCATCAGATGAGTTCAGAAATGTCCTTCAACATGCACCATGCTACCATGCTACTTTAGTGATCTTTGCTCTGAAGCTGACGCTTGTCTTGACCTCTTCACACAGCACTAACTTTATATGAATTGTAGTAAAGGTTATTATGAATGTGATAAATGATAGAAATGTCTGATTTACAATTAGCTTGTGTCATCAGTTACGTCATTCAAAAAGCAGTATTCAGTGAATCAAATCAAAATCAAATCAAATTTATTTTTAAAGCCCTTCTTGCATCAGCTGATGTCAGAGAGTGCTGTACAGAAACCCAGCCTAAAACCCCAAACAGCAAGCAATGCAGGTGTAAAAGCACGGAATGCGTTGACTCTGGTGCTGTTACGTACCCCTCTATCTGTTATAGCCTCTCTCAGGGCAGCCCTGCAGCAGCAAGCAGAGATCAGTGTGAGGCTGCTGTAACTCCTTCTTCCTAGAGGTGGTGTCCCGCTTCTGCCTATCTGACGGTGAGAGCCCCAGAGAGGTGGTGTCCTTCTTCTGCCTGTCTGACGGGGAGAGCCCCAGAGAGGTGGTGTCCCGCTTTTGCCTGTCTGGGAGAGGCCCATAGAGGTGGTGTCCCGCTTCTGCCTGTCTGATGGGGACAGTCCCAGAGAGGTAGTGTCCCTCTTCTGCCTGTCTGATAGGGAGAGCCCAAGAGAAGTGGTGTCCCTCTTCTGCCTGTCTGACGAGGAGAGCCCCAGAGAGGTGGTGTCCCTCTTCTGCCTTTCAGACGGGGAGAGGCCCAGAGAGGGCGTCGTAGAGCTGCTCTTCTCGATACACATCTCTGCACAGGGTGAGTGCACTGGAGGAGATGGGAAGTCATTTTGAGTGGTACAGCGGCCACAGTGTAGCGACTGGAGCCAACTCACATATTAAAGCAAGCATTACATCTACATGTTAGGATTTTGTATGCCTGCAAGTTTTAGAGTTATTGTAGGGAATCTGTACAGGACCAGAGAGCTCACTTCCTTCCTGACTGACAACAGTCCTGACGTCCTCTCTGTGCTACCTAAACACATGCTGTAATAGAGGTACAGGAACTTAACAGTATACATACTCCACACACATTTAGAGTATACATACTCCACAGACATTTATAGTATTCATACTCCACACACATTTACAGTATACATACTCCACACACATGTACAGTATATATACTTCACACACATTTACAGTATACATACTCCACACACAATTATTCAAAGCCTGATTGATAGTTTATGTCAACAATTGAGAACAAAATTCTCATGACAATTTGGTCCTTCGAGCCGGATCTCAATACCTGTGTCTGTCGTCCAAAGATAACACGCCGAATACCATGCACGGGTGGATGATCGAATCCGTAAGATCAAAGACCTGCCCCCTGACATTGGGGAACTATTGCAGGCCGGTGTATATCTAAGAACGACAGAGACGGTGATGAGATCCAACCTATAATGCTTTTCACAGTCTGCAAGAATAAGGTCAGAAATCTTTATTCATAGATTTGGGGGTAGAATCTAACACTTGTACTAGATATTAAAAATAACTTGTAAAAACGTTGTTTAGAATACTGGTATCAGCGGAAGTTAATACGATCTAAATCTTAGGAATATTTGAGTATTGGTTAACCGTGTCCAAGAGTTTAGCGTGGAGAAAGTTAGAAAATAACGAGTATTCTATGCTTACGAGAGACGGCACTAATACCTCAAGTAAAACCGGTAAACAGGTCCACAAAGACCTGGGGTACTGTGCACGCCACAACTAAACTACCTTAATAATTCAGAGACCTTTTAGATGGATTAGGTCGATTATTAAGGCTTAATAATTCAGCGACCTTTTAGATGGATAATGTCGATTATATGTGTAACGCCCAGGCCTGAGTGCACAGGCTGGAGGGTTTAGTTTTGCTTTGGTGTAGGGGTTTCTTGTGTTCTATGGTGTCTATTTCTATGTTGGGATTATGGTTCCCAATTAGAGGCAGCTGAGTCTCGTTACCTCTATTTGGGAACCATATATATGTTTGGGGTTTGCACTTTAGTTTTGTGGGTTATTGATTATGTTATGGTTATCATGTTCAGTCAGGTTCTTGTATTTCGTGTTTAGTTAGGTTTTGCCATTCGTGTTTAGGTTTAGTTCTCAGTTTCCAGTTTAGGATTTAGCGTTAGGGTTCACGTCTTGTTCATCGTTATTGTTTTTGTTCCGTCTCGTCCCGTTTTCTCAATAAATATGTATTCTGGTTACATCGCTGCGCATTGGTCATTCCCGAGAGAAGATAATCATGACAATATGGAGGGGATATAAATTAATAATTCGGAGACCTTTTAGATAGATAAGGTCGATTATTAAGAGGGGATATAACATGAATAATTCGGAGACCTTTTAGATGGATAAGGTCGATTATTAAAAGGGGATATACATTAATAATTCGGAGACCTTTTAGATAGATAAGGTCGATTATTAAAAGGGGATATAAAATAATAATTCAGAGACCTTTTAGATGGATAAGGTCGATTATTAAGAGGGGATATAAAATAGGTGTTGTGGGAAATAAAATCAATGGTCAAAAGTATGATTGAAGTATGTGGAAACAATGTGAAGAACAACAATGGATTTAAAATGGGTAGTGTGAGAAATAACGGTTGTTTAACTGGTTTCATGAAACTAGGGTCGTCATAACCTCTGGGTTACTGGTTGGATGATTTATATGACTTAATTATATTTAGTCATAAGTTTGCTCAAAATTCACATCTAATGATAAAGTCCAAGGGAAAAGTGTTTCCAAGCGGGTTGAGATACATCTGAGATATATTTGTAATATCAGCATGGGAGGTAAATCCTCAAAAGAGGTTCCCGAACTTACGGGAGATGGGAGATATATTATGGTCCAAGGTGGAGAAGGAGGATATGAATTTGATGGACAGCTAGATGTAGAAAAGCTAAAATTGAGTTTAAAACAGATACAACTACAAAGGAAAAAATAGGAAATAATATAGTTCAAACTAAGAAGCAAGGAATGATTATGAATATCACAGGAAAATAGGTAGAAGTTTGGAAATAGTTATTGTAAAACCATGGAGTTGCTAAAAGAAGTGCACGTAAATTCTACCAATTCTTCTCGAAGATGAAAGAGTAAACTAGATATGGTAAGGCAAAGTTACCCTATTAACAGGAGAATTCAAATTAAATAAAGAATTCAGGGAGGTAATTATGAATTGGAACAAACACATAGAACCAGAATAAGAAGCTCAGTAAGTGTATTGAATTTAGCGCTTCTATTAGCGTTATTACGCTCATAGGACTATTTTGAGAATGGATAGTGTAAGACGGGATGCTTAGTAATGTCGTTAAGGTTATTTTGGTTGGAGTTCGAAAGCACTAGATTGGATATACCAGAGTGCAGAATAATTATAGAGTTCACAAATGTTATTTGGTTTAAATATTGTTGGTGTAAGTAAATTTAAGGGAAATAACATAATTTGACATGTTTAAATAACAAGTAAAGAGCCTAACTAGCTTTGCGAGGTGAGTAGATTGAAGATTTTTCTTGGATCTGGAAATAACGTTAGCTAAATGAGTTAGCCACGTTAGCTTAGGTGTTTAAGTTTGAATTAACTCTGTTCATTAGTGGATATTAGGTAACATTAAAATGGGTGAGAGCATGACTAAGTAATGTTTTACAGAGTCTAATGTTGTATCTCGCCACATTCAAACCATCGCTAGAAGTTTAGATTTGAGGTTCAATGTTGATAAAATATGTATGCTAGGTGGTAGAGCAGAAACACGGAGTTATAAGCTAAAAAAATATATAGTCATTGATAAGGAGGATTGATTATTAGTGTCTTAATAGCACTCTAATAATGTGATATTTTGGTAATTTGAAAAACTGAGGTTTCAATACGAGGTTATATGAATAGTGGAGATTGAGCCTTGAGATTGTGAAAAAGATTAGATGTAGTTGGAAGCAAGTAATTAGTGGGATGATTAAAAGTAAAGGTATGAATCAACATTACTATTGCTTGGCTTAATAGTTGGATAACACTAGTAAATTTGTGCAGAATTGTTATGTATTCTAGACATGATAATCTGTTTCCATTACGTGGTACAGTGTCTAGTAATTAGAGTAGAATGAACTAAGTATTGACAATCACGCTGATAAGGCAGCACCAACTTTTTGAAGGTTCAACATTTGTTAAATAATAGTTTTGCATTTGACTAAACTAATGCAAAGGTTAAACTGATAGGATTACTGGAAAGGGGCTCTGGGATTGGGTAGTCTAAAATAAGGTCAATTCCACTTAATGGAACACTATATTATATGATGAGGTTTGAATATAGTGCTTGCTTTCAGGAAAAATGGAAGTCAAGCAAGTACAGTATGTATGTTAATTAAGGGAGACATAGATGACCATGTATTAGAAACCTAGAAGCAGATATCATACATTCCTTCATCTGAAAAATGTACTACATTTGCGACCAGAAAAAAGTGTTATATTTAATAATGATTAACAGAAATAATCTACAGTATAATAGCTATCAAATGTGCTGATTGGAAATTGGTCTATTAACGATAACAGAGTATTTGTACATGATTATGGCAGTCAGAGACCAACCATATAATACCGTGTGTGTGTGTGTGTGTGATGTGAATGGGTGTAGGAACAATCAATGAGATTGCGGATGTCTCACTGGGGTGTGGGGTTTAATTTGTATAGAAATGTTTTGAAAAGCCCTGAATTTTAAAACAATTCTTAATGAAGAATGATCAACTTCATCATGAATTAAAAAATCTGGAGAATTTCATTTTAACATTTGTGAGAAACACCATTCTCTATCCAAATTGTACTATTACTTTAGGAGATTATTGTTATCTCCTAAGGAAATGTAAAATATGTTTACTACATGTGAAGGATGCAAAACAGGTACATTGCAGTTATTGACATATATGGCAGAGGAAGGCCATAAAGTAAGTAAAATGAAATTGTAACAGTTATGGCAATCTGAAGTTATCTATCTAGGATACACCCTCACTCAGGAAGGCCGCACCCTAAATTTAACTAGGAAGCAGGCCATCCTGGAGGCGTCAAAACCTTTGACTAAGAAACAAATGATGAGTTTCTTGCGTGCAGGGCGTGGGTCCCACATTTTGCTTTATATACTGGTAAATTGAGTGATCTGATCTATGGTAGGGCTATGACAGCCAAAGATAAAATTGTTAATTATCTAAATTGTAATTACTTCGCTACTATGGCCTACTTATTTCCTTACCTCCTTACTCCATTTGCACACACTGTATATAGATTTTCTATTGTTATTGACAGAACTTTTATTAATCCCATGTGTAACTCGGTGTTGTTTTTTGTCGCACTGCTTTGCTTTATCTCGGCCAGGTCGCAGTTGTAAATGAGAACTTATTCTCAACTGGCCTACCTGATTAAATAAAGGTGAAATAAAAACATATATATATTTTTTTAATCCATGTTTTGTATTGTTCCATTTTCATTATTATTAAACTCACTAACTAAACCTGCTTCCTGACTCCCTGAATATATGTTAAAATAATGACAAAACAGAAACAGATTTTTTAACATTTTCTCTGCAGATCCTCTTAAGCTCTGTCAGGTTGGATGGGGAACGTCGATGCACAGCTATTTTCAGGTCTCTCCAGAGATAATCGATCAGGTTCAAGTCCGGGTACTGGCTGGGCCACTCAAGGACATTCAGAAACTTGCCCCGAAGCTGATCGTGCATGCGTGCATGTGCAATAGTCCCTGGGGTGTCTACAGGTTATGGACTCAATGGGCCACAGGTCTCAAACACATACAACGGAGGGCCAAGTAGATGCAGGTTTTCGCTCCTTCCTTGTACTTGATTGATGAATTAAGGTAATAAATTAGTAAGGAACTCCCCACACCTGGTTGTCTATAACTTAGTTTAAAGAAATAAACAAAAACCTGCAGACACTTGGCCCTCCATGGAATGGGTTTGACACCCCTCCTATAGGCGATTTAAATGGTGGTAGTGTAGTCGAGGGAACAAGCAGTGCTAAACGCAACCTTGCTGTTATCCCACACACAATCTCAGCGGTTCATAATGAATGTCGCTTTTCCTGCCTATGTTTACAGTAATGAAATACCAAGAAAATATATATTTTTGTCAGATTCCTTGAAAGTACTGAGAATGTACCAAATCCAAGCAACTATCCTGCACCATTCCCAGAATGTTGTGGGAAGGTTGTTGGCAAAATAACCATAGGACAACCTCGCTCTCACCAAGCTCCAAGAAACATACGCTTCTCAGAACATTATGTGCTAGCTGGGACGACATTATGAACTTTATCCAGTACCAGGACATTTTAGCCAAAATATTTTAGCCAAAAGGAGGGAGAAATTTGGCTGCAAGTTGATCTTCCAGCAAGACAATAACCCCAAGCACACATCAAAATACACAGAAACAAATGTAAATGTAAAATCTTAACTATGCTCCTGCTTTCTCACCTGCAAATGTTGCCAGTCATGTAGGCCTACGTGGCCCTGAGTGGGGGGTGGGTGGTTAAGTTAGTAGCAAGGTAGGCTACAACCTCATGATGAGCCAATCTTTTGGTTTAATTTCTTAACAGAGGAATACAATTGTTTTATTTAACAGCATTGGTCACGCATTGTTAACCATCTAATCCATCGTTGTATCTTTTGTCAAAGCTGTCATCCATGAATGTCAAGATTCTTAACAGGAGCAAACAATGTATTGTTAGTCATCGTAGCTACATTTCCACCTTATTTACCTGGCTGTAGTACATACTGTTTCAAAGTCGATTTGTGACGTGCACAGGACACAGCCAGTGTAAAACCATAGCTCTTTCCCAACCATGCAGTACAGGGTCAGTGCCAGTACCATAGCTCCAATGTGCAGAGAGACTGGAGTGGCTGAACTGTATGTACATGTAGGCAGAGGTACAAAGAAAGTGACTGGTAGCAGGATAGGTAATAGTAGTAATCAGCGTTGCAGCAACGTTGGGTTGGTGTGTGCATGTGATTAGTGTATGTGTGTCTGTATGTGAGTGCATGTATGTTGGCATCAGTAAGTGTGTATGTGTGTTTGTGTGGGTAGACACCTGTGAGTGTGCATAGAGTCAGTGCAGATAGACAGTGCATATAGTCTGTGGGTGAGGGTAGGCAGCCATGGTTTACCCGTTCAAGAGTCGTCTTCTTTTTTCGGATTGGGTTAGAGAGAATACAGTAGACGGCATCCGTCAAATGAGTGATTTATGACCCCTTCATGGGTTACGTGGTTATGCCCATATATGTACATCCTGTCCTTCCGTTCTCACGCTAGCAAGTGAGTGTTTATGTAGCCTGATAGTGCAGCGGTTCCTTAGAAGTGATGCCTTTATTTACATTAAAGCTGTCAAAGTTTTTCAGAAACAGCTGTCTCAGCACCCTTTTTCAGCCAACAGCAGGGAGTTTTGCGCTGCGGATGACAGAATGGCTTAAGATACGCCTTGCGCTATGCCAGATGAACAGGCCCTGAGTGGGACAACCCTGCCAGGGTACGCACTGGAAGAGGAAGTCTGCGGGCGAGATGATTTGAAAGCCATAAGAATCTCCTCAGTTGCGTACAGTCCTGACTCCAAAGTGACAATTTTAGGTTGTGCCGAATTCGATAGTTCCAAAGCAACCAAATCAGTTAGTTCATATGTATTTTCAAAAGCCTGCACGGAGGTCAACTATTTTGTGCCAATCTTTAGCTTTAGGTGGGCCGATTATCACACATTCCTGGACATGATGAAACAATTGGAAAATGTTTTCCAACATCGTGAACAGTTACGCCGATGGGCGTTAAGGTATCCTTAAGACAGAATCTGGGCCTGATTGCGAGACGTTTGATCTATCCAGGCAAAGAAAACATACGGAACCTGGATGGAGCAGGATATCGTGCGGGGAAGAGACAATGTCTGATCCGGTCACAGCTTGAAGATGGTGATTTAGAGACTGATGGAAGTGTTGGTTGAACAGAGAGCTCCCCCCCCCGGTCTTTTTCTGTAAGAAAGGAATAGTTCAATAAAATCAGTTCAATAAAAACGTGTAACAGGTATGCATTTCAGTACTAAAGATTTAAAAAATGCAATTTACATTGAAAGATATAACAAGCTCTCTCTGTCTTAACACAAAAGTTGGGGGGTGTGCGTGTGCTTGCGTGTGTGTGTGTGCGGGCGTGTGTGTGTGTGTGTGTGTGTGTGGGGGGGCCTGTGTGTTTGAAACAATGTTTTTTTTTCTAAACAATTCAACATTAGGGGGTCATTTGCACATAAGGCTTTCCAAACAAACGTTTTTCCCAAGCATCTCATTTACCTTCAAAGAGGTTGAAATATCCGTCTCTCTCTCTGTCTATGTAACTCAATGGTGTGTGTGTGTGTGTGCGTGTGCGTGTCGGCAATTGTGTCTGAAACAATACGAGCAGAGTTTTCACTCACAAAGAGAATCTTAAAATAATCAAATGGCCTTATTTTATATGAATACAGTCTTTCCTACAACAGCCAATTACAAATATAAACATTTAAAGGGTATTGTACTGTGTGGAAATAATATACATAGGCTACATAAACACTCACTCGCTAGCGTGAGAACGGAAGGACAGGATGTACATATATGGGCATAACCACGTGACCCATAAAATACCTTGACAGCTTTAATGTAAATAAAGGCATCACTTCAAAGGAACAGATGTACCTATAGGGCCATAAACACCCTCCCCCTACCGAAAGAACGGAAGGACAGGATGTACATATATGGGCATAAGCACTCCCTCGAGAGAGTGGGAACTTCCGGGCAGGATGTACATATATGGGCGTAACCACGTGACCCATAAAGGGGTCATAAATCACTTGTTTGACGGATGCCGTCTACTGTATTCTCTCTTGGGTTGGCATCCAATTGTTAAGGTACAACACACCTTGTACATTTTATTCAGTAAAACCTCATACACCCAAGTACTTCCCTGCAGCTACCACAACAACATATATTTTCTGTTATTTACGTTCCATTTATGTGGTACAGGTTATATCTATGGCAATGAATGCTAAGAAGCAATGAATGCTAAGAAGACTACTACTCCTATTAATCAGTCTTGACCCATCATCCTCCATCCTCTTCACTCTCAGCATATGACACCTTCTGTTCCACTCTGACCCTGGCAATGTCACGTCCTGGCCATAGAGAGCCCTCTAGGTTCTCTATGGTGATTTAGGTCAGGACGTGACTAGGGAGGTTTTGTTTCTAGGTGTTTCATTTCTTTGTTGTTTTTGTGTATGGTTCCCAATTAGAGGCAGCTGATTGTCGTTAACTCTAATTGGGGTTTATACTTAGTGTAGTCCTTTTCCCACCTGTGTTTGTGGGTTATTGTTTCTGGTTACTGCGTGTGTGCGCTACTTAATGTTGCGATCTGTTGTTTCTGTCGTGTTATTGTATGTTCCATGCGTATTAAAAGATGTGAAACGTCATGCACGCTGCGCCTTGGTCCATTTCTCCTGACAATCGTGACAGGCAACCCCTGGCAGTTTCTGATCCCCAGCGATATGGGCACCACCACAATTGACACACACATTGTTTTCTTTGTCCCATGTTCTCCTGTACACTTCTCACATCTCTGAATCTCCCTCCTACACACTGCTGCAACATGACATAAGCTATATACATATAATAGTGTGTATAGACAGTATATGAATAGAAAAGGTGTGTACAGCAGTAGTTATATAGGATTAGCCATGATGACTAGAATACAGTATATTCATATACAGTGGGTAAAACATTATGTAAACATTATTCAAATTCCCAGTGTTCAATGACTTGAGTACAGTATATACAGTGCATTTGGAAAGTATTCTGATCACTTGACTTTTTCCACATTTTGTTATGTTACAGCCTTATTCTAAAATGTATTAAATAGTTTTTCCTCCTCATCAATCTACAAACAATAGTTGATAATTGTCAGGTCCGCTCCTGTGCTCAACATCACCGGTCTACTAACTACCAGTCCTGGCAACCCATCGTTACGCATACCTGGCAACCATAATTACACACTCCTGTGTCTCATCAACATCAGTCACACCTGGACTTCATTACTCCCTTGAGAACCTACACTTTATATAGCACTCTTTTGTTATCAGTCATCAAGTAGTATTGTTTGTGTCCATGTCAAACATGATCTTACTTTCATATTGTCCGAGATTCCTAAAGATTGGAAAGCTTCCGCGGCCATCCCCGTCTTCAAATGGGGTGACACTCTAGACCCAAACTGTTACAGACCTATATCCATCCTGCCCTGCCTTTCCAAAGTCTTCGAAAGCCAAGTTAACAAACAGATCACTGACCATTTCGAATCCCACTGTACCTTCTCCCCTGTGCAATCCGTTTTCCGAGCTGGTCACGGGTGCACCTCAGCCACGCTCAAGGTACAAAACGATATCATAACCTCCATCGATAAAAGACACTACTGTGCAGCCGTCTTCATCGGCCTGGCCAAGGCTTTCGACTCTGTCAAACACTGTATTCTTATCGGCAGACTAAACTGCCTTGGTTTCTCAAATGACTGCCCTGCCTGGTTCACCAACTACTTCTCAGATAGAGTTCAGTGTGTCAAATCGGAGGGCCTGTTGTCCGGACCTCTGGCAGTCTCTATGGGGGTACCACAGGGTTCAATTCTCGGGCCGACTCTCTTTTCTCTGTATATATCAATGATGTCATTCTCTTGCTGCGGGTGATTCCTTGATCCACCTCTACGCAGATGACACCATTCTGTATACATCTGGCCCTTCTTTGGACACTGTGTTAACAATTGTGAAATTGTAATTACTTCGCTACTATGGCCTATTTATTGCCTTACCTTCTTACTGCATTTGCACATGCTGTATATAGATTTTTCTATTGTTATTGACTGTACGTTTGTTTATTCCATGTGTAACTCTGTGTTGTTTTTTGTCGCACTGCTTTGCTTTATCTCGGCCAGGTCGCAGTTGTAAATGAGAACTTTTTCTCAACTGGCCTAACTGATTAAATAAAGGTGAAATAAAAACATATATATATTTTTTTAATCCGTGGCTCTTGTTTTGTATTGTTCCATTTTCATTGTTATTAAACTGACTAACAAAACCTGCTTCCTGACTCCCTGAATATATGTTAAAATAATGACAAAACAGAAACAGATTTTTTTTACATTTTCTCTGCAGATCCTCTTAAGCTGATCCTCTTAAGTCAGGTTGGATGGAACTTCGATGCACAGCAGGTCTCTCCAGATATAATCGATCAGGTTCAAGTCCGGGCACTGGCTGGGCCACTCAAGGACATTCAGAAACTTGCCCCGAAGCTGATCGATAATGGGTCCCATTATGTCTGCCGAAAACCAAACACTGCATTCCACAGTAAGAACCTCATACCCCAACGGTAAAGCATGGTGGTGATGGTTTGGGGATGCTTTGCTGCCTCAGGACCTGGATTACTTTTTTGGGGGTTTGGTGTCTCCCTTCCAAAAATACTTACTTTGACGACCTTGCCCCCGATGCTGAAGCCCCTGTTCACAAAAGGGTTTGGGCTTCATTTTTACAGTCTTACAGAAGCACAAAGTATTTTGGAAGAATATCCTTATCCACGTCCTTAATGCCGCCAAGTTCTACGGTGTTCACTAGTTTCATCGCCAAGCCTGGCCTGTGGCGTGCATGCACAATAGTATCTGGGGTGTCTAGTGATAAAGGTTATGGACTCTATAGGCCACAGGTGTCAAACACATACAACGGAGGGCCCGAGTAGCTGCAGGTTTTCGCTCCTTCCTTGTACTTGATTGATGAATTAAGGTCTCTAATTAGTAAGGAACTCCCCACACCTGGTTGTCTATGGCTTAGTTTAAAGGAATAAACAAAAACCTGCAGACACTTGGCCCTCCATGGAATGGGTTTGACACCCCTCCTATAGGCGATTTAAATGGTGGTAGTGTAGTCGAGGGAACAAGCAGTGCTAAACGCAACCTTGCTGTTATCCCACACACAATCTCAGCGGTTCATAATGAATGTCGCTTTTCCTGCCTATGTTTACAGTAATGAAATACCAAGAAAATATATATTTTTGTCAGATTCCTTGAAAGTACTGAGAATGTACCAAATCCAAGCAACTATCCTGCACCATTCCCAGAATGTTGTGGGAAGGTTGTTGGCAAAATAACCATAGGACAACCTCGCTCTCACCAAGCTCCAAGAAACATACGCTTCTCAGAACATTATGTGCTAGCTGGGACGACATTATGAACTTTATCCATTACCAGGACATTTTAGCCAAAATATTTTAGCCAAAAGGAGGGAGAAACTTGGCCGCAAGTTGATCTTCCAGCAAGACAATAACCCCAAGCACACATCAAAATACACAACAGCAATAAATGTAATGGCCACAAAATCTACATTTTGCAATGGCTATCTCAGTCTCCGGAATTGAAGAGGGCAGTCCATGATTGCAGATGAAGGAGATCAAGGATCTGGAAAAATTGGTCTAAGATCCCTCCCAATGTCTTCTCCAATATCATAAAACATTTTTGAAAAATGCTCAGTGCCATTATCCTCTCAAAGTGAGGTATTGAAAGATATTGAAAACAGGGGTGTCATTGATTTTGGCCCCTATCTTTTTGAGTGAAAAAAAGTATAACTTGTTAAACAAGATGTATTTCTCTGAGCAATTGTACTATAAATTATGTTTGCATTATATATAACTCAGTATTTGAATTGTTTATTTTATACAGTAATTTTTTATCTTTTTCAAGGATGTCAATCATTTCGGACCCCAGTGTAACTATGAGCTGCCTGCCGGAACTTAAACCTAAACGAAGAGGCAAAATCGGCAAAAACATCAAATCAAATCAAATTTATTTATAAAGCCCCCCTTAAATCAGCTGATGTCACAGAGTGCTGTACAGAAACCCAGCCTAAAACCCCAAACAGCAAGCAATGCAGGTGTAAAAGCACGGTGGCTAGGAAAAACTCCCTAGAAAGGCCAAAACCTAGGAAGAAACCTAGAGAGGAACCAGGCTGTGAAGGGTGGCCAGTCCCCTTCTGGCTGTGCCGGGTGCAGATTATAACAGAACATGGACAAGATTTAAAAATGTTAATAAAACAGGCAGAACAGTTGAAACTGGAGAAGCAGCACGGCCAGGTGGACTCGGGACATCAAGGAGTCATCAGGCCAGGTAGGCCTTGAGGAATGGTCCTAATGCTCAGGTCCTCCGAGAGAGAGAGAGAGAGAGAGAGAGAGAGAGAGAGAGAGAGAGAGAGAGAGAGAGAGAGAGAGAAGAAGAAAAAATAAAGAAAGAGAGAGATAATTAGAGAGAGCATACTTAAATTCGCACAGGACACCAGATAAGAGAAGAAATACTCCAGATATAACAGACGGACCCAGCCCCCCGACACAAACTACTGCAGCATAAATACTGGGGGCTGAGACAGGAGGGGTCGGGAGACACTGTGGCCCCGTCCGACGAAACCCCCGTCTATGAGAATTGTCTTTCTGGGCCAGACTTTAGATCAACTGTAATACCAAAGCTGTCCTCTGAGTCCAGTCGAAAGCATGTTTCCAGACCGGAACCCTGGGGCCTTGGCTGGTAGAGGTGTAGAATGATTGGGAGTGAATGGGGGGCTTTACTGCTTAGACTTCCCCTCCTGAGTCATGCTAGTCACTCAGCATTTTCCGGTGTGATGTAAGGTGAAACTTTACATTTAAGACTTGTGTTTATAAGCAGTGCACAAATTCTTGTGTCAATGCACAACCTGATTGTGTAACCCTGTTATTAAAGATAAGAATGTTTTAATGTTGTGAGTCCAAAACATACAGGCATAATCACAAAGTCATCACTGATCATCAGTCAGTTATCCATGGTGGCTGTGTTTCTGGTTCTGGTTCAGTGATGTATTGCATGTCAAGGTGATGTCCTTGGATGAACGTTAACAAGATGCATAACAAGCATTGTTAAAAGTGTCTGTTGGTTCTCAGCACACATTCACTTCAATTAGATGGAACTTTTAAGTATATCTTTTTAACAATACTTGTGCAGTGAAACTATTCTTTCAGTAAATCTAAACATACCAGTTGTTATGTGTGTGCTGAGAGATCAATTCGATTCCTAAGAAGACAAACAATGGGTGTATGACTTCTGGAATTTCATTCAAACTAGGCTTTCATTTGATCTGAACATTCCATGAAATACATCTTCTTTGGATATCATTTGTTTTAATTTTTTGAATTAACATTTTAAAATGTTACCCTAAAACAAGACAATGTTCAAATCTAGTTAATGACGAGGTGTTAGGAATTGTACATAACTATTGTTTTTCAGCTTGCAGCCCAGCCCTTAGTCTACCTATGTCTTTTGCATGCTACTTATTGTGTAAAGCTTTCTCTTGTCACTATCACCCATGGATGGCTATTGTGAATTTAGGGCAGAGTTTTAAGCATGTGTCAAGATCCGTGTGTGTAGCTGGTGCGTGAGAGTCAGGCGCAGGAGAGCAGAGATAGTGAAACGAAAGCACTTTACTGTGGCACAGTACAAACTGAACGCAAATAGCGTTACAAAAACAAATGCCTACAGAGAAAAGTATGTCAGCACAAAGTACAAAATACCGGAAACATGCCACTGACAATAAACAATCACACACACAGACATGGGGGAAACCAGATGGTTAAATACATGACAAGTAATGAGGGAATGACAACCAAGTGTGTGGGGAAACAAGACAAAACAAATGAAAAGTGGATAAGTGATGGCTAGAAGACCGGTGATGTCGACCACCGAACAGCACCCGAACAAGGAGAGGCACTGACTTCGGCGGAAGTCGTGACAGTACCCCCAGGACATTGGGGAAGCTGTAACCGGTAACTGACCTCGTTCAGTCTTCTCAGGACTTTAAATGCCCCACAAACCGCGGGCCCAGCTTCCGGCAGGGCAGGCGGAGGGGCAGGTTTCGGGTCGAGAGCCAGACCCGGTCCCCCGGTGCGAACACCGGGGCCTCACTGAGGTGACGGTCTGCACTGATTTTCTGGCGCAGAACGGCCCGCTGGAGGTGAACATGAGCGGCGTCCCATGTCTCCTCCTCGCGACTGAACCAGTTGTCCACCGCAGGTTCCTCAGTCTGACTCTGATGCCAATTCGCCAGAACCGGCTGGTACCCCAATACACACTGGAAGGGGGAGAGGTTAGTGGAGGAGTGGCGAAGCGAGTTCTGAGCACGAACGCCGCCCACTCCCCTGGCCGGTCCAAGCAATACGACCTCAGAAACCTACCCACATCCTGGTTCACTCTCTCCACCTGAAAACCTGAGGTAATGCTGATCGAGACCCCCAGACGTTCCATGAACACCTTCCAGACCCTCGAAGTGAACTAGGGACCCCGATCAGACACTATATCCTTAGGCACCCCGTAGTGCCGGAAGACGTGTGTGAACAAGGCCTCCGCAGTCTGTAGGGACGTAGGGAGACCGGGCAGAGGGAGGAGACGGCAGGACTTCGAAAAGCGATCCACAACGACCAGGATCGTGGTGTTACCCTGTGAGGGAGGAAGATCAGTAAGAAAATCCACGACAGGTGCAACCAAGGCCGTTGTGGAACGGGTAAGGGGTTTAGCTTACCTCTGGGCAGATGCCTAGGAGCCTTACACTGGGTGCACACCGAGCAGGAGGACACATAAATCCTCACATCCTTAGCCAAAGTGGGCCACCAGTACTTCCCACTTAGACAGCGCACCATCTGACCGATGCCTGGATGACCAGAGGAGGGTGACGTGTGGGCCCAGTAGATCAGCCGGTCACAGACAGCAAACGGAACGTACAGACGCCCAGCTGGACACTGGAGGGAAGTGGGCTCTGCACGTAACTCCTGCTCAATGTCCGCGTCCAGCTCTCACACTACCGGTGCCACCAGGCAGGAGGCCGGGAGTATAGGATCCATCGACCGCTCCTCTGTGTCATACATCCGGGACAGTGCATCTGCCTTAGCATTCTGGGAACCTGGTCTGTAAGGGTGAAAACAAAACGGGTGAAAAACATGGCCCACCTTGCCTGGCGAGGGTTCAGTCTCCTCGCGGCCCAGATTGCGGTGGTCAGTCCACATAAGAAAAGGGTGTTTAGCCCCCTCAAGCCAATGTCTCCACACCTTCAGAGCCTTGACAACAGCCAAAAGCCCGGATAAAACTCCGGTAGTAATTGGCAAACCCTTGAAACCACTGCACCTCCTTTACCGTGGTGGGAGTCAGCCAATTACGCACGGCTGAAATGTGATCACTCTCAATCTCCACCCCTGAGATGGAAATGCAGTACCCTAGGAAGGAGACGGACTGTTGGAAGAACAGGCATTTCTCCGCCTTGATGTACATGTCATGCTCCAACAGTCGACCAAGCACCCTGCGCACCAGGGACACTTGCTCGGCGCGTGTAGCAGAGTATATCAGAATGCCATCAATATACACCACTACACCCTGCCCATGCATATCCCTGAAAATATTGTCTACAAAGGCCTGGAAGACTGATGGAGCATTCATCAACCCGTACGGCATGACGAGGTACTCATAATGCCCTGAGGTGGTAGTGAAAGCCATCTTCCACTCGTCTCCCTCCCGGATACTCACCAGGTTGTAAGCGCTCCTGAGATCTAATTTGGTGAAGAAGCGCGCCCAGTGCATTGACTCAATCGCACTGGCTATGAGAGGTACCTGGTAACTGTACCTCACAGTGATCTGGTTGAGACCTCAATAGTCAATACATGGGCGCAGACCTCTCTCCTTCTTCTTCACAAAAAAGAAACTTGAGGAGGCGGGTGAAGTGGAGGACCGAATGTACCCCTGACGCAGAGATTCGGAGACATATGTTTCCATAGCCGCTGTCTCTGCCTGTGACAGGGGATACACGTGACTCCTGGGAAGTGCGGCGTCTACCATGAGGTTTATCGCACAATCACCCCGTCGATGGGGTGGTAATTGAGTCGCCTTCTTTTTACAGAAGGCGAGGGCCAAATCGTGCGCATTTCCCCTGAATATGCCGGTGGAGACCTGGTCTGAACTTTCCACCGTGGTGGCACCAACGGAAACCCCTAAACACCTCCCCAAACACTCTCGCGACCACCCTGTGCGACCCCTCCGTTGCCACGAAACAGTGGGTTCGGAGCGGTGGTGCTAGGAGCGGTGGTGCTGGGAAATGGAACCGACAGACCCCCATCTGAACGCAGACTGCAACGATAGTGGTCGATGAGGGCCCTGTCGTTCCATCCCGCGCTGGCAGCTAGGGTCCGAATGTCCATGGCGAACTCCTGAGCGCTCCTCGTCCCCTGCCTCAAATGGAAAAGGCGTTCACCCACCACTCTACCCTCTGTGGGTGGTCGTGGACTGCCCGAAAGCGGCGAGTGAACTCCTCAATTGTCCAACGCCGCTGGCCCACTCCAAGGCTTTCCCCGAGAGGCATGAGAGAGAATAAAGTAGACGGCATCGGTCAAACGTGTGATTGATGGCTTTTTTATGGCCCCCGGGGGGTTGTACATCTGGTCCGGAAGTTCCCGCGGGGGGAGGGGTTTTTATGATCCTATATGTACATCTGTCCCTTTGAAGTGATGCGTTTGTAGTTTTATGGTCCTGTACATCTGTCCCTTTGAAGTGATGCGTTTGTAGCTTTATGGTCCTGTAGATATGTCCCTTTGAAGTGATGCGTGTTTATTTTATGGTCCCTGTAGATATTTTGAAGATATGCCTGTGTTTACATTAAAGATGTCAAGGTGAATGAAGTGACCTCTGAAATGGGGGGGAGTGAGTGCTTATGCCCATACATCCTGTCCGGAAGGGTAAAGCCAGTGTTTATATTAAAGCTGTCAAGGTGATTGAAGTGACCTCTTTGAACTGGGGAATGTGTTTCTGAAACAGTAATTGTCTGGGGTATTAGGCAGCCGCACTGTAAGTAGTTCTGGACGCTACCCGCTAACTCAGAGATAAACCCTAGAACACTATAGAAATTAAACATGTCTCCAAGACCAATTTTAGGTGTATTGTGTTCAGTGTGTCAAGAACACAATGACAAAACCATAGATGCCCTTATTTGTGATGCCACGGATTGTTTTAATGGATTGCTTGATATGAGAGAAGGCCATATGGGTTACATTTTCCACCCAGAGGATTCAACCGTGAAGATTTTCACAAACACAGGCCATAGCACACCTTTTCAAACAAAAACCGGGAGTTTTTCCCCTGTGTGGCGTATGAGAGAATGGCTGAAAATACAGCTAGCTTTGTCTGATGAAAAAAACCCTGAGGGCGACAGCACTGCCAGGCTATGCGTTGGAAGAAAAAGTCTGTGGGCGTGATGACTTGAATGCCATAAGAATCTCTTCAATGGCGTATACTCCAGACTCCAGAGTGACAATTTTATCATGTGCCCAATTTGATAGTTCAAATGCCACCAAATCAGTTACTTTGTATGTATTTTCAAAAGCATGCACGGAGGTCAACTATTTTGTGGCTGTTTTCAGCTTTGTCTGGGGCGACTATCATAAATTCCTTGACCTTATGAAAGAGGTGGAAAATCTTTTCAAACATCGTGAACAGTTACGACGATGGGCGCTTCTATCCCCAAGACACAGCCCGGGTCTAAAGACACACATGCTGATCTATCCTGGAAATGAAAATATACGGCACCTGGATGGCGGCATCAAAAGGCAGCGTCTGATCTGGTCACAATCTGAATACGATGAATTGGAAACGGACGGCCGTGTTGGTTAACGAATAGAGATCACCCCCCACTGGTCTTTTTTCTGCAAAAAGAGGAATAGTAAAAAAAATTAAAAAACTTATAACGTGTTTAAATATGCCTGTACTAAAGACTTAGAATTAAATAAAAGGATTTCAAAATGTAACTCAACTTTTCCTATGATTGGAAGCGCTCTTTTCTCGCGCCCTCTTTCCATGACTGTATTATCCCCCACCGGCCAGACAGGAATAGTAAAAAAGAATTATAATTATAACGTGTTTACAAATGTCTGTAAGACTTAGAATTAAATAAAGGATTTTAAAAATGTAACTTACTTAATTAGGGAGCAGTGGGGCGCTAGCAGTGGGGCGTTAGTTGAATTATTAAACATTCATCAATATACAAGTGTTGCATAGTCATCAAAAGCTCTGATTCTTGACAATATCACAGCGTTGTCAGATTTCAAAAAGGCTTTACGGCGAAAGCACAACATTTGATTGTTTGAGGATAGCCCCTCTCATATTTTATGCGTTAGCATAAATCCATAACCAAAGCGGGTCTCAAAAACGCATAAAATTGCTAATATAAAATCCCTTACCTTTCGAAGAACTTCTGCTGAGGGCTTCCCAAGTGTCCAACGAAGACATCCAATGGTCACCTATGCAGCCGCTCCCCTAAGAAGTTAATGAATATATTCCTATATTTCTCACGAGCCCTCTTTCCATACTGTTTTACCACGAAAATAATGAAAGAAAGAATGAATAACCCAGAAAGATGTGTGGGTGTGTGCGCGTATGTGCGTGTGTGTGTGTGTGCGTGCGTGTATGCATAGGCGCCTGAAAAACACATGGATTTTTTTATGGCCCCAGGGGGGTGTACGGACGAACGGCGCCGTTGCAATCACAGGCTTTCCCCAGTGGGGTGTACAGACATCAGGGCAATATCTAGAGGATGAAGGGGGAACCTCGCGATTGGAGCTGCGGGGGGGTGTCCAGACAAATCGCTGCGTAGGGTGGTTATGGCAAATTACCATAAACTCACGCCCGAAATTAAATAATCAGCCTTACCCTGTCTCCGTTACGACGCAACGTTCTCTTCTGAAAAAACCATGTGTGAGAAGCATCTCAAACGCCAACGGCCCATTTACACATAGACAATTATGGTGAGTACCAATTACATTCTAAAGAATGCTTTTAACTATGCATGTTACCATCAAAAGAATCAAAATATGTAGGTAAATATGTATATATTATTTTGGGTTGTTGTGGAAATATTATATTACATTTTGTGTGCTAGGTAGTTTGTGGGAAATGTAGGATATTATGAAACGCAATGGTTGGAAGTATATAAACGGCAAATATTAAACCGTTGTTACATATCGTTTTTGCAGATATTTTAAAAAGTGGAGGGGCATCGTATTCAGTATTTGAGTTATGTATGTTTTTATGTTAAAATGTGAAATGTATAAATATATTTTTCTATGATATATAAAACGCCTATAGGAGACCCAACATTTACACAGCTGTTATCAGGGATAAGTGATCTGGACCGTCAAATAGGAGAAGTTATAGAGGATTCGGAGGAACAAACGGAGACTGGTTCTCCGTTAGGGAGTCCGTCAAGCTATTTTCGTCGTAAGTCCAAAAAAATATATAATAATAATAATGTTAAGCATTAAGCAAAGCATGTACATTGTTTAAAAATATAACCTTGTGTTTACAGCGGACAGTCCACCAACAAGAAGACATCAGGCCTTATGGACACTTCCCATGAACCACTACGGGGGTGATGAAAACGAAAACATTTTACCGTTCTGTACGAACGGCTTTGCCGAAAGTCTAACCCCCCAGAGTTGAATATTTTGCTTCCCCCAGTACTTCAGGGCTCCACAGAACCGCTGCTCAAGTACACAGAACTTTAACGCCAGAGAAGGTTCTCGGTTCTGAAAACATTTGGATTCAAGAGCATGCTTTCTATGGATGCGGTATGACACGTTTTTTATTAGTTATACTTATTTTTGAAAGAATATGTCAAAACAATGTCAAATAATGTTTGTTCTTTTCAGACTCCGACGATAGCTATACAAATCATGCAGAATCAACACTGCCAGAGGACAACGTGACAGGAAGCCCGTTGTCGATGATCACTCAGAAAAGCAGGCGCGCAATCAGAGGTAATTTAACTAAAACCCCAAGGCCTAACAGTGAGAAATGTGCTAATATATTAATTTGAATTGTATTTGAAATATACATTTTTATATAATATATATATCTTGTTTTTAATACACTATTTTATATTTTTCTTTCAGACTCCCCCCAGGCGAATACAGTCACAGAAGACACAATATATCGAGAGGAAGAGTCCGAAGAAGATGTCGCCGATGTCAGCCATAGTAAAACATCTAAGCCTGCTGATAACTTTGCCTATAATGCCAATGTTGTTAATGTCACCGAAGATGATGTGTTGATGTACGAAGCTGCAAAACAGCTTGATATAGTCAATTCTGAGGTAGACTGAAGATGAGGGCACAGATGAGGGCACAGATTCGAAACACAAATTTCTCACAGGCTTTTACAGGGCTCTAAAAAACAGAGAAATTCAGCGAAACAAATGTATGGTTGCTTTACTTCGGCGCCTACATCGTCAAGATTTAGCCTTCTGGCATAGAACATTGCCCATCTTGTGAGACAGCAATCTCAGAAAAAACAGTACGCAACATGGAGGATTCTAGAATACCCCCTGAACTCATCTCCTTAATTAACCAAATGAATGAGGGCGGTCCCACCCCTGCCCATAATTCCTCAGCAGCAATAACTCAGACTTATGAGCAAGACTCACAGGTCCCACCGGAACTCATATCCTTAATTAACCAAATGAATGAGAACATGGCATCTCCAACACATACCTGTACACCACATACGACCCCACGAGCCGAGGACTACAAACAAACACGGGATGCTTTTGATGAATTGGAAAATTGTGTAATAAATCAGTGTGAGGATGGTACTGATAGAAGCCTCCGTGTTGTGTACCGCAATAAATTTAACAATACAGAGATTCGTCCGTTTATTTATTTCACATGTATGAATCAGAGCCATGATTATGCAATTTTTTATGTGATGGTTTTGGATACTCTAGGCCAGCTTTTAGAAAGGGCTATGGCTTTTGGCGAACCACATGATGTCTTACAGCTTGAAATATGTGGAGTCTGCAAAACACAGTATCACTTGTTTTACCAAATGGTAGAGCAGATCTTGAACAATTCATAGCCCTGCTGGAACGTCTTGTTCAATCTAATTTATCCATCATAGCAGCAAGGAGCCTAGAACTAATTGTGCAAATAGTTCGCCAGCCCCTAGGCGGAGGGGGGTCAGAGAAGGAAACTTGATAGTCTCATGCAATCAGAAATCATAAACAATAAAGGGGCATATCTCATAAACGTTAACAATCCTGGTAACCAGCTATGCTTTGCAATAGGCCTATCACATTTACTCAACCCAGGATGTACGGATGCAATCGCTTTACAAAAGGCTAATGAGATACAAAACGTGGTAGGGCTAGGTTAACAGGATGCGGTGGCCTTCTCCAACATAGTCAAATTTGAAAATTTGCTGAACATCAAGATTGTGGTTTTGTACCATAGTAGAGCTAATTCAGCTCTCATGAAATTCCAGAACAACCCGCAACCTCATCCTCAGATTCTGTACTTTTATGTGCAAAACAACCATTATTATGGCATTACCAACATCAGAGCTTTCTTAGGAGCCCCATATGTGTGTCCAGCCTGTCATACAGCCTACACCGGTCGGGGGGGGGCACTTGTACCGTTATAAATGTTCCATATGTTTAGATGAGAATTGTCCACGGAAACCCTTAAACTTAACACCATGTGCGAATTGTCAGCGTACATGTCGCTCGGCCTACTGCTACGAAAAACACAAAATTGAAACATGGCGCTCCAAGGCTGGTAAATCTGTAAGCAGTTGTGACATTAACAAGAAATGTCCAAAAAGCCATTGCAATTACAACCTTAAGATAGACAACCCCCAACCTCACGTATGCGGTATCATATGCTGCCCGATCTGTAAAGGGCCTTTGAAAAGCAGAGACGCTGATGTGGTTCCAGAAGAGCAACACGAGTGCTATATTCAGCCCTTGGCTGAAGATGAACATTCAGAGAAATATGTGTTTTATGACTTTGAGACTAATCAGGAATCAGCGGTTCAATTGCCTATCTTTGTATCTACCATGACATTCAAGGGTGAAAAGTGGACGGCAGAGGGCCCCAATTGTGCACTACTCTTTCTAAAACACTTTAGAATGCCCCAGTACAGAAACTTCACATTTGTGGCGCACAATTATAGAGCCTATGATTCCTACCTTCTTTTGAACCCCTTGATACAACAAAGCGTTGCACCCAGGGTCATAGCGCAAGGCAGTAAAATCTTGTGTTTTGAAGACAAAACCAGAGATACATAGACACCCTAAGTTTCTTACCTATGAGATTGGCTCAAATGCCTGAGGCCTTGGGTTTTGAAAACTCTGTGAAAGGTTGGGGTTTCCTCATTTCTTCACATCTGAGGAGAATCTACGTTATATTGGATCTTATCCCAGCCCACGAAATGTACGGGTGTGATCAAATGTCTCCCAAAGAGCGAGAGAGATTCATAACATGGTATGAAACAGTACGGCATAATACCTTTGATTTCCATAAAGAGATGGAGTCATACTGTGACAATTATGTGGTTATACTGCGTGACGCATGCCTCAGATTCAGAGAAGAGGTAATCAAAGATGCAGGCATTGACCCCTGGAGTTGTACAACAATTGTATCGGCATGCATGAAAACATATCGTACACACTATTTAACCCCGGCATCTATAGCTATTCCATCGCCTGACAACTACCGCCGACAATTCAAGTCATCCGGGTCCATTCAATGGTTGGAGTACTTGTCCCAGGATAAAACATTTTTTATCCAACACGCTTTGAATAGAGGGGAGAAGAATATCGGCCCGTATCATGCAGATGGATACGCACAGATTGACGGTGTTGAGACCGTGTTTGAGTACAGTGGTTGTTTCTTCCACGGCTGTAAATCTTGCTTTGTGCCCGGCCATGTGTGACTTAACTTCTTAGGGAGCAGCGCATGAGGTGACCGTTTTGGAGACCCTGAATGGGAAGCAGTAAAATGCCTCCCATTCAGGCCCAGAAAATAGGATATGCACATATTTAGTACCATTGGATAGGAAACACTCTGAATTTGTGTTAACCATTTGTCTGTGAGTAAAACAGAACGGATATGGCAGGCGAAACCCCGAGGAATTTCTGTCCTGGAAAAAGTGGAACCCCTCCCTTATGAAAATGCCCATATAAGAGCATATGAATGCAGTACCTATCGCTTCCTCTGGATGTCAACAGTCTCGAGACAGTGTTCAGATTTTTGTTAGATGCTATTAGAGCAGAGAAGAAGAGGAATCAGGAAGTGTCCCCAGAGATGTCAATAGAAGAGGGCGCGAGCTCTCGCCAAGCGCGCTCTGTGGATTTGGCGCCTTGCATTTCACCTGGTAGTGTCGGGAATAGGGGCGCTAGCGCCCCAGCGCACCTTGCTGCTCCTTAAGAAGTTAACCCAAAATACTTTTGGGGATAATAACCAAGAGTTCGAAGACAAAATGGAATCTTTACAGGCGGCTTATGGGTTGAAAGGGAATGTGATGTGGGAGCACGAGTGGCCAGAACTCGAAAAGTCTGATCCTCATGTTCGAGCTTTCCTTTCCAATTATGCCACACCCGAACCCCTGGAACCATGACAGGCCTTGTATGGAGGTCGTACCAATGCTTTGACATTACGTTATGTAGTGCAACCCGATGAGCTTAAGACGGTCTGATAAAAGCAATGGTTTACCCTCCCCGGGGTTTGCTTCTGCCAGTCCTGCCTACAAGGGGCCTCAAGGAAAACTTTACTTTCCCCTGTGTCGCACCTGCAGTGAAAACAACAACCAGGAAAAGCCTTGTGATCATTCAGATCAAGAAAGAGCCCTGACCGGTGTATGGGTCACCGTTGAATTCTCTAAGGCTATAGAGACGTGGTATCGTGTGGCCAAAATCTTTGAAGTGTGGAACTTTTCCAGGAAATCAGACACTCTTTTTAAAGAGTACATCAAGACCTTCTTGAGATGCAAGCAAATGGCTTCAGGGTATCCTGCATCGGTCCTAGATCAAGAGAGCAAAGACAAATACATTCAGGACTATTATGACAAGGAAGGTATACGTCTTGACCCTGACAGAATAGAGGTCAACAAAACCAAGAGAAATGTATCGAAATTATATTTGAACAGCCTTTGGGGCAAACTATCGCAAAGAAGCAATATGTTGACGACTTCAATCATTAAAGATCCAGAAGAATTTATGGAATTTGTTTTTACGGACCAATACGAAATTTCACATTTTTCATTCTTGAGCCAAGACATTGTCCTGGTGCAATGGAGACGTAAAAAGAAGTGGGTTCTACCCCCGGGTAATGTAAATGTGTTTATTGCAGCATTTACCACAGCATATGCTCGACTTGAGCTGTACACCCTCATGGAGCAGCTGCAGAGCAGGGTTCTTTACCATGACACAGACTCTGTGGTCTATGTAAGCAAACCGGGTGACTGGAACCCCCCTCTTAGCAACTATCTGGGTGGTTTAACGAGTGAACTCGAAGACGGGGACCATATCACCGAGTGGACATCCTGTGGAACCAAAAGTTATGCTTTTAGGACTAAAGACAATCACGTGGTGTTGAAAGCCAAAGGCGTGACTCAAAACTATGAAAATGCCCTCCGTGTAAACTTGGAATCAATCGCAACCTTTGTCGAGGGGTTCATAAATGATCGGAACAGTGAATTGGAAATTTTTAACTCCTACAAAAAGATTGTTAGGGATAAAAAGGGGTTCCATCTACGGAATGCCCCACTTACTAAAAGATTCTAGGTAGTCTATGACAAGAGATTGCTTTTACCTGACGGGACCACGTTGCCCTTTGGTTACTGACGTATGTTACAGGCCCCGTGTGTCTTAACCCTTAAGATAGAATGGCTGCTGTAGAAGGTTTTGACCCCAGGTTGCAACTACCATTTTCGGCCTTAATTGCAGGCCCCTCAAATAGCGGTAAAACTTGTTTTGTAAAAAGTATTTTAGAGAATTCTGAACATGTATTATCTCATAAACCTGACAATATTGTGTGGTGTTATTCATGTTATCAACCTTTGTATGATGAGTTGTTGAAGAAAATAAAAATCAAGTTTATTGAAGGAATACCCACATCCTTGTCTGATAATGAGCTTTTACCTCCTCATAAAAGCAATCTGTTGGTAAACATGGCGGTGTTCGCCTTAGCAATCTCACTAGAATAAAGACCTCCTCCATTCCTTCCATTACTGAACGAGATTGTGATACCTCACATCTCAAAATGGGGCTACTTAATGTTAGATCCCTCACTTCCAAGGCAGTTATAGTCAATGAACTAACCACTGATCATAATCTTGATGTGATTGGCCTGACTGAAACATGGCTTAAGCCTGATGAATTTACTGTGTTAAATGAGGCCTCACCTCCTGGTTACACTAGTGACCATATCACCCGCGCATCCCGCAAAGGCAGAGGTGTTGCTAACATTTACGATAGCAAATTTCTATTTACAAAAAACAAAAAAACTACATTTTTTGTTGAGCTTCTAGTCATGAAATCTATGTCGCAAAGCTAACTAAAAAGCAGCATTCCCCAAGAGAGGATGGCTTTCACTTTAGCAGTGATACATTCATGAACTTCTTTGAGGAAAAGATCATGATCATTAGAAAGCAAATTACGGACTCCTCTTTAAATCTGCGTATTCCTCCAAAGCTCAGTTGTCCTGAGTCCGCACAACTTTGCCAGGACATAAAATCAAGAGAGACACTCAAGTTTTTTAGCACCATATCTCTTGACACATTGATGAAAATAATCATGGCCTCTAAACCTTTAAGCTGCATACTGGACCCTATTCCAACTAAACTACTGAAAGAGCTGCTTCCTGTGCTTGGCCCTCCTATGTTGAACATAATAAACAGCTCTCTATCCTCAGGATTTGTACCAAACTCACTAAAAATGGCAGTAATATAGCCTCTCTTTAAAAAGCCAAACCTTGACCCAGAAAATATAAAAAAACGAATCGGCCTATATTGAATCTTCCATTCCTCTCAAAAAAAATTGAAAAAGCTGTTGCGCAGCAACTCACAGCCTTTCTGAAGACAAAGAATGTATACGAAATGCTTCAGTCTGGTTTTAGACCCCATCATAGCACTGAGACTGCACTTGTGAAGGTGGTAAATGACCTTTTAATGGCGTCAGACCGAGGCTCTGCAACTGTCCTCGTGCTCCTAGACCTTAGTGCTGCTTTTGATACCATCGATCACCACATTCTTTTGGAGAGATTGGAAACCCAAATATGTCTACACGGACAAGTTCTGGCCTGGTTTAGATCTTATCTGTTGGAAAGATATCAGTTTGTCTCTGTGGATGGTTTGTCCTCTGACAAATCAACTGTAAACTTCAGTGTTCCTCAAGGCTCTGTTTTGGGACTACTATTGTATTCGCTATATATTTTATCACTTGGTGATGTCATTTGGAAACATAATGTTAACTTTCACTGCTATGCGGATGACACACAGCTGTACATTTCGATGAAACATGGTGAAGCCCCAAAATTGCCCTCCCTGGAAGCCTGTATTTCAGACATAAGGAAGTGGTTGGCGGAAAATGTCTACTTTTAACTCTGACAAAACAGAGATGCTAGTTCAAGGTCCCAAGAAACAAAGAGATCTTCTGTTGAATCTGACAATTAATCTTGATGGTTGTACAGTCGTCTCAAATAAAACTGTGAAGGACCTTGGCGTTACTCTGGACCCTGATCTATCTTTTGACGAACATATCAAGACTGTTTCAAGGACAGCTTTTTTCCATCTATGTAACATTGTAAAAATTGTCACTTCTAGGTTAGACAACTGCAATGCTTTACTTTCCGGCTACCCGGATAAAGCACTAAATAAACTTCAGTTAGTGCTAAACACGGCTGCTAGAATCTTGACTAGAACCCCAAAATTTGATCATATTACTCCAGTACTAGCCTCTCTACACTGGCTTCCTGTTAAGGCAAGGGCTGATTTCAAGGTTTTACTGCTAACCTACAAAGCATTACTCATACCTATCTTTCTGATTTGGTCCTGCCGTACATACCTACACGTACGCTACGGTCACAAGACCTCTCTTATCCGGTGTCCTGTGTAAATTTAAATATGCTCTCTCTAATTATCTCTCTCTCTTTCTTTTTTTTCTCTCTCTCTCAGAGGACCTGAGCATTAGGACCATTCCTCAAGGCCTACCTGGCCTGATGACTCCTTGATGTCCCGAGTCCACCTGGCCGTGCTGCTTCTCCAGTTTCAACTGTTCTGCCTGTTTTATGAACATTTTAAAATCTTGTCCATGTTCTGTTATAATCTGCATCCGGCACAGCCAGAAGAGGACTGGCCACCCCTCATAGCCTGGTTCCTCTCTAGGTTTCTTCTTAGGTTTTGGCCTTTCTAGGGAGTTTTTCCTTGCCACTGTGCTTTTACACCTGCATTGCTTGCTGTTTGGGGTTTTAGGCTGGGTTTCTGTAGAGCACTCTGTGACATCAGCTGATTTATAAATACATTTGATTTGATTTTGATTTGATTTATACGCCCTAGCAGATGAACCTCTCGAAATTCAGCACAGTAGCGAGCACGTGCCTCCAGTCCTTTGTTTTCACCAGTGGTGGGATCTGTAGATTCCATCCCTGCTCCGGCAGTATCCTTGCTAAACAGCCTGGCGCTGAATTGTGTCTTCAGAGTGTCTTCGGAGTAGTTTAGTAAACATTTCAGGATAGCCCTACAGGGATAGGTGGCGCTGCTTTGAGTGATGAGGCGTTCACCCAAAGTCACATCCACTTGGGAGAAGATGGTCGCCATGGGGTAATTAATGAGACTCACTTTGGCATATTTTCCAATATTAGTACCATCTCTTTTGGTCACTTTGAGATGTAAATGTAATAAGGTGTTGTTGAGGTCCAAGTAGTTGTCACCCTGGCCTGGGATGAAAAATTCTATAGGTCCATTGACAGTAATGGCAGAGAGTGGGGCTATCTCCACATAACAGGACCGATCTATTGAAAATTGTGTTAAGGGGGCAGTGAAAAGATCGAGCTCTGTCTTTATAGCTTCAGAGGACATGCGGTGTAAAAGAGCCATGTTGCTTGTTCTTTTTTAGAAAATACTTCTCAGTAATCTTTTTGCAGTTTTTGGTCCGGACCTCCTCACGTCGCCTTTGACTTACTGTGTTTCTTTTAACGGTTAATCTGCACCTTTTAAGGGCAGGCATCCGCCTCATACCCGGAGGTCTCTTTTTCAGTCTTCAGGACAACAGCATAAGCCCCGAACCTTCTTGATGCTCAGGATCCGATGACGCCCGTCTAGTCATAGCATTGGCCACCACCTCACTTACTATATTTTTGGCCGCTGATTTTAAGTGTGGCTTGGCTATGCTGAGGCCTCTCTTCATAAACGGTAAAATCATCCTAAAGAGGTTACGAAATATACCTCCTATCCCCGAACCATACATGGTAGGGGCTCCATGATAACCGGGTAATCCATTATCCACTTGATCGACATAGTATGAGACGTATCTGGTAGGATCGAGATGGTGGTTGTGTGCCATAGCCATTTTTATTTATTTGTATTATAAAAAATAAATAAAAAAATTATATATATATACAGTGGGGCAAAACAGTATTTAGTCAGCCACCAATTGTGCAAGTTCTCCAACTTAAAAAGATGAGAGAGGCCTGTAATTTTCATCATAGGTACACTTCAACTATGACAGACGAAATGAGAAAAAGAAATCCAGAAAATCACATTGTAGGATTTTTAATTTATTTATTTGCAAATTATGGTGGAAAATAAGTATTTGGTCAATAACAAAAGTTTATCTCAATACTTTGTTATATACCCTTTGTTGGCAATGACAGAGGTCAAACGTTTTCTGTAAGTCTTCACACACTGTTGCTGGTATTTTGGCCCATTCCTCCATGCAGATCTCCTCTAGAGCAGTGATGTTTTGGGGCTGTCGCTGGGCAACACGGACTTTCAACTCCCTCCAAAGATTTTCTATGGGGTTGAGATCTGGAGACTGGCTAGGCCACTCCAGGACCTTGAAATGCTTCTTACGAAGCCACTCCTTCGTTGCCCGGGCGGTGTGTTTGGGATCATTGTCATGCTGAAAGACCCAGCCACGTTTCATCTTCAATGCCCTTGCTGATGGAAGGAGGTTTTCACTCAAAATCTCACAATACATGGCCCCATTCATTCTTTCCTTTACACGGATCAGTCGTCCTGGTCCCTTTGCAGAAAAACAGCCCCAAAGCATGATGTTTCCACCCCCATGCTTCACAGTAGGTATGGTGTTCTTTGGATGCAACTCAGCATTCTTTGTCCTCCAAACACGACGAGTTGAGTTTTTACCAAAAAGTTCTATTTTGGTTTCATCTGACCATATGACATTCTCCCAATCCTCATCTGGATCATCCAAATGCTCTCTAGCAAACTTCAGACGGGCCTGAACATGTACTGGCTTAAGCAGGGGACACGTCTGGCACTGCAGGATTTGAGTCCCTGGCGGCGTAGTGTGTTACTGATGGTAGGCTTTGTTACTTTGGTCCCAGCTCTCTGCAGGTCATTCACTAGGTCCCCGTGTGGTTCTGGGATTTTTGCTCACCGTTCTGGTGATCATTTTGACCCACGGGATGAGATCTTGCGTGGAGCCCCAGATCGAGGAAGATTATCAGTGGTCTTGTATGTCTTCCATTTCCTAATAATTGCTCCCACAGTTGATTTCTTCAAACCAAGCTGCTTACCTATTGCAGATTCAGTCTTCCCAACCTGGTGCAGGTCTACAATTTTGTTTCTGGTGTCCTTTGACAGCTCTTTGGTCTTGGCCATAGTGGAGTTTGGAGTGTGACTGTTTGAGGTTGTGGACAGGTGTCTTTTATACTGATAACAAGTTCAAACAGGTGCCATTAATACAGGTAACGAGTGGAGGACAGAGGAGCCTCTTAAAGAAGAAGTTACAGGTCTGTGAGAGCCAGAAATCTTGCTTGTTTGTATGTGACCAAATACTTATTTTCCACCATAATTTGCAAATAAATTCATTAAAAATCCTACAATGTGATTTTCTGGATTTCTTTTCCTCATTTTGTCTGTCATAGTTGAAGTGTACCTATGATGACAATTACAGGCCTCTCTCATCTTTTTAAGTGAGAGAACTTGCACAATTGGTGGCTGACTAAATACTTTTTTGCCCCACTTTATATATATATATATATATATATAATACTAATGATATATTAGATATGTAGAAAAGTTTTGACGGGTCTAAAGTGGAGTTTTACAATTGTTTTACCATAAGCAGAGTCCATATTTTCGTTTTGATCCGTTTTAAGCTCAACCAGAATGTTTCCGATATATTTCTTGCTCACAGGTACATAGTGTGGCTTGTCATAGTTAACAGTGACTACATCGCCATCCTTTCCATCTATATGAACGGTTCTCAGGAGAGGCACATAACTGTCTCCTACCCTTTGATAGGATATGATGTCGGTATACAGAAATATGTTGTAAAACCCTGCATGTATATCCGCAGGGAATGGGAATAATTTATCTTTCACATACGTCAATTTATTAGGGCTCATTCCCAAAATGTAGGCTAAATTATCAAAGGTCTTTATATCTTCCTCAGCAGCTCCTGAGATTTGTACGTGTTTGTGAATAGGGCTGTAGTTCAATAGTATTTCAATATTGTTCAGGGTTAGGAGGCTGTTCAACTCCGAGACGAGCCTCTCTACAGTTCTATAGAACCCTTTTTTTAATCTTTATCAACTTTGGGGGGTCCGAATTCGTCTTGCAACTAAAATCGCGGTCCTTATCCTTGATATTATACCAACTGCGGGGGTATGTAGTCTCGCTGAGACCTACTTCCCAGGCCTCTGATAACTCTATAGGCTTTGGAAAATTGGTTGTGTCATTTGAACTTTGGTTATTCCTATATATATGTGCAGACGCATTACTGGGGAGAGTCAGGTAAAATCCAGCGTGTTCCATGATGCACTCCTGTGTACACTCGAATTATGTTGTTTTTATCCTGCCTGAGGGTTTAAGTTAACCCCCGCGGCCTCCACCACATCGTCCTCTAATACCCAACTGTTGAACTTTTGCGGCCAGTTTTTCCAACAGACCAACACCCATTTTTTTTTACACTTTTTCTCTCTTTTGATGCAGAATCTCCTCCACGTGAAAGACTTTGTCTTTACCCATCTTCACCTTCTGGAGTTCCTTCTCATAAAAGGAGCCCTCTATAAGCTCCCCATCATACTATTTTAACTTGTAGACAGGGGGTATGCGTGGTAGACATTCGGTAACTGTGAACAGCTCATCGCTGTAACCTTGCTCATATTTTTTGTAAAAAACACCCCTCAACTTAGATATACGTAAGTCCCCCACTGTGAATTTAAAATCAACAAACCATATAGATTTTTAAAGACTTGAAAATAATTTTCAGAAGAGACCTCGAAGGGCTTCATCCGTATACTTTTATGGTAGCTGTGGTTATAACCCTTTACTAAATCTTGAACTATATCCAGATATCTGTGCGTGTTGTGAGCCGTAAAGTATTTCCATAATCGTTCTTTCAGAGTTCTGTTAAAGCGCTCAACAACTGAAGCTTTCAAATCCGAACCTGTAGCAAAATGTACGATATTGTGCTTCTTCATGAGTTCCTGAAAAGCATTATTAAAAAATGATTTACCGCCATCCGTCTGAACTTTCTTGGGTGCTCCACCTTTCTTCAAGATAGAGTCAAAGGCCCGAGTCACCTCTGCCCCACTCTTATTTTTTAAGACCCTTACAAATGCCATTTTAGAGAAAATATCTATAACTGTTAGCATGTATCGATTTTTATCGGCAAGGGCCTGCATGTCACATAGATCCGTCTGAAACTGGGACCGGGGGTGAAAAGAAAAAACTCTATTTCATGGAAATTGTTTTCGCACATGTTTATGCAGAGTGTAAGCATCCTGCTCTGCTAACCATTCATTCACTTGAGAATCGCCTAACCTGCTACCTGTTTCTTCGGCTATAGCTCTCTGGAACCTCTCCTTCCCCCCATAAGACCCTGGGTTAAAGGGGGTATAATAAATGTTTCTCATCATCTGCTCCGCCATCCTTCTTGCCTCTCTGATGAACAATAACATAATTTCAAATAACGAGATCATTTCATTTTTTTTTTGCTTTTTTTAATTTTTTTTTCTCCAAGTATTAGGTCTCCATACAATTCAGGATACGTTTTCTCAATGATCAATGCATGTAAGATTTGGTATACCAGGGTTACATTTACAGGCTTATATCGTTGAATTTTTTAAGACACATACATCCGTTATATAAGTATATAAACAACAAATATGATACATGTTACAATTAAATGAGGATTCAAACAAATAAAGTAAAATCTTAGACAAGGCTGTTTCTAGTTCTTTGGAATCATCCCCAAGACGGGCTACCAGTTGTGACCACTGTAGAGTCTCCCCCGTATGTCTTACGTGACTCATGATTTGTTCCATTTTTTTTTTTTGCTAGAGGTGTCGAGGGTGATGCCAGGGGGGCGTAGAGAGGAGGACTGTGAAGCATAGAGTCCTCAGGGTCTGGCACCCATAACGTATTGGAGTCCTGACATGGGATATGAATATCCATGGTACAGTATATGATGAAATTAAGAACCAGAGGCCTTGTTGAACCACTCCTATGGCATCAGGGCATGGTTATTTGAACAGCCGCGTACTTAGTTTTCTTCAGAGGATGACTGTTCTGTAGATGAACCTTCTTGTGGTTCCTTTGAATCATAATCCTTAGGATTCATATATATTATGCACTTCCTTAGCTGAACAATACTCTGTCAGCGTTGGCTCTGTACAAAAAGAGCATCCAATGCCTCAAACATTCTCAATTCCATCATATCCCAACTTTTAAACGGAATACGCATATACAACTTAAAATCCAGAGTTGGTCCCGCATCACGGTTGTTGCCTTTGCAGGTTTTCTCGCTGTCGATATAGAACTGCAAGCACCCATACGGAAGTCCATTCTTTCTTTGTATTTTCACCTTATGGAAAGTTCTTCCTGAGGAGTCCTGCTCAACTCCCCAATGGGTCTCATAGCCCGTGAGCAAGCTATAACCCTTTGTGATAACTCTCAGTTCGGGGCACACCACCTTGCGAAACACTTGCCAGTCTTCAAGCCTGTAGTCCACTCCTAAAGTCTGGTCTGTATATTCTTCTCCTTCGGCTATGGTATAGAACTTCACACTACAGGCCGGGTAATCAAACAGATAACCACATATTTGTCCATTAGACATCAACAATTGATCTTTCAGCTCAGTTGCGGGAGGTATTTGGGATCTATACATATTTAGAAAACGCTTTTTTGGCGCATCGTATATTGTTGCTTTATACGCAGTCCTTTCTCTATGTTTTAACTGAGGTCCTGCTTCAGTTGTTACGGTCATCACGTGTGTGTCGGTGATCACAAAATCCATGTTTAATTTCTATAGTGTTCTGGGGTTTATCTCTGAGTTAGCGGGTAGCGTCCAGAACTACTTATAGTGCGGCTGCCTAATACCCCGGACAATTACTGTTTCAGAAACACATTCCCCAGTTCAAAGAGGTCACTTCAATCACCTTGACAGCTTTAATGCAAACACAGGCATATCTTCAAAATATCTACAGGGACCATAAAATACACAAGCATCACTTCAAAGGGACATATCTACAGGACCATAAAACTACAAACGCATCACTTCAAAGGGACAGATGTACATATAGGGTCATACAAACCCCTCCCCCCATGGGAACTTCCGGACCGGATGTACACCCCCCGGGGGCCATAAAAAAGCCATCAATCACACGTTTGACCGATGCCGTCTACTTTATTCTCTCTGGCATGAGACGAGGGCGGACACCTTCTCACGGTCCGAAGGAGCCGGGTGGAGTCAGGCGCAGGAGAGCAGAGATAGTGAAACGAAAGCACTTTACTATGGCACAGTACAAACTGAACGCAAATAGCGTTACAAAAACAAATGCCTACAGGGAAAATTGAGTCAGCACAAAGTACAAAATACCAGTCTGGCATAAACCAGCAGGAAACGTGCCACTGACAAATAAACAATCACACACACAGACATGGGGGAAGGGTTAAATACATGACAAGTAATGAGGGAATGACAACTAGGTGTGTGGGGAAAGAAGACAAAACAAATGGAAAAGTGGATCTGTGATGGCTAGAAGACCGGTGACGTCGACCGCCGAACACCACCCGAACAAGGAGAGGCACCGACTTCGGCGGAAGTCGTGACAGCATGCCATATTTTGGGGAAAAAAAGCATTTGTTAAAGGTGCAATGCAAATACAATTAGATATATTTTTATATATCCTTATAGCGACAACGTTGGAGCTTTACTGTATATTTTCTTTTGATATCATGGCTAAATCTTAAATATGCTGTTGCTTTCTCACCTGCAAATGTTGCCAGTCATGTAGGCCTACGTGGCCCTGAGCGGGGGGTGGGGGGTTAAGTTAGTAGCAAGGTAGGCTATAGCCTCCTGATGAGCCAATCTTTTGGTTTCATTTCTTAACAGAGGAATAAAATAAAAAAAAATGTATTTAACAGCATTGGTCACGCATCGTGAACCATCTAATCCATCATTGTATCTTTTGTCAAAGCTGTCATCCATGAATGTCAAGATTCTTAACAGGAGCAAACAATATATTGTTAGTCATCGTAGATACATTTCCATCTTATTTACCTGGCTGTAGTACATACGGTTTCAAAGTCGATTTGTGACGTGCACAGGACACAGCCAGTGTAAAACCCTAGCTCTTTCCCAACCATGCAGTACAGGGTCAGTGCCAGTATCATAGATCCAATGTGCAGAGAGACTGGAGTGGGTGAACTGTATGTACATGTAGGCAGGGGTACAAAAAAAGTGACTGGTAGCAGGATAAGTAATAGTAGTAATCAGCGTTGCAGCAACGTTGGGTTGGTGTGTGCATGGTGATTAGTGTATGTGTGTCTGTATGTGAGTGAACACTAAGAAGCAATGAATGCTAAGACTACTACTCCTATTAATCAGCCTTGACCCATCATCCTCCACCCTCTTCATTGTCTCACCATATGACACCTTCTGTTTTACTCTGACCCTGGCAACCCCTGGCAGTTTCTGATCCCCAGCGATATGGGCACCACCACAATTGACACACACATTTTTTCTTTGTCCCATGTTCTCCTGTACACTTCTCACATCTCTGAATCTCCCTCCTACACACTGCTGCAACCTGACCAGAAGCTATATATGTAGGGATTGCGTAACTGGATGCAGAGAAGTCAGGCACAGGTGAGCAAAACTGGGTAATAAACTTAGTCGTTTAATAAACAACCCAACGGTTCAACAACACGAGAGTACATGGGCACAAAATAGCCCGTATCGCACCAGTACATAAAGTGCACAAGCACTACAATGAACAATCCCACACAAAGACATGGGGGAGAACAGAGGGTTAAATACAACACATGTAATGAGGGAATTGAAACCAGGTGTGGAAAACACAGACAAAACTATTGGAAAATGAAAAGTGGATCGGTGATGGCTAGAACACCGGTGACGTCGAACGCCGAACACCACCCAAACAAGAAGAGACAACGACTTCGGCGGTGTGACAATATACATATAATATTGTGTATAGACAGTATATGAATAGAAAAGGTGTGTACAGCAGCAGTTATATAGGATTAGCCACAATGACTAGAATACAGTATATTCATATACAGTGGATAAAACATTATGTAAACATTATTCAAATTCCCAGTGTTCAATGACTTGAGTACAGTATATACAGTGCATTTGGAAAGTATTGAGACCGCTTGACTTTTTCCACATTTTGTTATGTTACAGCCTTATTCTAAAATGGATTAAATAGTTTTTCCTCCTCATCAATCTACACACAATAACTGATAATTGTCAGGTTCGCTCCTGTGCTCAACATCACCGGTCTACTAACTACCAGTCCTGGCAACCCATCTTTATGCATACCTGGCAACCATCATTACGCACTCCTGTGTCTCATCAACATCAGTCACACCTGGACTTCATTACTCCTTTGATTACTTACACTTTATATAGCACTCTTTTGTTATCAGTCATCAAGTAGTATTGTTTGTGTCCTTGTCAAACATGATCTTACTTTCATATTGTCCGAGATTCCTAAAGATTGGAAAGCTGCCGCGGTCATCCCTGTCTTCAAATGGGGTGACACTCTAGACCCAAACTGTTACAGACCTATATCCATCCTGCCCTGCCTTTCCAAAGTCTTCGAAAGCCAAGTTAACAAACAGATCACTGACCATTTCGAATCCCACCGTACCTTCTCCGCTGTGCAATCCGGTTTCCGAGCTGGTCACGGGTGCACCTCAGCCACGCTCAAGGTACAAACGATATCATAATCGCCATCGTCCTCAGAGCATACGGACATATCCAATCAATCCCTATCCCAGTCTGCTTCAAGAGGGCCCCCATTGTTCCTGTTCCCAAGGAAGCTAAGGTAATTGAGCTAAACAACTATCACCCAGTAGAACTCACTTCCGTCATCATGAAGTGCTTTGAGAGACTAGTCAAGGATCATATCTCCTTCACCCAACCTGACACCCTAGACCCACTCCAATTTGCTTACCGCCCCAATAGGTCCTCAGACAACGCAATCGCATTCACACTGCACACTGCTCTAACCATCTGGACAAGAGGAATACCTATGTAAGAATGCTGCTCATCGATTACACTTCAGCATTTAATAAGCATACTTCCTATGTTGTGTCAAAAATGCTTAAGGACAACAAAGTCAAGGTATTAGAGTGGACATCACAAAGCCCTGACTTCAATCCTTTAGAAGATTTGTGGGCAGGACTGAAAAAGCATGTGTGAGCAAGGAGGCCTACAAACCTGACTCAGTTACACCTGCTCTGTCAGGAGGAATGGGCCAAATTCACCCAACTTATTGTGGGAAGCTTGTGTAAGGCTACCTGAAACGTTTGAACCAAGTTAACCAATTTCAAAGCAGTGCAACCAAATACTTATTGAGCGTATGTAAACTTCTGACACACTGGGAATGTGATGAAAGAAATAAAAGCTGAAATAAATCATTCATCATTATCATCATTATTCTGACATGTCATATTCTTAAAATAAAGTGGTGATCCTAATTGACCTAAAACAGGGAATTTTTACTTGGATTAAATATCAGGAATTGTGAAACTGAGATTAAATGTATTTGGCTAAGGTGAATGTAAACTTTCGACTTCAACTGTATTTGTATAGTGAAGCTACAATGTTTAATTTGCCTCTGTACTCCAGCATTTTTCGATATATGAACAAATGTTTTTTATTAGGTGACCGTAGAGAATGTAAGTATTTATTTTAGTTTTTTTTTTCTAGTGGTGGGCACCAATATTGATATTCGATATGATATTGATAGCCACCCTTTGCCTTGATGACAGCTTTGCACACTCTTGGCATTCTCTCAACCAGCGTAGGTAGGTAGGTAGTGGTGGTATAAAGAAGATAGCCCTATTTGGTCATCTGGAATGCATTTCAATTAACAGGTGTGCCTTGTTCAAAGTTAATTTGTGGAATTTCTTTCCTTCTGAATGTGTTTGAGCCAATCAGTTGTGTTGTGACAAGGTAGGGGTGGTATAGAACAGCACAAATATGCAAAGAGAAATGACAGTCCCATTATCACTTTTAGACATGAATGTCAGCCAATTCAGATTTTTTTTATCTTAACCAGCATGTCTACCACAGCATTGTGCAGCGATATGCCATCCTATCTGGTTTGCGCTTAGTGGGACAATCATTTGATTTTCAACAGGACAATGACCCAACAAAACTTCAGGCTGTGTAGGAGCTTATTTGGGTTGAGGTCACCCGACCTCAACCCAATTGAGATGGATTGGGAGTTGGACTGCAGGGTGAAGCTAAAGCAGCCAACAAATGCTCCGCATATGTGGGAACTCCTTCAAGACGGTTGAAAAAGCATTCCTGGTGAAGCTGGTTGAGAGAATCATAATAGTGTGCAAAGCTGTCGTTAAGGCAAAGGGTGGCTACTTTGAGGAATCTAAAATGTAAAATACGTTTTGATTTGTTTAACACTTTTCTGGTTACTACATGATCCCAAATGTGCTGGTTACTACATGATCCCAAATGTGCTATTTCATAATGTGATGCCGTCACTATTATTCTGCAATGTAGAAAATAGTAAAATAAAGAAAAACCCTTGAATGAGTAGATGTGTCCAAACGTTTGACTGGTACTGTATAGTCGTGGCCAAAAGTTTTGAGAATGACACAAATATTAATTTTCACAAAGTCTGCTGCCTCAGTTTGTATGATGGCAATTTGCATATACTCCAGAATGTCATGAAGAGTCCCTCTTTGCCATGCAAATGAACTGAATCCCCCCAAAAACATTTCCACCGCATTTCAGCCCTGCCACAAAAGGACCAGCTGACATCATGTCAGTGATTCTCTCGTTAACACAGGTGTGAGTGTTGACAAGGACAAGGCTGGAGATCACTCTGTCATGCTGATTGAGTTCGAATAACAAACTGGAAGCTTCAAAAAGGAGGGTGGTGCTTGGAATCATTGTTCATCCTCTGTCAACGATGGTTACCTGCAAGGAAACACGTGCCGTCATCATTGCTTTGCACAAAAAGCGCTTCACAGGCAAGGACATTGCTGCTAGTAAGATTGCACTTAAATCAACCATTTATCGGATCATCAAGAAATTCAAGGAGAGCGGTTGTTGTGAAGAAGGCTTCAGGGCGCCCGAAAAAGTCCAGCAAGCGCCAGGACCATCTCCTAAAGTTGATTCAGCTGCGGGATCGGGGCACCACCAGTACAGAGCTTGCTCAGGAATGGCAGCAGGCAGGTGTGAGTGCATCTGCACACACAGTGAGGTGAAGACTTTTGGAGGATGGCCTGGTGTCAAGAAGGGCAGCAAAGAAGACACTTCTCTCCAGGAAAAACATCAGGGACAGACTGATATTCTGCAAAAGGTACAGGGATTGGACTGCTGAGGACTGGGGTAAAGTCATTTTCTCTGATGAATCCCCTTTCCGATAGTTTGGGGCATCCGGAAAAAAGCTTGTCCGGAGAAGACAAGGTGAGCGCTACCATCAGTCCTGTGCCATGCCAACAGTAAAGCATCCTGAGACCATTCATGTGTGGGGTTGCTTCTCAGCCAAGGGAGTGGGCTCACTTACAATTTTGCCTAAGAACACAGCCATGAATAAAGAATGGTACCAACACATCCTCCGAGAGCAACTTCTCCCAACCATCCAGGAACAGTTTGGTGACAAACAATGCCTTTTCCAGCATGATGGAGCACCTTGCCATAAGGCAAAAGTGATAACTAAGTGGCTTGGGGAACAAAACATTGATATTTTGGGTCCATGACCAGGAAACTCACCAGACCTTAATCCCATTGAGAACTTGTGGTCAATCCTCAAGAGGCACCTGGACAAGCAAAAACCCACAAGTTCTGACAAACTCCAAGCATTGACTATGCAAGAATGGGCTGCCATCAGTCAGGATGTGGCCCAGAAGTTAATTGACAGCATGCCAGGGCGGATTGCAGAGGTCTTGAAGAAGACTGCAAATATTGACTCTTTGCATTAACTTTATGTAATTGTCAATAAAAGCCTTTGACACTTACGAAATGCTTGTAATTATACTTCAGTATTCCATAGTAACATCTGACAAAAATATCTAAAGACACTGAAGCAGCAAACTTTGTGAAAATTTAAATTTGTGTCGTGGCCAAAAGTTTTGAGAATGACACGACTGTATAGGAGCAAGGCATATTTGTAATATAGTTTTTTTCTTCCAGTTAATCTACACTATTCTGCATTTAAAAAATGCATACATTACTGAATGTACAAATCCCTCTCACAGACCCTTAACTTAGCACCTTTTTTTCCTGAAGAGTGTATGCTTTCTAGAACCTAAAAGGGTTATTTGGCTGTCCCCATAGGAGAACCCTTTGAAGAACCATTTTTGGTTCCATGTAGAACCCTTTCCACAGAGGACTCTACATGTAATCCAAAAAGGGTTCTACCTGGAACAAAAAAGGGTTGTACCTAGTCCCCCAAAAAAATTCTCTTATGGGGACAGGTGAAGAACCATTTCGGAACCCTTTTTTCTAAGAGTGTACCTAATTGCCTGCTGATGGCCCATCAACTGTGGAAGTTGTATTCAAACCGGTTAGGTAGGTATCTGCTACCAGAACATTCAGAGACATACTGTATGCCTAGTGCCAGCTATCTGGATAAAAGAACGTATTTTCAAATTTCCCCTAATATGACATACCCAAATCAAACTGCCTGTAGCTCAGGCCCTGAAGCAAGGATATGCATATTCTTGGTACCATTTGAAAGGAAACACTTTTAAGTTTGTGGAAATATGAAAGGAATGTAGGAGAATATAACACAACAGATCTGGTAAAAGAACCAACCGTTCTTTTGTATTTCTTTTTGTACCATCATCTGTGAAATGCAAGAGAAAGGCTGTAATGTATTATTCCAGCCCATGTGCAATTTATATTGTGGCCACTAGATGGAAGAAGTGCATGTACAAAGTTTTAGATGGATCCAATGAACCATTGCATTTTGGTTAAAAATGTTGTATCAAGACTGCCCAAATATGCATAATTTGTTTATTATCCTAATGGCTAGGTATTGCATTTCGAGTGGATCACGAGCAGAGTGGTTTTGGGGGTGTTATGCACTTCCTCATTCAAACAACTAGCAACATCTTAAAGCTCAAACCACGTTTTATATGAGAATTAATATTATTATGTGGCTGTCATTGTTAATGTCTGGTTGATAATTACTATCAAAATGCACCAAAATAATTTAAATCAACCAGTGTTTGCAGCATGGTACAACGCAGCACATTACTCTTCAAATGTCACAAAATAATGTTTAAATCAACTGGTGGTTGCCGCATGATACAACGTAACAAACAAGAGTGAGGCTTTAAGCTCTTAAGAAAAAAGGAAATCTCATATTTTGGGGCTACAGGGCTTTACAGGAAGTGCTCGTGCTTGGTTTTCAACCTCTATGTCTATTCCCTCCAGCAACTACTGCTATTGTAGCCATCATTTCAACGACTGGCCCTTCATCAACCACTGGTGAGCTTACATTAAGTCCAATAAGTGATTTTATCCACTTCTCAATCCTCTCTGACTGACTGAATTGTAACCATCTCTATTCTTAATCATATAGTATGTTATACAGTATATGTAGCCTGGCGAAAGTATATCCCCACACAGGACACAAAAAGAACTTTGGGGTTGTTTATTCTGAAAGCTCTCCCAGCCACGCTCAAGGTAATTGCCATCGACAAAAGACAATACTGTGCAGCCGTATTCATTGACCTGGCCAAGGCTTTCGACTCTGTCAATCACCGCATTCTTATCGGCAGACTCAATAGCCTTGGTTTCTAAAATGACTGCCTCGCCTGGTTCTCCAACTACTTCTCAGATAGAGGTCAGTGTGCCAAATCGGAGGGCCTGTTGTCCGGACCTCTGGCCGTCTCTATGGGGGTGCCACCGGTGTTCAATTCTCGGGCCGACTCTTTTCTCTGTATACATCAATCATGTCGCTCTTGCGCTGGTGATTCTCTGATCAACCTATATGCAGACAACACCATTCTGTAGACTTCTGGCCCTTCTTTGGACACTGTGTTAACTAACCTCCAGACGAGCTTCAATGCCATACAACTCTCCTTCCATGGCCTCCAACTGTTTTTAAAAGCCAGTAAAACTAAATGCATGCTCTTCAACCGATCGCTGCCCGCACGTGCCCGCCCGCCTAGCATCACTACTCTGGACGGTTCTGACTTAGAATATGTGGGCAACTACAAATACAGTGAGGGAAAAAAGTATTTGATCCCCTGCTGGTTTTGTACGTTTGCCCACTGACAAAGAAATTATCAGTCTATAATTTTAATGGTAGGTTTATTTAAACAGTGAGAGACAGAATAACAACAAAAAAATCCAGAAAAACGCATGTGAAAAATTGATTTAGCATTTTAATGAGGGAAATAAGTATTTGACCCCCTCTCAATCAGAAAGATTTCTGGCTCCCAGGTGTCTTTTATACAGGTAACGACCTGAGATTAGGAGCACACTCTTAAAGGGAGTGCTCCTAATCTCAGTTTGTTACCTGTATAAAAGACACCTGTTCACAGAAGCAATCAAAATCAGATTCCAAACTCTCCACCATGGCCAAGACCAAAGAGCTCTCCAAGGATGTCAGGGACAAGATTGTAGACCTACACAAGGCTGGAATGGGCTACAAGACCATCGCCAAGCAGCTTGGTGAGAAGGTGACAACAGTTGGTGTGATTATTCGCAAATGGAAGAAACACAAAAGAACTGTCAATCTCCCTTGGCCTGGGGCTCCATGCAAGATCTCACCTCGGGGAGTTGCAATGATCATGAGAACGGTGAGGAATCAGCCCAGAACTACACGGGAGGATCTTGTCAATGATCTCAAGGCAGCTGGGACCATAGTCACCAAGAAAACAATTGGTAACACACTACGCCATGAAGGACTGAAATCCTGCAGCGCCCACAAAGTCCCCCTGCTCAAGAAAGCACATATACATGCACGTCTGAAGTTTGCCAATGAACATCTGAATGATTCAGAGGACAACTGGGTGAAAGTGTTGTGGTCAGATGAGACCAAAATGGAGCTCTTTGGTATCAACTCAACTCGCCGTGTTTGGAGGAGGAGGAATGCTGCCTATGACTCCAAGAACACCATCCCCACCGTCAAACATGGAGGTGGAAACATTGTGCTTTGGGGGTGTTTTTCTGCTAAGGGGACAGGAAAACTTCACCTCATCAGAGGGACGATGGATGGGGCCATGTACCGTCAAATCTTGGGTGAGAACCTCCTTCCCTCAGCCAGGGCATTGAAAATGGGTCGTGGATGGGTATTCCAGCATGACACTGACCCAAAACACACGGCCAAGGCAACAAAGGAGTGGCTCAAGAAGAAGCACATTAAGGTCCTGGAGTGGCCTAGCCAGTCTCCAGACCTTAATCCCATAGAAAATCTGTGGAGGGAGCTGAAGGTTCGAGTTGCCAAACGTCAGCCTCGAAACCTTAATGACTTGGAGAAGATCTGCAAAGAGGAGTGGGACAAAATCCCTCCTGAGATGTGTGCAAACCTGGTGGCCATCTACAAGAAACGTCTGACCTCTGTGATTGCCAACAAGGGTTTTGCCACCAAGTACTAAGTCATGTTTTGCAGAGGGGACAAATACTTATTTCCCTCATTAAAATGCTAATCAATTTATAAAAAATTTGACATGTGTTTTTCTGGATTTTTTTGTTGTTATTCTGTCTCTCACTGTTCAAATAAACCTACCATTAAAATTATAGACTGATCATTTCTTTGTCAGTGGGCAAACGTACAAAATCAGCAGGGGATCAAATACTTTTTTCCCTCACTGTATTTCAATGCCTACCTTCAAACTCAGTGCCTCTTTGCTTGACATCATGGGAAAATCTAAAGAAATCAGCCGTCAGAAGAAAGTCTGGTTCATCCTTGGGAGCAATTTCCAAAAACCTGAAGGTACCATGTTCAACTGTACAAACAATAGTATGCAAGTATAAACACCATGAGTCGTCATACCGCTCAGGAAGGAGATGCATTCTGTCTCCTAGAGATGAACATATGTTGGTGCGAAAAGTGCAAATCTACCCCAGAACAACAGCAAAGGACCCTGTGAAGTTGCTGGAGGAAACAGGTACAAAAGTACCTATATCTACAGTAAAACAAGTCCTATATCGACATAACTGGAAAGGCCGCTCAGCAAGGAAGAAGCCACTTGTCCAAAACCGCCATTGAAAAACCAGACTACGGTTTGCAACTGCACATGGGGACACAGATTGAACATTTTGGAGAAATGTCCTCTGGTCTGATAAAACAAAAAAATAGAACTGTTTGGCCATAATGACCATCGTTATGTTTGGAGGAAAAAGGGGGAGGCTTGCAAGCCGAAGAATACCATCCCAACCGTGAAGCATGGGCGTGGCAGCATCATGTTGTGGTGGTGCTTTGCTGCAGGAGGGATAAACACAAATAGATGGTTTCATGAGGAAGGGATTATTATGTGGATATATTGAAGCAACATCTCAAGACATCAGTCAGGAAGTTAAAGCTTGGTCGCAAATGGGTCTTCCAAATGAACAATGACCCCAAGCATACTTCCAAAGTTGAGGCAAAATGGCTTAAGGACAATAAAGTCAAGGTATTGGAGTGGCCATCACAAAGTCCTGACCTCAATCCTATAGAACATTTGTGGGCAGAACTGAAAAAGCTTGTGCGAGCAAGGAGGCCTACAAACCTGGCTCAGTTACACCTGCTCTGTCAGGAGGAGTGGGCCAAAATTCACCCAACTTATTGTGGGAAGCTTGACCCAAGTTAAATATTTTAAAGGAAATGATACCAAATAGTAATTGAGTGTATTTAAACTTCTGACCCACTGGGAATGTGATGAAAGAAATAAAAGCTGAAATAAATCATTTTCTCTACTATTATTCTGACATTTCACATTCTTAAAATAAAGTGGTGATCCTAACTGACCTAAGACAGGGTTAAATGTCAGGAATTGTGAAAAACTGAGTTTAAATGTGTTTGGCTAAGGTGTATGTAAACTTTCGACTTCAACCGTAGGTATTCAGACCCTTTGCTATGAGACTCATAATTGAGCTCAGGTGCATCCTAGTTTCCATTGATCATCCTTGAGATGTTTCTAAAAATGTTATACATTTTAAAATAAGGCTGTAACGTAACAAAATGTTGAAAATTGAAGGGGTCTGAATACTTCCGCATGCACTGTAAGTAGACTTACAGGTTGCTGTACCTTGCTTTGATATGATTTAAACATATTTCTTGGGCGGATATTTCTTTGGGGAAAACAGCTAACTGCCTACTATTCTACATTTTTTTGCCATGTGGCCAAGAGAAGAATGTGCAGTTTGATAGCTGATATCCTGCAATTCTACACATTTTGCCATGGGGCAGAGAGTAAATGTTGATATGGCTGAGAGAAGATTTAGCAGATTTATAGCTGATTCCAATTTTGTTAATTTACTGTAATTATATATTTTTTGCCATGGCTTATGAGATATCCATATGCTATCCATGGGCAGCGGCTGTGGGGATGTATGGTATGCCAGATGCACACACTCACCAAGTCTGTTCGGGAACATGCGCTTTATCTGAATCACTGGCATTAGGATATTGTTGGTGAGGATACTATCCCTCCATAATCAGGTTATTTTCTAAAGTTGAACTCAAGTGTCACGAGGAACACAAACCATGGTAGATTAAAAATGTTTCTAATATCTAGGGCCTCCTGAGTGGCGCAGCGGTCTAACACCCTGCATAACAGTTCTGTGTTGCAATATTCACCTCTCCCGCATCCGTACAGGAGTTGCAGCAATGGGAGAAGAATGTAACTACCATTTGGGGTAATAAAAAAAAAATCATCTTATCTCAGTTACAATTGCCTCATTAATTTATCGTACTAAATATGGTTTCTTATCAAACACTGTTTTTACTGGTGTAGCATGTAAGACTTTGCCACATTCAATACTGGGGAAAATTTAGATTTAAACACATTCATACAAGATTGTTTGAAGAACAAATGTACTGTACGTGTACGGTATAGCACTGTACAGTGACATCCCAAATTATTGTCACCCTTGATAAATACTGGGCTATATTATATGCTCAAAATAATTGCTAAATTAGATTATTTTAAACTAATACAATTCCTAAAAAAAATAGATTTTGTTTAACAAATTATATATATTTTTTTTTATTCTAAAAATTAGATTTATAAATGATTGGCACCCTTGTTTTCCATACCCCTTCCCCTTGCGAGGATAACGGCACTGAGCCTTTTTCAAAAATGTTTTATAAGATTGGTAAACACATTGGGAGTGATCTTAGACCATTCTTTCATACAGAATATTTTCAGATCCTTGATATCCTTCGGCCTACACATATGGACTGCCCTCTTCAATTCAAACCACAGGTTTTTAATGGGGTTCAGGTCCAGAGACTGAGATGGCCATTGCAAAAGTTTGATTTTTGTGGTCAATTAAGCATTTCTTTGTAGATTTTGATGGTTGCTTGGGGTCATTGTCTTGCTGGAAGATCCACTTGCGGCCATGTTTCAGCCTCCTGGCAGAGGCATCCGGATAAAATGTCCTGGTACTTGGTAGTTTTTGATGCCGCTGACTTTAAAGGGATACTTCAGTATTTTGGCAATGAAGCCCTTTATCTACTCCCAGAGTCAGATGAACTCGTGGATACCATTTTTGTCTTGTGCTAGTAGATACCATAGACTTCCAGTCATTGCGCAAACGCTAGTTAGAATTGTCTCGCAAAGCTACCTCTAACTTCCTTCTTACTGTATGCAGAGTCATAAGACTTCAGCCACCCAAGTCGTAGACTGTTCTCTCTGCCCTGAACAGCTTCTACCCACAAGCCATAGACTGCTAAATTGTTAGTTAAATAGTTAGTCTGGATAGCTATTGGTTATCTGCATGGACCCTTTTTGCAATAACTCTTTTGACTCTGCGGTTAGGGGCACAACTTTCACTGGGGACTGGGGGGATCCCCTCCACATTATGAAAATGCATTTTTGTCCCCCCCCAGTTTTATTATTGGAATGCAAGCAATGCAATTGTGTGCTTTAGGACCATGTGGATGCCTCCGAGCGGTCGGGTAGGCTGTTTGGAGTGTTTCTGACTAAAAAATAAAAGTTGCACCCCTGGCTGCGGTTACTGTTTTTTTTGTATTCTATCCTGTTGACTGGTCACTTTATTCCTACCTACAGTATATGTACATATCCACCTCAATTACCACCTACCCCTACCCATTAACTTGGTACTGGTACCCAGTGTATACAGCCAAGTTAGCGTTACTTATTGTGTATTTATTCCTTGTCTTATTTGTTTCTCTCTGCATTGGTGGGAAGTAAGCATTTCACTGTTAATCTACGTGTTGTTTACAAAGAATGTGTCAAATAACATTTGATTTGAAAAATGGTATCCATTAATCTGACTCTGGAGAAGTAGGTAAAAGGCTTCATTTCCAAAATCCCAAATGATTCCTTTAACAAGGGCACCAGGTCCAGTGGACTTAAAACAACCCCATAACAAATATCCACCACCATATTTTACAGTAGGTATGATGTCAAATGGCACGTTGTGTTAGCTATTTCTGATCAATTTGATGTTAATTTTCTTTCAAAAACCAGGACATTTCTAAGTGACCCCAAACTTTTGAGGGGTAGTTGGGGTTTTTTGTGCTATTTGTATGTACCCATTGTCAGATTTTTGAAAGTCAGCAACCATGTGTCTTTTCGTTTGTGAATTCTTTGCCTTTTCCCGTGGTGAAGGATGACAACGGAATATTACCTTATTTTTATACTCCAATGAAGGGCATAAAGAAAGAGTTTAATTAAAAAATGTAATATGTTAAGATGCAGATTTACTTTTGTTTGATTTTATTTATGAGAATCTTTAGGTGTGCCAATAATTTTGAAACCTACCTTTGAAAGAAAAAAAGTATTACTTAAACAAAATCTCTTTCTCTGAGCATACAATATAGCTCAGTACTGTATTTGTTTTATATATTTTATGCAGTCTTTTTTGCTCATCTTTATCAATGGTGCCAATAATTATGGATGTGACTGTATGGACAGTAAGCAGGTTTTATATCAGTAAGTACTGTCAAAAACATTTAGTTCATTTGAGAGTATACTAATAGGTTGATTAAAAAACACACACAACAGTATCTCATGATTTAAAAATATAATATTTAATGGTCAACAGTCAAATCAAGGCTTATCATTCACAATATCTTATACTGTATTATTCATTTTAACTGACAATGCTATCGTGGCACTATCTAAATTCATCTACAATTTTTTTAAATCAAACCGCAGCCCATAAATTCAGAAAATCCTTGACTAGTCTCCTTATAATGCAGTTTAAACAATGAAACACATTCAAGAGTTACACTGAAATAGCTACTGCCAATTAACACCCTTCTCATCCCAAAAAGCAAAACACTGATCAAACAAAGAGCATATTCAATCCGTCATTATTAGCCAAGCTCATACTGGGCAGTGAAAGCCATTCTAATTACCCACATGTCCTTTTTAACTGTACGCTCCAATACAAACAGGTTGTTTAGTTGTACAGATGTAGGATCATATGATCAATTAATTATAATCCACATAATAATTCACATTTCCTGTTGCTGCAGAATAATTTTCCTTCTGTAGCAAACTGGCTCAAATTAAGATCCCCCTATATATCTAGGTATGAATTTTACTTAATTGCAGCTTCATGTTGACTCTATTTGACAACACTATCATTCCAAACGCAAATGTTTTCTTCTGCGCTTCAGTTGTTTTCTTGTGAGACTGTGGTTTCCTGTCAAATACAAATGTGCAGTAAGTTAGGCCATAGCACAAAGCATGATGATACTCACCAAAACAGAAATATGAGAGGAATGCAGCACTAATATTCAAAACCTGTATTGGCCATTTGAGAATCAACCAAACACAAAAACAACAATACGAAAACAAATCATTGAGGGGAGAAGTGTTGAGGTCCATACTCTTATCTTATCCAACATACTAGCGGTGTTGTAATATGCAGGCCAGAAGTGGCTTGGTCAAGATAAACTTAAGCAATTTGCGGATTTCAGATAAGCTCCCTGCTGTTGGCAAAGCAGCCAGCCAATCTGAACATTACATGCAGGCTTCCACATACTCAGTAGATTAAAAGATATAGCTGTGTGGAACACGGTCTCCCAGTTACACATCTATCAGCCTGTGGGAAAAAAATCCTTGAATTCTTAACCAAAACACAAAATGGAAGCTTACACGCTTAAAAAATACAGTAAATGTATTTTAAAATACTAAGGGCTTCACTGAATTGCTGATTGTACTGGAGTGGAAATGACTTGCAGACTTCCTGCGTAATTAAACATCTGTAAACATTTGGAAGGAAAAGTTAAAGTAGCCTAATAGTCAGGATGTATGAGCAGGCAACATACCAGTTAAAGTAGCCTAATAGTCAGGATGTGTGAGCAGGCAACATACCAGTTAAAGTAGCCTAAGAGTCAGGATGTGTGATCAGGCAACAGAACAGGTACTCTATACAGAATGTGAAGAGCTCACAGACCAGGGTTGTCCTCATAACGTGACAATGCCAAAACTGATACGTCTCATGTTACTACATTAGAGGTCACCAATCATGAACTTTCAGCACACTCAGTCAGGTTAAACAATAGCCAACTTTACAACAACGCTGATAGTTAATGAAGGTCCAGACACCAAGTTTTTACAGCTTTCAAAACATGTTTGTGTTCCTAAATTAACTGTTAAAATGAGCTGCCAGCCATTTTCACTATTTGTTCAAAGATATCCGTGAGTGATTCATGGGACAATAACGAGTGTCCCATTGTTACAATGAAGTTCTGTAAGATTAAAATTAAACATAATGTCTGATGGTAGACCTAATCTGTGGACTTTCAACAGCAATCCGTTTGAACCATATCAAATAGTTTATGGCACCTTTCACCACATTTATTGTAATGAATAATGAGCTGGAGGCAGAACTGAGCGATTCCCGCTAGATGAACCAGCTGCAAAGTCAAAATTGCCTATATTGTAAAAATTCATAAAAACCAAAATGAGCTTTTTGGTCTTAATTTAAGGGTAGGGTTAGGCATTATGGCTAGCAGTGTGGTTAAGGTTAGGTTTAAAATCATATTTTATGACTGTGGCAGCATCAGCTAATGACCACTCTGCATAGCCGCCTTCAGGGCAAGATTCATGACAATAAATGCCAACCTGCCCTTTCACCAAAACATTCACAACTTGCATCAATCTCCACTTGCTTGGGTGATATACTATTGCTCTTAGGTAAACAAAAGTTGTAAAACTTCAGTGATAGGAAATAATATATATTAACACTTAATAAACCAATGTTTAGATAATGATACGATGGCTATAATGAACTTGGGTAAGAACGTTGGTTAATTTAAGAAAGAATGCTTACAGATTGAGTCCTCTCTCCAAATTTGCTCCAGAACGTCATCTTGACAGTGTTCTTGTGTCCTGTGCGCTCGTCAAAAGTCTGGCAGGTATTGAAGGGAGGACTGTACAGGTGCAAACTGACCGAACCTTCGGTGTGACTGTCGTTCTCTACTCTGTGCAACCCAAGGGAATCTAAAACCGACAAACACCACACATCTATGACACGGCAACGGAAGGTAAAACATTCAAATATCACACATCTGTTAGTTCCGCTAATTGTAATTTTACACCGAGCACAACACATACGAGTCATACAGTATCCATTAAGAATTTGTATAATATGTAACCATCCTTTGTAACATGTACAACTAGTTTTCAGATAATCAAATACATGAAAGTAAAGATAATCACATGTAAGAGGATGTTTATAAAGATATACATGCATATTATGTGTGTAAATAATATGAATAAATGCCTCTTTATGTTGTCTGACACACAATATTGAGAAAATACTAAACTGCCTTGAATCTTACCATTGATGTAGGCACACTGGTTCTTTTTTCAGAATACTCTGAGATTTCTGAACCATGTCACCAACCTCCTGTCTTTTGTTATTGGGCCATTCAAACAACGTCTCCTTCAGTTCGCCTTGCAGCATCTTCATGAAACAGTGGGAGTCTGTGTGGTCATGGATACTGCTGCAAGTGGTGAAAAACACAGACACTCTTAGAATGTTCCAGAACAGTGTTATATGGGGCCCAGCTTGAGTACCTATGGTTATGTGTCTGTACAGGTTCATTAGTTCTAAAATAGTCCTGTTTAAGGACACATTTTCTGCCTTTTGTGTTAAATGTTATATATCATGTGGTCTACTGACATACAGTAGAACTTCACCTCTCAAACTACATTAGCTACAATCTTCGCTCTGCCTTAAACAATGTAAGGTGACCAATTGTCAATATCTGACTGTTTCAAAGGGGCAAATTATAATATGGTTACCCAAAATGTATTTATCTTTGTAAAACGTACATAACGTTGACTTTAACAAGAACCTTGGACTCTTATCTCCATACACTTTCTACCTGGAGCATGTTCTCATTTCAGTAGAACGACATACTGATGTTTTACCCGACAAGTCACATAACACATTGTAATTACACTGGTTCTGCCAATACTATTTGAAACTGCCGATATACACTCTTATAGAAATAGCACCGGAATAAGTATGAGGGCTTTCAATCGATTAGAGCAAATAACATCATTGTTTGCAAAAATGTCTAACCTGCCCTGACCCTCTCCCCAACAGAGCAAAATGAGGTTGAACTTTCCGTTCCCTTCATCCACCAGGTTCCTTGTGTACCTGGAACACATTCACAACACAAACAGAGGTGTGGGTTAGAACAAAACTAGTGTTAACCCATTCAATTATTGGTAACATTAATAGCATTTTTGATTATGTTTACTATTACGTTAGTCAGCACCTGTCCAACATTGTGGGGTGTATGTCAACTGATGCTTTTAGAACAAAGGTAGGACATCCGATGTTTATGTTATAGCTACACTGAAATTTAGGACACTGAATCATATGGTATAGCCACAAACTCATTTGCAACTACCCCAATAAACGTACATGCAAGTTATCTGGCACAAATACTTACACTAATGCCAGAATAAAGACCAGAGGAAAAGGGTTTGGACAGATGGATTGCAATGGATGTTGTTCTTAGTGGTGTGACTCATTCAGAAAACTTTCAAATTATGCTTTAGCTCAAAACTAACAAACGTTTTATCCACCAATTTCCATAAAAATAACTACAAATGTTATTCCCAAATTCACCCCAGTGATTCAGGCTATTGATAGAGCCCATTCGTTAGTGATTGACCTAAATAAATATAGTAGGAGTACTGTTAATATCTGATGATAGAGAGATCCTTTCAAACAACCTACTATAGCCCAGATCATGTCTGTTTAAATTACACCAGTCACATTTTTGGGTGCATAGAAATTCATCAGTGATTTTGTAGCAGCTGCAAGGTCCAGTGTGTGATCATATCGCAAACGCACAGCACATCCTCAAAGCAACCAGTGGAGATCTGTCTCTAATTCTGATTTGTGGACGGGTTCCCACCCTCCATTTACCCCCACCCCACACAAGAATCAAAACATTCCCAAGTTGATGGCGCAAGTTGGGAAAAACTGTGGATATAGCATTTTCTTTTTGTTGAAGCAAACAATGAAACTCACTTTGAAAGTTTCATTCTGTTGTGAACATCTTCAAATGTAACTTTTTAAAAGTTAGCGCATGCATGCTAGGCTATATTTTATAAATATTTAACATATTGATGAGACTATTTTACATAGCAAAATATAATATAATCTGTTCAAATGTGTTTTGCAGTTAAACATTCAAAATGTAGGCTATATGAAGAACATTATTAACACAGTGAATAAATGCAAATATGAGAGGCATCCCACTGCCATTGAATCCTCTGAAGTCTATGTCATGTGTAAGCATATATCTATATATATATATATATATATCCAGAGGTCTAAATCACAGGACTGGCTCGTGGTAATGGCTGGAGCGGAATCGGTGGAATGGTATTAAATACATCAAGCATATGGTTTACGTGTGTTTGATGCCATTCCATTCCTCCGTTTCAGCCATTATTATGAGCCGTCCTTCCCTCAGCAGCCTCCACTGGTCTAAATGTAGTTGTTCTAAATTGTGTGTGTGTGTGTGTGTGTGAGTGTGTGTATATATATATATATATATATATATGAGAGAGAGATCTAATTTAATGTTGCCTGCTGATCACTCATGCTACACCTTTCAAGTTAAAGTTTACACCATATAGCCAGCACCCCACCAATTTCAAGTCAATGGCTGGTGTTTTTTCAATTCATTGTAATACTATTAGTTGCGCGATTTCATGATAAGGTGATAACGGCATATAATATACATGTTCTTTTTTTTAGAGATATTTTTCATAAAATAGTATGTGCATAACCAGGGCATAGGATATATTCTACATTAAACAGGCCTACTCAACAACAACAATATAGTAGGTATAATAGTAATAATAATTATTATTATTATCATTTCAAAATAGAAATAAACATAACTCTAATATTGTTTACCTGGTCGGGTCAAACATTGCAAATTTCTTCCATTCCTGTGGATTGCTGTCATATGCTTCCAGTATATGTTGCACCTCCTCCACATTGATTTTGTCACCTTTCAAAGAGTTTATGCAGCAATTTGATCAGGTCATCAAGACTTTTTGGTTTCATCACTTTCTCCATGGTTAAGTGCGTAATTGTTCTTGCAAGCTTGCTTTCCAAGTAGCCTACTTTTATAGCGTCCCTCTTCCCTTTGGGTGGGCCAACTTTTGTTGGACTGTACCATTTATGAAAAAGGGTGAACATATTATGAATTCAAATATGAACAACCTTTATGGGAATAACATCACTATTTCCCATAAAGGATGTGTCCTCAATTGTAAATAATAGCAGGGATTTTATTTATAAGATCAATTCGAGGTGTTATAATATTCTTAATTATTTACCCCCACATAAAGTACTTGGACCAATCCTAGTTTTGGCTGCTGATAATTAACAAAACCTCTTCCTTTCCAGGATGATTTTTGCTGTGACAATCTACAATAACCCCCTCGACAATGTACAATAAACCCCGTTTGAACCTTTTAATTAGTCGGGTCTCAGGAATTGAGTCAACAATGGAGAGCGAGAGAAGAGAGAGGGAGAGAGAGCAGAGTTTTAGTAACAACAAAACAACATGATATCACTTGTGAGATAATTCAATTAAGAGTTGAATTTAAAACATAATTATATTTCTTCATAAATAATGTAATCACTTTGTAATAACACATTTTATTTAGTTTTGTTAGCATTGTTGGTTAAGTAAGGAGAATATGCCTATTTATATCTGATCATAGGCAACTGTTTTGTCTAGAACCACTCAAGCTTTTCATACATCATCTGTGAGAGCAAGAACTGCCCATTTTGAGCTCACATCCAGTCATTTAAATGTAATATTATGGCGGTTGCGAGGTAAACCACACTGATGAGTAACCCTGCCTGGGACCTGAAGAGTTGAGTTAGCTCCCTAAGAAAATGTCTAGGCTATAGTTTAGCGGGCTAACACAATCTTGTGGCGCATTGTAGACCACTCAGTCCTATGTTCTGTCAGTTTATCAGAGGAGGTCAAATGGGATTACCTGTAACGTGATGGTGTGGTAACTGGAATTGAGCCATGCACATGCGATCGATGACTAACGTGTCTGAAACGTGAAGCCTTAGGCTACTTACCTGAGCTATTGCAATGCTTAACTCAGCGTCTTGCACAGTTTCAGCACACGGTGACCCGGGTTCAATACCCGTCATTCAGAGAAAGAGTTTTAACTGAGATAATTGAATAGGCAGAGACATTATTCCTGTTGAAGAATATAATTAGGTTATGTGATAGTTTAGCTTTTTGTTAACATGTGTCTTTATTTATTACCTCAGGCTATATCATTTTATCACCCGCTGCTATACTTCCTGCACATCTTCACAGGATAATCGAAAAAGTAACACAAGTCTTCAAATCTTGTGCGCTAAAGTCAAGACACCATGTGAAGTTAAACCATGTTTATGGATGCTATTTACCACCACAAACCTATAAGAGGGTCAGACAGGATGCATTTGTTCCCGGTTCTGGAAAGGAAGTGGGACGATTGTCTTCCGTGACATGCTGCCAAAGATAAGTGTATCGGCCTGTATCCATGGTGATGTGATGTACACTATAGGCTGGCATATACACATGATCTCATAGATGCCAACATTTAGGTCTAAAAAGGATATATCTTCGTCAAAATATATGGAAGAACTAATAATTTCTTCGTATCATTTTTATGTTTGTAAGGATAAAAAAAATCGTAAATATTGTAACGACCCTGGGTTTATATGCGCGGATATCGACCTTGCCGCACGTGCATGCTTTTGCGGCACAGTCGATATCGCGCTGGACTTCGGGATAGAAGGTCGAGGGTTCGAGACCCGCTCCCTTCCTGTTTCATTACACTTGCATCCACGACAGTGCGTGTGCTTGCGTTCGTATAAGACGTTGAGTTGCAAGCGTCCGATCAAGGAGGGAGTAGTGTAACAACCCTGTGTTTATAAGCGAGGATATCGATAGCGCGCTGGACTTCGGGCTATCGAGAGTTCGAGACCTGCTCCCTGCCTGTTTCATTACAATATCAAGATTGAATTTCATGATGAACAGTTCTGGCCAGGCATCATGACCAATTTAATTTCTACACACTTTGGACATACAGATGTTGCGTTCCAATGCAATTCATGTTCATTGTCGTTTTATCAAGATCAATTTGACTCTGGCGCCACCTAGGGTCTTAACCCAGGTGGAACGTAATGTCCAAAATTGACCATTATGGCGCGAGTAGAGAAGTGTGGGAGTAGGCTACTCAGAAGATTGCGGTTTCTGGTCTGTTTCGCAAACGGGATAGTAGAGAAGTAAAGCATTTCCAATTGATCAGATAAATGGGCCAGACTTCCGGTAAGGAAAAAATTCTTCCTTAGATGTTAATTTTCTCAAAAGGGGAGGCAGGTAGCTTAGTTAGAGCGTTGGACTAGTAATCAAAAGGTTGCCAGATCAAATCCCTGAGCGGACAATGTAAAAGTCTGTCGTTCTTCCCCTGAACAAAGCATTTAATCCAAGGCCGTCATTGAAAATAAGAATTTGTTCTTAACTGACCTGCCTAGTTAAATAAAATACAATTCTCGAAATGTCTTAAGTAGTTGCGCATGTTATTACTTCAATCTCGTGAAGATGACAAACTGACATGTTTTCGTCAAAAACAACTTTATATCGAAGGAGTTACTTTGATTTGACTGCCTGTACATGCGCTGTTCGGCGCGAGACGACCGTAACAACCCGATCAATCAATCAAATGTATTTATAAAGCCCTTCTTACATCAGCTGATGTCACAAAGTGCTGTACAGAAACTCAGCCTAAAACCCAAAACAGCAAGCAATGCAGGTGTAGAAGCACGGTGGCTAGGAAAAACTACCTATAAAGGCCAGAACCTAGGAAGAAACCTAGAGAGGATCCAGGCTATGAGGGGTGGCCAGTCCTCTCCTGGCTGTGCCAGGTGGAGATTATAACAGATCATGGCCATGTTAAAATGTTCATAGATGACAAGCAGGGTCAAATAATAATAATCACAGTGGTTGTCGAGGGTGCAACAGGTCAGCACCTCAGGAGTAAATGTCAGTTGGCTATTCATAGCCGATTATTCAGAGTATCTCTACAGCTCTTGCTGTCTCTAGAGAGTTGAAAACAGCAGGTCTGGGACAAGGTAGCACATCCGGTGAATAGGTCAGGGTTCCATAGCCGCAGGCAGAACTGTTGAAACTGGAGCAGCAGCACGACCAGGTGGACTGGGGACAGCAAGGAGTCATCATGCCAGGTAGCCCTGAGGCATGGTCCTTGGGCTCAGGTCCTCAGAGAGAAAGAAAGAAAATGAGAGAGAGCATACTTAAATTCACACAGGACACCGGATAAGACAGGAGAAATACTCCAGATATAAGACTGATCCAACCCCCCTGACACATAAACTATTGCAGCATAAATACTGGAGGCTGAGACAGGAGGTGTCGGGAGACACTGTGGCCCCCGTCCAACGATATCCCCGGACAGAGCCAAACAGGCAGGATAGGACCCCACTCACTTTGCCAAAGCACAGCCCCCACACGACTAGAGGGATATCTTCAACCACCAACTTACCATCCTGAGACAAGGTTGAGGATAGCCCACAAAGATCTCCCCGACGGCACAAATCCAAGGGGGTGCCAACCCGGACAGGAAGATCACGTCAGTGACTCAACCCACTCAAGTGACGCACCCCTCCTAGGGATGGCATGGAAGAGCACCAGTAAGCCAGTGACTCAGCCCCTGTAATATGATTTGAGGCAGAGAATCCCAGTGGAGAGAGGTAAACCGGCGATGCAGAGACAGCAAGAGCGGTTTGTTGCTCCAGTGCATTTCTGTTCACCTTCACACTCCTGGGCCAGACTACACCCAATCATAGGACCTACTGAGGAGATGAGTCTTCAATAAAGACTTAAAGGTCGAGACCGAGTCTGCGTCTCTCACATGGATAGGCAGACCATTCCATAAAAATTGAGCTCTATAGGAGAAAGCCCTGCCTCCAGCTGTTTGCTTAGAAATTCCAGGGACAGTAAGGAGGCCTGCGTCTTGTGACCATAGCGTACGTGTAGGTATGTACGGCAGGATCAAATCGGAAAGATAGGTAGGAGCAAACCCATGTAATGCTTTGTAGGTTAGCAGTAAAACCTTGAAATCAGCCCTAGCCTTAACAGGAAGCCAGTGTAGAGATGCTAGCACTGAAGTAATATGATATTTTTGGGGGTTCTAGTCAAGATTCTACCAGCCGTGTTTAGCACTAACTGAAGTTTATTTAATGCTTTATCCGGGTAGCCGGAAAGTAGAGCATTGCAGTAGTCTAACCTATAAGTGACAAAAGCATGGATACATTTTTCTGCATCATTTTTGGACAGAAAGTTTCTGATTTTTGCAATGTTACGTAGACAGAAAAAAGCTGTCCTTGGAACAGTCTTGATATGTTTGTCAAAAGAGAGATCAGGGTCCAGAGTAACGCCGAGGTCCTTCACAGTTTTATTTGAGACGACTGTAGAACCATCAAGATTAATTGTCAGATTCAACAGAAGATCTTGTTTCTTGGGACTTAGAACAAGCATCTCTGTTTTGTCCGAGTTTTAGAAAATTTGCCGCCATCCACTTCCTTGTGTCTGAAACACAGGCTTCAAGGGAGGGCAATTTTGGGGCTTCACCATGTTTCATCAAAATGTACAGCGGTGTGTCATCCGCATAGCAGTGAAAGTTAACATTATGTTTCCGAATGACATCACTAAGAGGTAAAATACATAGTGAAAACAATAGTGGTCTTAAAACGGAGCCTTGAGGAACACTGAAATTTACAGTTGATTTGTCAGAGGACAAACCTTCTACAGAGACAAACTGATATCGATGATGTCTTTCTAGATATGACCTTAGCTATCTAGCATTGACATGACATCACCAACAAGTGTGATCAGGAATTTCTATTGGAGAAGCAGTTTTAGCCTATATTCATACTATACTGTCTTTGCTAGTATGATATGCTATGTTTTGTATGGTTTCTTAAGACAGAAGGTTACTTAAGCCAAAAACGAAAGAAGGGAGGTTGGGGATATAATGTGAATGTCTAGCAACCCAAAGGTTGCATGTTCAAATCACATATAACTTGAGCATTTGAGCAACTACTTACAAAGTTTTAGATACTTTGCGTGTTAGTAACCCTTCCCCTAATCAAAACACTTAAGTCATTTAGCAGACACTCATCATTTACATTTCACAGACACTTCTATCCAGAGCGACTGCATACATTTTCATATTTTTTTCCCCCATACTCTCCCCCGTATGAATCTAACCCACAACCCTGGTGTTGCAAGCGCCATGCTCTACCAACGAAACGGAACTCAACAGCTTTTACATCACGTTGCAGAGTGTTTGGAGTAAACGGTTTGCTATGGTGCAAAATGTTTAGCTATGGTATGCCACTAATGAGTACACCCCCTGATGACTCCCAATTCACTCAAAAGAGAGAGAAAGGGAGAGAGAGTGGGATAACTGACCCTTGACCCCCCAACCCTGGGGGAGCTCAATCCGAAAAGGGGGAGATTCTCAATTGGGAAAATGTCTGTACTCTCCTTGAATCCTCCATCCTCCTCTCCCACGTGACCCGGAAACCGATAAGTGGTTGCCAAATGTAGGATTGTGTCAATTAGTTAGTAACCAGTTGAGCTGACAGACATTTTGCACTGTTTCGCTAAGGTTTTAGTCATCAATCTAGCAAGAGGACAATATTTTATTAATGTAGTAATGGGCTTCCCTTCTATAGACAAGGGGAGAAGGGCTATGTAAAGTGCTCAATTTTGTCATTCTGAGAATATGCAAAGTGTCTGACAAAACAAATGTTTGACTTCGACACAAAATTACCTCTTTACTTATTTTAGGTTTAAGGAAGTGTGTAGGTCACATTTTTTATCGTAGAGCTATGAAAGTTAAGTATTTAGTCTAGTCAAGACAAATTCAGAAATTGCTTTGCTATGTCTGTGCCGTGAAGAAGTCGTGCTAAATACATGTTTTTATAAGGACCGCCCTTTTGAGGTAACGTTGTAGTGAGGTTATATAAATGGATGTAACTATTTGCACATCATTACAACACTGTATATAGCCATAATATTACATTTGAAATGTCTCTTTTCAAATGGTACTTTTGTGAGTGTAATGTTTACTGTACATTTTTTATTGTTCATTTCAATTTAGTTTATTATTTTTTTAACTTGCTTTGGCAATGTTAACATGTTTCCCATGCCAATAAATCCCTTGAATTGAATTGTAATGATACAGCCGACCACCAGAGGGAGGCAAATTCACGTTTATTCTACAGAGGACGTTGACATGATCGGAGGAAGATCTGGATGGCTGTCTTCTGACTTCTAAAACGGTGGGAAATCAATAAAATAAGTAATGTAATTATATAAATATTTTTTAAAGTAATTCTAGTGCCCGATTTCGGGGACTGTCAGCTTAAGAGGTTTTAATAGGCAAACTGAGGAGTTTGCTCATCTCCTTGATAGCCTCCTCCAGCAGAGGATACTCATGTGTATCCTACCAGCTCACAAAGGCGTTTTGAAATCCGCCACACCTTTGAATCAACTGTTCCACGGAGGAGAAAAGCATGCACATGTTAAAATATAAGTAGAGTATAGTTTTTAATCTATACATCTTGCACAACCACTTTACAAATGTAATTTGAGATTCCTCCTCTGCAGAAGGCTGCCTACACACTGAAGAAGGCTGCAAAGCCGAATTGTCTGTGTACGCTATCCCTTATGAAGTGAAAAATAATTCAAAAAATTAAGTAAGCTTCATGCGGACCCATAACACCTTTTTGCTTATCGGGATCCCTCCTCTGTAAATGTCATCTGCCTGATGCGAGTGGAGAAGGAGAGACTTATTTAATTTTCACAAGTGCATTCGTTTCCACGTTTCCTCACATTCTCTCCTCGATAACCTTTGACCTTTTTAAAAGGAGGAGAGGACAGAGAGGATGCGAAGTTAACCGATTAAGAATCTCCCATTGTCTGACCGGAGGAGGCGCCAGGCAGCCCAGCCCCTTATGGTTGAGATGGGCTACCCTAAGGCCATGGCTCCCCCGGCACCGTTTAGACTCATCTCTGCTGGTTCATCTGGGGGGAATACAGAGAGGGGAATGAGTTTAAAGCATCAGGGAAAGTCACTGGGACACACCTATCCAGTTCTTTTCAGATTTGAAAGTACTGAATATTTAAGTGGATTATGGATGACGTTGTCAGATCAGACCTACTACTCTCATGGACCATATGCAACTCATACACTTGTCCATGTCCATAAGTTATTCTTCAAATATTTTATTTTTAATGTTACTATCTTGTACTTTAATCATAAAACGTATTCCTAGGAAAAACCCTAAAATGGTCTCCAGTCTGCCATAGAAAGAGATGGCGAGACCTTCCATACACCGTCCAATCATCATATTTTCTTTATATTTCCATTTTCAGCCCACACAGTTGCTCAAGCATTTTTCAGTTTATGAAAATCTCCCTCTGTATGGGCTCTTTCATCCAAAATCAACCCCTTACCTCAAACTGTGCACACTTCTTGATGCCCACTCAACACACCTGTATGGTACAGTACCCGTCAAAAGTTTGGACACACCTACTCATTCAAGGGTTTTTCTTTATTTTTTACTATTTTCGACATTGTAGAATAATAGTGAAGACATCAACACTATGAAATAACATATACGGAATCACGTAGAAACATTTTTTTTTTAAACAAATCCAAATATATTATATTTTTTAGATTCTTCAAAGTAGCCACTTGGAATGCTTTTCCAACAGTCTTGAAGGAGTTCCCACATATGCTCAGAACATTTTGGCTGCTTTTCCTTCATTCTGCGGTCCAACTCATCCCAAACCATCTCAGTTGGGTTGAGGTCGGGTGATTGTGGAGGCCAGGTCATCTGATGCAGCACTCCATCACTCTCCTTCTTGGTCAAATAGCCCTTACACAGCCTGGAGGTGTGTTTTGGGTCATTGTCCTGTTGAAAAACAAATGATAGTCCCACTAAGCGAAACCAGATGGGATGGCGTATCGCTACAGAATGTTGTGGTAGCCATGCTGGTTGTGTGCCTTGAATTCTAAATGAATCATTGACAGTGTCACCAGCAAAGCACCCCCACACCATCGCAATACTTCACAGTGGGAACCACACAAGCGGAGATCATCCGTTCATCTACTCTGCGTCTCACAAAGACAAATTTGGACTCATCAGACCAATGGACAGATTAGACCGGTGGCAATGTCCATTGCTCGTGTTTCTTGACCCCAAAAAGTATATTCTGCTTATTGGTGTCCTTTACTAGTGGTTCATTTGACCATGAAGTGGCAGGTAGCCTAGTGGTTAGCGTGTTGGGCCAGTAACTGAAAGGTTGCTAGATCGAATCCTGAGCTGACAAGGTAAAAATCTGTTGTTCTGCCCCTGAACAAGGCAGTTAACCCACTGTTCCTAGGCTGTCATTGTCAATAATTATTTGTTCTTAACTGACTTGCCTACTTAAATAAATGAATGCCTGATTCACACAGTCTCCTCTGAACAGTTGATGCTGAGATGTGTCTGTTACTTGAATACTGTGCAGCATTTATGTGGGGTGCAGTTACCTCTAATGAACTTATCCTCTACAGCAGAGGTAACTCTGGGTCTTCCTTTCCTGTGGCGGTCCTCATGAGAGCCAGTTTCATCATAGTGCTTGATGGTTTTTGCGACTGCACTTGAAGAAAAAGTTATTGAAATTTTACGCATTGACTGACGTTCATGTCTTAAAGTAATGATGGACTGTCGTTTTTCATTGCTAATTTGAGCTGTTCTTGCCATAATATGGACTTGGTCTTTTACCAAATAGGGCTATCTTCTGTATACCACCCCTACCTTGTCACAACACAACTGATTGCTCAAACACATTAAGAAGGAAAGAAATTCCACAAATGTACTTTTAACAAGGCACACCTGTTAATTGAAATGCATTCCAGGTGACTATCTCATGAAGCTGGTTGAAAGAATGCCAACAGTGTGCAAATCTGTCATCAAGGCAAAGTGTGGTTACTTTGAAGAATCTAAAATATCAAATATATTTAGATTTTTTAAACAATATTTTGGTTACTACATGATTCCATGTGTATTATTTCATAGTTTTGATTTCTTCACTTTCATTCTACAATGTAGAAAATAGTAAAGATAAAGAAAACCCTTGAATGAGTAGGTGTGTCCAAACTTTTGACTGCTACTGTATATATTTAAATGATTTTGTTAAACAAACACTGACTGCCGACTCTTAGCAAACTTTTGGAAATAAATGGTGTTTGACCAGATATAATGCTATTTCTCTGTAAATAAATTAACAGACTTTCAGCATGCTTATAGAGAAGGGTACTCAACTGCACTGACACAAATGACTGATGATTGGTTGAAAGTTGATAATTGTCACACCCTGATCTGTTTCACCTGTCTTTGTGATTGTCTCCAACCCACTCCAAGTGTCGCCCATCTTCCCCATTATCCCCTGTGTATTTATACCTGTGTTCTCTGTTGCCAGTCAGTCTCTCTTTTTTCGCCCTCCTGGTTTTGACCCTTGCCTGTCCTGACTCCGGGCCCACCTGCCTGACCACTCTACCTGCCCCTGAGCCTGCCTGCCGCCCTGTACTGTTGCCCCACCTCTGGTTTACTGACCCCTGCCTCCCTTGACCTGTCTATTGCCTGCCCCTACTGGAATATTAAACTATTATTTATTCGATGAGGTCTGCATCTGGGTCTTACCTTCATACCTGAAAACAATAAGATTGTGGGAGATGTACTGACCGTAACACATTATGTATTTTTAACCTCTGCCATATTATTGATTCAGAGCTATCTATATAATAGAAAACAGAGGACTTTCTTTAAGGGAAGTTTGTCTCTAATATTAAACATGTAAAGTGTGGTGTACTGCAGGGCAGCTCTCTTGGCCCTCTACTATTTTCTATTTTTACTAAGAGCTGCCACTGGCATTAAACAAAGCGTGTGTATCTATGTTTGCTGATGATTCAACACTATACAACATCAACCACAGCTAGTGAAATAACTACAACCCTAAACAAAGAGTTGCAGTCAGTTTTAGAATGGGAGGTCTGTAATAAATTAGTCCTGAACATCTCTAAAACTGAGAGCAAATCATGAGTACAAATCATTCCTTAAGTTACAGAACTCAGCTGAATATGATCATGTATAGTGTGGCTGTTGAGCAAGTTGAGGAGACTAGATTACTTGGTGTTACCTTAGACTGTAAACTGTTATGGCGAAACATATTGATTCAATTGTTGTAAAGATGGGAGAGGTCTGTCCGTGATAAAGATGCTCTGCTTTTTTGACACCATGCTCTAGTTTGATCTTTTATTGATTATTGCCCAGTCATATGGTCAGGTGCTGCTAAGAAGGACCTAGAAAAACTGCCGCTGGCCCAGAACAGAGCGGCACGTCTTGCTCTTCACTGTAATCATTGTTAAATCAGTACTATGCATTCCAGTCTTTCTTGGCTAAAAGTAGAGGAACGACTGATTGTTTCTTATAAAAATAAGATGTGAAACAATGTGCTGAAAATTCCAAATTGTTTGCATAGCCAACTTACCCTGAGGAAGGCACAGTGATGCTGTCACGATCCTCAGTAGGGACAGACCAAGGCGCAGCGAGGCATCCAGTATACATCTTTATTAAATCAACGTAACTGGGACAAAAACAACAAAATGAACGAAGATCGTAATGTGGAACATAACGTGTCTAACAAAACAAAGCTATGACCAAACAATAACCCACAAACCCCAAGTGAAAACTACAAACATATATGGTTCCCAATTAGAGACAACGACACTCAGCTGCCTCTAATTGGGAACCATTACCCCAACATAGAAATATATAACCTAGAACAGAAAAACCCTACACCAAAAACAAAACAAAAAACACTCCAGCCTGTCTCTCAGGCCTGGACGTGACAGTACCCCCCCCGGTGCGTGTTTTTTTTTGCTGGCCGTGCTGGTCCGGAGTCACGCACCGGAGGCCCTGGGCCATATGCAGGACTGGGGACCCTCACTGGCGGCCCCGGACTGGGGACCCTCACTGGCGGACCCGGACAGGGGAAGCACACTGGCGGACCCGGACAGGGGAAGCACACTGGCGGACCCGGACAGGGGAAGCACACTGGCGGACCCGGACAGGGGAAGCACACTGGCCCTCTGGTGCGGGGAGCAGGAACCGGCCGTACTGGGCTCATAACGCGCACTCTGGTGCGGGGAGCAGGAACCGGCCGTTCTGGGCTCATAACGTGCACTCTGGTGCGGGGAGCAGGAACAGGACGTGCTGGGTTCCCGACGGGCACAGGAATCCTGGAGCATGGAGCAGGGACAGGACGTGCTGAACGCTCTAAGCGCACAGGGGGCCTGGTGCGCGGAGCCGGAACCGGACGTGCTGGATCCACTACACGAACAGGGATCCTGGAGCGTGGAACAGGGACAGGATGTACTGGATCCACAACACGCACAGGAGACCTGATGCGTATAGCCGACACCCCTCTCCCAGGTTGTTCACTCATCCTGGCTTCACCGATGAGGGGAGCTGGAATGTCGTGCACCGGGCTGTGCGCGCGGACAGGAGACACCGCACGCAGAGCCAGCGCAGGATATTTTGGTCCCAACAGGCGCACTGGAGACCTGGCGAGCAGAGCCTGCACCACTCCTCCAGGCTGCACACTCACCCTAGCCCGACAGATGAGTGGCTCTGGAATTTTTGCGCACCGGCCTATGCATGCGCACTGGAGATACCATGCGCACAACAGCATAGCACGGTGTCTGCTCAGTACGACGCATCCTCCAACGCTCCCTCCAGAGAGCACGAAAAAGTTGTGGGGCTGCCTTTCAGGCTTCCGTGCCAGGCGAGGTCTAATAAACTCCCCCCTCTCTCCGGATCCCATGCTCCGTATAGCTTCTCACACCTGCGCCGCTCCGCCGCCGCTGCTTCCAGCTCCTCTCTTGGCCGACGATACTCTCCAGGCTGGGCCCAGGGTCCGTCCCTAAATAATTCCTCCTCCCAGGTCCAGTACTCCCGGGTCTCTCGCTGATTGGTCTTTATTTGGTGGGTTATTCTGTCACGATCCTCAGTAGGGACAGACCAAGGCGCAGCGAGGCATCCAGTATACATCTTTATTAAATCAACGTAACTGGGACAAAAACAACAAAATGAACGACGATCGTAATGTGGACCATAACGTGTCTAACAAAACAAAGCTATGACCAAACAATAACCCACAAACCCCAAGTGAAAACTACAAACATATATATGGTTCCCAATTAGAGACAACGACACTCAGCTGCCTCTAATTGGGAACCATTACCCCAACATAGAAATATATAACCTAGAACAGAAAAAACCCTACACCAAAAACAAAACAAAAACACTCCAGCCTGTCTCTCAGGCCTGGACGTGACAGATGCTGTCACGACTTCCGCCGAAGTCGGTCCCTGTCCTTGCTCGGGCGGCGTTCGGCGGTCGACGTCACCGGTTTTCTAGCCATAGCCGATCCATTTTTCATTTTCCATTGTTTTTGTCTTGTTTTACACACCTGGTTTCAATCCCACAATTACTTGTTCATTATTTAACCCTCTGTTCCCCCATGTTTGTTTGTGAGTGATTGTTCATGTAATGCCAGTCCAATTGTTGGTGGGCATGGTATTATTGTTAGTTTGGAAATTTTGAGTAAACCACGTTGTGTTGCTCATCTCTGCTGTCCTGCGCCTGACTCCTTTTTCACCAGCTACATCCGGCACCTGACAGATGCCGAAATGTTGGTAAATACCCATTAAATTGCTGGGAGATTAGTGTGCGACTTTCTTTATTTTGATATTTTAAAGCCAATTTACACATAGCTCTGACACACACTTACATGTACCCCACCAGACATGTCACCAGGGGTCTTTTCACAGTCCCCAAATCCAGAGCAATTTCAAGAAAAAGTACAGTATTATATAGAGCCATGATTACACGGAACTCCTTTCCATATCAGATTGCTCAAGTGATTTATTGAAATATCAAATTTACCTAAGTATTCACACCCCTGAGTCAATACTTTGTAGAAGCACATTCGGCAGCGATTATAGTTATATTAGGGAGGTAAGGCACTAAATAGGCCGATTATAGCTGTGAGTCTTTCTGGGCAAGTCTCTAGGAGCTTTCCACATCTGGACTGTGTAATATTTGCACATTATTATTTTCAAAGCCTGTCAAATTGGTTGTTGATCATAGCAAGACAACCGTTTTAAGGTCTTGCCATAGATTTTTTAAGTACAGTGGGTTGCGAAAGTATTCACCCCCTTGGCATTTTTTTACAACCTGGAATTAAAATAGATTTTGGGGGGGTTGTATCATTTGATTTACACAACATGCCTACCACTTTGAAGATCCTAAATATTTTTATTGTGAAACAAACAAGAAATAAGACAAAAGAAACTTGAGCGTGCATAACTATTCACCCCCCCTCCCAAAGTCAATACTTTGTAGAAACACCTTTTGCAGCAATTACAGCTGCAAGTCTTTATTTTTTTGTTTTTTATTTCACCTTTATTTAACCAGGTAGGCTAGTTGAGAACAAGTTCTCATTTACAACTGCGACCTGGCCAAGATAAAGCAAAGCAGTGTGACACAAACAACAACACAGAGTTACACATGGAATAAACAAACGTACAGTCAATAACACAATAGAAAAGTCTATATACAGTGTGTGCAAATTAAGTTATATTAGGGAGGTAAGGCAATAAATAGGCCGTAGTGGCGAAATAATAACAATTTTGCAAATAAACACTGGAGTGATAGATGTGCAGTAGATGAATGTGCAAGTAGAGATACTGGGGTGCAAAGGAGCAAAAATAAAAATAAATACATAAATAACAGTATGGGGATGAGGTAGTTGGATGGGCTATTTACAGATGGGCTGTGTACAGGTGCAATGATCTGTAAGCTGCTCTGACAGCTGGTGCTTAAAGTTAGTGAGGGATATATAAGACTCCAGCTTTAGTGATTTTTGTAGTTCGTTCCAGTCATTGGCAGCAGAGAACTGGAAGGAAAGGCGGCCAAAGTAGGAGTTAGCTTTGGGGACGACCAGTGAAATATACCTGCTGGAGCTCGTGCTATGGGTGGGTGCTGCAATGGTGACCAGTGAGCTGAGATAAGGTGGGCCTTTACCTAGCAAAGACTTATTGATGACCTGGAGCCAGTGGGTTTGGAGACGAATATGTACTGAGGGCCAGCCAACGAGAGCATACAGGTCGCAGTGGTGGGTAGTATATGGGGCTTTAGTGACAAAACGGACGGCACTGTGATAGACTACATCCAATTTGCTGAGTAGAGTGTTGGAGGCTATTTTCTAAATGATATCGCAGAAGTCAAGGATCGGTAGGATAGCCAGTTTTACGAGGGTATGTTTGGCAGCATGAGTGAAGGATGCTTTGTTGCGAAATAGGAAGCCGATTCTAGATTTAATTTTGGATTGGAGATGCTTAATGTGAGTCTGGAGGGGAGAGTTTACAGTCTAACCAGACACCTAGGTATTTTTAGTTGTCCACATATACCCGCGGGCGGGTGCGGGCAATGATCGGTTGAAGAGCATGCCTTTAGTTTTACTTGCATTTAAGAGCAGTTGGAGGCCACGGAAGGAGTGTTGTATGGAATTGAAGCTCGTCTGTAGGTTTCTTAACTTCTTTGGGAGCAGCGCATGAGGTGACGGTTTTGGAGAGCCTGGCATGCCCAAAGTAAAATGACTCCCATTCAGACCCAGAAAATAGGATATGCACATACTTAGTACCATTGGATAGGAAACACTCTGAAGTTTCTAAAAGTGTTAACATTTTGTCTGTGAGTATAACAGAACGGATATGGCAGGCGAAAACCAGAGAAATGTCTGTCCTGGAAAAAGTGGTTTTGACACATTGCCTCATTTGGAACCCCTCCCTTATGAAAATGCCCATATAAGGGCATATGAATGCAGTACCTATTGCTTCCTCTGGATGTCAACAGTCTCGAGAAAGTGTTCTGATTCTTTTTAGCTGCTTTTAGATTGTAGAAGAAGACGAATAAGGAAGTGGCCACACAGATGTCAATAGAAGAAAATGCGTGTTCCCGGCTGGCGCGCTCTGTGGTTTTTTCCTTTCTTATCGCCCAGTTTATATTCCGGTTGAAATATTATACAACATATACATAAAAGTGTTCCTAAGGATACATTTACAATTATGTTTGATTGTTCTTGGACAAGTTTATAGGTATAAGTTGAACGAGTTCTCTTCACGTTTCAATGGAGGAGTCGACGCTGTATTTTGTCATTATAACGCGCCAACCAAACGGAGATTTATGGATATAATACATTACATTTTCTAACAAAAGAACCATGGATTGTCTTCGTTGGACACTTGGGAAGCCCTCAAAAGGTAATTGATTTGTTTTCGCTGTGAAATGTGTTATGTGTGAACCGTGATGGCTTATGAATTTATGGTAATATTTCAACTTTGGGATTTTGAATTTGGCGCCATGCATTTCACCGGGTAGTGTCAGGTTAACTACTTAGGGAGTAGCGGCGCGCTAGCGGGCGACTCCCGACACTACCCGGTGAAATGTAAGGCGCCAAATTGAAAATCCAAAATTAGAATTATTAAACATTCATTATTAAACATTCATCAATATACAAGTGTTGCATAGTCATCAAAAGCTCCAAACTCTGTATAAAGACTGGTGACATCTAGTGGAAGCCATAGGTACTGCAGTCTCAGTCCTAGTTAAAATAGAAATGAATAGGCACCCTGGAGAAGAAGGTCATGTACAAAAAAAACAGCAAATCCGTATGGATTTTCCTCTGGTTTTCGCCTGCTATATCAGTTCTGTTATACTCATACATTATTTTAACACTTTTAGAAACTTCAGCGTGTTTCCTATCCAATAGTACCAATAGTGCATATCCTATTTTCTGGGCCTGAGTGGCAGGCATTTTACTTTGGGCACGCCAGACTCTCCAAAACCGTCACCTCTGCTGCCGCTCCCTAAGAAGTTAACACAGTGTCCAAAGAAGGGCCAGAAGTATACAGAATGGCGTCGTCTGCGTAGAGGTGGATCAGAGAATCACCAGCAGCAAGAGCGACATCATTGATGTATACAGAGGAAAGAGTCGGCCCGAGAATTGAACCCTGTGGCACCCCCATAGAGACTGCCAGAGGTCCGGACAACAGGCCCTCCGATTTGACACACTGAACTCTGTCTGAGAAGTAGTTGGTGAACCAGGCGAGTCAGTCACTTGAGAAACCAAGGCTGTTGAGTCTGCCGATAAGAATTCGGTGATTGACAGAGTCGAAAGCCTTGGCCAGGTCGATGAAGTATTGTCTTTTGTCGATGGCAGTTATGACATGGTTTAGAACCTTGAGCATGGCTGAGGTGCACCCATAACCAGCTCGGAAACCAGATTGCATAGCGGATAAGGTACGGTGGGATTCGAAATGGTTGGTGATCTGTTTGTTAACTTGGCTTTCGAAGACCTTAGAAAGGCAGGGTAGGATAGATATAGGTCTGTAGCAGTTTGGGTCTAGAGTGCCTCCCCCTTTGAAGAGGGGGATGACCGCGGCAGCTTTCCAATCTTTAGGGATCTCAAACGCTGCTTTGCAGCTCCTTCAGGGTTATCTTTGGTCTCTTTGTTGCCTCTCTGATTAATGCCCTCCTTGGTCCGTGAGTTTTGGTGGACGGCCCTCTCTTGGCAGGTTTGTTGTGGTGCCATATTCTTTCCATTTTTCGTAATGGATTTAATGGTGCTCCGTTGGATGTTCAAAGTTTTGGATATTTTTTTATAAACCAACCCTGATCTGTACTTCTGCACAACTTTGTCCCTGAACTGTTTGGAGAGCTCCTTGGTCTTCATGGTGCCACTTGCTTGGTGGTGTTGCAGACTCTGGGGCCTTTCAGAACAGGTGTATATATACTAAGATCATGTGACAGATCATGTGACACTTAGATTGTACACAGGTGGACTTTATTTAACTAATTGTGTGACTTGGTTGCACCAGGTCTTATTTAGGTGCTTCATAGCAAAGGGGGTGAATACATCTGCATGCACCACTTTTCAGTTATTTTTTTCATTTCACTTCAACAATTTGGACTATTTTGTGTATGTCCATTACATGAAATCCCAATAAAAATACATTTAAATTACAGGTTGTAATGAAACAAAATAAGAGGGATGAATACTTTTGCAAGGCACTGTAGATTTAAGTTAAAACTGTAACTCAGTCACCCTGGAACATTCACTGTCTTCTTGGTGAAAAACTCCAGTCTAGATTTGGCCTTGTGTTTTCGGTTACTATCCTGCTGAAAGGTGAATTTGTCTCAGACTGTCTGGAGCAAAATAGACTGAACCAGGTTCTCCGCTATGATTTTGCCTGTGCTTAGCTCCATTCCGTTATTTTTTTATCCTGAAAAACTCCCCCGTCCTTAATGATTACAAGCATACCCATAATATGAGGCAGACACCACTATACTTTAAAATATGGAGCGAGGTACTCAGTAATGTGTTGTATTTGCCCCAAACATAACACTTTGTGTCCAGAGCAAAAAGTGTATTGTTTTGCCACATATTTTACAGTATTACTTTGGTGCCAGGATGCATGTTTTGTAATATTTGCATTCTGTACAGGCTTCCTTCTTTTCATTCTGTTAATTAGCTTACTATTGTGGAGTAATTACAATGTTGTTGATCCATCCTCAGTTTTCTCCTATCACAGCCATTAAACTGTTTTAAAGTCACCATTGGCGTCATGATGAAATCCCTGAACTTTTTATTTTAATTTTATTTATCCGTTATTTTACCAGGTAAATTGACTGAGAACACGTTCTCATTTACAGCAATGACCTGGGGAATAGTTACAGGGGAGAGGAGGGGATGAACGGTTTCCTTCCTCTCTGGCAACTGAGTTAGAAAGGACACTTGTATCTTTGTAGTGACTGGGTGTATACACCATCCAAAGTGTAATTAATAACTTCACCATGCTCAAATGGATATTCAAAGTCATCTTCTTTGTTTATTTTTATTAATCTACCAATAGGTGAGCTTCTTTGCCCAGTATTACAAAATCTGTCATGTCTTTGTGGTTGAATCTGTGTTTGAAATTCACTGCTCGACCTAGGGACCATTCAGATATTGTATGTGTGGGGTACAGAGATGAGATAGCATTTTGAAAAATCATATTAAACAATATTATTGCACAAAGAGTGAGTCCATGCAATGTATTATGTGACGTGTTAAGCATTTTTTTTCTTCAAAACATATTTTTTGGTTGATACTTATTGACTCAAGACATTTCAGCTTTTCATTTTTAATTAACTTGAAAAACATGATTCCACTTTGACGTCATGGGTTATTGTGTGTAGGTCAGTGACAAAAAATATAAATGTAATCCATTTTAAATTCAGGCTATAACACGCACAAAATGTGGGGGGGAAATCAAGAGTGTGAATGCTTTCTGAAGACACTGTAGGTGGTAGATGTTGATTTTTGATTGGTCAAATGAAACGTTTGCCATCATAGTTTGACCCAACACGGCTGCTGTAGTTGCACGAATATGAATGGTTTGACGTGGAGTGTGGTTATTTCCGCAAAATCTGGATGGAGAAATGGCATGTTGTTAGCCTGCTAGCCGTAATTTGAGCTAGATTGAGACGGATTAGAATCGGGTCCCAGGTAGACTGGGTCGGTACCGGAGTTTTGACAACAGTCATTCATAGACTGATCCCATTTTTTCCCTCCCCCTCATAAAACAGAGCATCATGATTAAAGCCATACTAATATTCAACAACCATGGGAAACCTCGGCTTTCTAAATTCTACGAGCATTACGTGAGTATGCAATGAATTGTTTCAAATCTGCTATAGCTAGCTAGCATGCATATATTTGCACGCATATAACAATGTTAGGTTATCTAGCTAGCTATTGTTTGGGCTAATTAATTGAACAATTATTATTGCAAACAAACAAGTTTAAGTAGCTAACGTTATACTGGTTTATGTGGTGTAATGTGAGACCTAACTGGTTTGTTTACGTGGCTAACATTAGCTATGTCATTGATCTTGGGATATCCTATATCAGACTGAGCAGTATTGTTATTTTAATAATTAACCATGTGTCGGAATAGCTATCGTTTTACACACACAGCCTAGCTACTGTAGTAGATGTTCATGTCTCCTAAGTCTCGTGCACTGATCACTGAGGAATAAATGTTTCTGTTCGTTCTGTCCTTCCAAAGGGGTTTACGTCACATGACACGCCGATGTTCACGTTATTGACTTGTGCTCCTTCCTATCAATCAATTCATTCCTCATCAAAATAGTTTTTTTTTTTGTCTAAAAGATGAACATGTATTACTTGTCACAGGCTAGTAGACAAGGGGACAGACTAGCTAACCATATAGAGTTCGATAGATTAACAGTGGTGTTAAGTACTCAAGTAAAAATTACTTTAAAGTACTACTTAAGTAGTTTTTTGCGGTATCTGTACTTTACTATTAACATTTTTGACAACTTTTTCTTCACTACATTCCTAAAGAAAAGTATGTACTTTTTACCCCGTACATTTTCCCTGACACCCAAAAGTACTCGTTACATTTTGAATGTTTAGCAGGACACTAAATGGTCTAATTCACACTTATCAAGACAACATCCCTGGTCATCCCTACTGCGTCTGACTCACTAAACACATGCTTCATATGAATGATGTCTGAGAATTGGAGCGTGCCCCTGGCTATCCGTACATAAATAAATAACTAGAAAATGTGTCTAAATGATCTGTCACATTTTGTTACGTTAGAGCCTTATTCTAAAATGGATGAAATTGTTTTCCCCCCTCATCAATCTACACACAACACCCCATAATGACAAAGCAAAACAGTTTTTTAGCAAAAAAAATAAAAATAAAAATATATATATATCACATTTAGATAAGTATTCAGACCCTTTAATCAGTACTTTGTTGAATCACCTTTGGCAGCAATTACAGCCTCCAGTATTAGTGGGCCAAACGCTACAAGTTTGGCACGCCTGTATTTGGGGAGTTTCATCCATTCTTCTCTGCAGATTCTCTCGAGCCCTGTCAGGTTGGATGGGGAGCGTCGCTGCACAGCTATTTTCAGGTCTCTCCAGAGATGTTCGATCGGGTTCAAGTCCGGGCCTTCGCTGGTTCACTCAAGGACATTCAGAGATTTGTCCCGAAGCCACTCCTGCGTTGTCTTGGCTGTGTGCTTAGGGTCTTTGTCCTGTTGGAAGGTGAACCTTCGCCCTAGTCTGAGGTCCTGAGCACTCTGGAGCAGGTTTTCATCAAGGATCTCTCTGTACTTTGCTCTGTTCATCTTTCTCTCGTCCTGACTAGTCTCCCAGTCCCTGACGCTGAAAAAACATCCCCACAGCATGATGCTGACACCAGCATACTTCGCCGTAGGGATGGTGCAGAGTAGGTGAACGGATGATCTCCAAGTGTGGTTCCCATTATGGAGGAGAGGTGTGGTGGTGCTTTGCTTGTGACACTGTCAGTGATTTATTTCGAATTCAAGGCACACTTAACCTGTCTGGCTACCACACCATTCTGCAGTGATACGCCATCCCATCTGGTTTCTTTTAGTGGGACTATAATTTGTTTTTCAACAGGACAATGACCCAACACACCTCCAGGCTGTTTAAGGGCTATTTGACCAAGAAGGAGAGTGATGGTGCTGCATCAGATGATGGTTTGGAATGAGTTGGACTGCAGAGTGAAGGAAAAGCAGCCAAAAAGTGCTCAGCAACTCCTTCAAGACTGGTGGATAGCATTCCTCATGAAGCTGGTTGAGAGAATGCCAAGAGTGTGCAAAGCAAGGCAAAGGGTGACTACTTTGAAGAATCTAAAATATATTTCGATTTGTAAAAATTTTTTTTTTTGTTACTACATGATTCCTTATGTGTTATTTTATAGTTTGAGGTCTTCTATTGGCTGGTACTGTATTTAAATAAGGTATTTATGTTTTACATTTGCAAACATTTCGAAAAACCGGTTTTCTTTGTCATGTTGGGGTATTGTGTGTAGATTGAGGAACATTTATTTAATCAATTTTAGAATAAGGCTGTAATGTAACAATGTGGAAAAAGTACTGGGGTCTGAATAATTTCCGAATGCACTGAGCATATGAAATGCGTAAAACGGTATGTAAACATTATTAAAGTGACCAGTGTTCCATGTCTATGTACATAGGGCAGCAAATTGCAGCTACTGATAGTGAGGATTCTTTCAGTCAGTCACTTGCATGAACACAGGAAACGGTTATCAGAAAGCACATGACTAGAACACAGAAATTAGTTATTAGATAAGCACAAGCATGGATATCTTAATTTCTCCAAAATGTAGACTCTTCGCTTTCATTTGACATGCTCCTATGAACCACACAATGTTGGTGCTCATGGGTCCTTTCACATGGAAATAACCTACATTTAAAAATAAAAAAAATGTAGGCAAGTGTTTTTTCTCTCACTTATTTCAACAACAGGAGAGTTGCTCAAAGAACAAAGGGAATATTGCCAGCATACTGTATATGCTACTGTGCAATATTGTCCTTTTCGATTTTCCGTTTCTAGAGCGAGGAGAGTGGGTGTCTAGATGTTTAGTAAAGTGCAGAGTAGGTTTATGAGTTATTAGGCTAGACCAGAGTCTCTGTGCTTGCATTGGCATGGAGAGCTCTCTGTTATGGCTTCTCCCCTAGTCCCATGCTTCATATCACTTGACTCATTTCACATGATCACTTGAAGGCATTCCCCTTTCACTGCAATGACCTGACCTACACATATTGCAAGAATATGTGGACACTGGAGAGAGTATGCAGTGAATGTCCTGCCACTTATTTTAGGTTATGATAGTTTTAAGCATAAATGTTGTGAAGACGTGTACCGAAAGCTTTACATTTTGGTTTTCCCATGCACACTGACTGTATTTGTAATTTATGTTCCACAGAACGAAGACACGGAACAACAAATCATCAGAGAAACATTTCATCTGGTGTCCAAAAGAGATGAGAACGTCTGCAATTTTCTAGAAGGTGGAATGTAAGTGATTTCTTTTAAGACGTCAAAGTGCACTCGAGTACTGAAATGTATATCCTTAAGATGAGGCGTTGTCTTAACACTTCCTGATCATGTCACAATGAAATGCATATCCTTTCAATTCCATGTAGACAAATACAACCATTTTGAGCTGATGATGTGGGCTACTCTACATCAACGTTCCACGAGTAGAATCAGCTTTCCATGAGGCAACGGCTCATGACAAATTGCACTGCATGGGAGAGCTAAGGGAGAAAGAGGGAACCTATCAGATGGTGACCAGCAGGGGAGAGATCAATTGGATTATTATGAATAGTTGAATATTCATTCGTCATTCATGAAGCAGTCCCAGGTGTTAGGCTATTGCATTGTGGAACCTCCTCTCATTCAACAGAGACTAATAGTACTGTGGTGTATTCATTAGTGCACACCAGTAGTCAAATGTTTTGCAACAAACTTATTAGACAAGTTCAGGTTAGTCTCCATCTGTTTCTGCCAAATTACTTCTGTTTGGTTCCTAGTGAATACACCCCTGGGATCCCTGGTATATGATTGTTGCTACAGTTTAGTCTCATCAACAAATACGAGGTTGCTCAAGCAGCTTGACCTTCTACACAGGCTTAGGTCAACATGCTTTTATCAGGCCTTACAAAGATTGGTCAAGGCTTCTGTCCTTGGCCTGGACTTAAAGGAAAACTCCACCCCCAAACTATCCTTTTGATATTTTGTTTCGTCAGTCCATTGCTGATATAATAATGAATGTTGTATCACATGCTGCTAAATGCATCAAAAAGGCCAGGTTGTTTTTGTTCAACAGATTGACAGGGCCAAGTGGCTAGTGCAGGTGAAAGGAATATGGCACCCAAAAACTATTCATTGCTGTGTTTCATTAGTCCATTATTGATATAGTCCCAAAATGTTTTGCCTGTCAGCAATCAAGTTTTCAAGATAAGTAATGTTCAAAATACAGAAATCCACAAAATTCATCATTATAACGGGCCAGATTTCTGTATTTTGAAAGTTACATATCTTGAAAACTTGATTTCTGACATGCAAAACATTTTGGGACTATATCAATAATGGACTAAAGAAACGAATATCAAAGGGTTGTTTTTTGTTGACATATTCCTTTAACTAGCCACTGGGCCCTGTCAATCTGTTGGACGTCTGGATATTCAAATGGTGTATTGTGAATGCTGCTGCTGACCCGGTTACTTGTTCATAAAACCAACATGTTTGGCTGTGTTTCCTGTCATTGAGTGTGTGTATTGAGTAGGGTTGCACAATTTGTGTAATATTTAGAGGTGGAAACTTTCTGTGGGAATATATGTGAATTAATATTAGTACCATTTAAATGTAGATGTTTTTTGCATTGGATATATTTACCATATCATATGGAGACCGAAACACAAACCTTTTACCTTAAGTAGACATGATTGAATCCTAAATGAGTTGACTCTGATTTCACTGAGCAACAAAAGACAGGGAATATTGGATGATCGTTCGCATCTCCCAAAAACGTTTAACATGCATCTGTAAAATGATAGTCTAGAAACTAAAGCCTTGGTTGTCTTCCTCTCAGGCTTCCATGTCTTCTCCCTGGACCTCCTCAATGTCCACCTCTTGAACATCAGACTCTGAGGCCTCATCTTCACTGTCACTTTCCAACCTTGTTGAGGATGGCTCATTGTCAGGCTCAAAAAGCCTCAAATTTGCCCAGATGGCCACCAATTTTTCAACCCTTGTAGGTCAGCCTGTTGCATGCTTTGGTGTGTGTGTGTGTTCCCAAACAAGGAGGCGGCTGATGTTGGTGGGATTTGGAGGATGATGGAGGCAACAGGGGAAAGAGCCTCAGATCCACAAAGTCTCTTCCACCAGGTGGCTGATAAAATATGTTGGCAAGACTGCCATATTGCATCTCCATCCCAAAGCCCTTGCTTGGAAGTGTACGTTGCCAGACTGCCAAGAACCTCATCCTCATTCAAGGTGGCGAGACACGCTAGTGATGACACCATAGGCCTTGTTGATATCTGCACCAGACATGATGCTCTTGCCAGCATACTTGGGGTCCAACATGTACGCTGCGGTGTGTATGGGCTTCAGGCAGAAGTCTTCATGCTTTTTGATGCATTTCAAAACTGCAGTTTCCTCTGCTTGGAGCAATAGTGAAGTGGGCAGAGCAGGACGGACTTCTTCTCTTACATCTGCATGCAGAGTCTGAACATCAGACAGGATGGTTTGTCTCCCTCAATCTGTGCAATGGCTACTTCTATCGGTTTCAGGAGTTTCAGGCTTACTATCTCTGGCAAAATACATCATCTTGGAGGATCCTCTTGATGGGGCTGTCCATATCGGCAGACTGTGACATGGCCATTTCTTGGAGAGACTCCTTCCCCTCCAGGAGACTGTCAAACATTTATTTATTTATTTTTGTTATTTTTTATTTAACCATTATTTAACTAGGCAAGTCAGTTAAGAACAAATTCTTCTTTACAATGACTGCCTAGGAACAGTGGGTTAACTGCCTTGTTCAGGGGCAGAACGACAGATTTTTACCTTGTCAGCTCGGGGATTCGATCTAGCAAACTTTTGGTTACTGGCCCAACGCTCTAACCGCTAGGCTACCTGCTGCCCCAACAGGTGTTGCTGGGCAGCTTTAATGTAGTGCTCTTATTCTTCTCCCTTTGCTTGGTGAGGTAGATTGCTGCTATAACTTGATACCCTTCACATACATAACCATTTCCTTGGCTCTCTTGTAGAGTGTATCCATTGTTTTCAGTGCCATGATGTCCTTGAGGAGCAGATTCAATGCATGAGCAGCACAGCCAATGGGTGTGATGTGAGGGTAGGACTCCTCCTCCAAGCAGCCTTCATGTTTGCAGCATTATCTGTCACCAGTGCAAATACCTTCTGTGGTCCAAGGTCATTGATGACTGCCTTCAGCTCATCTGCAATGTAGAGACCGGTGTGTCTGTTGTCCCTTGTGTCTGTGCTCTTGTAGAATACTGGTTGAGGGGTGAAGATGATGTAGTGAATTATTCCTTGCCCACGAACAATCGACCACCCATCAGAGATGATTGCAATACAGTCTGCTTTCTCTATGATTTGCTTGACCTTCACTTGAACTCTGTTGAACTCTGCATCCAGCAAATGAGTAGATAAAGCATGTCTGGTTGGGGGGGGTGTATGCTGGGTGAAAAACATTCAGAAATCTCTACACATTGCCTGTGTGCATCAGAGGTGAACCAGTTGCATACACAGCTCGAGCAAGACATTCATCGACATTTCTCTGATTACGTTCCTCCATTGAGTCAAAAAAACTTAAGTAATAAGTTGTCTGATTCATCATTTTCACCTTGAATAGAAGTAGAGGGACTTTTGTCAGAGGTTGCTTGTTGTGAGCGCTGAGGGACCTTTATACACTTGGCCAGATGATTCTGCATCTTTGTTGAATTCTTCACATGATTTGGCACAGTATTTTCAAATGTACACAGCTTTTCCTTCTACATTAGCTGCAGTGAAATGTCTCCACGCATCAGATAGTGCCCGTTGCATTTTCCTGTAAAGTTTAGATAAATAGTTAAGCAGTTAGGTTAAGCAACTCCTTTGTAAGATACATGTTTTAAAATAAAACATGTATGGAATCAGGTGAATTAACACTCCTCAGTTAGGCTCAAGCAAGCTAAAAACCCACATGGTAGCAAAAACTAACTAACAGAAATTGTTATATAGAAATTATTTAAACACACTTTGCTGTAGGCTACTATTTACTAGTTAACAAAAAATCATGTATGTCATAAAATATATTCACCCCACCCAGTATTATAAGTCCTTGGCTCAGACAGTGTAGTAGTTTGGGCTCAATAGCATCTCATTAGTGTGCAAGATCTTGAGAATCAGCTGTACATGTGATGGAAGAGTGCGCTGTACATGTGATGGAAGAGTGCACTGCACATGTGATGGAAGAATGCACTGTGCATGCAGAGGGTTGCAATTCCATTGAATTGGGTATAGTTTAACCAAAATATGCCACAAGACCTAGAATTGCCTTGTGTATCCCACAAAAAAAGATTTACTGTTATAAGTTAACTTTTTTTTATGAATTTAAGCAAAATTCCTCACATTTCAGGGCTTAACTTCCCATGGAAAGTTTCCGGAAAAATGTTGGAAATTTTCTGGAAAGTTTCCGACCCTTTGCAACCCTAGTATTGAGTAATAAACATCACACTGACTGGTGTTTCATTAAGGATCATTGTGCTGACAACTATCCCATGTATTTATTGGTGCCATGTGTGACTGTATTTCCCATGTGGTGTTGACTGTTCTGATGTAGAGGTGAAGTACTGAGAGACTGCTGAAGGGTCAGTTTGCAATGTAAGCACACTGGGCAGATAGCTTGTTGCATTGATATATATATTAACCAACCTTGCCTCACTTCCACATGCATGCTAGTGTTCACAGATCGTAGGCAAACACACACCAACTGGGGTCTATTTACTAGATGCCAAATTGGGAGGGACCTACTTAAGTTTTTCCAATAAGAAACACTAGTTTTCCTTAATTTTTTTACGTTGCAAAAATGTTGCTACGGTTTGCACTAATGAATACACCCTGTTCAGAGAACTTTTCGATTGTCCCCTCGATTTGTTTTTGTGTCGTCAGGTTGATCGGTGGATCTGAGAACAGGCTCATCTACAGACACTATGCCACGCTCTACTTTGTATTCTGCGTCGATTCCTCTGAGAGCGAGCTTGGCATCCTAGACCTTATCCAGGTAATGTTTCTCAAGTCTTGGGGGATTGTTTTTTGTTGTCGAACTATGAACGTTTGGTACCACCATCTTAGACTGGCTTGTTGTTGGTGGACGTGTCATTGATGGAGTAAAACAATGGCCAACCTAACTCGGTAGATTATTACTGTTCAGTGAATGTGATCGTCTCTCCACAGGTGTTTGTGGAAACACTGGACAAGTGCTTCGAGAATGTCTGTGAACTTGACTTAATTTTCCACGTGGACAAGGTACAAACTATTGTATTCAACTATATCCTAGCAATATGCTGTTCATTGTAATATTTCCTATATCAGAGACATTTTAAATGTTCACAGTGAATGTGTGACTCCCCATAGACACTGACTGTGCCATTGTGTAATTAATTTACTATAAGACTGTCTTAGGTGAATTTATCTCCCCTGTGATAATGCTCGGTCCTGCTGGCTCGTCATATCTAGCCAAGTCTGTTGCAGCGAAGCAGGATATTGCGGTACTTTCTTCACAGGTTGCCTCATTTTCACGCAGAAAGATGCCATTGATATTCATGTGTACACAGGGTAATATGAACAAAGAGAAAGTGAGATAATTGTGACAGCAGCAATCTATAACCTAGTCTGGGAAAACCCAGACAGGAACATTGTTAATGACCAAAGCAACCTATCTGCCTTGGGAAATGAAGCAATCTACATAAAACAAACAAATTATAAATGGGACTTGGTGTGATTTATGTTTGCATATCGAATGTTTTTACATGAGATCAGGTTTTATGTGTATATCTCTCATCAGGTCATCTGTTTTCAAGGGTTGTTCGTCCCTTGTTCACATTTGTTTAGCCTCTTTAATATCAAACAATAATAAATATGTATTTAAATTGTATAAGAATAAAATCCCTCTGAAATAGATCCTGTAGGTTCCAAATGTGTCAAAGGCACACAGAAAGCCCCCCCCCCCTCCTCAGTCAGAGAATACCCTGTTAATAGAACATCTTCTATTAAACCTGTAGGTCCACAATATACTGGCAGAGATGGTGATGGGGGGGATGGTGCTGGAGACCAACATGAATGAGATCATCATACAGGTGGACGCCCAAAACAAAATGGAGAAATCGGAGGTAAGAGTACTTCCGGGGTACGTGCAGGCATGCGTGTATGCTGGACCCTGCATGCCCCTCCAGTGCCATTCTTGTGATGCTCCTGATAAGTGTTTGTGCTCTCTGGAGCTCCACTGCTGCACCACATAGAATGCCATTCTCTTCCAACCTACCCCCAAATATACAGTCACCATCATAAAACACTGATTCTCTTCTACTGAATGTAAATGTACACATTGTCCAATGCATCTGCATAATCTTGATCCTCAATAATCACACACCCTCATGAGATACATTGCTCGTCCCACTCTACAGACTGGAAATGTCCTGTTGGTGTATTTTGCTTAAATGTAGAGGGGATGGTAGCGTTTGGATGACTGTTGAATGGTTAGTTGTGGTCATTCTGATAAAGTTGTCCTGAGCTGAGCTTGTTAACTGTGAGCTGATATCTTGTAGGTGAGTTGTCCATGATGTTAAAGCCTAGCTATTGCTTTGTTCTCATGCAGCTATTGTCACTTTTTTCTAATTAATTTGCAGATCTCTTTGAATATAGTACATTTACATTTCACCATTCATGAAAACAGATTGTTACAGCCAGAGACAATTTCATGGAATCATTGCCATTTGCCAATGGCAGAACAATGCCATTATGACTTAGACAAGATGTATTTTAAATTGACACACACACACACACACACACACAGTTCTCTAGTTAAAGAAACGAATATGAAGCAAAATATTTAAGAAAAGCCAAGAAGGTTTATCAGTAAGTTCTTTTGAGGAGATATTTGGTTACGTTTGCTTGGTTGGTTGTTATTGCAATGTAGTGCTACTACACAATACACGGTTACATGGTGAAACTCTAAAGTCCCATGGATGTGGAACTTGCTGTTAAGTTATTTTTGTTTTAAACATCTACAGATTTTTACCTCACTGTAGCAATGTGGCTGTGTCTAACAATGGAAACAATGTTTTGGTAACAACTTTAGGCCGCATTTTTGTGATTGATCAAATGGAATCATTATTGACGTGTATTGTAAGCCGAGTCTTTGACTGTTCAACAAGCATCAGATGTGCTCCGTCTTTTCCTTCTTGGACCTACCCTAGACCGCAGTGCTCCTCATAGTCATAATCAGTCAGACTTCAACACCAATGCTAATTCAGAGTCATAAGAATGATGTACACAAAATCAATTCCAAGCAGTGTGTAAAATAAATGTAAAACAAAATTGTCAATACCAATTGGTGAAGAATGATAGGCTGGATTTAGTTCACTTTCACATGCTCAACCGGCTCAATGTAAAACTCAATTAACTGTTTCTTTTGACTTTGGAGGTGTTGAGGCCTCTCAGTTCAGTGTCTATGAATGTGGTCTACGATAGGTCTCATCACTTTCTATTTATACTGAACAAAAATATAAATGCAGCATGTAACAATTAAACATATTTTACTGAGTTACAGTTTATATAAGGAAATCAGTCAATTGAAATAAATTCATTAGGCCCTAATCTATGGATGTCACATGGCTGGGCAGGGGCACAGCGATGGGAGGGCATAGACACACCCACTTGGGAGCCAGGCACACCCACTTGGGAGCCAGGCCCAGCCAATCCGAATGAATTTTCCCCACACAAGGGTTTTATTACAAACAGAAATACTCCTCAGTTTCATCAGCTGTCTGGGTGGCTGGTCTCAGACGATCCCGCAGGTGAAGAAGCCGGATGTGGAGGTTCTGGGCTGGCATGGTTACACATGGTCTGCGGTTGTGAGGCCATTTGGACGTACTGCCAAATTCTCTAAAACGACGTTGTAGCTGGTTTATGGTAGCGAAATTAACATTCTATTCTGTGGCAACAGGTCTGGTAGACATTCCTGCAGTCAGCATGCCAATATCACGCTCCCTCAAGACATCTGTGTAATTGTGTTGTGTGACAAAACTGCACATTTTAGAGTGGCCTTTGGTTGTCCCCAGCACAAGGTGCACCTGTGTAATGATCATGCTGTTCAATCAGCTTCTTGATATGCCACACCTGTCAGGTGTATGGATTAGCTTGGCAAAGGAGACATACTCACTAACAGGGATATAAACAATTTTGTGCACAAAATTTGAGCGCAATAAGCTTTTTGTGCGTATGAAACATTTCTGGGATCTATTATTTCAGCTCATGAAACGTGGCACCAACACTTTACATGTTGTTTATATTTTTGTTCAGTGTATATATAAATTGTAATTATTTTGATCTGCTTTAACAACATTCCTCATTCCTCTTTTTCCCTGACCCTTTCTAGTTCTTTCCATTCTTCTCTCTTTACAGACGTTTATCTTTCAATCTCCCAGACAGGACAGGTAGACACAGGTACTGCTAAATTTCCAACCAAGTACTGTAACCTCCAAAATTTACACTATACCTAGTTCTCCATGGGCCAACCATTTAATAGCAAAACGATGTCACTAACATCAAAATCTTTTACAGCAGACCCAACAATGTATCACTGTTACTTAAAAAAAAACATATTGCTTAGCTACTTTTAAGGAAATTGGATAACAAGTTTCAATTATCATTTGAAACGTTCATGTATGGTGACAAATAATTTAATTAGGATAACAGGGACTTGATATTGGGCAGACAGCCATACAGAACTGTCAGCTATACCTGCCATTATTATAATTTGTTTTGTTTTTTGCCTGAATCAAAAAATAAACTAGTCCCATCATAGCCCAAATAAAAATGTTTTTACAGCTGATTTATTTCTATGTCATACACTACAACTAGGGTCTGGAGTTGGTTAGGTTAGTCTACTACCAGATCAGGAAAAACTGTGTGCCCCAGGAAAACAATTTCCCCCCCACCACTCTGGGACATGTGGTGCCACCTCTGTAATCACCACACAATGTTACAAATGAAAAAACATCTCCTATTCGTATGATCTACATTTTGTTTTTGGTGGTGGGGATGGGCTTCCATAGCTTTACATGGCTCAGTGTAGCCAGCAGCTACTGCAACACAAACATCTGAATATTACAGGCTGTTACTGCAATTTCAGGTAACTCAATAAAACAAGTCTCAAATATTAGGAACATTACATTTCAGCTGTTTCGAAAACATTGCTCCGCTATTACCATTTATACTGTAGGAATGTTGGCTCAACGAGACCATTCTGCCCTGCTTCAAGGGGGGCAACTGTCACCTCCAGATGTAGCGTGAGAGACGTAGCAAGTACGCAAAGTTTACATTTGAGTAATACGTGTAGCCGACGGTACTTTTACCAAAAGTATAGTATGTATGAAGAGCAGTAGAATCTGCTGAGGGGAGGACGGTTCATAATAATGGCTGTAACGGAGCAAATGGAATGGCATCAAACACCTGGAAACCATGTGTTTTGATGTATTTGACACTATTCCACTCCTTCTGCTCCAGCCATTACCACGAGCCCGTCCTCCCCAATTAAGGTGCCACCGACCTCCTGTGGTGAGGCTCTAAGAGGTGCAATTATACTGTTCACCTGTCTGGTCTGGCTCGGTGTTTGTGTCTGTAACAGGTCTCGTCACAATTTCGCAGGTGCTGAAAATTTCAAGCCACATCTCGCTAGTTTCATAGCTAGCCAAGCACAACACAACATGCTTTTGCTTTATCTCTACTGGTCCTTGTCACCACGCTCTGCTTTGCAGACTGCTTTTATGACACGTGTAAACCACTGTTTACATACATGAAATGTGTGTTTTTCCCCCCCTGGTGTGTGACATCAGTGTTTATTAATCAAGACATATCCCAAGCCAGTCATTTGGTTTTCCAGGCAGTCACAGCTCAGTGCTGACACCGTACTAATGCCTGTTTGGGGAAACCTATGGAACATAGTTTTAGTATGGTGTGATTCTTAACATAGCTATGCCTGACTGAGTACTAGACCAGAAACCTAGGCCTTTGGGCAACTGGCAAGGAGCAAGTCTACTTGGTCTCCCTTGAGTTGTTACATATAGTGTAGGCTATACAGTATAATTTAGTTGACTGGCTGCCAAGGTCAGTAAAAACCCAGGGTTGTTCTCATTGAGGACAGTAGCTACTCTGTATTGTCACTCAACTTTTATGAAGGACACTTAAACTGACCTTGTGTTTTTATTTACAGAGGATGAAATTAGAATCCTGTGTACGTCAAGGGTTAGAACCGGTTCAGGGAACAGAACCGGGAATGAAAGTGATCTATACTGTTCCGGAACAGAACTGTTATTTTAAAAGCATTGGAGCCGGTTTATAATATTATTTTAAGTTCAGGGCAAAAAAAAAAAATCTCCCACAAAATAATCAACAAAGCGCCTATGGAAAACCCTCCCTCTGTCAAGCTGAAACTTCTTCCAGCGTCTGCCTGCCTGCCAGCTGAACATCTTTACTAGTGCATGTGAAGGCTACCTGCCCCTCCGAAACAGCCATAAGCCTACTGACGTTACAAGTGAGATTCAGAAGATAGGGAGATGCATTACTTATTAGAGTAGAATGGATTTACTTTTTCATTGCTAGTTTGGGATACTATAGTTATCACATTGGATTTATTAACCACTAAAATGTAAGATGTGTTTTTAATTCTGGTGCCGCTCTGCACACAGAAGCTTGTTAGTGATCTAGCATCTCTGGTCCAACGTCAAGCCAACTCTGAAGTTCAAAGATATTCAAAATTCCTCCATAGAAGCCACTCCTCCGTAGGTATAATTCTTTATTTTGTTGGTCGGGAACATTGTAATGGAACGAAGGGTTCTGCTCAGAACAAAACCATTGGAAAATAATTTTAGAAATGGCTAAACAACTGGTTTAAACATTTAGTGAACGCTACTGATTAATATTTGTAACCGGTCCTATGGTAGTTGAAAAGAGATGCCTAGTTCTACTCATTTTCACAACTAGAAAGTGTAGCCTAGAAGCTGGTTGAATACAATTTTTTGGGTCTGACTGTTGAAGATTCTGTGGAAGAACAGCTGTGATTTTCAAAAGCAATCCCTCAATCTAGGGATCAAGAAATGTTATTCATAGCAAATGTCCATTACTTATTTTGCTACTGACATTTCAACCAATTTTGTTTTGTATCTGAAATTATATTAGATAACCTATTTGTATCATTTTCTATTGAACAATGCTTTTGAAATTCACTGCTTTAGTGTGTTTCCTCCCTCTCTTTCAGTATACATTAGAGTAGACACCTTGCTGTGACACAGTATTACAACAATTCCCCACATGGAAATAACTGTCAACATTGAATAGCTGTCGCTTCCATCTTTTATGTACCTTTGTTCAATCTAGGCTAATGTGTGATTATTAAAATAGTCATATTTTGCACTGAACCTAGTCACCCACGTTACCAACTGTTAAGTCCTTACCGTGTGAAGAGTTTCCTTCTGAGTTGTTCAAATTGTAATATATTACAGTATATCCTTGAAAAAGTTCCTAAATGTTCTAACTGGTAAAAGAAAGTCTGTTTATTGTACTTCAGGAATGGTCATAAAAAGGTCTATGAAACTATTATGAATTGTAATAATGGCATTATATTTAACTGAAATATTTAAGCCGTAAGAAATGTTCAAATACAGATTGTTTTTATTTATTCAACCTTTAACTAGGCAAGTCAGTCAAGAGCAAATTCTTAGTTACAATGACTGCCTACCCCGGCCAAACCCTCTCTAAACTTGGACGGCGCTGGCCCAATTTTGCGCCGCCCTATGGGACTCCCGATCACAGCCAGTTGTGATACAGCCTGGGATCGAACCAATGTCTGTAGTGACGCCTTAGACCGCTGCACCACTCGGTCCCCCTCACATACAGATGTGAGTAAGCAGTAAATCTTAGTGTAGAGGGATTTACATTAGGTCATCTGATATTGCTCTAGTTAGTTTCCCGAGACACATAGCCTATATAAGACATTTCACTTCAGTCACATGCCCAATTTGTTTTCTAAATTCTATAAACATTCTATACATCACTATAGCTTCATTTCCTCATATCAAAATACATTTTTTTTTTTTCTGCTTTACCCAATTCTCTCCTTGCATTTGTATCCTTATCAGTCCTTAAGAATTGGTTGGTTCACTTTTCAAGCAATGCTGCCTCTGTCTTTTTAAAAGTACATTTTAATATTTTAAGATCAATGACTGTAGCACTATGTTCTCATAGTTGATTCATAATTGGCCCTGGTTGTGATGTAAATCATAAATGAACCAAATATTGCATGTGCATATGAAGCTAGGCATTTGAACGTACATTTGCACATATGTCTGTTAATAGTCGATGCTTTGCATTTTGTCTGTTGGTGTTTGTGGTGCTGTATGTTTTGTCCTGTGCGGTTGTGTGTCCCTGTCCATTGTGAGGGTCTAGTGGTGTAAGTGTTTCTAGGGACTTTTAACTCTGTTATATTTATGTTTTGTGTCTAGGCTGGTATTGCAGGAGCCCCTGCTCGCGCAGTGTCAGCCGTAAAGAACATGAACCTCCCCGAAATGCCCAGAAACATCAACATTGGAGACATCAGCATAAAAGTGCCAAACTTACCCTCCTTCAAATAGCCGGCAAGACCCACCGTGCAGAAGTTGACCAATGTTTACCATGCAATTTGTTTAACCAAAATCCAAACAAATACCAACTTTTCTCAAAGAGCATGAAGGTACTGTGTGAATTTCTTTGGCGTTAACTTTTTTTTTTTTTTCTCTCCCTGGTTTTAAATTAATGTCATTGATGTGGCTTTGTTCTGTTTGAGAAAAGGAAGTATTTATTTATTCCATTCCTCTACCCTCACTGGAGGTGTGCCCTTATGTCGTGGCTGCTACAGTATTGGAAATTCATACTTTAGTAGAGGTTTGTAAAACAAACTTAACAGAATATTCTTAAATACAGTATGATGCACAGGAGGTTGGAGGCATCTTAATTAGGAAGGACGAGCTCGTGGTAATGGCCGTAGCGGAATATGTGGAATGGTATCCCATTCCATTCACTCTGTTCCAGCAATTATGAGCTGTCCTCTCCTCACCAGCCTCCACTGATATGACGATATATGCTGAAATTGTATTTCTGTGTCTTATCCGTATACACAATGGTTTAAACAAATGATCTTGTGTTATCAAAAAAAATTATCTTGATTTAATCAGTGCATGTGTTTTTGTTTTTTTTGCAACTTAATAAAGTATTGAATCACTTTATGCCTATTTGGATTTTGTGTTGGCAGTTAGAGGTTTCATTGTATTCAATAATATAATAGCTCAGTTAAGTATGTTTGTCTGAAAGAAGAGCAAGTTGGACCACTTTTATCTAAGTAGGTAACATCTTATGGACATTGTCAAAGACTCCAGTCACCCAAGTCATAGACTGTTCTCTTTGCTATTTGCTATTGATTTTAGTTTATTTAGTAAATCTTTTCTTAACTCTGTCTTGAACTGCATTAAGGGCCGACACCTGTTGTATTCCGCGCATGTGACGTACAATTTGATTTGATCCTATTATTGCATTTTTGTTGTCGGTAGCTTCTGTGGGAAGCAAAACACGTTTTGAAGTGATTGGTTGCGCCATGTTACTAGATAAAGCATTACGAACCACGAATATAGAACCAAAGTCATGCACAAATATACAACAGTATGTGCAGGTCGTATGACAGCACGTGACTGCTTTAGGCCAAGTCTGCGCAGCTTTTATGCAGCAAAATCATTTTTTTTTAAATGTAATTATCAGTTCTTATGCAAACCAGTAATAGACTTTATTGTTAATTCTAACAGCATAGATTACAATGTTCTATTAAATTGATGTGGTATTTGTGTGTAATAAAGTGGTTCAATGAATGAATGCGCTGAGTGCGCAATGTAGATGGTCGCGAATGCAGCGTTCCATAACAGGAAGAGAAAATAAGGATTCCTGCTGTTGCATTTTGCAGTGACAGATTTAAACGAATAATATATTTGTTCAACATACAGAAGACCGTGATGGCTGCCATAATCACAGAAACACAAAGGTAGGCATTTAGTTTCCTTTTTTTCTACTTCAAGGTAACATGTTTTCTAACTGAAACGTTAAGCTAGCCCTGCTAGCCAGCAAGCTAATAAGATAGCTAAGTTAGGTAAATATACGTCGAAAAGTAATCTTGCTAGTCAATCTTTATGAAATTGCACGAGGGTCTCACTCTAGCAATATTTACATGAGAAATATAGGTAGTCATGTTACAGCCATAAGAATCCGACTTTCGTTTATTTATTGGAACTACAGGGCGAGCGTAAGGTCGGAAGTTTTAGGCTAGTCCTACTCATTCATTCATGACAGCAGTTTAACCCATGTCTGTTAGCTAACGTTAGTCAACTTATTGTGCTCCCCACAATCTAACGTTGTTATTCAACCCACAGCATAAAAGAAGCAGTAACTTTCATCAACACAATTGAACTGAATAAGTTCTCCAGACTACTTTCACGAATTGTGCAGAAACTTCACCTGAAGGTAGGTGTATCGAGAGAGCAAGTCAGGTGGCGTATAATTGGCATAACATAGACATATGTTCCTAAATACTCTTGCCTGGTCTCACTTGCTAACTCAATTGCTGTCCTTGTCCAGCCTGACAATTCATTTAATAGAACAGTGCAAGTTACACTGGTTTTTCTAGTGCCGTCAAACATCAGGCTTTTGTCATGATATTACTGCAGCCCACTTGAATCAGAATTTTTCCAGTGCACTTGTTTACAACGAACGATTAAGTTAATTGTGTCCCTCAGGAAGAGCGCACGTTCAGTGAGGAGGAAGAACAGAAACTGCAGAGTGCTCTGTCATTGGACAAGCAGGATCTCAGTCTGGTGCTGGATACAACTGCCTTCATTCTAGAACAGGTAAGTAGGCCTTGATGTTCGCCTCAACTATAGCTACACTAAATTACCTTAAGTATGTGGACACCTGCTTGTCAAACATCTCATTACAAAAATAATGGGCATCAAAATGGAGTTGGTCCCCGCTTTGCTGCTATAACAGCCTCCACTCTTCTGGGAAGGCTTTCCACTAGATGTTGGAACATTGCTGCAGGGACTTGCTTCCATTCAGCCACAAGCGTTAGTGAGGTCGGGCACTGATTAGAGATTCGACCGATTTAATCGGCGTGGCCGATTAGGCTGTCCCCAACCAGTTTCCACAAAGTTGGAAGCACATAATCGTCTCGGCGGTCCCGTTTTGTGAGCTTATGTGGACTACTACTTCGCGGCTGAGCCTTTGTTGCTTCTAGATGTTTCCACTTCACAATAACAGCACTTACAGTTGACCGGGGCAGCAGGGCAGAAATTTGACATTGTCTTATGACGGTGCCATGTCTCTGAGCTCTTCAGTATGGTCCATTCTACTCCCAATGCTCAATTTTTATACACTTGTCAGCAACGGGTGTGGCTGAAATAACCAAATCCACTAATTTGAAGGTGTGTCCATATACTTTTGTATATACAGTGCATTTGGAAATTATTCAGACCTCTTCACTTTTTCCACATTTAGTTACGTTACAGCCTTGTTCTAAAATTGATTAAATATTTTTTTTCCTCATGAATCTACACACATTACCCCATAATGACAAAACAAGTTTTTTTTGAAGTTTTTGCAGATGTATTAAAAATAAAAACTGAAATTACATTTACATAAGTATTCCAATGGCACGTTGTCAGCTAATCGAAGTTTATAATTTTAAAAGGCTAATTGATCATTAGAAAACCCTTTTGCAGTTAATTATGTTAGCACACTGTTGTTCTGATTTAAAGAAGTAATAAAACTGGCCTTCTTTAGACTAGTTGAGTATCTGTAGCATCAGCATTTGTGGGTTCGATTACAGGCTCAAAATGACCAGAAACAAATAACTTTCTTCTGAAACACGTCAGTCTTTTCTTGTTCTGAGAAATGAAGGCTATTCCATGTGAGAAATTGCCAAGAAACTAGAGATCTGGTACAACGCTGTGTACTACTCCCTTCACATGACAGCGCAATCTGGCTCTAACCAGAATAGATTGTGGGAGGCCCCAGTGCACAACTGAGCAAGAGAACAAGTACATTAGAGTGTCTAGTTTGAGAAACAGACCCCTCACAAGTCCTCAAGTGGCAGCTTCATTAAATAGTACCCTCAAAACACCAGTCTCAACGTCAACAGTGAAGAGGCAACTCCGGGATGCTGGCCTTCTAGGCAGAGTACCTCTTTCCAGTGTCTGTGTTCTTTTGCCCATCTTAATATTTTCTTTTTATTGGCCAGTCTGAGATATGGCATTTTCCTTGCAACTCTGCCTAGAAGGCCAGCATCCCGGAGTCGCCTTTTCACTGTTGACGTTGAGACTGGTGTTTTAATGAAGCTGCCGGGCAGCTCTCTCCAGAGCTGTCCGGGCTCTGGCTGGGCCGCTCAAGGAGAAGCCACTCCTGTGTTGTCTTGGCTGTTTGCTTAGGGTCGTTTTCCTGTAAGAAGGTGAACCTTTGCCCCAGTCTGAGTTCCTACGCCTTCTGCAGCAGGTTTTCATCAAGGATCTCTCTGTACTTTGCTCGTTTCATCTTTCCCTCGATCCTGACTAGTCTCTCAGTGGCTTCCGTCTGGCCACTCTACCATAAAGTCCTGATTGGTGGAGTGCTGCAGAGATGGTGGTCCTTCTGGAAGGTTCTCCCATCTCCACAGAGGAACTCTTGGTCACCTCCCTGACCAAGTCCCTTCTCCCCCCATTGCTCAGTTTGGCTGGGCGGCCAGCTCTAGGAAGAGTCTTGGTGGTTCCAAACTTCTTCCATTTAAGAATGATGGAGGCCACTGTGTTCTTGGGGACCTTCAATGCTGCAGAATGTTTTGGGTAACCTTCCCCAGATCTGTGCCTTGACACAATCCTGTCTCGGAGCTCTACGGACAATTCCTTCGAACTCATGGCTTGGATTTTGCTCTGACATGCACTGTCAACTGTGGGACCTTTTTAATGAAGACATTTACCACAGGTGGACTCAAATCGAGTTGTAGAAACATCTTAAGGATGATCAGTGGAAACAACAGGATGCAGCTGAGCTAAATTTTGAGTCTCATAGCAAAGGGTCTGAATACTTATGTAAATAAGGTTCTTCTGGTTTTAATGTTTAATACATTTGCAAAAAAAATCATAATTCTGTCATTATGGGGTATTGTGTGTAGATTGATGTAAAAAACAACTTTAATAAATGATTTAGTTAATTTAGAATAAGGCTGTAACGTAACAAAATGTGGAAAAAGGTAAAGGGTCTGAATACCTTCCGATTGTATAGTGTAGAATAAAATATATTAAATTCATTGTTGCACAGTTAACCTACCTTTTCCAGTCTAGAATTTAGTGTTCTGTTGGCCCAAAAAAACTGTGCACACTGCAACCCTTTTATGGTGCTATTAGTGATGATGGTTGTCACAATAGAAAATAATTAGGCCTGAAAGAGAACATGCTTTGTTATATTTTGTATTTAACTCGGCAAGTCAGTTAAGAACAAATTCTTATTTACAACGACGGCCTAGGAACAGTGGGTTAACTGCCTTGTTCAGGGGCAGAACGACAGATTTTTATCTTGTCAGCTCAGGGATTCGATCCAGCAACCTTTCGGTTACTGGCCCAACGCTCTAACCACTAGGCTACCTGCCGCTCCATAACAGTGTGGTCACACAAACACCAGCTGCCAGCCAAATAGCTGACTACTAACTAACTACAGAAGCATTGACTTTCATCAATGCAATTCACCAAGAATTCTGCAGGAAACTTCACCTGACGGAAGGTTTCTACACTGAGTAATATGAGGTGAGGTGTCATGTGTAGAGTTGGCATAACATCTTAATGGTATGTCCACATACTGTACATGTACCTTTTTTACCTCTGAAAAGCTTGGTTGGATGCTTAGTAGAGATGTTCTATTAAGACCTATATTTAGCGTCTAAACATGTATTAAGCGACGGTGATTAATAAGAAAAGTGCCTCGAGACCTCTTATCTCTATGCAGGCTGTCTATCATTATTACAGATCCTCTATCTCTATGCAGGCTGTCTATCATAATGTGAAGCCTGCATCCCTGAAGCAGCAGCTCGAGAAGATCCATCTTTCCCCAGAGAAGGCGGAAGCCTTCTGCCAAGCCTGGACCGCAGTCGGCCCAGATGTCGTGGAGAAGGTCAGGCAGAGGATTTTCGCTCCCAAAAAGGTGAGGAGAAACTGTCAACGGCAGTGCAATAAATCTGCCCCTGCTGTGCCGTTTAAGCTTTATTTATATCGTACGTACTCAACGAAATAATGCAATTACTGTAGCTACGAGAAATGGCTATCTTGCGTAGTTGCGTCCAGTTACAAATTGCGTCACTGCACAATTATGTAGAATGGCTAATTGCGTTATTGCATTGCGTACCTACGCAAGGTTTAGGCTTTCCTCTCTCTAGTGGCTAAACAATGAAAGCAGAAAACGTTTGCGCTTTCTTTGTGGCATTAAACCAGTCCAGTTGAGCCAAAGTCCCAAGCCACATTGGCATGGATAGGAAACTGCCAGATCCAACTGATCATTTAAACATTTATACAAATCTCTGTGTATATTAACACCATAGAATAGAGTCAAACCAGGCAGGTGGCCTAGTGGTTAGAGTGTTGGGCCAGTAACGGAAAGGTTGCTGGATCAAATCCCCGAGCTGACAAGGTAAAAATCTGTCGTTCTGCCCCTGAACAAGGCAGTTAACCCACTGTTCCCCGGTAGGCCGTCATTATAATTAAGAATTTGTTCTTAACTGACTTGCCTGGTTAAAAATAACAATTGCCTGTGATGTTGTCATGATAATCTCATCGACAGCAGTCTTTGGGGTGTCCTAAGTGGCACCTTATTCCCTATATAGTACACTACCTATAGTGCACTACTTTTGACAGGGACCATCAGGGAATAGGGTACCATTTAGGAAGTAGTCTTTAGCATTGTCCCCCTTGGGAGGCTGGAGTGGGTGTCATCACACTTGGTGCTGTGACGTCCTGGGACCACAGAGAGAACTCCAGGTTTATTATGCCACTCGGCATCATTAAACATTTAGCCCCATCCCTCCTCTCGGCACACCTAATCTATTTCACTGCTAAGGCAGATTAATGGAGCGTTCTGCCACTTAGCGGTCCCATTGGGCCTCTGCTTTAAATGTGATTTCACTGTACCATCCAACTGATCAGGGCCCGGTTTCCCAAAAGCATCTTAAGGTTAAGATCATCGTTAGAACCTTCGTTGGGGCATTGTTAAATCAGAGCCGTTTCCCAAAACCATTGTTACTAAAGTTGTACTTAAATGCTTGTTATTTACCGACTGCCTCAGCTAAGTCTGTTAGGTGCTTTCTTGCCCTTCCACATCACTTTATACAAGATCTCCGCTAAACATAGAATCAAGATTTTGAACGATGCATCGTTAACACTCGTAAGCCTAAATTCCAACTGGCCCAGAATTGTTTCCAAAGATTTCTTAAAGCTAAAATCCTCAATGGGTGGAACTGCCAAGTCCGCTGGGGTTATTGCAACATCAATGAAGTTACTGCAAACAACGAACACTAAAATGTTTTTATCGTGGTTTCTGTATGGTTGATAGCTTGAACATGTCGGATGGCAGCTCAACCTTCAGATGGCCAAGTCCACCCAAGCCAAGTTGAAGGATCCACATGCAGTGCTGGAGCTCGGCGTCAGAAATGAGGATTCTGAGGTACTGAGCCTACTTCACACTGTTGAACACACACACCTTTGTTACCCACTCAAAACAGAGGGGCTGTTTACTTAGCAGTTCTCAGGGGATCCATTCAATCTTCGAAATGGATGCTAATTCTGCATGTGTCCCTCTTGACACTGAAGCAGACCTGAAACCAGACAGCAGGGAGCTTGTTAACGATGGCCTCAAGGGCCTGATTTCCTTTTAGTCCCGTGGGGTCCCTATCTGTACAGTGTCAGTAGACCATTTATGTCCATCAAAATGGACAGCGTTTGCAGATTTTCATCAGAAAATGGGGACCTAATGGTTCCCTTGGTTGTTATAATAACACCAGGTTTATCAGGTATTCCTGCTTATGGTGTATTTTTTTGTATTCTGTCCCCAGAGTTCTCTCTCTCTCTCTCTCTCTCTCTCTCTCTCTCTCTCTCTCTCTCTCTCTCTCTCTCTCTCTCTCTCTCTCTCTCTCTCTCTCTCTCTCTCTCTCTCTCTCTCTCTCTCTCTCTCTCTCTCTCTCTCTCTCTCTCTCTCTCTCTCTCTCTCTCTCTCTCTCTCTCTCTCTCTCTCTCTCTCTCTCTCTCTCTCTCTCTCTCTCTCTCTCTCTCTCTCTCTCTCTCTCTCTCTCTCTCTCTCTCTCTCTCTCTCTCTCTCTCTCTCTCTCTCGCTCGCTCGCTCAAAATCAATATAAGGGATTTATTGGCATGGGAAACAAATGTTTACATTGCCAAAGCAAGTGAAGTAGATAATAAACAAAAGTGAAAAAAACAATAAAAATGAACAGTAAACATTACACTCACAGAAGTTCCAAAAGAATAAAGACATTTGAAAATGTCATTATGTCTATATACAGTGATGTAACAATGTGAAAATAGTTAAAGTACAAAAGGGAAAATAAATAAACAAATATGGGTTGTATTTACAATGGTGTTTGTTCTTCACTGGTTGCCCTTGTGGCAACAGGTCACACATGCTACTGTGATGGCACACTGTGGTATTTCACCCAGTAGATATAGGAGTTTCTCAAAGTTGGGTTTGTTTTCAAATTGTTTGTGGATCTGTGTAATCTGAGGGAAATATGTGTCTCTAATATGGTCATACATTTGGCAGGTTAGGAAGTGCAGCTCAGTTTCAACCTCATTTTGTGGGCAGTGTGCACATAGCCTGTCTTCTGCCTACGGCGGCCTTTCTCAATAGCAAGGCTATGCTCACTGATTCGGTAGATAGTCAAACCTTTCCTTAAGTTTGGGTCAGTCACAGTGGTCAGGTATTCTGCTACTGTGTACTCTGTTTAGGGCCAAATAGCATTCTAGTTGGCAATGGGTATTATTTTATGTTCCTTTTATTGGCATAGAAGGCCCTTCTTGCCTTGTCTCTCAGCTCGTTCACATCTTTGTGGAAGTTAACTGTGGCGCCTATGTTTAGGCCGAGGTATGTATAGTTTTTTGTTTGCTCTAGGGCAGTGGTTCCCAAACTTCTTATAGTCCCGTACCCCTTCAAACATTCAACCTCCAGCTGCGTACCCCCTCTAGCACCAGGGTCAGCGCACTTTCAAATGTTGTTTTTGCCGTCATTGTAAGCCTGCCACACACACACTATACGATACATTTATTAAACATAAGAATTAGTGTGTGAGTTTTGTCACAGCCCGGCTCTTGGGAAGTGACAAAGAGCTCTTATAGGACCAGGTTACAAATAATAATATAATAAGCAATCATTTTACTCTTTAATTAACCATCTTACATATAAAACCTTATTTGTTCATCGAAAATTGTGAATAACTCACCACAGGTTAATGAGAAGGGTGTGCAAGAAAGGATGCTCAAAACTCTGCAGTGTAGGGTTGTATTGGAGAGAGTCTGTCTTAAATCATTTTCCACACAGTCTGTGCCTTCATGCTAGTGAGGGCCGAGAATCCACTCTCACATAGGTACGTGGTTGCAAAGGGCATCAGTGTCTTAACAGCGCGATTTACCAAGGCAGGATACTCTGAGCGCAGCCCAATCCAGAAATCTGGCAGAGGCTTCTGATTAAATAAAGTTTTCACAGAACTTCTTGTTGCTATTTTGATGAGGCTCTCTTGTTCAGATATCGGTAAGTGGAGTGGAGGCAGAGCATGAAAGGGATAATGAATCCACTTGTTTGTGTCATCCGTTTCAGTAAAGTACCTGCGTATTTGCGCACCCAACTCACTCGGGTGCTTCGCTATATCACATTTGACATTGTCCGTAAGCTTGAGTTAATTTGCACACAAAAAAATCATACAATGATGGAAAGACCTGTGTGTTTTCCTTGTTAATGCAGACAGAAGAGTTCCAACTTCTTAATCCTTGCCTCAATTTTGTCACGCACATTGAATATAGTTGTGGAGAGTCCCTGTAATCCTAGATTCAGATCATTCAGGCGAGGAAAAAACTTCACCTAGATTGGCCAGTCGTTTGAGAAACTCATCATGCAAGCAGTCAGACAAGTGAAAATGATGGTCAGTAAAAACCTTAAGGTCGTCTCTCAGTTCAAGAAAACCAGCGCACTTCTGTATGTTGTAAAAGCGTTACATGGTCGCTGCCCATGCCCATATCATTGCGGCAGGTAGCCTAGTGGTTAGAGCGTTGGACTAGTAACCGAAAGGTTGCAAGATCGAATCCCCAAGCTGACAAGGTAAAAATCTGTCGTTCTGCCCCTGAACAAGGCAGTTAACCCACTGTTCCTAGGCCGTAATTGAAAATGCGAATTTGTTCTTAACTGACTTGCCCAGTTAAATAAAGGTAAAATAAAATTGCATAGTGTAGAAAATACACGAGAGTTCAGGGGCCTTGCTTTACCAAAGTTAACGATTTTCACGGTAGTGTACAAAACATCTTTCAAGCTGTCAGGCATTCCCTTGGTAGCAAGAGCCTCTCGGTGGTTGCTGCAGTGTACCCAAGTGGTGTCAGGGTCAACTGCTTGCATGTGCCTTACCACTCCACTATGTCTCCCTGTCATGGCTTTTGTGCCATCAGTACAGATACTAACACATCGTGACCACCAAAGTCCATTTGATGTCACAAAGCTTTCCAGTACTTTAAAAATATCCTCATGTTGTCCTGGTGTCCAGTGGTTTGCAGAAAAGGAAATCTTCCTTAATTGACCCCCCATAAACGTAACGGACATATACCAGGAGCTGTGCCAGGCCCGCCACGTCTGACTCATCCAGCTGTAACGCATAGAATTCACTGGGTGTATGCGAAGCAGTAATTGTTTTAAAACATCTCATGCCATGTCACTGATGCGTTGTGAAACAGTGTTGTTTGATGAAGTCATTGTCTGTATAGTTTTTGTTGGCCTTTTCCCCACCCATATCCACAGCAGCAGGAATACTTTTTTCAAATTGGCATGTTTTGTTTCTAAATGTCTGCGCAAGAGTGACGGTTCCATCGAGTTGAGAGTACTTTTGCACATATAACACACTGTGGCTGAGGAAAGGCACTACTCCCAATATAAATGAACCCCAAATCAATGTAGTTCTCATCATATTTGCGCCTCTTCGATGGTCCAACGTCCCTGTCTGTTGTTCGCTGCTTTCCCGGGTAAGGGGGAAGTAGCTCTTCGGCTGCATCAGATATACAACTGTCAGTGTCCATGCTAGCTGGGCTAACAACAAATGTAGAATTACTGATGCTAGCATTGGATGTGCTCGTGGAAGCAGAACAACTTGTGTCGTCGACAGGTGCAGTACTGCTGGTAGTAGCAGTACTACCAGTATAGCTGGTATGTGTCTCTATGGACTCGGGCCTTACTAAACTGTTTGAAAATGTGAAGACATTTAAAAAAAATAATAATAATATCTCTCTCTCACACAGTAACATGTGCTTTTCCTTATCTCATACACACTATATAGTGGGATGATTAAAAAAAAAAGTTCTCTCAATATTTCCTCCCAAGCAAGAAAAACATCAATCAATTTATTTAAATCCACTTACATGGGCCCTGTTGGGAATAGATAGCTACAGACCTGAGGCAAGCCAAGCTAATGGGAGGAGCAGCCACAGTTAATCACAATCTGCTGAGAGGCTGTGCCTCTAACACCCAAGAGGGGGCACTGTTGCCCCACAACTTTCTGGCTTTCCCAGGATCTGCTGTCTACAGAGAGAATGGCTCTCTGGTTCAACTTTAAACTAGGGTTTTCTTCAAGTTGAGTTGCTTCATTGTTTTCTGTATATCATCTTGTTTGGCTTCAGAGTTTCACAATATCATTAACAAACAAATAGTTTCAATTCAGAAGTTATTCTGCATGCATGTAATAACAAAATAACAACCATCTCCCAAACCAGTATATAGTGTTGATTGAAAGGAGAAGGCTTGATAATACCAAGATAACCTTCCAGGTAGTGTGACATTGGATCTCTGAGAGGGAGGAAACGGGAGGCGGTGGAGGAGGAGGACAGCTGTACATTATTGATTTGGAAGCCAAGCATCGGAGTTAGAGAACTCCCACCTGATCAGTGTCTTGCTTCATCAGCCCAATCCCAAAGGAGAAGCAGGCAAACTTCCAGTAGTGTATAGTATGAAACCTGTCTCCTCTCCTCACCATCCAAGCCAGCCAGGGAGCCGCTGGAGTTACATATCCCTAACACACACACACACACACAAACACACAAGCAACGTCTCTCAGATGTTACTTGGAGTCTGAGACGGTAAAATCCTTCAACAGTCTGTGGGCCTCTCTCTCTGTCCCTCAGCATTAGAGGATACCATTGCTCACTGCTCTAAATGGACCAGCTTGGGGATTAGCTCATTATACATAGTGTTTGTAGACAAAGCTAATTAAAATAAACCTACCAGTTTGCTAATTTAATGTAACCTTCAGTATGAGTCATAGAATGGTTATTCATTTATAGGTCTTTGATCTGATGGTCTAAGGCAGGGACGGGTATTCAACTCTTACCCTACGAGGTCTGGAGCCTGCTGGTTTTCTGTTATTCCTGATAATTAATTGCACGCACCTTGGTGTCTGACATCTAAAACAGGGGAACAACGGGAAGGGGGGGGACTGGCTTCAAGGTTGAATTTGAGGGGTCTAAGATATATTTTAAACTGTTGGTGGTTCGAGCCCTGAGTGCGGTTTGGCTGTCAGCCGTGGTAAATCACACCGTATACCACAGGTATGCCAACATTTTATTTTTACTGCTCTAATCACATTGGTAACCAGTTTATAATAGCAATAAGGCACCTCGGGTTTGTGGTATATTGGCCATGTACCACACCTCCTCTGGCCTTCTTGCTAAAATAGGTTGAATGTGTATTAAGTTGATTACTACGGAATTGCTTCGATCCAAGCAGGGTGACTTTTAGAAATGTGTCAGTATATTGACGGTTCTTGCCAAACGTGGCCGTCTCTTCCTCAACATTTTCAGCTCCACCTCAAAACTCTAACTAATCCTGCACCCTAACTAATCCTGCACCCTACCTAATCCTGCACCCTACCGCTAAGACAAGCGTTTTCTGGCATCCTACTTCGTATAGATAAATAGATTATGCCTAATTGTATTTTCCTGTTCTGTCATTCTGACTTATGCATGAGTGTACGGTTGTTGGTTGCAATTTCCTTGTAATGCTATTCCCAGCCAGTAAGTGCCCTAACTAATTATATTTCATCAAACCTACTTGTTTTGTATCAGAGCGTCTGACTTGAAAGACTTCTGATTCTAATGTATTTATCCACTGAGGAGCAGAAGCTCTTTGTTGGAATTCTCCCAGTGATGCTGTGACCTCATTTACTATCAGCTAGAGAGATAAAGAATGCAATTAAACATTACATTTTTACTTATGAAGAGGTGCTGTGATTATCCCTATTCAAAACATCTGCGCTCCTCTCTTAACATATCTCTGCCACAGAAGATCGCTACAAGTTAGAAACTTTCAGGACTTTGTGTTTTCATCTTCCCCCCAAAACAAAGAGCTAACAAGCAGTCTTAGAATGAAAACCTCTTCCTGTTATTTTACAGTTTGTCAGGCGATCAATATATCGGATAGCTTAAACCAAAATGGTGGCAGGCAGACTGAAATCCCTTCAAACTCCCACCCGTCACATGGCACAAAAAAGCCTTGTCTGGGGCTTGTCTTCCTCTTCATGGCCTAGGATGCTTTGTGCAGCCATCTTTTGGGCTCCTTTCTCCTTGGTGATTAGTTTTTTTTCTCCTTTGGGATCCCATTCAGGGTGCCCATTGTTCTGTGATTATCCATTCCTCTGGTGATGTGTACAGCCCAGTGGCATAATTGTACCCATACAATGATGTCACAGCTTTATTTGCTGCGGGGACCATTGATTCCCCCCTTTTCAAATTTTCTATACCCCAATTCTGTGCTTTTTAAAGAGCTTGAGGATTTGTGGCTGTTTAGCACACCCACGATACATGTTTGATGCAGACATGAGTGGGGAAGGTGGCAAATCCATCCAAACACTTTTAATTCCCATTTGTTTGTCTTGTTTGGTCTCAGATCTTGGTTCTCAAATCTAAACTACTTTTGCCCTGTACAACACAGTTTCTTCAGCAAAATGGAAATTGCCAGATGACATTGTTTTTCTTTCTGCAATAGCAAAGTGATTTTAAGGTGTTGGACAATGTTTTTATTCGAGGTGTTTTTAAGGTGGTACGGACTCAAATCAAATCAAATTTTATTTGTCAGATACACATGGTTAGCAGATGTTAATGCGAGTGTAGCGAAATGCTTGTGCTTCTAGTTCCGACCATGCAGTAGTATCTAACAAGTAATCTAACAATTTCACAACAACTACCTTATACACACAAGTGTAAAGGAATGAATACAAGTATGTACATATAAATATATGGATGAGCGATGGCTGAACGGCATAGGCAAGATGCAGTAGATGGTAAATAGTGCAGTATATACAAATGAGATGAGTAATGTAGGATATGTAAACATTATATAAAGTGGCATTGTTTAAAGTGGCTAGTGATACATTTATTGCATCCAATTTTTAATTATTAAAGTGGCTAGAGATTTGAGTCAGTATGTTGGCAGCAGCCACTCAATGTTAGGGATGGCTGTTTAACAGTCTGATGGCCTTGAGATAGAAGCTGTCTCTCAGTCCCAGCTTTGATGCACCTGTACTGACCTCGCCTTCTGGATGATAGCGGGGTGAACAGGCAGTGGCTCGGGTGGTTGTTGTCCTTGATGATCTTTTTTGGCCTTCCTGTGACATCGGGTGGTGTAGGTGTCCTGGAGGGCAGGTAGTTTACCCCCGGTGATGCATTGTGCAGTCCTCACTACCCTCTGGAGAGCCTTACGGTTGTGGGCGGAGCAGTTGCCGTACCAGGCGGTGATACAGCCCGACAGGATGTTCTCGATTGTGCATCTGTAGAGGTTTGTGAGTGTTTTTGGTGACAAGCTAAATTTCTTCAGCCTCCTGAGGTTGAAGAGGCGCTGTTGCGCTTTCTTCACCACGCTGTCTGTGTGGTGTTAAATGCTGAGCTGTAGTCGATGAACAGCATTCTTACATAGGTATTCCTCTTGTCCAGATGGTTTAGGGCAGTATGCAGTGTGATTGCGATTGCGTCGTCTGTGGACCTATTGGGACGGTAAGCAAATTGGAGTGGGTCCAGGGTGTCTGGCAGGATGGAGGTGATATGATCCTTGACTAGTCTCTCAAAGCACTTCATGATGACGGAAGTGAGAGCTACGGGGGCGATAGTCATTTAGCTCAGTTACCTTAGCTTTCTTGGGAACAGGAACAATGGTGGCTCTCTTGAAGCATGTGGGAACAGCAGACTGGGATAGGGACTGATTTGAATATGTCCGTAAACACACCAGCCAGCTGGTCTGCGCATGCTCTGAGGACACGGACTGGGATGCAATCTGGGTCGGCAGCCTTGCGACGGTTAACACATTTAAATGTTTTACTCACGTTGGCTGCGGTGAAGGTGAGCCCGCAAGTACTATGGGTACAACATCACCGATGCACTTGCTAATAAACTCGCTCACCGAATCAGCGTATACATCAATGTTGTTGTCTGATGCTGTCCGGAACATATCCCAGTCCACGTGCTCGAAGCAATCTTGCAGCGTGGAATCAGATTGGTCGGACCAGCATTGAACAGACCTGAGAACGGGCGTTTCCTGTTTTAGTTTCTGTCTGTAGGCTGGGAGCAACAAAATGGAGTCATGGTCAGACTTGCCGAAAGGAGGGCAGAGAATAGCCTTGTATGCATCACGGAAATTAGAATAACAATGATCCAGGATTTTACCCGCCCAGGTGGCACATTCAATATGCTGATACAATTTAGGGAGCCTTGTTTTCAGATTAGCCTTGTTAAAATCCCCAGCCACAAGAAATGCAGCCTCAGGATATGTGGTTTCCAGTTTACATAGAGTCCAATGGATTTCTTTCAGAGCAGTCGATGTGTCTGCTTGAGGGGGGATATACACGGATGTGATTATAATCGAGGAGAATTCTCTTGGTAGATAATGCGGTCGGCATTTGATTGTAAGGAATTCTATGTCAGGTGAACAAAAGGACTTGAGTTCCTGTATGTTGTTATGATCACACCACGTCTCGTTAATCATAAGACACACACCCCCGCCCTTCTTCTTACCAGATAGATGTTTGTTTCTGTCAGCGCGATGCGTGGAGAAACAGTGTGGCTGTACCGACTCAGATAACGTGTCCTGAGTGAGCCATGTTTCCGTGAAGCAAAAAACGTTGCAGTCGCCGATGTCTCTGTGGAAGGCAACTCTTGCTCGTATTTCGTCCACCTTGTTGTCCAGAAACTGGACATTGGCAAGTAAAATACTCGTCAGAGGTGCACGATGTGCCCGTCTACGTAGCCTGACCAGAAGACCGCCGCGTTTCCCTCTTCTCCGGCGCCGCCGTTGTTTTGAGTCGCCGGCTGGGATCCAGTCTATTGTCCTGGTTGGTGGACCAAACAGAGGATCCACTTTGGGAAAGTCGTATTCCTGGTCGTAATGTTGGTAAGTTGACGTTGCTCTTATATCCAATAGTTCCTCCCGGTTGTATGTAATAAAACTTCATATTTCCCGGGGTAACAATGTAAGAAGTAATACATAAAAAACTAAAATACTGCATCGTTTCCTGAAAACGTGAAGCGAGGCGGCCATCTCTGTCGGCGCCGGAACACATCCAGTGCCGGGTTGGATTTAGTTGAATAAACCTAGTGGATTTGGAGAGGGAGGCAGTTGTAGGCGTTTGACCTGGTGGTTGCTTGTTTCCCACAAGCCTACTGTAAAAATGGACAAGGCTCCCCAGCTCTCACAGCCGCAGTGTCTGCATACCAGAGGTCTCAAGCTGGCTGCCTAGACAATCACTAGGGTTGCCACACAGAAGAGGCCCTACAGTGGTGAATAGCAGCCATCAGCCTCTCCCTCCTCCCTGGGCCAAAGCATACATTCTACTACATGTATACAGTTTCAAAATGGAGGCCATGGTGGGTCCATGTATCCCGGCCCTTGGCATGCCACTGTTTCTGTCATTTAATTGGAGCACATTGTTTCAAGCTTGAGTTGCTCTTGAAAGGGCTGTGGGTTTGGCCCTTGGCACCGCGATAAGTGCATAGTGCCTAGTCCGTAGCAGGCAAAGCTCCCTCTAATCGTTTTGTTATGGCTTATACTTGTCCTGTTTTGTTTGCGTGTTCATCTTGGCAGAATTAAATTGTCTGTACCATGCTTTCCACCCTGAGCCGCTTGTCGCGAAAGATTAGTAAGTATTGGTTTAACCTATTCCATTGTGGCAACCGTGTGGCAATATTCTCCAATTTGCACTTACAAAAAATGAATTGTAGAAAATTAGGATTTGATGAAAGTAAGTGTTTTTGAGTATCACTCTGCAGCACACTAGCTTCATGTGCTCTGTCATTAATGTGTCACTCACAATCTGCAGCCACAATAGATTCTGTGTCAGTCAGCCATCCACAGTGTGACTTCCCAACAGGCTGAATGAGAGATCTGAAATGGAATGAGTGGAAAGTGTTGAATACTGTTTGTACTGCGCTATTTCGGCCATTCAGAAGATGAGTCATGACATGTGAATCCATGCATTGGTTAGAAGACCGTCTGTGCCCTTGTCTGTGCCCTTGTCTGTGCCCCTGTCTGTGCCCCTGTCTGTGCCCCTGTCTGTGCCCCTGTCTGTGCCCCTGTCTGTGCCCCTGTCTGTGCCCCTGTCTGTGCCCCTGTCTGTGCCCCTGTCTGTCTCTCTCTCCACAATCACTGGCATCTTCTTTGCTTGCCTGAGCATTATTAGTGATACACTTCTTGTTAATCGCTGTATGACGATTACTCGTGCTAAAAGTGTTTGAGATCTAATGAAAGTCGAATGTTCTATACAGAGAGGAGGTGGTGTTAAGACTTTGTTTTTAACTGAGAAAGTCAGTGTTTTGCTCCATTATTGCCACCTGTGTACCAACATTTCTTTGACCTAATTCAGTATTAACCTGGCACTAGTCGGTGTCTGTGTGTATAACCCTCTTTCTCTCTCTCTCATATACTGTTAGACATACAGTTGAAGTCAGAAGTTTACATACACTTAGATTGGAGTCATTAAAACTCGTTTTTCAACCACTCCACAAATTTCTAGTTAACAAACTATAGGTTTGGCAACTCGGTTAGGACATCTACATTGTGCATGGCATAAGTAATTTTTCCAACAATTATTTACAGACAGTATTTCACTTATAATTCACTGTATCACAATTCCAGTGGGTCAGAAGTTTACATACACTAAGTTGACTGTGCCTTTAAACAGTTTGGAAAATTCCAGAAAATGATGTCATGGCTTTAGAAGCTTCTGATAGGCTAATTGACATCATTTGAGTCAATTGGAGGTGTACCTGTGGATGTATTTCAAGGCCTACCTTCAAACTCAGTGTCTCTTTGCTTGACATCATGGGAAAATCAAAAGAAATCAGCCAAGACCTCAGAAAAAAATTGTAGACCTCCACAAGTCTGGTTCATCTTTGGGAGCAATTTCCAAATGCCTGAAGGTACCACGTTCATCTGTACAAACAATAGTACGCAAGTATAAACACCACGGGACCACGCAGCCGTCATACCGCTTAGGAAGGAGACTCATTCTGTCTCCTAGAGATTAACGTACTTTGGTGCGAAAAGTGCAAATCAATCCCAGAACAACAGCAAAGGACCTTGTGAAGATGCTGGAAGAAACCGGTACAAAAGTAACTATATCCACAGTAAAACGAGTCCTATATCGGCATAACCTAGAAGGCCGCTCAGCAAGGAAGAAGCCACTGCTCCAAACCGCCATAAGAAAGCCAGAGAAGTACAAAGATCGTACTTTTTGGAGAAATGTCCTCTGGTCTGACCAAATAGAACTGTTTGGTCATAATGACCATCGTTATGTTTGGAGGAGAAAGGGGGAGGCTTGCAAGCCAAAGAACACCATCCCAACCGTGAAGCACGGGGTGGCAGCATCATGTTGTGGGGGTGCTTTGCTGCATGAGGGACTGGTGCACTTCACAGGAAAAGTATGTGGATATATTGAAGCAACATCTCAAGACATCAGTCAGGAAGTTAAAGCTTGGTCGCAAATGGGTCTTCCAAATGGACAATGACGCCAAGCATACTTCCAAAGTTGTGGCAAAATGGCTTAAGGACGACAAAGTCAAGGTATTGGAGTGGCCATCACAAAGCCCTGACCTCAATCCTATAGAACATTTGTGGGCAGAACTGAAAAAGTGTGTGCGAGCAAGGAGGTCGACAAACCTGACTCAGTTACACCAGCTCTGTCAGGAGGAATGGGCCAAAATTCACACAACTTATTGTGGGAAGCTTGTGGAAGGCTACCTGAAACGTTTGACCCAAGTTAAACAATTTAAAGGCAATGCTACCAAATACTAATTGAGGTTATGTTAACTTCTGACCCACTGGGAATGTGATGAAAAAATTGGGTTTGTTGTATTCAGTGGTGTGGTTGTGCCAGATCCCCATGGGGTATCTGGTGAAACCCCACACTCAGGCCTTTAACCCCACACTCAATACTTTGTTTAGAGCAACCATATTAATTCTAGATACAGGAAGCAGAAAGCAGCATCAGGAAGCAGCATCAGTATGTTACTTTCAGGCTCAGCTCTCCCCATTAGATTGCTCCATGGGAAATGGCTCAGCAGACCTAAAGAGATGCCCACAGCATCGCACTCTCCAGAAACCATTTCTGTTTCACGTCTGTGTGCCGTCAGTGTTGACTCAATCCCCACCATAACTCAAAACAAGCCTTTTTCAACACCAAAGCAACATGGTTTATATTTGAGACTGGGGGCATAAGATGTGCTTGAAAAGCTTTGTTAAATGAAGCTCTGCGGTATGTTGGTTGGTAAAGCTACAATGGGGAAAGTATTCAGACCCCTGACTCTTTCCACATTTTGTTACGTTACAGCCTTATTCTAAAATTGATCCCCCCCCCTCATCAATCTACACACAATACCCCATAATGACTAAGCAAAAACAGGTTTTTAAAAATTTGGGGAAATTATTAAAAAACTATCACATAAGTATTCAGACCCTTTGCTCAGTACTTTGTTGAAGCACCTTTGGCAGCGATTACAGCCTCGAGTCTTATTGGGTATGACGCTACAAGCTTGGTACACCTGTATTTGGGGAGTTTCACCCATTCTTCTCTGCAGATCCTCTCAAGCTCTCTCAGGTTGGATGGGGAGTGTCGCTGCACAGCTATTTTCAGGTCTCTCCAAAGCTTTTAGATCGGGTTCAAGTCTGGGCTCTGGCTGGGCCATTCAGAGACTTGTCCTGAAGCCACTCCTGCATTGTCTTGGCTGTGTGCTTAGGGTCGTTGTCCTGTTGGAAGGTGAAACTTAACCTGTTCCACCTCCAGACTGGGGCTTTCATCAAGGATCTCTCTGTACATTGCTCCGTTCTTCTTTCCCTCGATCCTGACTAGTCTCCCAGTCCCTGCCACTGAAAAACATCCCCACAGCATGATGCAACCACCTCATGGTCTGAGAGTCATTTTGGTGCATTTTGGGTAACTTCAAGCGGGCTATCATGTTCCTTTTACTGCTGAGTGCTGCAGAGATGGTTGTCCTTCTGGACCGTTGTCCTTCTGGAGCTCTATCAGTGACCATCAGGTTCTTGGTCACCTCCCTGACCAAGGCCCTTCTCCCCCGATTTCTCAGTTTGGCCGGGCAGCCAGCTCTAGGAAGAGTCTTGGTGGTTCCAAACTTCTTCCATTTAAGAATGTTGGAGGCCACTGTGCTCTTGGGGACCTTTAATGCTGCAGCCATTTTTTGGTACCCATCCCCAGATCTGTGCCTCGACACAAACCTGAGCTCAATTTTGAGTCTCATATCAAAGGGTCTGAATACTTATGTAAATATGGTATTTTTGTTTTGTCAGTACAGGGTACTGTGGGTAGATTGAGGAAAACATTTATTTAATCAATTTTAGAATGAGGCTGTAACGTAACAAAGTGTGGAGGGGTCTTTCTGAATGCACTGTAAATGTTTTTTATTCCCATAGGCTATATCATAAACAATTTTGGCAAGTTTTTGAAGAATACTGTTGCATCTCTTTTTTCAGGTATCTTCAGGTCTCGTCGGGTTGATTTTAAAAACGTGTGCATTTTTGTATAACATTAAATCAATGATATCATGCCTATGTCAGTACAGTACTGTATTGCCTATTAGGAATACTGTCTATCCATAGCTATAAACGTATCTCTGCTCCCTGGCCCTTGGTCCCGGTGTATCGACTCTTATCATCATCAAACCTGAGTAATGTGGCTTGCAGTGGCACTGAACTTCTGAAAGCATTAACCAATCATTTTTCTGCTGCATTGCGCATTTTCAATGAAACACAGGATGGGTTGGAAAGAACATGTAAGTAATTTACTTACGTTCCCTGACCATATCCTCTGCCATATGTCTCCATCATTGTTCTATTAATAGCTGGACTTCTTATCGGTTGTTGGATCATAAAAGCTGTGTGGACACAATACTTGGAACCCACTCCCTGTTGGAGTTTATCCGCTGGGATCTGCCCGGCAGAAATGGGGCTTAGAAAAATCAAGCAAGCTCCACATGATGAGACCAGATGGCTTTATTGCATCAAGGCTTCATCAAAGCAATGCTAAATTCCAATGTAATCTCGGGCGAGCTAGATAGCGAAGGTAGTGCAGATAGGTGGTGTGGAGATATGGCTCTCGCAAACAAAGCTATATGAAAGATGTCATGTTAAGAGGGGAAATCTTGTTTTAATGTTGTGGCGTCGCTAATTACTTCGCTAAAGACGTGGAGAGAGAGGCACAACAAAGGATACCCATGTTGTAGTAGAGGGTGAGAATCTTACCTCAAATATCCAGAGTGACTCCAAATTAACATCTTGCGTTTTGTATCAAACACTTCTAATTTAAACTCTAAAACCTCAAAAAATGTATTGAAATAGTGTTAAATAAACATGACTGATCAACTATTTATGCTGTATTTAAGGGGAAAGAGCATTTGGAAATTACACTGTTCAAGCACTGAAATTTATGCTGGATTCAGACACGTAGCTGTAGATGGGATTTGAATCAATAGGCCTTAGCTTTGACATAGAAAAAATGAATCAAGCTAGTTTTCTTTTATCTGCTGTCAGGGGTTTCTGGCTGGCTGGGGCCTGCCATACCTTGAATACATTGTGTTTCTTTAAGTTCAGTCAGTTTTGTCAGGTATAAATGATGTATAGGATTTAACCTGAAAGTTAAAACATTCAAACAATACCTTCTTTGGTGAATTCTAATGAGTCATTCCAACATGTTGTAGGCCATGGGCCTGGGGAACTAGATTGCATGCCCCATAGTCTGCCTGTGTTGTTGCCTTCTCCAGATCCAGGTTAGAATAAAGCCCATATGAAACTAAAAGCGTTTTTTTTATTTGCGTGAATGAGTGTGTACAAGCTGGAAATAGAATGCACGGTAGTGAATGCGAGAAAACAACAGACGGGCCATTATGCGTTTCAAATTAGAACGCAAGTGTATTTTTCTCACGTTTACGTGAATCAATGCTGGTAAAGTGAGAAAATTAACTGTTTGTGCATTGACATCTGGAATTGTGAAATGTATAGTTAGTGTTTAAGTTGAGCTGCCAGTACCAATAATACATAAGTCTATTTGAAAACAATAACTTTGTTGATTTCGAGCACAGGCATATAGCCTAGGCAGGCTACGGCTGGAAAACTCTAGGAACTCCGTTCAAGAGAGAATACTGTGATGTAGAAAGAACGAGACTAGCAAAATTCTTTATAAGTGCTAGGGTGTATTAGCTACAACTCTCCTAATGTTCCTGAGCCAACATAACAGGAGGCAGGTATGGTGGCTCCCGTAGGACATTATATATATATATATATATGTGTATATGTATATGGTGAGTCAAAACGAGCGCGCGCAACAGTAATTCACAAGGGCTACATAGCGAACATCACAAACACAACTGTTTATTATCGATTCTCGTGACAGTTAAGTTGGCATACGCTGCGCAATGCGATGTGACTTGCCGCTCTCTACTCACATGCAAAGTCTGTGTGGTTCCGGCTTAAGAGTACACTCACATTAACCCAGAACCACATTTTGTGCTCTTATTTGTACAATCTTACCTTCTTATTTTAAGTGTCAATAAAGTTGTTCTTTCAAAATGCTAGTCCTTTACATTTAAAACAACAGCCCACCTGGTTTTGTAGACCGAACAGCAACTAGCTAGCCAAGATGATATTACATAATGATGTTTCTTTGTTTGTCCTGAAGTACCATTCGAGGGTATATACAGTGCTAGAATACTACCCCTTGTCTTCATTAGACACAGGACGTAATCCTATTTTAGGTCCAATACTGTAGTAGGACAAACAGGACAGGCTTGCACCCCCCTGAGACCCTGACCTTTAGAGTTGGTGTTCTGGACTAGAATCACAAAGGATGCCTTAAGCTCAGAGGTGCTGATAAAGCATGACTGCTCACACTCAAAGCTGAAGACGTTTGTCTTTTTTTGTTTATTGGCCATTCATGGGAATGTGCTAGCTTCATCAAGGTCCTGCGCTTTGGCCTCTTAATTATTCAACCCAAATTTAAGGGTGCTGTTTTAAAACCGCTCCTACTGTTGTTCATCTGTTTTAATGGTCTGGGTGATGGTCCCCCTCTGAATGTCATAAAGAGCAACAACCAATTTATCATCTGGGGTTTCAGATAAACGCCAAGCGTTGTGGACGGGTGATAGCAAAGTGAACTGCAGTTGACTTGAAAGACTAATAGACGTGCCTACGTTCCTCAGCCTAAACTTTTAACCACTCAAAAATAGTTATTCTTTAAGAGGAAATTTAGGGAGGCAGGTAGCCTAGTGGTTAGAGCGTTGTGCCAGTAACCGAAAGGTTGTTTGTTTTCCCATGTGTAACTCTGTGTTTGTGTCGCACTGCTTTGCTTTGTCTTGGCCAGGTCGCAGTTGTAAATGAGGACTTCTTGGCCTACCTGGTTAAATAAAGGTGAAATAAATAAAAAATCGAATAAAATAAAAAATATGAACTGTTAGTGTCACACTGACCTTTTTCTGTTCACACTAATGATGTACTCATCCTCAAATCCCTACAGCTAAGAGTACTGCATTAATAACTTGCACTCCACGCCAAGCAGCTCCTAGCTACGTATTTGTTCACTGCATATGTTTTTTGTTTTTGTACATGTGGTTTTATAAATGGGCTATGTGTTTGAGAATTCATTTTCAACATTGTTTCTACCAACTGGCAAGCAGGCAAGACAAATATTTGCTATCTTAATTGTTCATTTTGTTAGGAGGACTTTGGCTTCTTTATAAACTCTTCGGATTTAAGTACATTTTTCTGTGCGATTTGTATTCCCCACAGATAAAACATACTGTAGGTCGTCTCATCTTCGTTGTTCTGTTCAATAGCTTATTACAACCGTCAAACCACTCTCTTTATGTAGGCGTGTGATATTTCCAAGGATGTGGCCCCAGACAGGATGCTCTAGGCGTACTGCATCCTGCAGGTGATCTATCCTGGGTCTTTGGCCAAAGTTCCGCCTACTCTCTGCCCCCCCACCTCTCTCATCTTCTAATTTGGTTGTGGTTTTGCAAATATAAAGCCTCACAGGATGGTAGGCTATTTTCATTGGAAAACATGGTGATGGGGTGCTACAAGGCAATGGAAAAGCATTGATTACAACATTGTTTGTCAAAACTTGGTTCAGGTGATAAGACAAATGGGTATTTTGATTGCATGCTTATCTGGATAGCATTTGAACAATGGACAAGGAATTATCCTGCCTGTCTTTTCTTGTTGAAGATCTGTTTTACAGTCATGCATTAAATAGCAGCACTTTAACTGGAGTTTCCCTGCTTTATTTATTTCACCTTTTATTTAACCAGGTAGACCAGTTGAGAACAAGTTCTCATTTACGACTGCGACCTGGCCAAGATAAAGCAAAGCAGTGCGACAAAAACAACAGAGTTACACGTGGGATCAACAAACGTACAGTCAATAACACAATAGAAAAATCTATATACAGTGTGTATGCTTTTGTTTGGCAGTGGCAGTGTCCGATGAATTCCGTCTACTGCACGTACTAGATTTACAGGGTTCATCAATTTTTTTAAAGTATGAAATAATAAGTAATTGAAAATAGATGAGGCTGTGACTTAGCTAGTAAAAATGAGATTTTTTTTATACATTAATAATTAATATTTTGAACCCTGCGATCTAGTGTGTTATTCAGATTATTCCATATTCAGTATTTGATTAGCTAATGTTTCAAACATTTTGCGACGCATATTGAACACAGGTCTGCCATATCACATCATTAACCTTCAGAAATGTACTCTCTCTCCCAATAATTGCCTCTATATTAATCATTATCTGAATGATAACGACCAGGATGTTTAAAATCTCATTTAATTTAGCCTCCTGTCTAGATTGAGATGTGACTATTTCTTGGGTCGTTTCTTCTTAGACTGCTTTCATATACCCTTTTTTTTATAGTGTGCCAATTAAGCACAGTGTCTGTTGGAATTCTGTAGAAATGGCCTCCAGTAGACGGCAGACTTTTGTTGGGCGCGATAAACCTGTAATCAGAATGTGTGTCGGCTTTATTGTGCTGGTGAAGGAAAGATACAGGATGGTTTTGACAGTGGCTTCCACTCAGCATTGCAGGGACCTGGCAATCGTTGATAAGACAGCCAGCTCTGCTCCAGCTCTGCTCCCCTAAAAAGGCACATTGGTGTAGAGTAGAATGAGGAGGTAAGATGTGAAGGAGAGAAAAAAGCCCTCTGCCTTTGGCAATTACTTCAACCATGCAGTTTCCTCACCATTACGTCAAAAACCCCAGAATCCTTTTAGTCAGAGCTGTTGCTGGTAAAAGTGTTCCGAAGGAGACCATTCCACCCGCACCTTCTGGGGCTTCCTTATCCCTACAGCTCAGAAACTGAAGTTAACTCTGTTGTGAAAAACTAGCCACCACAACTCTGTTTATGGTCAGATGCCAATCTGTCAGTATGCTGTGTAATTTATGTATTTAATCCAACTATATAAAAAAACTCAAACAGTTAGTCTGTTTCCCATTTAATATAGGTAGCACTGTGAATTTCAATTTGAAATACCATTCTCGCCATGAAATAATTTTGTTTTGGAGAGAAACTATCGGAGCTCAACATTTGAGACGTTTACAGAGTTTGCATAACAGAAGTCTGATGTGACTGCGCCTGACCTGAGATGGAGAAATGGGGTAGAAAAACAACTCAAGCAATTCTGTCATCTTGGCAAGGACACAGGTCTCCACAATCACGTCTTTGTCTCTGTCTTTGTCTTGACTTGAGTATGAAAGAAGGGCTGGCTCAAAGGTGACCAGAGGGGTTTTGAAACATTGCTGAAAGTAAATTTGTGTGTACTTTCTGCCAGTGTTATATCTTAGTTTTATACACCAAGGGCAAAATTCTATAACTCTCCAGTTTTTTTTCTTTTCAATTCAAATTGAAGTTAATTTTTTTTAAATAATTGTATTAATCATTACATGATGTGTGGCAGAGGAACAATTATATTTTGAGAGTGAATTCCAACAGAAAACAGTTAAGCACTTTGAAGTGCTTAATAATATACTGAACAAAAATATATATGGGATGTGCAACAATTTCCAAGATTTTACTGAATTACAGTTTATATTAGTAAATCAGTCAATTGAAATTAATTCATTAGGCCCTAATCTATGGATTTCACATGACTGGGAATACAGATATGCATCTGTTTGATACTTAAAAAAAAAGTAAAAGTAGGGGCAGTGATGAGAAACACAGTCAGTATCTGGTGTGACCACCATTTGCCTCATGCAGCGTGATTTGATTTATTAGGATCCCAATTAGCGACATCCTTCGCATAGAGTTGATCAAGATGTTGATTGTGGCCTGTGGAATGTTGTCCCACTCCTCTTCAATGCGAAATTGCTGGATATTGGCGGGAACTGGAACACGCTGTCGTACATGTCGATCCAGAGCATCAGGATTGTCACGGTATCGCTGTGCGTTCAAATTGCCATGGATAAAATGCTATTGTGTTTCTTTGTCAGTAGCTTATGTCTGCCCATACCATAACCCCACCGACGCCATGGGGCACTCTGTTCACAGCGTTGACATCAGCAAACTGCTTGCCCGCACAACACCATACACATGGTCTGCGGTTGTGAGGCCGGTAGGACGTACTACCAAATTCTGTAAAACTACGTTATGGTAGAGAAATTAACATTCAATTCTCCGGGCAACAGCTCTGGTGGACATTCCTGCAGTCATGGCAATTGCACGCTGCCTCAACTTGAGACATCTGTGGCATTGTGTAATGATCATGCTGTTTAATCAGCTTCTTGATATTCCACACCTGTCAGGTGGATTAATTATCTTGGGGAAAGAGAAATGCTCACTAACAGGGATGTAAACAAATTTGTGCAAAGAACTTGAGCGAAATAAGCTTTTTGTGCATATGGAACATTTCTAGGGATATTTTATTTCAGCCCATGAAACATGGAACCAACACTTTACATGTTGCGTTTTATATTTTGTTCAGTGTAGAACCATTCAAACCTAATGTGATTCAAATTCAACCAAATCAGCCATAAAGAAATGATCTCAAAGACTTACTTTGAGATTCAATTTGATGGTGAGTAACTAAACTAGTGGGAATTGGCCATGGACTGGCTTTTAATGAATTGGCCAACCTTTAAAACAAATAATCTCTTGTCCCTGGGAGCTCACATTGGAGATGATTTTCAATGTAGAGCAGAGGGACATGAGCTCTGAGCAACACATGACAAGTATGGAGACTGCTGGAGGTGCTTGGCCTTGTGGTGCTCTCTCTGTAGACTCATTGTTTTACCGTTCCCCCTGCTGGAAGTCGGTTTCCCTTCACTTCTCACTAATTAGAACGGGGGAAGTTTATCTTTCCTGTCTGCAGTAGCATGCGTCATTAAAACAATATCCAGGCCAGAGCTCCTTTTGACTTGGCTAACGAAGGACTGTCCGTTTCGCTTCATAACAAAGCTTCAGGATGCTATTATGTCGAGTACATAACTTTGTGTATGTATATCTATTTTTATATGAGCCGAAAATGAGTATATTTTTTCCAAACTATCTCAGTCTATGCACTTTACTGTGAAGTGTAAAGTAATTATATTGTAGGACCCTCCTGTATGCTAATGCAGTGCTAATCTGGTCCTTAGCGAGTGTCTTAATGAGGCCGATGTGCCCTCCATGAGTGCTACATTATGGAAATAACTTGTGTCGTGGGACAGCAGAAATGTAGCCTTATTTCCACTTTTAAAGCTTTCCTAACAAGGTATGTTGTCCTTTGAGGCCATAAGCAGAACATAAACAAACACACTAATGACTTGCATGGGGAGACTTCACAAGTGAGGTCCATGTTTCAGACAAAGTAACAGATGGTGGTAAATGGGCCATGGTGGATAAACTAGTAGGCTGCTGGACTAGAGAAGAAGCCCGATCCATGTACTTTGACTTGTTGTTCTGAAATCAAATCAGTGTATTTGTCACGTGCGCTGAATACAACAGGTGTAGACCTTAGTGAAATGCTTACTTACAGGCTCTAACCAATAGTGCAAAAAAAGGTATTAGGTGAACAATAGGTAAGTAAAGAAATAAAACAACAGTAAAAAGACAGGCTATATACAGTAGCGAGGCTATATACAGTAGCGAGGTAGTATGTACATGGTTAAAGTGACTATGCATATTTGATGAACAGAGAGTAGCAGTAGTGTAAAAAAGGGTTTGGCGGGTGGCGGGACACAATGCAGATAGCCCGGTTAGCCAATGTGTGGGAGCACTGGTTGGTCAGCCCAATTGAGGTAATATGTACATGAATGTATAGTTAAAGTGACTATGCATATATGATAAACAGAGAGTAGCAGCAGCGTAAAAAGAGGGGTGGGGGCACACAATGCAAATAGTCCAGATATCCATTTGATTACCTGTTCAGGAGTCTTATGGCTTGGGGGTAAAAACTGTTGAGAAGCCTTTTTGTCCTAGACTTGGCACTCCGGTACCGCTTGCCATGCGGTAGTAGAGAGAACCGTCTATGACTGGGGTGGCTTAGCCCCAGTGATGTACTGGGCCGTACGCACTACCCTCTGTAGTGCCTTGCGGTCAGAGGCCGAGCAATTGCCGTACCAGGCAGTGATGCAACCAGTCAGGATGCTCTCGATGTTGCAGCTGTAGAACCTTTTGAGGATCTCAGGACCCATGCCAAATCTTTTCTGAGGGGGAATAGGCTTTGTCGTGCCCTCTTCACGACTGTTTTGTGTGTTTGTACCATTCTAGCTTGTTGTTGATGTGGACACCAAGGAACTTGAAGCTCTCAACCTGCTCCACTGCAGCCCCGTCGATGAGAATGGGGGCGTGCTCGGTCCTCCTTTTCCTGTAGTCCACAATCATCTCCTTAGTCTTGGTTACTTTGAGGGAGAGGTTGTTATTCTGGCACCACCCGGCCAGGTCTCTGACCTCCTCCCTATAGGCTGTCTCGTTGTTGGTGATCAGGCCTACCACTGTTGTGTCGTCTGCAAACTTAATGATGGTGTTGGAGTCGTGCCTGGCCATGCAGTCGTGGGTGAACAGGGAGTACAGGAGAGGACTGAGCATGCACCCTTGGGGGGCTCCAGTGTTGAGGATCAGTGTGGCAGATGTGTTGCTACCTACCCTCACCACCTGGGGGCGAAAGGAATCAAGATTGTACGTGGGCACTGTTCTATGTTCTATTCTATGCCTAGTGCAGTGGAACATGTATGTTGATGTACTTGGCTGAAAAATGAATCAATTTGGATTAATATTTTCCAACGAATGAGCATGTCAGAGCCTGCCGTGCATAATGTCTAGTGACGATAATTCTCATCTATGGTTATATTTAGGGAAATACTTTAACCAGATTAAAACTAGAAATATATGCACTGTATGGAGCCTTATCCCAAGACTTTTATCAAAGAAAATACAACTTGATTCATTTGCATGTATCTATGCCAGCTTCTATACCAAATATGAAACGTTCATCATTGGCTAGGCCTCTCGATCCGCAGCTAGGCCTCTCCGTCCCCAGCTTTGAATCAAAGTGTTGAGTGTTATTACAGCCTGTGTCACTCTGAGTAAACAGAAGGAGGGCCTCACTCTTTCCTCTGACATCTGCTCTGTCTCCTCAAACACTGCCAGCTTTGAAACACTGGAAGCTCCCCGCGTTGCTTTAAGGAAAACACTGATGCTTGTTTCCAGACAAAATAAAGAGCCGCTCTCGGTAGTTACCACAAGGGCTAGTTGATTGCTCATGTGGTAGAGCAGGTACCAAAGTCAGCCTCAGACAGAGAGCAACAGCACCCAGCCACAGCAGCCCCCAGAGAGAAAATTGGTCATGGACGTTAAGATGCATCAGAGGCACCGCAAAGCTTACTGCCTGATGAGAATGTATGTTTAGATGTGTTTTAGTTTAAACCCGAGTAGATACGTCAACCTCCCCTTTTTGGATCTAAGAGGATGAGAGAGATGTAGGATCTGGTGGTTTGTTTGAGTTGAAGTCCGGTAATCTGCTGGCGTTGGGTTTCATCCTTTTGTAAACGTCTTGGTTGGATTGGTTCAACATGACTTGTCAAGGCCATTCTCCAAAAAAGAACCAGTGCATGAGTTAACAGAACAGCTGGCTAAGTGATTAACAGGGAGTGTCACAACAACGTTGTACCTCCATTGCCCCTGGAGTATTCCTGTTGTGCAGAGGTCAAGTGAACCGGAGAGGAGGAGACCTCATTCCCATGTTGGGAGGTGGTGGTTGAGGGGGTGGGGGCACCGGGAGGGAAGGCAAGGCCTAGCTGGTGCCCAGAGATGAGGCCTGCTCTGAAAGAGGCCTCTGTGTGGCAAGGCCTGCCATTACAGCTCTTTGGCTAGGCCACGGCCGGGGACAATCCCAGCCTTTGTGCTCTTTTATTGCGCCAGGCTGTGTACTGTACTGAACGGCAGTGGGAGAGGCGTGTGAAAATCCCCTCCGCCCCAGATAGACTAGGCTACATTTAGTCAGCTAAGGTCCAGTAAGACTAGGGTACAGTCAGTCAGCTGGGGGTCCAGTTAGACTAGGGTACAGTCATTCAGCTGGGGGTCCAGTTAGACTAGGGTACAGTCAGTCAGTCAGCTGGGGGTCCAGTTAGGCTAAGGTACAGTCAGTCAGCTGGGGGGGACACCAGTCCCTCAATGTGAAATGTTTTCTTCTTCTTCTATTTCATTAACTGCTAAACAAAATGACCCAACAATTTCCCCAGAGGCTTCGACCTCAGACCAACATTAACCTCTCAAAAAAGAATTCGGGTTTTGTGTTGTGGTTGAGCAATGCAGATTAGGTTGGTCAGGAATCGGATGTGTGCGCTGCATGTCGTGGTTGGAGCACAGCGACGGCCTCATTGTTTTTGAAGTCACAACAGAGGATGTGGCTTATTGTAATCAAGCACTAACAGGAAGTCTGCTTCTGACATCATTAGTATACAAACCAATAGGCAAAACTGCCATTGCTATTTTCATTTGACCACCGAGGATGTACTTTGTATCCCAAATACCTGTACAGTTCATAAATATATGCTCATTGTCGAGTACGAGCCTGGTGTGTCGGTCAAACCTGGTGTTAAGACTCAGAGAATGTTTTCTTTGATATCCTATGTCACGAACGTGTATTCTAATCTATAGAAATCCTCATGTCTCTTGCATAGACACCAGGTTTTGACATCAGAAAGAGTCTTTATTTAAACATCCTTATTCTCCAGAAAGCCCCAGTTTCCATTTGTATCAGTCTGATAACCCAATCCTTTCAGGAGTGCTGCCATTAGGATCGTCTGCCGTCTGATGTGTCCTCTGTCTGATCCTCTGTCATTTTTTTGTTTATCTTTCTGCAGTGCTCAAGTCTGGCTGGCCGAGCGTGTAGACATATGCTCTCCTATTCTCTAATTGGATCTTTGTATTCATCTGGGGATTGACTCGACTTATCTTTCAACAAATGTCAATCCAATCTTGCGATGGATGGATGCTTCCCTGGTAGCCTGTTTATATGTGGGCTTTCGAAATGCAGGCAGAGCTGGATGAAAAAACACCTCTCTTCCTCTGGGCTTCTACAGCTGCGGGAACAAAGGTGTCAAAGACGTAAGGTCACAGTCCTGCCTCTGCACAGGCTTGGCAGGAGCAACACTTCACCCCGTCATGCTTCTGTTCTGTGAAGACATATCAAAACAGCCTTGAGTCAGCCGTGGTTGTTGCGAAAGCCCATGGTTTCCAGTTAATGGTCATAAACCAGTGTCCCTCTGTGACATCTAAAAGTCACTCACTTCTCCCTGTACCAGTACCAAGACCAGGCATTAGAATACAGACTGGGCCTCTGGTGACTCCAATCAGAAGAGCTCTGAGTGGCAGATTGGCACATTGGCCCCCAGCCTGGGGCCCCCTCAGCTCAGTGGGCGTAATCTACACATCTCTCAGACTGCATTCTGGGGGCCACAGCCAGGAGTTTGCACAAACCCTCCATCTATTTATGACAGTTGAAAATCTCATTTAATTGTAGCGTTGTAAACATCCTACCTATTGTCTCCTGGCATGTTTATGGTGTGGTGGAATTTAGGGGATGTAAACAGTAGTCTCTCCCTGGGCTGACCACTGTCTCCAAACAGACAGACACCGACAGGCACACCGACAGGCACACCGACAGGCACACCGCAGGCACACCGACAGGCACACACACCGGCACGCAGGCAGACAGACACACACACCGGCACGCAGGCAGACAGACACACACACCGGCACGCAGGCAGACACACAGACAGGCAGGCAGACATAAACCTTTCCCCAGGCGTCAGGCCCTCCAGGGGGATGTGACAGGGAAGACTGTTTGACTTGTATATTGGATCTGAGTGAATGTCAGATTTGGGACTTTTCATTTACATTTGTCATGCAACATAATGGTTGTGTTGACATGTGAGTGAAGAAGTTTTATAGATTTCATGATGACCTAAACGTCCAACATGTGATTGTAAGAGATACACATTTGGATTTTACCAATTCTACTCCAAGTGTGTATTTTTTCCGACTCATCAGACTATTCAATAAGCATGAAAATGATCTTCTCACCTTCAATTAAAAGACAAATTACATTGACAATTGAGCTGTTTTCATGCCCATGTGTTTGGAACAAAATATTACAGCTTTCTCCCACACACATATTCATTTTGCTGTCACCTGTGAGAAATTATTGACAGAAAAATTCTACTTGAAGGGAAGTTCAATTTTTTTTATTTTATTACAATTTCATATTCGTCATCTCCAGTACCACCCCAACATCAACATATGTGAAAATGACACGTTTCAATGTTTTGTAGTAAAAAAAAGATTGAGGAAGATAAGTGATTTCAATGTCATCCTCAACCAATTAGTAGACAATTAGGAGGCAATTAGTAAGCAATGCCTACTCATAATTGGTTAAAATCACACAATGCAGACCAATGTAATTGTAAACCCTCATCTTTCTCTGTTTTACTACAAAACATAGAAACGCTGTGTTTTCACATATGTTGATGTTGGGGTGTATTTTTGGTATTTTATTAGGATCCCCATTAGCTGTTTCAAAAGCAGCATGGTGCTGGAGATGATGAATATGAAGTAGTATATTTGACATTTCCCTTTAAGAGCATATCCCTCCGAGCAGCTCTGCAAATACACAGGGATGTCTGACATTTTGTGCCAAAACAGACAGCACCATACACCTTCAAGCTGGCTTTTTAAGAGCTCTGTGTCCATGGCAACGGTTAACCCAGGAGTTGGATTTTTTATTCATAATTAAGAATGTTTGTGGAGCTGAGGGTGAGATGCCAGAAACCCAACAGCTCTGCCTCCTGTTTCTGTCAAGATTTCCATCAACAATTCACAAGCGAAGGCAAGAGCATTCAAAATGGCCTCATTTAACTGTCAAGCCACATAGCTCTGCAAAACGTGTATGCCTTGCACATTTATTTAGGGGGTTCATAGTGATTTCCAGGGAAATCTGTACGTTTCCCAAGTAGTCCCATTCACCGAAAGTATACAGCAAGTATTTAAAAAACATCGTTTTTTATTTAACCTTTATTTAACTAGGCAAGACAGTTAAAAACAAATTCTTATTTACAATGACGGCCTACCCCGGCCAAACCTGTGCGTCATCCTATGGGACTTGGGATACAGTACATACATAGGGGATTGTATTGACCAATAAACATAACGTCAATACATCTATTTAATTGCAGTTTAGCTGTTTGTAAGGATTTGACATTCCCGTTCTCTCTAGGTATCTAGCGAGGGTTCTCTGACCATGTTATTTATTCTTCCTGTTTTTTTTTCTGTTTCTTTGTTTAAATCAACATTTTATCTCCGACATGGTGTGTTGTATTTAGGTCCTGTGTTAAGGATTTGGATGGTTAGGATGTGTCACAAGTATGAGCAGTCTTGGATTATCGCTCTGTGCCTTTATCACTAATAGCAACCTCCTGTCCTTAGCACTTGCTCCATAAAGCTTTGACAAGTGTTGCAAATCAGATGTTTTTTTAGTGCACAATAACAAATAAATAATTCATGAAAAGTGCATTTTTATGTCAACCTTTCCTCATCTGCTGAGATTAGGCATATCATAAAATAACACTACCTGCTGCTTGAATATAATCGGATAAGTTGACATTATAACATTAAATCATAGATAAACCTCTGGCAGCACTTCAAACTGTCATCTTCCATACCGTGTACCCAAAGGTTATTTCTCTTCCATACCGTGTACCCAAAGGTTATTTCTCTTCCATACCTTGTACCCAAAGGTTATTTCTTCATCAATGCTTAATTGTATTGTCATGCTCTAACCAGCATTTGTTCCTGTACAGGAAGCCCATGCAAACAGAGAGCTGCAGCGCAGTGGTGTATCTCCTGATCCTCTTGTCCTAGCTACCTCAATGTTTCATCTGCTCTTGAAGTATACCCATTAGTGTTAGCCCAGATCTGTCAAATCCTACTCAGGCCTTGGTGCTGAAACACTTGGCTGGGTTTAAACCATGCCTCCCTCCACATCACCACCAATGACATGTACACTGACACCTCCAAACACAGCCAACCCCTCTGTGACTAAGGCAGGCAGGCACATTGATGTTTAGGATCCCCTCTTGATATGTCTACAGTGGAGAAGATCACATCCCTCACCCTTTAGGTCTGTCCTCTGTTTCACCTCCCCATCGCAGGAGGTTTGTTGTTGGCTATTTTAAAGAGTTCAACCAGCTCTATGTATCATCCTGAGGTCTCTGGAAACCAACGAATTTAAGTATTAAGGGATTAAGATTGAATGGCCAATTCTAAAACCAATATGCTTTGGCATTTAGTCATCTTTTGGGATTTTTGTAGATGTTTCCAGTTCTTTCCGGTTCATTCCCACGATTAATTTGCCACAATATATTATTTGATTTGTGTCACATTATATTTATAATGTGCAAATATGGTTGCACAAAATCTGTTACCTTGTCAAACCTCAATTCAAGTGTGGGTGGATGGGTGGGTCTGTGTGTGTGCCCTACATTTTCATGTTCGCACATACCAAGTGGGCTTTGGCGAGAGACAACATTTCCCCTTCTCTTAATTATGGATGATAATGTTGGGTCTAATTAATATCTGTTTCATTAATGTGCTCTGACACATTCCATCCCCCATTGTGTCTTCAGCCCCACAGCTCTGGCTACTTTGTGTGTGTGTGTGTGTGTGTGTGTGTGTGTGTACAACCCAACACTGGGATAACTCACAGCAAAGTCTTGGTTTGATTAACTTCCTTGGTATCTTATTATTTATGTTAATTTTGGTTTATTCTTTCACAATATATTTGCTATCTTATAGTTGCAACATGTAAAGTGTTGGTCCCATGTTTCAGGAGCTGAAATGAAGATCCCTGAAATGTTCCACAAAAAGCTTATTTTTCTCAAATTTTGTGCTCAAAGTTTACATTCATATTAGTGAGCATAACTCCTTTGCTAAGATAATCCATCCACCTGACAGGTGTGGCATATCAAGAAGCTGATTAAACAGCATGATAATTACACAGGTGCACCTTGTGCATGGGATAATATTGTTTTAGAGAATTTGGCAGTACGTACAACCGGCCTCACAACCGCAGACCACGTGTATGGCGGTGGGTGAGAGGTTTGTTGTTGTCAACGTTGTGAACAGAGTGCCCCATGGTGGCGGTAGGGTTATGGTATGGGCAGGCATAAGCTATGGACAACGAGCACAATTGCATTTTATCAATGGCAATTTGAATGCACAGAAACCGTGAAAAGATCCTGAGGCCTGTGCCATTCATCTGCCAGCCTCACCCCATGTTTCAGATGATAATGCACGGCCCCATGTCGCAAGGATCTGTACACAATTCTTGGAAGATTAAAAGGTCCCAGTTCTTCCATGGCCTGCATACTCACCAGATTTGTCACCAATAGAGCATGTTTAGGATGCTCTGGATTGACGTGTACGATAGCATGTTCCAGTTCCCGCCAATATCCTGATCAACTCTGTGAACGAGATGTCGTGTTGCGTGAGTCAAATGGTGGCCACACAAGATACTGTTTTTTTTTATCCACTCATTGATTAGGGCCTAATTAATTTATAGAAATTGACTGATATGAACTTCAACTTGAGTAAAATGTGTCATTGTAGCATGTTGCGTTTTATATTTTTTGTTCAGTGTACATACAGTGATGGCAATTACTGGACGGTATGCGTACTTTCAATGGACAGAAGTGCACAAATAATTGACAGGAGTGTTGTTTTTTTATAGAGATTGGAGGGAGTGTTGTTGGCTGTGTTGTTGGTTGACTCATGTTGAGTCCTTCTTGTCTTCCAGACTGTGGTGGAGAAAGTGTTTGTGGAGTTCAGCCACCAGGAGTTACTTCAGTTCTACAACCAGGTCAGTGCTGCACGTTGGTTCTGCTTTCCACATGACTGACTCCTGAACACCCGCAGGCATGTGCCTTTCTCCTAATTGTCAAACATTCTCTGTCTCCTTGCAGCTAGAGACGGTTCAAGCCCAGTTGGACTCCCTCACCTGATGCCGGTGCCATTCTATTTTTACATGATGACAGCTATGGAAGAAGCAGTGTTGTCATTACAATTCCCCATGCACACTGACAGGACACCTATAATAACAATGTGATGGTATAATGAGGGAGATCTCACATTTACCTGATTGTTGAGTTTGAAGTGTGTGTGTGTATATATATATATAACTGTAATCCAACTACATTTCATCCTTCAATTAAACTATTTTTCTACCTGTTTTCCGATGTGCAACATGAATGTTGTTGAAATTCAGGCAGTTATTTTTAGGAATGTTTCTTTATGAATGCTGATGAAATGTTACTGATGTACAAACACAAAACATGACATAATTTATATGTAATCTAAACCACTAGAGGAATATAACAATTTTGCAATCTGAAAAGTGGCATTGTTATTTCTTCTTACCCCACCTGTAGTTTCATCAGATAGGGGTGCAGAGGCACAGTTCAAATCCTCATCTCCCCACTTAGCAGGACAGACATTCCTAAATGAAGCACATTATTTTCAATTACCTTTACAAAATGGAGGCATATTAAATGAAGCGTATTGTCCAACGGTCAAGGTTTCACCAAAACGGATAGCTCCAGGTATTTCTCTCCCAGGGTCTCACGTTATCCCTTCCTCCTCACATAGTACCGGTCAAGTCCACATTGCTCTGAACAAAAGAAGAAGAAACCGTTTCCCCTCTAGAGAAAGACAGTAAAACACTTTACGGCCTTGTATCACATTTATGAAGATTTTTATTGAGCGAAGTTTTCATTTCAATTTGCTGTTTCCTACATAACAATTATGTAGCCTTTGGTTGTTTTTGTATCAAATTTAGCAGGCAGCGTCTGTGTTAATGGGATAATAAGCATGTAGAATGGGCTCTAAAGCCGTTGTAAAACGGATGAGTTAGTCACTCGCTTAAGAGTAGGTTCTGGCAGCTGCTCCATGCTTCTCTGCCGCAGGCAGGACAAGTTGGAGAATAGCAGAAAAAAATGAAACCTTTGCTCTACTTTCGTCCTCTTTGAATCAACTTTGGAGTGAAGATACCGGGGCGGTGAGCACTCTGAACCTGATGTTTAAATGCTAAAAAAGTCCAAAGTCACCTCTCTCTAGAAAACCTCTCAAGACCTCCGTAATGACTGTTATTTTACCCAATTTACAGTTTTGCCACCATGTGAAAAAATCACCAAAGTCACTGCCTGAGGGAGCTGTGAGTCCTACAGCATGGGGAACAGATGGCTGCTCGCAGCCTGCCGTGGAAAAAAAGTATCCGTTCTGAGTCTCCAACTGAGAGAACAGAACCGAGTCCTACTTGTGTGTGTGTGTCGAGGCCTGCTGGACAGTAAACACGAAGCATTCAGGTTTTTATGGACAATTGTCAAGGGTGGCCTGAACCAGCCAGCTCAAATAAGTGGATAATGCACTAATCCTGGATAAGACTGGTCGACCACTGCGCAAAGAGCGCTGGCCCTCAAATAATGGGCTGAGATAACAGCAGCTCTGGTATAAATGTGCCAAGAAGCAGACAGACAATTTAACCCAGTCATAAACTGACAACAAACAAAAAAAGGTCTGCACACAGTATTTAGTTGAGAGACTGGAGTGTTAAGCATAAATATGGACAATAACATTGAAAACAGAGGAGGGGATACTCTGTAGTGTGCAAGGCCGTCTAAGGAACTCCAGAAGTCTTTGTTCTCCAGGCTAAAACTTCACAGAGAAAAACCAGCGCTTCCGCACATCAACACAACTAAATTAAATTCTAATTTTGCTTTTAGTTGCAGATAATAGGCAACCGTCTGTGTGGAGTTACAGAACTCATGTTAGGCCTAGTCTGTGTGGAGTTACAGAACTCATGTTAGGCCTAGTCTGTGTGGAGTTACGGAGCTCATGTTAGTCCTAGTCTGTGTGGAGTTACAGAACTCATGTTAGGCCTAGTCTGTGTGGAGTTACAGAGCTCATGTTAGGCCTAGTCTGTGTGGAGTTACAGAACTCATGTTAGGCCTAGTCTGTGTGGAGTTACGGAGCTCATGTTAGGCCTAGTCTGTGTGGAGTTACAGAGCTCATGTTAGGCCTAGTCTGTGTGCGGCAGAGCTTGTAACAGTGAGCAAGTGAGTGCTGAGGGACAATGTCTCTCATAGACAATACAACAAGTGTTCTATATCTATGGTGTCTCCACTGTGATTAATTATGTGATGTAACGGTACGGTGGGTTAGGGTGGGGCAGGGGGTTCTGGATCCACAGCCAGCTGGGACCGTGTGCATTACCAGACCTGAGAACACACAGCCCCACAACCCCACCAGCCACCAACTTTCTGTAATGTAAGTGCCTGAGCCTCACCAACGATCAAAATCCGGCGCTCCCTTATCACATAGGTTCATGTCTGAAATCAGCAGAATGGGACAAATAATCCGAAGTGTCTGGAAAACAAGTGTCAAAGTTGCGGCTCCACTGCTGCTGTTCTTGATGCCACCGACCGAGGTCTGAGTGGAGGCCATAGAGAATGATAGAGGCCTCTTGTGGCCAAAAGGCCGTATTAGTATGGGCTGCGCCTTTGAGGGCTTCCACCATTTTAATGTAGTCAACTGGGTGTGACTTCCAACTTTATTGGCTGGATCCCTCCTGGTGACCCTGTCGGAGTCATGTCCAACTGGGTCATCAGGAGGGATCAGCCAATTGTGAAGATGAAAATGGACTAATTTAGAATGGAGATTCAATGGCGCTGCCCATGCTGTCAGATGCTATAATTGCACAGATAAATAGATGAGTCCTCTATCTATCTCTATGGTGGAGGCCGGTGTCTGCTGAGGACGTCTCCAGCCTTCTTGGCAGCACAGCGCCATGACAACACTAGCTTCTTCTTTCTCCTCACCAGTTTCTTCAGGCGTCGTCTTTTCTCTTCCACTCTGTTAGATCACTGCTTTAAGTCGTTTGCTCTCTTGCTTTCTCTCTCTCTTCCTCTCTCTCCCTCTGTTTGCTGCAGATGTCCTTGTTTTTGTGTTGCTTGAAGCGTGGCGGCGCCCTCACTGAGGTGGCCGTTTTGTTGCAATACATTGGGTAAATACTTGGAGACAGATGGGAGGTGGTGGTGGTGGTGGTGGTGGTGGGGGTACACATGGCAGGTTCAGGGAGAGAGGAGGTCTCTCCGCCCTTTGCTAACAGACTGAGGGGTGGCCGTCAGCCCAAACATACTGCTCAGCCCGCAGGCACTCCATCAAACAACCCTAGCTTTATTTTGATCTCCTTATTTATTTTTATATTAATTTGTGCCTGTGGTCACATGCTGTGAGCCATATATCCAATGCTAACAAATTGAAGAGAGAACACTACATGACACAAAAGTATATGGACACCTGGTCGTCGAACTTCTCATTCCGAAAGGTTGCAAGATCGAATCCCCGAGCTGACAAGGTAAAAATCTGTCTTTCTGCCCCTGAACAAGGTAGTTAACCCACTGTTCCTAGGCCGTCATTGAAAATACGAATTTGTTCTTAACTGACTAAATAAAAACTGAATAAATGTAAAAAATAGGAATATTCAAAATTATGGGCGTTAATATGGAGTTGGTCCCCTCTTTGCAGCTATAACAGCCTCCACTCTTCTGGAAAGGCTTTCCAGTAGATGTTGGAACATTGCTGAGGGGACCTGCTTCGCTTTGTCATGCTGAAACAGGAAAGGGCCTTCCCCAAACTGTTGCCACAAAGTTGGAAGCACAGAATCGTCTAGAATGTAATTGTATGCTGTAACGTTAAGATTTCCCTTCACTGGAACAAAGGGGCCTAGCCCGAACCATGAAAAACAGCCCCTGACCATTATTCCTCCTCCACCAAACTTTACAGTTTGCACTATGCATTGGGGCAGATAGCGTTCTCCTGACATCCGCCAAACACTGATTCGTCCATCGGACTGCCAGATGGTGGAGCGTGATTCATCACTCCGCGTTTCCACTGCTCTAGAGTCCAATGGCGGCGAGCTTTACACCACTCCAGCCAGCGCTTGGCATTGCGCATGGTGATCTTAGGTTTGTGTGTGGCTGCTCGGCCATGGAAACCCCTTTAATGAAGCTCCCGACGAACAGTTATTGTGCTGACGTTGCTTTCAGAGGCAGTTTGGAACTCGGTAGTGAGTTTTGCAGCCGAGGACCAGTGACGATTTTAGCATGTAAATCTTGGTGGGGAAAATATTTTTTTTATGCATGCCAGAAAAGCCACTACACAAACTGTGCCCACAGACTTTTAGGGCCTATATAAAGCTGTCCCAACAGCAGAGCTATCTTTTCAGCACCATGGAGGTATACTTACCACCGCTACACCTGGCTATCAGCAGAGCCTTGTCTGGCAGCGAAACTGTTCATTCAGCGTTATTTACTGCCTTTTTTAAAAACAGCTGATATGGCTGACTTGCTTAAACAAATGTGGTTTCTACTGACAATTGATATGTACAAACTATGGCATAAGGGAACAACGATGAGTGGATCCGTAATTTCAATTAAGACATTAATGAGCTATCTAGGACGGACGTAGTCAATATAACTATTTATTCAGCGCTTTTGAAATGTACAGCGACAGAATTCAGAACATGGGCCATTCTTACAGTATTCTCCCTGTATACCAAGTCAGAACTGTAGGATAAATAAAGGGGGCATATAAGCAGACAATGAAAGCTCTTACAATATTTGATGATTACGTTTCTCTAAAACAGGTTTTAGGCTACATGTGCACCACCAAGTCAGAACAGTAGGCTAAGTTATGACAGGGAAAGGAACCAAATTATTAGGGTGAGGCACATGGGCTACTAACAGCTTACTACACAACATACACTTAGTATTACTTTCTTATCTACAGTATACATATCTCCCTGGCATATTACTTTAATTTATGCAGCAGCATACATTACATTTTTAGGCTCACCTTTTTCTCTGCTGACTTGAACAGGTCCTTCTTGTGGGCAAATTTGGTAATCAAACTTTGTCATGAAGTCTGTCTTTCTCTGGATTTATGGTGCTTTCAAGACAACTGGGAACTTGGAAAAAAACAAGTTTGAATCATGACGTCAGTGATCTTCAGGTTGGAGCTCTAGAAAGAGGCCCGAGTTCCATTCTTGGAATTCCGAGTTGGATGACTGTTCAAAACATATTTTCCCAGTCAGAGCTCAAGTTCCCAGTTGTCTTGAACTCACTGAAATCTGAGATTTACCAGTTCTGAGTTTCCAGTTTGTTTTGAACGCGGAAGAAGTCATGCTGGATTGGCAGCATGGCCAATGTATTCAACCTTTTCTGGCCCGTGATGTGTTGCGAGTGAATATTTATCCTTTTAAGCTTGGAAAAGAGACCCTTAACCCAGACTTGGACCACAGACCCTCTCCACTGAACAGCAGGCTAGTGATTGCTTTGGAAAGCTCCCAGTTAGCCACTGATTCCTTCCAAACCACTCATTATTGAATTTGCGATTTGTTGTGTGATGTTTGTGTCCAATGGCCGATGAGTTTTATCTATAATTTCTCTTCATGTGACAAGGATCGAAAATTATTTGCCAGTAGATTGTCGACTTGATTCAGTCATGTTGGTATTACATAATGACTGCTTGTCTGATGCAGTCATAATGACATGATCAGTCCAATCAAAGCTACGGTAGATAAAACGTGATTTGACGTCATTTTATCTGTGTCCAAAGACCTTGAGCCTTCTTGGATGGGCACTTATAATGTAAATCTATGGCAGCACTCAAGGGGCTTGAATTTTCGAGCTCTCCCCGTAGATTTCCCCATGAGTAACAGAACACTTAGCCAATCACAGCGCAACTAGAGAACATTACCAACACCTACGCTCTGTATTTTCTGCTGGCTGCCCAACCACCACAGACAGCACTGAGCTAGGCTGAAACACTTGCATTTTGGAGCTGCCTTAAAGTCGGAAGTTTACATACACCTTAGCCAAATACATTTAAACTCAGTTTTTCACAATTCCTGACATTTAATCCTCGTAAAAATTCCCTGTCTTAGGTCAGTTATAATCACCACTTTATTTTAAGAATGTGAAATGTCAGAATAATAGTAGAGAGAATGATTTATTTCAGCTTTTATTTCTTTCATCACATTCCCAGTGGGTCATAAGTTTACATACACTCAATTAGTATTTGGTAGCATTGTCTTTAAATTGTTTAACTTAGGTAAAACGTTTTGGGTAGCCTTCCGCAAGCTTCCCACAATAAGTTGGGTGAATTTTGGCCCAATCCTCCTGACAGAGCTGGTGTAACTGAGTCAGGTTTGTAGGCCTCCTTGCTCGCACACGCTTTTTCAGTTCTTCCCACAAATCTTCTATAGGATTGAGGTCAGGTCTTTGTGATGGCCACTCCAGTACCTTGACTTTGTTGTCCTTAAGCCATTTTGCCACAACTTTGGAAGTATGCTTGGGGTCATTGTCCATTTGGAAGACCCATTTTGCGACAAAGCTTTAACTTCCTGACTGATGTCTTGAGATGTTGCTTCAATATATCCACATCATTTCCCTTCCTCATGATGCCATCTATTCTGTGAAGTGCACCAGTCCCTCCTGCAGCAAAGCACCTTCACAACATGATGCTGCCACCCCCGTGCTTCACGGTTGGGATAGTGTTCTTCAGCTTGCAAGCATCCCCCTTTTTCCTCCAAACATAACGATGGCCATTATGACCTAACCGTTCTATTTTTGTTTACTCAAACCAGAAGACATTTCTCCAAAAAGTAAGATCCTTGTCCCCATATGCAGTTGCAAACCGTAGTCTGGCTTTCTTATGGCGGTTTTGGAGCAGTGGCTTCTTCCTTGCTGAGCGGCCTTTCAGGTTATGTCGATATAGGACTCGTTTTATTGTGGATATAGATACTTTTGCACCTGCTTCCTCCAGCATCTTCTCCCAGAATCTGTTGTTCTGGGATTGATTTGCACTTTTTGCACCAAAGTACGTTCATCTCTAGGAGACAGAACGCGTCTCCTTCCTGAGCGGTATGATGGCCGCGTACTTAGAGGTCGTCTGACCTCTGTGATTGCCAACAAGGGTTTTGCCACTAAGTCATGTTTTGCAGAGGGGTCAAATACTTATTTCCCTCATTAAAATGCAAATCAATTTATAACATTTTTCACATGCGTTTTTCTGGATTTTTTTGTTGTTATTCTGTCTCTCACTGTTCAATTAAACCTACCATTAAAATGATAGACTGATCATTTCTTTGTCAGTGGGCAAACGTACAAAATCAGCAGGGGATCAAATACTGTTTTCCCTCACTGTAAGTGTATGTAAACTTCCGACTTCAACTGTATATATATTTTTTTTATTTATTTTTTTACAAACTGTTATGTGACACGTATTAATGCTAAGATAACATGCAAAACAGCCCCAAAAAATTATAATATACAATATATTTGTAGCTAAACAAGTGGGGCTCAAAACAGGTGGGCCCCATCTGCCCTGAATGACGGGTCGCCACTGCTGAGGACAGACGATTTTTAGGCGCTTCAGCGCACAGTGGCCCCGTTCTGTGAGCTTGTGCGGCCTACCACTTCGTGGCTGAGCCGTTGTTGCTCCTAGACATTTCCACTTCACAATAACAGCACTTACAGTGTACTGGGGCGGCTCTAGCAGAGCAGAAATTTTACGAACGGACTTATTGGAAAGGTGGCGTCCTATGACGGTGCCACGTTGAAAGTCACTGAGCTCTTCAGTACAAGCCAGTCTACTCCCAGTGTTTGTCTTTGGAGATTTCATGGACATGTGCTCGATTTTATACACCTGTCAGCCCGGGATGTTGCTAAAATAGCCGAATCCACTAATTTTAAGGGTTAGGAGTTAGGGTGTCTTTTGGCCATGTAGTGTAGCTTATAAATGGGCCTTAATACCAGGCTGTGTCCGTATGCCGCAAAACAAGACTATCGATATCACTGGGAAATTGTGTTTTTCTAGATAGCACTTGTGAGTTACGAGCGAAGCTGACTTTTCCGCAGTAATAGAGGAGCAAGATTGGAAACATAAGAGTGATAACCATGATTCTCCTGTGTAATGTGTAGCAGTAGCTGTCTTTGTCTGGGGGTGTATTGTAGAGTTCAGTTTTTCAGTCCTGAGAAGGCCATCGCAAAAAAAAAACCTGCTCATTCATATTTCACCACAGCCAGAGTCCTAAAATTAGGACAGTCACATGAATTCTTAAACCTCTGAGAAAACCCATTTCATCCTTGAGATCTTCTAATCCCTACCACTTCCTCCTCAAACCCCATTTTCTCTCTCTCTCTCTCTCTCTCTCTCTCTCTCTCTCTCTCTCTCTCTCTCTCTCTCTCTCTCTCTCTCTCACACAAACAGCAGAGTATAGCAAGTCTACCCCTACAGCATCCATATTATTACACATCACCTAATCCTGTTTCACAAATCCAAGTACCTAAGGTTCCAGAGAGAAAATCCTATTGCCTCTGAACATTTTTCCATCTGTTTACCACAGAACAGTCCTCCACTCCAGACACTCTGTCTTTCTGCAGCTTCCTAATGCTCTCAGAAATCTACCCCATCCATGTTGTCCAACTTTACACCTTATTTGTCCTGCTGTTCGGTGCCTGCCTTGCTCACCCACATAGGCTTTGGTTGAGTCTGTGTGTTTGCTGTAACTAACTTGCTTATTTTTTTTTTCTCTGTTAATTTATTTATGCAGGTAGTTAAGAATTCATGCGTCTTTATTCCGACCTTTGTAATATGAGTCCATCTCCTAATTTGGAAATGGACAGGTTGTGACCAGGTAATTGTGTCTGCGTGCGCCAGTCATTCTGTCTGCCTGTTTACCTGTGTGAGTGTGTGAGTGTGTGAGTGTGTGAGTGTGTGAGTGTGTGTGTGTGTGTGTGTGTGTGTGTGTGTATTTGCTTGAACTATTTGTTTGTGTATGTGGATGGTAGGCCATTGTGGGATGAGGAGCAGTGTCAATTGCTTCTAGGCAGGGAGGGAAGTGTGCGTGTGAATGTGTGTGCTAATGAGATTGACAATGTTGTTTAGGAGCCATGCCGCTTGCCAGGCTCACATGCACGACAGACTACCTCCCTCAGCCCAGCCCTCCACCTCACTAGGCCACACTCTCATCCATCTTAACCTAATTTTACTAAGACTTCTCTGAAACAGGCAATTACAACTGTATTCATCTCAGTACACTTGTAGACTTGAACGTTAGACCATGCAGAAATATATAGTATATCAGTCTTAAAATTAGTCCTAGAACTTGAGAGCTGTTTTTGACATAGTCATAATAGGCATGGTGTTGGAAGTGTCATGGTCTTGAAGTGTTACAGTCATGGTCTTGAAGTGTCATGGTCTTGAAGTGTTACGGTCATGGTCGTAAAGTGTTACGGTCATGGTCTTGAAGTGTTACTGTCATGGTCTTGAAGTATCATGGTCCTGAAGTTTCATGGTCTTGAAGTGTTACGGTCATGGTCTTGAAGTGTTACGGTCATGGTCTTGAAGTGTTATGGTCATGGTCTTGTATCAGTATTTCACAGAGGTTATAGAGTTAAGCATAAACACATGAACATTTCATGCTTAGCATATAGTACATAAATTGCCTATAGTAAATAAATTGCTTCTAAAGTAAGCTATATTGTCTGATTAATATTTTTGTGCACCATGTTGACTTAGTGGATAAAAATATAAAAGCTTTGTTGCTGTCGAGCTTAAGTAAGTTAGTTATAGCTTAGCTTGCTCTCTGTGCTGCGGTGGCGATCATGATTAAATATTTGCTGTGCACCACTAAAAGGATAATCCATTTACTGCAGAAGAGTTGATGGTTCTTTCTATGGTGCTACTGTGCTATGATCCCCTCATAGACATGTCACAATATGATCCCCTCATAGACATGTCACAATATGATCCCCTCATAGACATGTCACAATATGATCCCCTCATAGACATGTCACAATATGATCCCCTCATAGACCTGTCACAATATGATCCCCTCATAGACCTGTCACAATATGATCCCCTCATAGACATGTCACAATATGATCCCCTCATAGACCTGTCACAATATGATCCCCTCATAGACATGTCACAATATGACCCCTTCATAGACATGTCACAATATGACCCCCTCATAGACATGTCACAATATGACCCCCTCATAGACATGTCACAATATGACCCCTTCATAGACATGTCACAATATGACCCCCTCATAGACATGTCACAATATGATCCCCTCATAGACATGTCACAATATTTACAGGTTTGGAGTATGTGTGCGAGACTAGAGCCTCACTTCTCTGCTAAATGAGTAGGTCTGGCAATACATACAGTCTGACAATTCATAGAGTCTGACAATTCATAAAGTCTGACAATTCATAAAGTCTGACAATTCATACAGTCTGACAATTCATACAGTCTGACAATTCATACAGTCTGACAATTCATAAAGTGTGACAATTCATACAGTCTGACAATTCATATTCTGACAATTCATACAGTCTGCAGTGCTTACAGTCTGCAGTTCTTACAGTCTGCAGTTCTTACAGTCTGCAGTGCTTACAGTCTGCAGTTCTTACAGTCTGCAGTGCTTTTAGTCTGCAGTGCTTTTAGTCTGCAGTGCTTACAGTCTGTAGTGCTTGCAGTCTGCGGTGTTTACAGTTCGCAGTCTGCAGTGCTTACAGTCTGCAGTGCTTACAGTCTGCAGTGCTTTTAGTCTGCAGTGCTTTTAGTCTGCAGTGCTTTTAGTCTGCAGTGCTTACAGTCTGCAGTGCTTACAGTCTGCGGTGTTTACAGTTCGCAGTCTGCAGTGCTCACAGTCTGCAGTTTTTACAGTCTGCAGTGTTTACTTTTACATAATTCCATAATGTGCTTGACTGAGGCATGGCAGCTGTGTGAGGTGTGGGAGTAACTTAACGTGCATGGTGGAGAATCCTTTTCAGCACGCATTATTACATCTTCTTCAGCCAATATGAATTACCAGTGATACATTCTGTAGCATGCACATTCCTATAGTAAATCATGTACTTTTTACTCCATACATTTTCCCTGACACCCAAAGTACTCTTTACATTTTGAATGTTTAGCAGGACAGAAAATTGTCTAATTCACACTTTTCAAGAGAACATCCCACGTCATCCCTGCTGCGTCTGATCTGGCGGACTCACTAAACACATGCTTCATATGTGAATGATGTCTGAGAGTTGGAGCGTGCCCCTGGCTATCCGTAAATAAACTAGAAAATGTGGCCGTCTGCTTTGCCTAATATAAGGAATTTGAAATGATTTATACTTGTACTTTTACTTTTGATACTTAAGTAAATTTTAGCAATTCCATTTACATTTGATACTTAAGTATATTTAAAACCAAGTACTTTTAGACTTTTACTCAAGTAGTTTTTTACTGGGTAACTTTCACTTTTACTTGAGTCATTTTCTATTAACGTGTCTTTACTTTTACTATGAAAAGTATGAAAATTGGGTACTTTTCCCACCACTGCGTAATGGTGTGACAAAGATGATAGTCGTACATCATTTTCTATCACACATTTTTTTTATATATACTGTATATTTAACTAGGCAAATCAGTAAGAATTTGGAACCATGGGTAAACTGCCTTGTGGCAGAAAGAGATTTTTTTTTTCCTTGACAGCTCGGGGATTTGATCTAGCAACCTTTCGGTTACTGGCCCAACACTCTAACCACTAAGCTACTTGCCGCCCCCATCATCAGCACAGTAAACGATCTGAACACTCACACATGATGGTTCACCTGGCCCCACAGTAGTGGGATGTTTTTTCATCTGACATGTTTATTAAAAAAAATCGGAAATTATTTATGAAGAAAAAGTTGTGTACAGTCGTGGCCAAAAGTTTTGAGAATGACACAAATATAAATTTGCACAAAGTTTGCTGCTTCAGTGTCTTTAGATATTTTTGTCAGATGTTACTATGGAATACTGAAGTATAATTATAAGCATTTCATAAGTGTCAAAGGCTTTAATTGACAATTACATGAAGTCGATGCAAAGAGTCAATATTTGCAGTGTTGACCCTTCTTTTTCAAGACCTCTGCAATCCGCCCTGGCATGCTGTCAATTAACTTCTTGGCCACATCCTGACTGATGGCAGCCCATTCTTGCATAATCAATGCTTGGAGTTTTTCAGAATTTGTGGGTTTTTGTTTGTCCACCCGCCTCTTGAGGATTGACCACAAGTTCTCAATGGGATTAAGGTCTGGGGAGTTTCCTGGCCATGGACCCAAAATATCTATGTTTTGTTCCCCGAGCCACTTAGTTTTCACTTTTGCCTTATGGCAAGGTGCTCCATCATGCTGGAAAAGGCATTGTTCATCACCAAACTGTTCCTGGATGGTTGGGAGAAGTTGCTCTCGGAGGATGTGTTGGTGCCATTCTTTATTCATGGTGAGCCCACTCCCTTGGCTGAGAAGCAACCCCACACATGAATGGTCTCAGGATGCTTTACTGTTGGCATGACACAGGACTGATGGTAGCGCTCACCTTGTCTTCTCCAGACAAGCTTTTTTCCGGATTCCCCAAACAATCGGAAAGGGGATTCATCAGAGAAAATGACTTTACCCCAGTCCTCAGCAGTCCAATCCCTGTACCTTTTGCAGAATATCAGTCTGTCCCTGATGTTTTTCCTGGAGAGAAGTGGCTTCTTTGCTGCCCTTCTTGACACCAGGCCGTCCTCCAAAAGTCTTCGCCTCACTGTGCGTGCAGATGCACCCTGCCTGCTGCCATTCCTCTGTACTGGTGGTGCCCCGATCCCGCAGCTGAATCAACTTTAGGAGACGGTCCTGGCGCTTGCTGGACTTTCTTGGGCGCCCTGAAGCCTTCTTCACAACAATTGAACCGCTCTCCTTGAAGTTCTTGATAATCCAATAAATGGTTGATTTAGGTGCAATCTTACTGGCAGCAATATCCTTGCCTGTGAAGCCCTTTTTGTGCAAAGCAATGATGATGGCACGTGTTTCCTTGCAGGTAACCATGAATGACAGAGGAAGAACAATGATTCCAAGCACCACCCTCCTTTTGAAGCTTCCAGTCTGTTATTCAAACTCAATCAGCATGACAGAGTGATCTCCAGCCTTGTCCTCGTCAACACTCACACCTGTGTTAACGAGAGAATCGCTGACATGATGTCAGCTGGTCCTTTTGTGGCAGGGTTGAAATGCAGTGGAAATGTTTTTGGGGGATTCAGTTCATTTGCATGGCAAAGAGGGACTTTGCAATGAATTGCAATTCATCTGATCACTCTTCATGCCATTCTGGAGTATATGCAAATTTCCATCATACAAACTGAGGCAGCAGACTTTGTGAAAATTAATATTTGTGCCATTCTCAAAACTTTTGCCACGACTGTATATATGCAACATCTATATGTAATAAATAATTGTTGATTTTTGCTCAGTTGTTTCAGTGTGAGATAGGAACTCATCATGTTATTATATGACACGATTCAATATAAATATTTTCAGCAATAGCTTCGGTACATATCAATGGAATTGCGGTAATAAATCATTCTCCCCTGTATCGATCAATGATCTGTCACTTTAATGGGTTGTAAGCTAAAAATGAACAACCCTTAACAGTAATCTCAAAAATAGATGATACCGGTAATAATTTACTGATTATGATCAAGTTTAACACCAGTAATTTACTGTACTGACATGTTCATTGCATCGATGTGCGTTATAAAAATAAGAAAGAGGAGACACTTAAGAAATACCGTTGATGTTCTCGGACTGCTTAGAGAAGTTGATTCCATGGATGAAGACATCAATCAATCAAATGTATTTATTAAGCCCTTTTACATGTTTTTTCCAATGCATGTTAACTTGGAAACAACCAGGGGTCACGTTGTTCATGCTTCATTCATTCATACTGTGTAGTGAAGTTTTCAAGTATTTCGTTGTTTTCATGGGGAAAAGCTTCAGTCCTTCAGCATCTGCAAGGGGAAGGAGGGGCAGATTGACTGCAGGGAGCGTTGATCCAGGCTGGGCTGCAGGGCAGCCTCCAAGGCCCCCCCACCAGACATCATCCATTGGCCACTATAGATCAGTCTAGATGTAGACACAAGGGTCTCGATCTCCAGTCCACAGGCCGAGACAGTCTCCTGGCCACACTATAATCCCAGCTGTGGCTTCATTATGCAAGGCTGTAAGCCTCACCAGATAGCCCCATTAAAAAGCACCCCTCTGTCGGCCCCATCTAGTTAATGCGGAGGAAAGACATAACATTGTCTGGGCGTAGTGGGAGATTTACTGCTAGCCTACCTGCCTGCCTGACCTCATCATGTATCTGTAGATGTTTGTGGATAGCACCTGATCTCCGGAGGCAGTCAGAGACGGCCCATTACGAGATCATCTTTCCGGTGCTGTGTCATTTGTCAGGTACACTGCTTCACTTCCTGAAAGGAGTCAGTTCAGGCCTCGTACCATAAAAGCCTGGTTATAGAGGCTGTGATGTGTGCTTTTCAGTGGTGGGAGTGGCTTGTGTTGTCAGAATAGTGAATGAAAGTGGGCTAGCATGCAAATGGTGGCCCTGGCTGAGAACTGATGGCGAGGGGGAAAGGGGGATACCTAGTCAGTTGTACAACTGAAATGTGTCTTCCGCATTTAATCTGAGAGGTGCGAAGGGCTCCCTTAATTTACATCCACGTCTTCGGCGCCCGGGGAACAGTGGGTTAACTGCCTTGCTCGGGGGCAGAATGACAGATTTTTACCTTGTCAGCTCGGGGATTCGATCCAGAAACCTTTTGGTTACTGGCCCAACGCTCCTACCCGCCAGGCTTCCTGCCGCCATGAGGAGGGAGATGGGGATTGAGGGAGATGGAGAAAGAGGTGAGGCGGGAGGGAGGGAACCGACCCCCCCTGGGAGACCTCATCAATTCATGACTGGGATGGTGGGTGAGACCGAACCCTAGATAGCGCACAGTTAGCTCACCAGCTGACGCATGCACTTATCATGTTGTTCATTCAGCCCTCCTCTTCTCTCACACGTCATCAGCACAGCTGAAATTATTAAGTCGGAAGTTTACATACACCTTAGCCAAATACATTTAAACTCAGTTTTTCACAATTCCTGACATTTAATCCTAGTAAACATTCCCTGTGTTAGGTCAGTTAGGATCACCACTTTATTTTATGAATGTGAAATGTCAGAATAATAATAGAGAGAATTATTTCTTTCAGCTTTTATTTCTTTCATCACATTCCCAGTGGGTCAGATGTTACATACACTCAATTAGTATTTGGTAGCATTGCCTTTAAATTGTTTAACTTGGGTCAAACATTTTGGGTAGCCTTCCACAAGCTTCCCACAATAAGTTGGGTGAATTTTGTCCCTTTTTTCTCCTGACAGAACTGGTGTAACTGAGTTAGGTTTGTAGGCCTCCTTGCTCGCACACGCTTTTTCAGGTCTGCCCACAAATGTTCTATGGGATTGAGGTCAGGGCTTTCTGATGGCCACGTCTCCAATGGGTTTGGCTCCCTTCATAGGTAAACGTCTCCAATGGGTTTGGTTCCCTTCATAGATAAACATCTCCAATGGGTTTGGTTCCCTTCATAGATAAACGTCTCCAATGGGTTTGGTTCCCTTCATAGATAAATGTCTCCAATGGGGTTGGTACCCTTCATAGATAAACATCTAAAATGGGTTTGGTTCCCTTCATAGATAAACGTCTCCAATGGGTTTGGTTGACATCATATTATCATGAGGATGATATCTCACAGGCACCCACTCTCTTCTCTGTAATGTGCCTCAGACCAGGGCTGTGTCCCAAATGTCACCTTTTTCTTTATGTAGGGCACTACTTTTGACCAAGGCCCATAGACTCTGGTCAAAAGTAGTGCACTACATAGGGGATAGGTTTCCATTTGGGATACAAACCAGGTCTCTTTAAAGGGGGCAATTGGTTACAGGTCTCTTTAAATGGGTCAATATTAAATGTCAAAAGAGTGACTGATGACATTAAATAGATTCCGCACAGAAATTACGTTAAAGACTGGGTACGATAGATAAACACTCCTTAATATATAAGTATACAGGTCCGAGAATCCCAAGTTAGGCTTAAGAGTTGGATTTTATGAATGAAATCCTTTATTCATGCATGTGCTTCAGAAGGTTTTTCCACATTGTTGTTTTCATTGAGCTTTTGAACTTCCATCATGTCTCCATATTCAGGAATCAAAATCCTTCCAAAATCATAATGATGATCCCCAATCTTCTAACAGGTGACTGAGAAGTCTTTCATCGTTCGGGAAACAAACACATTTCATCCATGAATTGCTAATCACTGGGAATGCTCCATGCTTGGCCACCTCTGGCACATAATCACGACACTGGTGACCTTCAGCTCTTCAGAGCGCTGTCATCCTCCACGAGTGATCTATTCTGCCCTAGGTTGAGCCTCACCACAGCTCCTCAGTGCTCTGTGATCCTCTCTTAAGCCCTGGGTGAGCTTGGCCACAGCTCTTCAGTGCTCTGTGATTCTCTCTTAAGCCCTGGGTGAGTTTGGCCACAGCCTCTCAGTGCTCTGTGATCCATTCTTTAGCCCTGGGTGAGCTTCGCCACAGCTCCTCAATGCTCTGTGATCCTCTCTTCAGCCCTAGGTAAGCCTCGCCACAGCTGGGCCCCCTGATTATAGCCCAGAGAGCGAGCAAGAGAGCGTGCTTGTATCTGTGTGGGCGTTCGGGGAGGGGACAGATATGACAGTTGTGGCCCATACCCTCAGGATCAGGTGACAGGGGTGGTGGTAGGCAGGGAAGGAGGCGGGGTGATGAGCAAGGAGCCTCGTCTGTCTTGGTGTCCAGAGGGGCTATATTCCAACAGAGAACAGGGGCCAGATGGCTTGGCTTTAGTTTTTTCTTGTCACACACAATATGTGATTACCTCCAGGTAATCTCTGGAAGTTGGAATGATGATTAATAATGAGTTGTAATGTGTAGTAAATATTGCACAACAGCACTAGGCAAGGTAAGGCACGTACCCGGTATAGCTAGCCAGGAAAATATCAGCCTTGGAATTGATGCCAAGTTCAAAATCATATCCCAACATTGAGAAACAATAAGTCTTGACAAATAAAGTTTTTGCAACTTGATGTTGATGAAACTCTTCATACCAATGTTTCATTTCACTTTCTTCTTTCTTCAATCACAAGGGGATTGAATCCAAGGATAAGGGTACAGTACCTTTTTACAATACGCCTATGAGATAAATGCAGTAAACATGGAAACCTTTGGCCATGAAGAGACTGCTGAATCAATTTACAACATTGTGTTATGTCAGAGCACACAGCTGCAAAGCTGGTGAATCACTCTAGCCTATGAAAACATGCGGATTCTGGCTAAAAACAAGCTTTCTTCATCGTTTCCCCAGAGAAGGGGTATGATGACCTTGAATGCGGAGACTCTCCGGCCCAGCTCAGTGATAATGTCTGGAGCCCAGTTAGAAGGCGCTGGAGCAGGACTGGGGACAGCACACAACCGGCCCATCTGACAGCCAGGAGTCAAACACCACACACCCACAGCAAGTCTAGGGACAGAGACATCAGACAAGGCCTGATAGCAGAGGGGATGTCATGTGTGAAGATGCAACGAGTGATTCCCATTCATGTGGGTCTGTTTATACAGGGCTCTGCGACTGGGAGACTGAGAGACCTGGGCAGATTCAGTTTTACAACTGGTTATTTATGACTGCTGTTCATTGTGTTGAAATGTCTGTCAGTTTGACATAATTACACCTTATGTAAGTGCAAACCACAAGTGCCTGACAATTGGCCATGTGCCCTATTGGGTCTTGTGTAAATTGGGGAGTTTGTTTGTGCCAAATTTAATTGTGCCAAATTTTGCTATCTAGCGATCTAAGGTTTGCAGTAGGCAGTTGTGAATATTTTTATGGCTCTGTCTGATTCAAGGCAAGATGTTGATCTGTGTTTGTGCCAAATCAATCAGACCAGCTCCAACTACGTGTCTGAATCTCAAATGGCATCAATGACCGGCCTTGTTGGTAGGCTTTTGAACAAGACAGGTGGATGAATGACCGGTTCTCCTTGACTTTAACAGTATGCCAGATGATGTTAATAGTCCTTTGTCACACCTTCCATTTCACCTTGTGCTACCATAGCCTTGAAGGTACCATGCTGGTGACACGTTCATTAATAATTTCCATGGGTGTTTGTCAGTGTACCTTACCCTTCTATCTGATGCAATTCTGTGGAAGTGCAAGAGCAGGGCAACACATTGTCCAAATAAATATGTAATGATACTTCAAATAATACAAAATAAACCATAGAACAATGAAGACAAAAATATATCTGGAAATCAGAGAAATGTGTCTGTAGGAAATGGAACTTTGGCAACCAATTTGCAGTTATGTGATAACTTTCACACTTAAATGTGTCACTTTAGTCTTGTGTTAGTTGTTCCGTGGAGTAACAGTGAGGTGAGAGTTTCTCCGCATCGCTTATTTGATCTCTCACTCTCCCTCTTCTATACAACAGGAAAGGAGTCAGTGGCCAAACTGCTTCTTCTAGCCATACTATACAAACCCTTAACAACACCTAACAACATTCAGTCACACTTTATCTGAGTAGTCATCATAATGCCAACTGACATTGGGATGACTGACAATAGTCCCAGTCACGCCAGATGACAACAGAAATTATATTTATATCTGACTTCAGATACGCTCAAATAGACTGTGTACAAAACATTAAGAACACCTGCTCTTTCCATGACATAGACTGACCATGTGAATCAAATCAAATCAAATTGTATGTCACATGCGCTGAATACAACAGATGTAGACCTTACAGTGAAATGCTTACTTACAAGCCCTTAACCAACAATGCAGTTTAAAAAATATACCTAAAAAAATAAATAAAAAATAAGAAATAAAAGTAACAACTAATTAAAGAGCAGCAGTAAAGTAACAATAGCGGGGCTATATACAGGGGGTAGAGTCAATGTGCAGAGTCAATGTGCGGGGGCACCAGTTAGTAGATGTAATTGAGGTAATATGTACATGTACAGTAGGTAGAGTTATTAAAGTTACTATGCATAGATAACAACAGAGAGTAGCAGAGAACAGTCTATGACTAGGGTGGCTGGAGTCTTTGACAGTTTGTAGGGCCTTCCTCTGACACCGCCTGGTATAGAGGTCCTGGATGGCAGGAAGCTTGGCTCCAGTGATGTACTGGGCCGTACGCACTACCCTCTGTAGTGACTTGCTTGTAGGTCATGGATTTTATTTTTCAATGATTGCACGTTGGCCAATAGAAAAGATGGCAGTGGGGGTTTACTCGCTGACCTACGAATTCTCAGAAGGCAGCCCGACCTCCGCCCCCTTTTTCTCCGTCTTCTCTTCACGCAAATGACTGGGATTTGGGCTTGTTCCCGGGAAAGCAGTATTTCCTTCACGTCAGACTTGTTAAAGGAAAAAGCTTCTACCAGTTCTTGGTGAGTAATCGCTGTTCTGATGTCCAGAAGTTATTTTCGGTCATAAGAGACAGTAGCAGCAACATTATGTACAAAATAAGTACAAAAATCTGTTACAAACAACGCAAAAAAAGGAACAAAATAACACAGTCGGTTATGAGCAGGTAAAACGTCAGACATTCTCTCTGGCGCCATTCTGCAAACTACAATCCTATGATCCCTTATTGATGTCACTTGTTAAATCCACTTTAATCAGTGTAGATAAAGGGGAGGAGACAGGTTAAAGAAGGATTTTAAAGTCTTGAGACAATTGATACATGGATTGTGTCTGTGTGCCATTCACGGGGTGAATAGGTAAGACAAAAGATGTCTTTGAACGGGGTATGGTAGTAGGTGCCCAATGGACATCCAGCCAACTTGACACAACTGTGGGAGCTTTGGAGTCAACATAGGCCAGCATCCCTGTGGAACGCTTTCGACACCTTGTAGAGTCCATGCCCAGACGAATTGAGGCTGTTCTGAGGGAAAAAGTGGGTGCAACTCAATATTATGAAGGTGTTTTGGCACCCTTGCACGTTTCACTATTTCTTCTAAAATAAGTTGAAATTGAAAAAACGTTAGGTGTGTATTTGTTTGATTTACAACAGCACAGAACCAAGGAAAGGAAACAAATATAAACTGAAATTTATATTTTTCACTTCAAAGTCAAAAATGGTCTTGACTAAATTATTCAAAATTCAAAATAGCCTAATGTGGTCAGAGTCAAGTGATTATTGTTGACTGGTAGGGTGAGTATTGGTAAAGTGGGACACTTTCTTGAAATGTGTTTTCCAGAGGACCTTACAGAATTATCTTATTGTCAGAATCCCCAACATGATACCAATCTAAATAGCTTAAGAATTCTACTACACTATACAAAAGAAAAAATAAAGAAATATTAAACACAGAATGGATGACTCTTCTTTAAACACATTGTGCTGAGAACACATTTTTTTTAAGTCGAAACTGGCAAAGTGGGACACTTAATTAGAGAGTAATTTCAATATTTTTATGATAAACTGCAGTTATTCATGCAAATGAAATGTATTACATTTATTTTTTGTGGAACATTAAGAATTATAATTTATTATTATCATTATTATTATCATCATACTTCATTATAATTATATGATGTAGCCTATATGTAATTGTATATCCTATAAATAAAATGACTTTAATCCAGGCCTATCAGCTCAACGTTCTCAACACTACACTCTAACTGACATTTTGTAGAATGAAACCAGAAAGACCCTCTCACCCCTACACAATTTCACTGACTGTCATATTGTCACCAGCAGTCAAATAAAGCTAAATTAACTTTTTTAGTCATCATATACCTGTATGGTTATGAATATAGCTAGCTAGGATTTGTTTTTACGTTGGTAAGGTAGTAAAATGCAGCTATGCTAGCTTTTTCTAGCAAGCTAGCATATAGCAGATTTGAGGAAAATGAAATTGAACATTTGATCCTATTTAGAAAATGTATTTCTGTTAAGATAGCATCTATTTCATAATCTCCAAAAATGTCAATATTCTAAAAAGGTGAGAGTAGTAAGAAAACCATTTAAAGTCATGTGGATTTACAATTACATCCTATTACAAAATGATGTTTTAATGTTTTTTACAACCATAACATTATTTACCTCAGTCATGTCATTTTTACTTACCATTATGCCTCTAGAGACACCTGTCGTTACACGGGAGGCCACGCCCACAATGATGATGTCATACCCATCGAACCCTTTTTTTATTGTCACATACTTGCTCACTAACACACAGGCATTGATTGTTGGTTATGTTATTGTACACATTTAAAGATATCCGTTAGAAAGCATAAGCGTCCCAATTTGCCAGGTGCCCCACTTAACCAATACTCATCCTAATTTGTGTCCCACCTGTGGTAAGTTGCAGGGGCCTCGTTTATAAACGTTGCTAAATTTTATGCTAAATATCTGTGCACGCTATTTCTGAAAAGACATCGCATGCACAAACATATTTAAGCAATAAGGCCAGAGGAAGTGTGATATATGGCCAATATACCACGGCTTGACGGCTAAGAGCTGTTCTTTTAGGTTGTGGTATATTGGCCATATACCACAAACCCCAGAGGTGCCTTATTGCTATTATAAACTGTTTACCAAAGTAATTAGAGCAGTATAAATACATGTTTTGTCATACCAGTGGTATATACTGTAGTCTGATATACCACGGCTGTCAGCCAATCAACATTCAGGGCTCGAACCACCCAGTTTATAATGAGATTTATAAACTTGGCGCACACCATACCCATGTTTCCCCGTTAAAAAGACCTATCATCATTTCAGGTCTCTCCAGAGATGTTAGATCCGGGCTCTGGCTGGGCCACTCAAGGACTTTCAGAGACTTGTCCCGAAGCCACTCCTGCGTTGTCTTGGCTGTATGCTTAGGGTCGTTGTCTTGTTGGAAGGTGAACCTTGGCCCCAATCTTAGGTCCCGAGCGCTCTGGAGCAGGTTTTCATCAAGAATTTCTCTGTACTTTGCTTCGTTCATCTTTCCCTCGATCCTGACTAGTCTCCCAGTCCCTGCCGCTGAAAAACATACAGCACCAGTGGGAGAAACTCTCCACATACAGGTGTACCAAGCTTGTGCTTGTGCTTGGTACACCATACCCAAGAAGACTCGAGGTTGTAATCAGATTCAGTCAGTCAGTTACTCCCAGTCCCAGGCAGTGGCTTTTGAGTGAGGGGGAGGACAATTTCCAAGTCCCCCTGCTCTACTCCACTCTGCTCCCTCACGTCACCCATTGGCTTTGTTTTGATCCCATTGCCATCTATTATGGTCAGTCACCTCTTAAGCCCTCTGTGTTCTCTAGATCTTTCCTCTCCTCTCCTCATTCACACAGCACATTCCCCTCTTCCCACTACCATGACCGATGAACGATGTCTTTGGGTGGGGATGCTGTCAAGTAAAGGAGGGGGTTCTCTGCTCATACAGGAGTACACAAATTATTTGTATATACAGTACCAGTCAAAGGTTTGGGCACACCTACTCATTCCAGAGTTTTTCTTTATTTTTTTACTATTTTCTACATTGTAGAACAATAGTAAAGACATCAAAACTATGAAATAACACAAATGGAATCATGTAGTAACCAAGAACGTGTTAAACAAATCAAAATATATATATAATATTTGAGATTCTTCAAAGTAGACACAATTTGCCTTGATGACAGCTTTACACACTCTTGGCATTCTCTCAACACACAATACCAATACCATCAAAGGGGCCAGTGGTTGTTAATGACTTGATGAACTGTGCTAATTTAGGACAGTCAGAGAGACGCTATTGTACTGTACAGTCTTTTGGCTGAAATGGTGGACCAGTGGCAGGGAGTGTCACACATAGTAAGAGGATGTGGGTCATTATACGACATGTATCAGTAGTGAGAACTGATAGCTGGATGAGGGGTCAAGGATTACTCCACTAAGCTTGTTGTGACCACAGATTGTGGGGCAGCAGCAATCAAAATGAGCACAGAGCCTTGCCAGTAGGGATTAGAGAGAGATGTGGTGGGGAGGGTGCTGGTCTAGCTGTGCTGGTACGTTTACTGGCAAACACCGGAGCTATCGAGAAGTCCCGTTGCTATGTTACAGTAGATCACTATCCAAACAGGATTCCCATCGATTCTTTTTATAACACGCGGCGAATGTCATTACTGTGCCTATTTTTGTTTGTCCACTATCAGATGAATATACATTATCTTACATTATATTTGGATACATTGTCATTTTGTGTCTAGCAATGGGCTGTGAGCACTTTGTGTTGTTTACGAGGTCCCACTAATACTGACCACGCTCTCTCACGTGTCTGTTTCCCAGAAAGCTTTGTTGTCCCTCAACCAACATGTATCTGCTTAACTAGTTTACCAAAGACATGTAGTACATGCACAAGATACTGTTTGCTGTGACGATATGGAGCTTTTCCTGTCTCTTTTTTAACCTACTACGGAAATTAGCTCAGTCAGTGGTCAATGTAAAACTAGCTATATCATGATTATGGACTTATTCTGCCCTCTAAAACTGCCTGTGTTACTATAGGAGCTGTGAAAATGTGACTCAGAAGTACCACAAAAGTGAACAAACAATACATGATTGTGAGAGGACAAGGACCATTAATGGTATCATATCCTTGTAACCTAATCTCCACACATATCATAAAGGGGATGATGAACGACTCCAACCTGTAAACCAGAGAGCGGTTCCAGACTGATGCCTATCAGCCTGTTGTTTATTCACGTTGAAATACTGCCAACAATTCACCAAAAGATCTTGGAACAACAGAAAAGTTGTTTTAAAGTACTTCCTCTTAAAGGCCTACTCTTAGCCTAAATAAGATATAAATCCATAAAACTCTTAATCTTCTAACCATATCACGGAACGTTAGCAGCGTTTGCCCATAAGTTAAAATCATTTTTATCTGTTATCAGTGTGAGCATCTTTTTTTCAAGCATGTTTTGCTCTTAAATCAAGGAAACGCAACCATCTTCATGACATGAATGTATTTTTTTATTACATTTTGCATTTATTAAGGAGAATTTTTCTCGACAACATACATTAAGCTGTGAATCAGATGTTAAGGAAGGAAGCAGTGTGACGTCACAATATCTTACAGTTCAAAAGGAGTTGAGAGAGTGTCTCTGATGCATCTGTCAGTGTGTATATATATAGAGCAAGGGTGAAAGACAAAGGCACACGCCACAGAAACTCACTGTCCATAGTAACCATGGATACCGCGGCCAGAGATGCAGTCTGCACTATCGGGGTTAAAATGACCTCCCCTTTACTAAGCCTAATCTCATGATGATGCACTCATTGCAATCGAACCCTACGTGCATCTGTGTACATGTCAGTTCAATTAACACATACTATATATGCCTCGGAAGTGGGAATGTCCTACACGTTCTTCCTGCATTGGCTGTGGATGATACATTGCTGGCTTTTCTCCCTTGTAAATCAAAATCTGCTCAAGATCAAGAAACTGCCCTATCTACATAATATACCAAGGGAGTGCTCTGTTCATTTGGGGAGACATGGTCAATAAAAATGAATATCAGGCAAAAAAAAAAAAAAAGTGTCAAACATCAGATTGTTCAGTTAAACTCTCATTCACCTTGATAAAGGGAGTTAGTACAAATTAAATGACTTGAATCCTCCTGGAACATGTGGTTTTAAAAAACAGGTTAAATACATCTACTAATAGTTATGAAACTCTTCTCTATCACAGGAACCAGCCTGCTTTTCACTGTCTAGAGTGTACACTAGGAACCAGGTGCCATGTCAGCACAGTATGTTGCTGTGTTTCTCGTTTGTTATTAGTGTTAGATTATTGCTGTGCACCAGCAAGACCCAAAGAGGCCCTCTCAAGAACAAACATGAATCACTCCAATCAAACAGCAAAATAAAAGACAATACCAGGACTTATTGTATGAAGAAAAAAACATCACACACACAACATTGTTGACACTGGCAGCACAACAAAAGGTTGCTTTAAGCACATCATTGGCACAATCAGAAATTAACCACAAATAAGAATGTGGGGGTCTCCTCCCCCGGTATATTTATAGGGACCAGAATTACAACAAGGACACCAACATTCTATATTTGCCTTTATCAAACCAGGGAAAAGATGACATTAGAAAAATAACACAAAGAAACATAGTTAACAGCTAAAGAAATTGTCACTACTCAGGGTGTAAGGCACAAATGTACATGTGGAAGAGAAGCAGACTATCAACAGATGTAATTCAGTCAGAGGCCTGCATGACGCGCCTAGAGAAAACGGGACGTTTCAGAACCTGCGAAAATGGCCACTCTCCACACCTGGCAGAGGGCCCAACATCCACACACACTTCTCTTTTTCATATGTGGACATTTTTTCCCCCCTTTGCACTTTACATGCAAGAATGAGGCTCGTTGGCACGCAGTGAGCCAGCAGCCAACCCGGGAGAGAGAAGTTACTGACTGCAAAGCCACAGTGCAGAACGTACGTAGATAGATGCCCATGTAGGAGTGATTTAGGGAGTGAGTTCCAGGAGTTGTGTGTTTTGTCTTTTTCTGACTGCTTTAACATGGGAGGTTCTGCTCCAACATGTAGGTTCCATCTAGCACAGTTAAATAAATATCTCCTCCACATACAGAGGTCACATATAACTCAAGCTTCAAAAACCAAAGGACGTAGTGGACCTTTTGTGTCAAGAAAGTGGTACTGGCTCCAGTTGAATGACTTAAAATAATTTCAAACTTGTTTAATTCATATTAAAAGATTTTCTCTCTGAGCCTAAAAGTCAGTATTTTCAAAAGCACTTATTAAAAATAAATACAACAAGCTATTAGTATTAACAGTCATGTGTTATTCAGTAACCAGTGCAGGAGATTCTCAGACCAAGGCTTTTTTAACCAGTACTTGATTTCTGTGTCCAGTTGCTGTAACACTGAGAGGCGTTTCACAGTTTTCCACGTAAACTCAAGCTGTCGTTCCAGTCGGAGCTCACTGTGCCCAAGTGCTTGCTGGGAGAACCCTCCAGTCCTCACTATACAATTGATCCACTTTTCTGCCACTGTCTGCTTTTGGCAGTCGGTTAAGAAAACAAAACATCAGTCAAGTCATGGTGTTCAAATGTCCAACACAACCACGTCTTGAATGCTACAACGGTGACATGTTGCTCGTCAATGAAATGTTCATGAAAGTAATTTTCTTCTCAGTAGCAAGTGTTCTGTGTTTCAGAGGAACTGGGAGTCAACAGCCTGAGCTCAACAACAACAACCATTTGTAGAATATTTACATACATATATATATATATATATATATATATATATATATATATATATATATATATATATAAAAGAAAGATCTTTTAAAAGTGTGTTGCATTTGTAGTACACAGACCAAAGACTAAAGGAGATGCAATCGTGTTCCCTGTTTTGTGTTCTGAGCGTGCTGATTATGTGCAGGAGTCATTGGACTTGACTTTCGTCGAGAGGGACACTAAAGAAGGTTTAGGCGGGACGTCAGGCTTGAGGTGTTTGACCCCAGTCCGGGGCAATGAACAGTAAGAGCTTATGCTGGGTTGTCGGGAGAGGGACATCCCCTGGGAAGTCATGTGCATGGAGTCCACCCTCTGTGGGGCGGGGGGCGGCATCTCCACGCGGTTAAAACTGGGGTTTCTGGACATGTGGGAGGAGTTGGATGAGTTGGTGTTGTGCTTTTTGAGGGCAGATCCTTTCTGGGCGCTCATCGGGTAGCCTCGCTTGAACTCGTGGCCGTAGACAGAGGAGTGGACTTCCAGCCGCTTGCCCATCTGCGGCACGGTGGGGGGGATGGTGAGGGAGGCCTCCCTCTGGGGCACGCGAGGCGGCAGCCCGTCGCTCTCCACCAGGTTAAGGCCATGGCAGGGGCTCTTCAGGGCCTTGTACTCCAGTGTGGCCCCCTGGTCGTCCAGGCTCATCTGACTGAGGTCGCTGCGGTGGGGCTGCTCCACGTACTCATGCTGGTAGGCCTTCTGGTGCTGGTGCTGAGGCAGCACCACCACACTGGGGATGTGGCCCGGGGAGGCCCTCAGAGCCAGGTCAGGGGAGATGACTGGGGAGCCCATGGGCGGCAGGTCCTTGGTGCAGGCATTGATCAGGTTCTGGTTCCTCTCCCACTCGCGGCTTCCCCAGCTGGGCTTGCGCCTAGGCTGCATGGGGGTGGACTCTGGAGTGGGCATGCCGGCCAGGTCCAGGTGGTGCTGGTCGGCTTTGATCAGCATCTTGCCGTTGGTGAGGCGGCCGTTGTGCATGAGCGGGGTGAGGATGGCCTCTGGGTGACCGTCCTTGACCCCGGTCTCAAACAGACCCGTCAACTTGGTCACGCTGTTCATGGATCCCCTCCTATCGTGGACGTGGTCCTTGTCTTTACGCCTGGTCAGCTCAACATCTCGCCGCCGGTGGTCACACACACAGTAGACGAGGATACCAGATAAGATGGCGCCCATGGCGAAGGCCAAGATGACAGCGATAGCCAGCAGTGTGACAGGGACCAGCTGGTCATGCCCCTTCTGGTAACTCTCACGAATAACCCCTGCAAAGACAAGGATTAAATGATTTCAAATATATGAGTGATCAATGACTTAGCTGAAAATCTTAAATTAATTGACGAATGAAGCACAAAGAATAAGGAAACATTTGTCCTATCCAATTTGTCCTATTTGCAGCAATACTGTAGCCTACCGTCAGGAAATTTTATCAGTTTAAATCCAGCCTTACACTTGGCAAAAATGAGCTCATGGTTCCTACAATGAATTCAAAGATTAAACCTTGGCAGTTGAAATGAAAAAGATATATTAGATAAATGAACGTTCAAAAGGAAAGCTTTTTTCCCTCGGTGCAAATGGGACTCGTTTCATATGGCTACGATACAATCTCATATCAGAGAATACAGTAAAAATCTATGATTAGACCTCCAAATCAAAGGAGGTGTGTCATACATTTCTTAGAGGCCACTTTCCAGGGCCAGCTGTAAAGAAGAAGAAAAAAACAGGCGGTTGGTTTCCGGGCAACTAAAAGACAGGCGGTTGGTTTCCGGGCAACTAAAAGACAGGCGGTTGGCAACTAAAGTGATGATTCAATAAAAGTGCAGTAAAATATTATGACGAGCATCTTGGCAAAGGAATGGAGAGAGAGAATATATTGGATGGAATGAAACAACAGTAGGTTGTTTTTAATTAAATGGGCACAGCTCCGGCATTAGGAGTCCTCATCACTATAAACACACAGACAGAAGTGATAACATCCAGCTCCTTGATAAATGTGTTATCTAATGCCCATCCATGTTCCTAGAGTTACATAGAAAAATACAGTCCTCACCAAGTACAGATGTATTATGCATGTATCACACAAGACCTATGCAGAGGTGGTGATGAGCTACCTTAAAGGGGAGGATTAGGCAGTTGGTTTCCATCGGGTGTGCGGTACTACAGTATACTATACATACACATTATGTCATACGTCATTAGGAGTACTAAAGATCTGAATAATGTAATATCTGTATCCCAAATGGCACCCTATTCCCTATTTAGTGTGCTACATTTATCCATGGCCCTTGGGGCACTGTGTAGGTAATAGGGTGCCATTCGGGATACAGTCCCAGTTTTTGTTTCCAGCTTGGCCACGTCACTGTGGTGCTGAATGGAGAATCATGGTTCCCACAACACAGATAGACACTTATCTTTCGTGGAATGAAAAGGCGAGCCTGTTGAGTGTCTGTAAAACGAGCATCTATAATCCTGCTTCGGTCATCTTAAAACTGGAATATAAAAGAAACAGCATTTTTCCTTATTCCGGCCAAATGATGTGCTTATCAGGGGAGTTGTCTTACTGAATCATTTCTGTGAGGAGTAACACGTTTTATCTAGTGTGTGGTATTAATTGATGACGTGTGTTATGCGGAGACCTCTGATGACTAAATGACCTGCCTCCATGTGAAACATCTGTTTCTCATCTGTAGTTGGTAACATCAGAGAGTCTTTCATTTCTTCGACGTTCTTCTTGTTTCACACGCCTCAGCTGCCATTTGTAACCTTTCAGCTTTCCCTTCTATGCCAGCATGGCACACTATACTTTAGGCCTGTGGTTTCTGTCAGTTATTGTCTTGTGACTGAAATTACATCCAGCTATAGGTTTTATTTAAAAGGTGTTGGACTGAAACATTTGACTTTATACATAAATAAAAAGGATCGAATGTATATCCAAACAGCACTTGAGGTTAGCAGCTCTAAAATATTTTGTCGAAAGAAATGTGTGCCATACGTGAGCTGTTTTCTGGCAGTACTGGTCCGTTCCATTTCAAACCTTCTAAAACATAAATACATCGGTCTCTGTCTCGCTTGTTTACTTATGGGAGATCATGGACAACTTTGGTACAAAATCTTTGTGACATTGAATTTAAGCATATTAATCGTCCACAATGGTGCAGTTCAAATATTGGCAGGTGGATTTGAGATGAGAACAACACAGTCAGAGGGGTTGAGCATGTCAGAGCTAAGCGTCCATTGTGGAGAAAAGAGAGCTATGGAATTGGCCGTCTGTCTTCTCCCAGTGTAAGAGGAAGGTTAAGGCCTCTCTGAACCAACAGTAACTGGGTCTCCCTCAAACATAGCTCCCCTTCCCCGAGCAACTGGGGGGGAGGGTTCAAAACCAACCCCCAAAAGCCTCCCCAGACCTTTCATGTATGAAGTCAATTGTTCTCAAATTAACTTCAAAGAGGGTGCATCCATAAAGGACACTAGACCTCAGACAAATCCAAAGACAGCAGGCTTTTAAATCAAGGTGGCTTCCCACATTTGAAGGGCTCATTCATCAAGTAAACTGATGTTCAACTTTTTAATACATGGATGTTCTTGGTTGACATTGAGAATCCCAGAGTATCTAGGACAGCGTGTTGAGGCTCAACATTTAAAGAAAGCAATTTTTATTATTTGTTGCCTCATAACGATGTTATCTTGTGTGAGGTAATAAACAGTGATTTATATCGTCAAGTTTTGACTCTTCTCAGACTGCAGAGCGAAAGGCCACCAGAATACATTTAATAGCCAACAATCTAATTTGAATTTCATACCTCCAAAAGCCTTGTCACACCGATAATTAATCCAGATTTCAGATATTCTTCCTACATGTCAAAACAACCAAGCACTTCCTTGTAAATGAGAAACATTGTCATCTAGAGTGACAGAGATGTGTGAACATTCTCACAGACAGTCTTTAATCTGTGAAGCTAGTGGATCCTAGTTGTTGCTTATACTGCCTGCTTGGTCTGGGCAGACTTTAAAGCCCCTTTTACATCACAGTGAGGTTTTCTATGACTGTGGCTATAACCTCTGAATGGGACTATAACCTCTGAGTAGAGCTATAACCTCTGACTGAGGCTATAACCTCTGAACGGGGCTATAACCTCTGAGTGGAGCTATAACCTCTGACGGAGGCTATAACTTCTGACGGTGGCTATAACCTCTGAATGGGGCTATAACCTCTGACTGGGGCTATAACCTCTGACTGGGGCGATAGCCTCTGAGTGGGGCGATAGCCTCTGAGCGGGGCGATAGCCTCTGGGCGGGGCGATAACCTCTGGGCGGGGCGATAACCTCTGGGCGGGGCGATAACCTCTGGGCGGGGCTATAGCATACACAGGCATTGTCTGAAATTGAAATGCGTTCACTGATGTGTCCCTACCACATGCTGAAAGACTAAGGGCTCTATTCAGTCTGTATCGTTGAATCGTTACAGATTTTGCGATAGAAATGTTATGGTAATTTTGAATTGAGTCGACATATGCAGCGTTCACAGTGAATGCCGACTCTGCCAACGTGGGAACATTGCCTTAAATTTCAATTGGGCTTTTTGCGCCGAATTTCCACGATACAGTTTGAATAAAGCCCTAAATGGTGCTAACACAAAACACAATATGGACCCAGCTGACTGGAAGGGAGGATGAATGGAAATGCTTTGAGGTTACATCTACCGTGCCTTGGAGAGAACCCCATTTTTGTGTTCAAAGATTGTGGTCGTCTTTTCAACTTGGAGAATGAGGATCATTAAATGTAACTATAGCTACAGTGGGTATTAGAAGTATTTACCCACCTTGGATTTGATCACATTTTGTTGCATTCCAAAATAGGATTGAAATAGATTTAACTGTGATTGTTTGTCATTGATCTAGCCAAAATACTCCGTAACGTAAACGTGAAAATGTTTTGACAAATGTAATAACTATAATATAGTTTTGTTTAGGCAAGCCTAAATTAGTTCAGGAGTAAAATTTGGCTTAACAAATCACATAATAAGTTACATGGACTCACGCTGTGTGAAATAATAAGGGTTGACATGATTTCTTATTGACTACCCTTTCCTCTGTCCCCCATACATTCAATACTTGACTGAGGGACATATGTTGATATGTAAGTTCCCTCAGTCAAGTATTGAATTTCAAGCACATATTCAACTACAAACACAAGGGAGCTTTTCGAAAGTCTCATAAAGAAGGGCAGTGATTGTTAGATGGGTAACAATAACAAATCAGACATTGAATATGTCTTTAAGCATGGTCAAGTTAATAATTATGCTGTGGATGATGTATTAAACCACCCAGACACATCAAAGATGCAGTCGTCCTTCTGAACTGAGATGCAGGACAGGAAGGAAACTGCTTAGGCGTGTCACCATGGGGTTATTGGTGATTCTATAACAGCTCCATAGTCTGTGGATGAAAACAATAGGAAATGCCCTTACGTTGATGACTTTTTGAAAATCCAATCAGTTTTCCACATTGATTCAACGTCATCGCATAGATTCTTTGGGTTAATATTACGTGGAAACAACAATTTATTTTCCCAGTGGGCGCTGTATGTTCATACCATTAGGATCTATTCTGTATCTGCTAGCATTATATGGATGAATCAGTAGAGGCTAGTTAATGCCATTATCTATTAACCCAACTCAGGCATTACTAATGTAATGACCCTTTCCACTTCCATGCATACCCTCAAGACATGCGTTGTCCACCAAGAGCCTGTACACATCTACAGATATTTATGCATTTACATAGTCTCTCTGCTCAGTTACAACATATATGTACAGTGAGGGAAAAAAGTATTTGATCCCATGCTGATTTTGTATGTTTGCCCACTGACAAAGAAATGATCAGTCTATAATTTTAATGGTAGGTTTATTTGAACAGAATAACAACAAAGAGACAGAATAACAACAAAAAAATCCTGAAAAACGCATGTGAAAAATGTTATAAATGGAATTGCATTTTAATGAGGGAAATAAGTATTTGACCCCTCTGCAAAACATGACTTAGTACTTGGTGGCAAAACCCTTGTTGCCAATCGCAGAGGTCAGACGTTTCTTGTAGTTGGCCACCAGATTAGCACACATTTCAGGAGGGATTTTGTCCCACTCCTCTTTGCAGATCTTCTCCAAGTCATTAAGGTTTCGAGGCTGATGTTAGGCAACTCGAACCTTCAGCTCCCTCCACAGATTTTCTATGGGATTAAGGTCTGGAGACTGGCTAGGCCACTCCAGGACCTTAAAGTGCTTGTTCTTGAGCCACTCCTTTGTTGCCTTGGCCGTGTGTTTTGGGTCAGTGTCATGCTGGAATACCCATCCACGACCCATTTTCAATGCCCTGGCTGAGGGAAGGAGGTTCTCACCCAAGATTTGACAGTACATGGCCCCGTCCATCGTCCCTTTGATGCGGTGAAGTTGTCCTGTCCCCTTAGCAGAAAAACACCCCCAAAGCATAATCTTTCCACCACCATGTTTGACGGTGGGGATGGTGTTCTTGGGGTCAAAGGCAGCATTCCTCCTCCTCCAAACACGGCGAGTTGAGTTGATGCCAACGAGCTCCATTTTGGTCTCATCTGACCACCACACTTTCACCCAGATGTCCTCTGAATCATTCAGATGTTCATTGGCAAACTTCAGACGGGCATGTATATGTGCTTTCGTGAGCAGGGGGACCTTGTGGGCGCTGAATGATTTCAGTCCTTCACGGCGTAGTGTGTTACCAATTGTTTTCTTGGTGACTATGGTCCCAGCTGCCTTGAGATGATTGACAAGATCCTCCCGTGTAGTTCTGGGCTGATTCCTCACCGTTCTCATGATCATTGCAACTCTACGAGGTGAGATCTTGCATGGAGCCCCAGGCTGAGGGACCTCTAGGACAGTTCTTTTGTGTTTCTTCCATTTGCGAATAATCGCACCAACTGTTGTTACCTTCTCACCAAGCTGCTTGGCGATGGTCTTGTAGCCCATTCCAGCCTTGTGTAGGTCTACAATCTTGTCCCTGACATCCTTGGAGAGCTCTTTGGTCTTGGCCATGGTGGAGAATTTGGAATCTGATTGATTGATTGCTTCTGTGAACAGGTGTCTTTTATACAGGTAACAAGCTGAGATTAGGAGTACTCACTTTAAGAGTGTGCTCCTAATCTCAGCTCGTTACCTGTATAAAAGACACCTGGGAGCCAGAAATCTTTCTGATTGAGAGGGGGTCAAATACTTATTTCCCTCATTAAAATGCAATTCTATGTATAACATTTTTCACATGCGTTTTTCTGGATTTTTTTGTTGTTATTCTGTCTCTCACTGTTCAAATAAACCTACCATTAAAATTATAGACTGATAATTTCTTTGTCAGTGGGCAAACGTACAAAATCAGCAGGGGATAAAATACTTTTTTCCCTCACTGTATGTGTACTGTAACTCTTTAGTCAGAGTCTCTGAGAGAATATCCCTCTATTTGATTGGGCATATACACCGAGTTATGAGCTATGATCCCTTATTGATGTCACTTGTTAAATCCACTTCGATCAGTGTAGATGAAGGAGATGAGAAAGGTTAAAGAAGGATTGTTAAGCCTTGAGACAATTGAGACATGGATTGTGTATGTGTGCCATTAAGAGGGTGAATGGGAAAGACAAATTATTTAAGTGCCTTTGAACGGGGTATGGTAGTAGGTGACAGGTAGGCGCACCGGTTTGAGTGTGTGAAGAACTGCAACACTGCTGGGTTTTTCACGCTCAACAGTTTCCCGTGTGTTTCATGAATCGTCCATCACCCAAAGGACATCCAGCCAATTTGAGACAACTGTGGGAAGCATTGGAGTCAACATGGGCCAGCATCCCTGTGGAACGCTTAGACACCTTGTAGTCCATGCCTTGACAAATTGAGGCTGTTCTGAGGACAAAAGGGGGTGCAACTCAATATTAGGAAGGTGTTCTTAATGTTTTGTCCACTCAGTTTTTTGTACTCTGTTTGAGTTATGGGTACATAAGAACCTCTTAGGACTCTTTTTAAAATGTTATTACAATTATCGCTTAAAGCCCCACCTATTTAAGATGGAGAACATTGTTCAGATCAAACGGTGGAAATTCAAATCACTTATTTTAATTGCTATGCATTTTACGGTGAATGGATTAAATAGAGCGCCTCGGGTTCTATAAGAACACCTCTGAAAGACACAAAGAGGAAAGACCCATGTGGATCCTGTGAGATGCAGACGTACTGCACTGTATATGTTCTCTGAGGCAGAGGAAGAAGACAACCTAGCGGGGCAACACAATGCAAGCTAATCGGGAGGAAGGAAGCCTGTTGCTTGAAGCTCGATATAAGTGGCGGAAGTACGCAATAGTAAAAGTAACAGGTCTGATCATTTTTCTGACCTCTGCAAACATTATTACTAAACAGTCTAAATAGATTAAACATACTTAGAATCAATAGGAGATGACATATCATCGTCTCTCTCGATTCACCATAACATTACAGGGTATATAATCAGAGGCTTCTTGAGTAATCAGATCGTTGAGGACCTCATTTCTATTATTCCCTTTATTCAAACTCCCCTACAGACTTTCCAGCCTGATAGTGGTGAGTGTTCAAACTTAAATTACATGTTTGCACAGTAATTGTCTCCACTCTGAGGTTGTGCTTCTATCATGCCACTCTCATTGGTACACAGGTGCCAGGGAACTGAAGCTGAAAATAACCCTCTAGGTGCAACTGGCAAACTGTGTCAATTCCAAGTGTAAAATACCAGCACTGAAGGTAGTGTTTTCTATGACAACCAGAAGGTAGAGTGTTTGCTATGACAACCACAAGGTAGAGTGTTTGCTATGACAACCAGAAGGTAGAGTGTTTGCTATGACAACCAGAAGGTAGAGTGTATGCTATGACAACCAGAAGGTAGAGTGTTTGCTATGACAACCAGAAGGTAGAGTGTATGCTATGACAACCAGGGTGCAAATGAAAACCACCATGTGAATAATATTGTTAATTGAATAAAAAAGGCCTATGTCTAAAACAATGATGAAATTAAATATACATATAGAATACACATGTAAACATGCAATATTGAAAAGCAAAACTGTCCTGGGAAAACAGCCACATTTGTTGATTTACGTCCATTTCGTTAATAGTGAACCATTAGAAGAAACACACTGAGAATGGTTTCCAGCATAACAAAATATGTTCCCATGTCCTATACACATCTACCCTTCATGGTACACAACCAGATTATTTATTTTCCTAAACACAGATGCCATTCAAACCTGAGCCAGGGAGTTAAAGTGCGAGTTAGTTGTGGACACATACCGTTCAGGCATTAGAAAAGTAACTACGTGGAACAGACGACATAGGTCACAGAGCAACGGGAGAGAAAGCCTCCCTTTCCTTCCTTCCTTCCCTCCCTCCCTCCCTCCATCTGGATAGCTTTTGTAATGAACCCATAAATTGAAGAGACATACAGAGATGGCCACAGGTCGGCGGGGCGGAGGAGGGAGAGAGGGGGAGCACAGGACTCATTCCCTCAGACAGGGCAGGGGACAGATAGATAGGTATAACTCCAGTTGGTAGGGGGTAGGATGCTCCATAAATACAGTTAGTAATTCATTTGCACTACATAAGGTACAGCCTTGGAACATTCCATCTGGACAGATGAAAGGTCCTGTGGAAGGGAGACTGTTCACAATGGTAACAGACGGTGGTGTATGGGGAGGGAGGGAGGGTCGTGGGGGAGAGGTGGGATATCACACAGCTAGATGAGCCCAGACACAACGGTGCTCAAATGTACTGTGAAAGCCAGCAATGGTCACCAAGCAACAGTGGTGCTCTCATCTGGTAGATGGGTAGTTACTAAATATCCACTGTTTACCATTCGAATTATTCCAATGTGTTGCCCTAATACATATTGATACTGTCATATTCATTAACAGATAAGGATCCCAAAATGAGTGAGCTGCGAAAAGGAAGTTGGAATGTCATGTCATTTATAATTGCTAGCAGGGAGGAATCTGGGGGCTAAGAATTTGGGGAGTTAAAAGTCTTCGATATTAAAAGCTTAATTTATTTCAAAACATCTTCTGGTGATGATGAATTCACATTTCCCTGTACTGTATGTACAGTATTCATGTTGATTTGGCTAAGAGGGAGATTTGATGTCTATGGTTATGCTAAGCGATAGAGGCTGTCAGGACCTATAACCTTGATGTGTTAGATGGGCAGTCGGCTCTCCCGTTGTGTTTTCACAGTACATTCGGCACCTGGAGCTAGGAATGAGAAGAGAAGTACACCTGCACAGGTGAAAGAGGGATAAAGTAGAGGTCTTCACGGTTTCAACAGACACAAAATTCAGAGATCCGACCCGGGACACGAGCGGATCCTGGTCCGAAATTCAGACTTTTGTCTCGGATCTGGGACGGGTCTGATATAATTGCCACCGGTCTCGGGTATGTGCAAAATGTATTTACCGACTGGACCCGATTGGACCTGTCCTCTGTTAATTTGGTGTTTGTGTAATGAGAACTGTGCGAGCTTGTTATCTGTGTCAGCCAATTGCAACTCAATAAAACGTATAGCTAATATCTGGAGCCTGGAGCCTGAAACTGGAGCCTTGGCCTAGGGTTCTGTTGATTGGGAAGTTGGAGTCCTTTTTCATTGAAGTAAAATGAAAGTTAGAGGAGAAAGAGTATAGTGAATAGGAGCGGACAAGGGGAATGTCCTTAGGGACAAGTTTTAATATTGTAGTGGACAAAGATTAGAAGAATATTGGTGCGGCCAAATGGGCTGTGTGCAACTCGTATTGAAGTTTGATGCAATTTTCTACCTTTGATTTATTTTTGTACTTATTATCAATTGTTTAGTCATTTTTATTTTATTGTAAATTATTATTATTATTATTATTGTAGGCCAATTTAATCATCTAAACAAGCTATTTAAACAGCCTGTGCAAAAGGCGGTTTCATTTTGTTGAGACATTTTTGTTGGCTAAATTAAGTTCTGTCTTTAATGTTGTGCTCCCTATTTATATTGAACAAAAATATAAATGCAACATGCAACAATATCTAAGAACTTACTGAGTAACAGTTCATATGAGGAAATCAGTCAATTGAAATCAATTAAATAGTCACTAATCTATGGATTTCACGTGGCTGGGAATACAGATATGCATCTGTTGGTCACAGATACCTTAAAATAAATGGGCCTCAGGATCTCATCATGGTATTTCTGTGCATTCAAATTTCCATTGATAAAATGCAATTGTGTTCGTTGTCCATAGCTTATGTCTGCCCATACCATAAGCCCACCTCCACCATGGGCCACTTTGTTCGCAACGTTGACATCAGCAAACCACTCGCCCACACAACGCCATACACGTGGTCTGCGATTTGGTATTTTATTAGGATCCCCATTAGCTGTTGCAAAAGCAGCAGCTACTCTTCCTGGGGTCCATACAAAACATGAAACATGACATGATACAGAACATTAATAGACAAGAACAGCTTGTGAGGCCGGTTGGACGTACTGCCAAACTCTAAAATGACGTTGGAGGAGGCTTATGGTAGAGAAATGAACATTCAATTCTCTGGCATCAGCTCTGGTGGAAATTCCTGGAGTCAGCATGCCAATTACATGCTCCCTCAAAACTTGAGACATCTGTGGCATTATGTTGTGTGACAAAACTGCACATTTTAGAGTGGCCTTTTATTGTCCCCTGCACAAGGTGCACCTGTGTAATGATCATGCTGTTTAATCATCTTCTTGATATGCCACACCTGTCAGGTGGATGGATTATCTTGACAAATGAGAAATGTTCACTAAAAGGGATGTAAACAAATTTGTGCACAGCATTTGAGATAAATATGCTTTTTGTGTATATGTAACATTTCGGAGATATTTGATTTCATCTTATGAAACATGGGACCAACACTTTACATGTTGCGTTTATATTTTTGTTCAGTGTATTTTAAGGTTAAGATTAGGACTGTTGTAAAAGAAATAGCATTAGCCTATTGCTGTCATTTGTTGGGTAGGCCCTACGGTAGGCAATCGCCTTTGTTTGTAATTAATTTAATGACGCAATATAATAACCTGTTCATATTTTCCATACAAACAATTACTTTAATTAATCTTGATATTAAAGTTAAGCAACTTTTGTGAAGGTTGACAAGTATAAAGAAAACATGTTGATGTCGGGAACATGGCTAGCTTGTCTCCTTTTAATATCTATTGTTTTAATATTCATGTCATACAGTGGATGACTAGGCCTATATGCATGCAATGCCCTGAGGCATTTATTGCTCAGATCTCCGACAGCTGAACAGTGAAGTGGACAAGTAAAAACCAATAAAACAATAAACTATGATGTTTGGAATATGCTACACATCGAAACACCATGAATAGGTTTTCTGTAATTTGTTCTAGTCAGTTTTTAAGGACACGTAACTGTGGATCATTTAGCCAATATGGCTTGTATATTGATGGCGCTGGCAGCGTCCAGTTGGAGGTTTTTTTCTCTCCCTCTTTCTCTCGGGATTTGAACGGGTCTCTCGGATCCGAACCAACATGGGTCTGTATGGGTCTGTTTTCCACAGCCTGACTGTCCTCGGGTCCATTCGGAACAGTTGTCCGTTAAAAAAATATATATATTTATGCATATCGAGTTGGGTGGAAAAGCAACCGATCCATTTTTGGAATGGATCAAACTTTTTGGACCCCTGAAGACCTCTAGGATAAGGACATGAGGAGATGAGTACTGCAGACAGTGGTGCTCAGTTTGCCATGCAGGGGTGCTTTAAACTGCATGGAGGCAAAATGGTGCTTAATACAATCAAAGCAGGAAAATAAATAGTCAAGCAAGAGTTGAAAAACAAGCCATGCAAATACAGTCTCTCACAGAACCAAAACAGGCAATATCAAAAAAAAAGCAACTTGAGCTGAAATTAAACTGATAATACTGAGACAAGCTGCAAAATTGTTGTTGAAAAGAAAAACATTGAGAAGCTTGGTTTGAATGTGAGCCCTTGTTGCTGTGAACTGGGTTGCCATGCCGGTTGCCATGATGGACGGGACCAGTCAGGTCCCAGGTAACAGCAACGAGGGTAGCAACACCACAGTGATGCTGTCTAAGCATGCTGTAGTCTCTGCCACCATTGTGTCTGTCTGGTCTGGCTACAGTTGTCTGGTTCCAGCTCCCAGAGAGGAATGAGCGAGAGGAGAGAGCAACAAATAGCTCACTGAGATTCATCTAGACTGCATCCCCATTCTCCACCTTTCTCACACATTAAACTTTATCATAGATTTAACAAAGCTAGAAACTCCTTCCAGTCAATGTTTTCACCAATCCATTGCTTTTAAAATCCACAATGGGAAGTGCTCACTTCTGGAGAAGGGAATTGCAGAGAATTGGGACGCACCAATAGAGTACCACCCAGGAGACTTCACACACTGCCACGCCCCAGAAAGAGATATGATGATCTCACCCTAACACACACAGAGCTGCACTCCTCGTTGGTGTATGTGGGAGTGTGTGCGTACGTGCGTGTTTTCTGTGGATGTCTACGGTCACCTCCAATCATCCGTATTGATGATCAATATCTACTCATGGCAGCCAGTCATCTAATAAGATGAATTAGGTAATGTACCAGGGAGACATTACATTTGATGTAATGGAACTTCTAATGGTTTATCCTTTATTATAGGACAGGGCATTGATCAGTGTAATCACAGCTGTGTTTTCTCTGGTTGTCTTTATGTGTCTGGGCTTAAAGTGACCTTGAGCCAGCTGGGATGTTAACACAGCAAAAAGGTCCGTCCATATCATGTCCCTGCACAAGATAAAGCTGGGGCCATGTTCTTGTGAAAATAAATACATTTCAATCTTAATTTTTTTTTCTCCTGAAGTGTAATGGTGTGTATATTACATCTCCTCAGGGACATTAGACTCTTTGTTTAATAAATCTCTCTACGGGGTGCGGCAATTTGTTCTCTCCTGACACTGTTACAGTTCTGGGCTGGTCAGCTGGAAGCAGACACGGTAAACTTCATCCCTGCCACAGGAGAAATGGACTCTTCTATTCCAAGGCTTACCAGTAGCGTCCTGCTGGGTCTGAGAGGGCACCGCCATATAGGGGTCCCTCTTATCTGAGGGCATGGGGGGGTCCGCCTGCTCCACCATGCCGCCCCGACCCAGGGGTCCTCCTGCTTGGGGGTGGGCCGTGGTAGGGAATGGGAGGGTGGGATGGCCTGCCGGACACAACACAGGTTAACTCTCCTCACACTCTCTCTTACACACACATACACGCATGTACACAAACACACACTTTCAGTGGGCAGATGGGCTGTGCGAAGCTACAAAGCAGTGTGTGTCCCTTCCTGCCTTCCTGTCTCCCTGGTGAGGTGATCCTGGGCAGCTCATTACTGGGCCCTGTATCTCCAGAGAGCTGTGACGAGAGAGAGAGAGAGAGAGAGAGAGAGAGAGAGAGAGAGAGAGAGAGAGAGAGAGAGAGAGAGAGAGAGAGAGAGAGAGAGAGAGAGAGAGAGAGAGAGAGAGTCTGTGGCTCAGGAGAGGAGAACCTCCTGTTCTCACTTACATGTCACGCTGCCGCTGGCTTAGACTAAAAAGCCTCTCACAGAATCACCTCAGGGAGGCTTACCTTTGATATGAAGAGCAAGAAAAAGTCCTCATCCCTCCCTAACAAACCTGTCTTCTGTTTTCGTTCTCTGCTCTCCTCTACTCACTACGTTTCAATGTCAATCCATCAGCTATATTTAGCAGAGCCCAACAACACGACCAAATTAATCATGAGGGGTAATTAAGATATTAATGTCCTTTCACCTAAATTGCCCTACTGATTACACTCATCAATGACACTCTGCACTGCTGGCCACAGTTACAGCTGGACTTAAACAAAACTAGTCCATACCATACTCTGTTATTTTTCTATGTTGTATCAATATCCCTATTCGTTATCCTTCACTTGGTTCCAGCCTGTATCTTTTTGAAGCTCCTCTATCAAGAATGTCCATATAAATCCCATTAACAGTGTCCATCCTCACGTCTATCCTGTTTAGAGAAATAACTTGCGTCTCCTTTCAGGCGACCAGCAGCCATACTGTAATCAACAGCTCGTATGTTAATCAGGCCAGCTCCTAGTAAACCATTTTAACACGCTTTCCCATGAGGGGGTGATGGTTGCTGAGAGGCTGGTGGTGGGGGTAGGGGGAGGAAGAGAGGTGGTAGGGGGCTGGGATTGTTGCCGTTGGTCTACCATGCACAACAGCCCCCAAGCCTCCGCGTGGCAATCATTAAAATGATTTATTTAACAATGCACCGTGGGCTGAGAGATTAGTGTGACAGGACTATTTTATAATTCATTTTCTTCGGCCAAGGGAAGTGCAATTCAGTCAGATGACACACATACAGAGGCAAAGCACCAGCTCCTTGGAAAAGAAAATCCTAAACTGCCGACTTCTGCTGATTCCTTTAAAAAAAAGTTTAACAGAGGAGGAGAGGGCTTGTCTGGAGAGAAAGAAAGGGCATTCGTCTTCAGCACTATATCAACAGTCTGTGTCTGAAACGCTTGGGTTTGATTGCCTAAAATACACAGCCAGACCTACAGGGAGAAACAAACACTCACAACTGCAGGGCTGCATTTAAATACAAACGCTTTGTATTTCACCTGAAATCTGACAGGAAGAAATGGGGGAACACAGTAGGGGAGAAAAGGGATTATATCTGGAATGTTATCACCCCCCAAAAATTGCTATTCTTGTCATTCCATATGGGAGTATGAATGCTTGGTCTTGTATAGATGAAGTGTGAGGTGCTATGGAGGACTGTGACATCGCTGCAGGCTAATCAAGACTGTTTATCATTCTTCTTCATAAGCCTGGAGGAAAAATGGTTTAATCAACCAGCACCAAGAATCAAGCCTAAACACATTCAATAGATGTAAGTGTGGAATTGAATTGTGCTGTCTGCCTGTGTGTGTATGCGTGAGTATGCTTGCTGTAAGCTAGTGGTACCGTGCAGCAGTGCTGTGGGTTTGTATGGAAAATGTTGCCGCTTCTACAGCAGTGAGCTTGTGTTTAGCCTCTGTCAACAACCTCCATCGTTTTCATGCACCTTGATGAGTCTGGTGAATCACAGTGAACCATGGAGGCCTTTTCTATTAACAACAAGATCCATCCAATTAGGGAAACAAAGGTTACGACAAATCAATGCTATTGCATCGCAGTCTAGAGGTCCATCACAGCAGATCAGAACAGGGCAAGAGGAGGGGTGGAGGGGATTGAAGGTCTAGACTCTGAACACTGCGGAGTGGATTAGGAAAGGTTCTAGATGCTAGAGAGCTACACTATGTATGACAAACTGGGGGAAAACAAAAGTAAACTGACCATGGCGGGGCCTTTCATGACTGTGAGGACTGGACTGAACTTCTACAGAAAGAAAAGGAACGAAAAAAATTAAGAAAATGAATAATTTAAGCTTCTCGTGAAATAGTGGGCGTGGTTTCATTATGGTGAGAGCAAGAATTGATTGAACGTAAGAGTTGAAAATAAATACATGTGAGGGGAGGTATCATCTCGTTACCTCAGGTTTGCTACTTACCGTTGAGGGCCACGAACGCATCTAAAAAAACAAAAGAAAAATGTGTTAATTCGTTTTTTTCAAAGAGAAAAAGCAAAAAATACATTGGCATGATCTAAACCATCTCTTCAAAAGACGTGTTCACAATGCACCTTAGCCAAGTGCTGAAGGACATTTTTGCCCTGGGCTAAGCAAATGTTCACCTTAGCCCAGGGCTAGCTGGCTCTGCTCAGGAGCAGGGTTAGCATTGACTTTTCAGGGTTAGCCCCAGAAACACTGTGCCAAAATAGCCAGTGTGAATCAGGGTCAAGAACAACGCCTAGAATGCTCACTCTCCAATCAAAAAAGCTGCACTGTCACTTAATTTACAAATGCTTGTGATGCCTGTAATGCAGTAAATTAATATTCTACAATGGGTTGGTTAAAACAAGCATTATGACTGGTTGAGACATGTTCTAAGCAATACAAAAACAACTACGTTTAGCACCGGTAAGCCTATGTAGCAAAAATGGGCATCTTGTTTTCTGTTCCATCTGAGAAATCCCTACTCATCCAGTGTCCCATCAGCCCAGCCAGCCAATTGTTTGTTTTAGTTTTTTACCCCTTTTTCGTGATATAAAATTGGTAGTTACAGCCTTGTTCCATCGCTGCAACTCTCCTACGGACTCGGGAGAGGCGAAGGTCGAGAGCCATGCTCTCGACCTAGTATGATAGTGGAGTGAGCAGAAACACAACCCTGCCAAGTCGCACTGCTTCTTGACACACTGCACGCTTAACCTGGAAACCAGCCGCACCAATGTGTAAAAGAAAACACTGTCCAGCTGGCAACCGCAGTCAGCTTGCAGGTGCCCGGCCCGCCACAAGGAGTCGCTAGAGCGCGATGGGACAAGGAAATCCCGGCCGTATTGTGTCAACATTTGCAATATTGTTTCAATATTGAAATTCAATCTCCACTGTCCTATTAAGAATTGACGTGTCAGGACATCTTTTCTCAGCCAGTCGAAATCATGAAGAAGATCATTTTTACAAAGAAAGATTAATAGAAAAACAGGTCAAACAAACGCAAATGCAGCTACTTTACTGTTATTCTAGTTGCACGGTTTGTTGTGACTGTGTTAGCCTTAGTTGGCTAGCTAACCCGTTGTAGAAAAGCAACTGTACACTCTAGTTAATTACAAAACAACTTTTTTAGCACGGCTGTGTTTTCATGGATTTTCTATTGACATTTAATTGGATATATCCATGATAACAATACTGTTGCATGATTTCGCCTGGATCAGAAAAGTTGATGTCTCGTCTGTGCACAGAATTCTCTGTACAGGGGCGAGATCGCAATTCACAAGTGTAACATTGTTTCCGAGGTTAGACAGGCAGACAGCAAGGTTTATACAAACCATCACTGTTGGAAATCAAATGCTAGGCTATAAGCAAGATAGTCCGGGGCTAAGAACAATGCAATGTGAAAAGGCCTAAAGTAATTGAGAATCAACTACCAGTTCAATACTTATCGACGTTCTCATTTATTCTGGTCTATGGTTCTTCTTTAAAGGACATTCTCATCTATTCTGTTCTATGGTGCTTCTCTAAAGGAATGTGAACAGTCTATTCTGGTCTATGGTGTTTCTCTAAAGGAATGTGAACAGTCTATTCTGGTCTACGGTGCTTCTCTAAAGGAATGTGAACGGTCTATTCTGGTCTATGGTGTTTCTCTAAAGGAATGTGAACAGTCTATTCTGGTCTACGGTTCTTCTCTAAAGGAATGTGAACAGTCTATTCTGGTCTATGGTGTTTCTCTAAAGGAATGTGAACAGTCTATTCTGGTCTATGGTGCTTCTCTTAAGGAATGTGAACAGTCTATTCTGGTCTACGGTGCTTCTCTTAAGGAATGTGAACAGTCTATTCTGGTCTATGGTGTTTCTCTAAAGGAATGTGAACAGTCTATTCTGGTCTATGGTTCTTCTCTTAAGGAATGTGAACAGGCTTTCCATTCTTGTTTTCTTCTGATTCATTGGTATTCCCCTAATCGGTATTAACCACAGAGCTATGTACTCTAGTCTATACAGAGTGGTTGTGGACTCTTTAGGGGAGTATGGGCTGTGTGTGTGTGCGTGTGTGTGTGTGTGTGTGTGTGTACAATGTTTGTGTGTGCTGTTGTGTATCGTGGGGTGAGAGACACGTCCCTGTCCTGCAGGACAGAGGCACATTGAGCCCAGATCAACAGAGGGAAGAGACCTGCTTACTTTGGCAGTCTCCCAGTCCATCTGTGTTGCCATGCTCCACGTCCTGCTCGAAGGCCGATCTGCATAATGAACAGAGACATCATAGTGAACGTCTGGACTCACACAGGCCTGGACAGATCAGAACTCACACAGGCCTGGACAGATCAGGATGAGCACAGGCCTGGACAGATCAGGCACCACAGACCAGCCAGGAGGACAACCCTACTGTCTGCCTTCACTATCGATATAGGTCCACGGTCCAATCACATGCATCAGGGACAGGGACCAGGCCAATGAAGCGGAAGGAAGGTTATTATTTTCACTATTTTCTCCCAGCAGCCCACACCCAACTTTCCTGAAGGACCACCAACCATGCAGTGAAACAGAGCGGCCAACTGTCAGAAAGATTACAGTCAAGGATGACAGCCTCTACTGCCTGGACCACTGCTTACAATCAGAGCATGGATCATGCTCTACACAGCCTGGTTTACCAAGCTTCAAATCAGAAGTAGATTATTGATCAAATAATTTTTGCTGAAATGCAGTAAGAGGAAACACACATGCTATGTAGTTTTTAATCTGATGTTGATTTATCTAGCCTTGGAGGGTGGTGCAAGACGTCACCTGGTAATATACTATAGAACAGGCATGGGGAGGAGTGGTGAACAGCAGACCCACGTTATATACAAGTTGGTCAGAGAGAGAGAGAGAGAGAGAGAGAGAGAGAGAGAGAGAGAGAGAGAGACTCTAGTGCCTGTTTTCCCCTCTCCACTCAGACCACTCCCAGACAATCCTAGCTAAATTCTTGCTTGAGAAATTGCTTTGCTAGGAAGCTATATTTGTTTATTTTTTTGACCATTTTAATTGAAAACAGGTACTTAATTGATCAAAATGATTTGATATTGAGATACAAATGGCTGCGTTGGGCCTTTAAACACTGAGACACGTCCGGCCAAATGCTTTCAATCGCTTGCCACAGAACCTACAGATCGTAGCGCTCTAATCCTCACTCACTCACTTAGAAATATTGTACAGTAAAACTGAGGTCATCTAACCTCCTAATGCCTCTGTCTACTCAATTTCCAAAGTGGAAACTCAATCAGAACAGTCGAGAGGCCAGGGCTTTAGAAATTATAATAGGATATAGTACTGTAGCATGCGAGACCAATCATTTGGCTGGCATCAAATTAATTTAACATCAAAAGCTGTTCCTTTTCTGATGACTTCATCTCTAAAATGGGTTTCGCCCACAGAAACTCCATATGCTCTTTTTTCAAAACACATCTAGTTCTGCTTCATAAATATAGCCACAATGATAGTGACTGCCAAGTCCCCCTCCTCCCAAGCCCCAGCCCCAGGGCAAATATCCCTTTCCTTCCATCAGCCTTTCCAATGGCCCTTTCAGTTGGAAGAAAATACAGAGCACCACAAAAATGTGACCAATCATAGAAACTGAAAATGTATACAGTAGCTAGATTGACGTCATTGAGGACACCAGTCATCACACGGCACAAATGATGTTATGATTACCGTACATGAAATAGATAGTATGATAGTGGAGTGAGCAGTAATTTACTTTGGGTCGAGCACCACCTGTCTGCACGCTCCCTCGGACACCCAGCCGCAGTAGGGATCCCTGGAGGCAATACATGATCTGGAGGAAACGCACACAGCACTCTCATCACAACGTGTATCTTTATAGCGTTTTATTTTCCTGAAGACTGATTGGTTAGGACATTACAAACGCACAAATAAAGTCCTGACTCTAAGAGAATGGATGGATGAAGGGTTTAATTTATAAACCTACTTTTTGCATTTGCCATGTTTCTCGCAGCGAGAGAGCGGCACCTTGACTACACAGGAGGAAAAGGCCACAAACAGAGAGTGTCCCTGGCTGTCCATCTGCATGCTGACGATCCGCTTGTCGTCCACACCGTCGATGCTGCACCTGGATTGGGGGCAGGACAGACAGACAGCAGGATTTGTCAGCACTAACAGAACACTTCAAACAGCCCCAGTCTCTCTCTGTTGATAGGCGCTCAAAGTCCCAACATAGCATCTTTGTCTACAGGGCATAAGAGAGAGTCCACGCTAATCCCACCGTGCAGAGCATCCATCTACCCTAGAGGAGGGATTTATCTCCAGCCCGGCATTACAGCCCTCAATTAGGGCTTACAGTCCATCTACACTATGTAATGCGGGTGGCCAAACACAGATCCTGATCCCACCCAACAAAGTCACCTACGCTATCCGCTCTGGCCAGATGGCTGAGGGCCAGAGACTGCTCTGCCCATGCCAGGAAGAAAAGGGGGGAAGGGCTTGTCGTTCACCCCACACCCACCCATGTCACATGACGCTACGTCGTTGGATAACAAACACAAATGCCTGTCACCTTGAAAGCCCTGCCTCTCATCCCCTTCTCATTGACTCTATCATCAAGCCTCTCATCTATTTGCTTTGGCAAGGCCCAGGCACATTTCCCCTCATTTACTTCCTTTCCAAATATTCCAAAATACCCTTTATAATGTATTAGGAAGAGATCTCAGGCTGGATTGAATGACTAGCAGTCCCTCTCTGTTTTCTTTAATCATCCTGCATTTGTAAGAGTAGAGTTGTGTGGTCTGAGCCCCTGTTACTGAACATCCGGGACCGGCCTCTTTAATTTAGTAGCTGTGGTCAGTGCAGAGTGTAACCTGATGAAACTCTTTAAATGATAGAGTAGCCATCTGGTGGGCTGGTGTAGAGGTGCTAGGATAGTGGTGCTGGGGTATTGGTGCTGTGGTACTGGGTTAGTGGTGCTGGGATAGTGGTGCTGGGATGGAGGTGCTGGTGTAGTGGTGCTGGGTAGTGGTGCTGGGTAGTGGGGCTGGTGTAGTGGTGGTGGGATAGTGGGGCTGGTGTAGTGGTGGTGGGTAAGCGGTGCTGGGGTAGTGGGGCTGGTGTAGTGGTGGTGGGATAGCGGTGCTGGGGTAGTGGTGCTGATGTAGGGGTGCTGGAGTAGCGGTGCTGGGTTAGCGGTGATGGGGTATTGGTGCTGTGGAGCTGGGATAGTGGTGCTGAGTTAGGGGTGCTGTGGTGCTGGGTTAGGGGTGCTGGGTTAGGGGTGCTGGGTTAGGGGTGCTGTGATGCTGGGTTAGTGGTGCTGGGTTAGGGGTGCTGTGGTGCTGGGTTAGGAGTGCTGGGTTAGTGGTGCTGGGTTAGTGGTGATGTGCTGGGATAGTGGTGATGTGGTGCTGGGATAGTGGTGCTGGGTAGTAGTGCTGTGGTGCTGGGTTAGGGGTGCTGGGTTAGTGGTGCTGGGTAGGTGGTGCTGAGGTAGTAGTGTTGTGGTGCTGGGGTAGTGGTGCTGGGTTAGTGGTTCTGGGGTGGGTAGCGTGTCTAGCTTATGGAATACTCACTTCTCCGGGTTATACACGTTGAGCTCCTCAAGGAAGAGACTGTCGTTCAGGAAACCACTGTTCATCTTGGCCAGGAATTTAAGAATGATCCCCTTCTCTGAGCCCAGGAAAACAACGGTGTGATTCCGATAGGGTCCCGCTGCATTGTCTACAGCGATCCGGGTCAGCCGGTATCTAGAACCGAGATATGGAACACCGGGAAGAACACGTTTATGGATTTATACCTAATTTCATGGCCAATATACCACGGCTAAGGGCTGTGTCCAGGCACTCGCGTTGCGCTTAAGAACAGCCCTTAGCCATGGTATATTGGCCATATACCACATCCCCTCGGGCCTTATTGCCTAAGTATCTCCAATTAGATTTGTACCACGGAGCTCTTACTGTTATCAAAACCATGTTTAATCTGCAGATCCGTATGCAAATACATTTGCATGGCTATTAATTCAGTGAGATGGAAAGGATTAAAGACAAATATATTTTTCAGCAATTTAGTGGACCACACATCCTTTTCCATTCTGCCATTGAAAGACTAGATCTCTTCACACAAGGTCATGAGATATAAAACATGTGTATGCCTTCCCTGGAATGAAAGCACCGACTTAATCGTTTACATTATCTGAGTAAATGCTCACATCACAATCAAATCAGTAAGATAAGGCCTTCTTCTCTCCCACTCAGACTGTCTGGTTTGAAATGACATTGAATGTCTGTATTCACTAAGCCCATGGTTTTGCACCATCAACAATAACAGCAATCTCAAGTATTACAGTATGTCGATGATTCTGTCCCGTTAAGAATAACAACAACCTCAAGGACAATGTCCATGGCTTTGTCCCATTAAGAATAATAGGACATCTCAAGAGGGATATCCTTGAATCCAGTCTACCTCGATACAGATTGTGCCTGGCTAGCCGCTAGAGCATTTAATGGAATAGGTTTTCATAGTTGATAGGATTTTGATAGTCCAATTTGTAACAAAAGCTCAAATTCTATAATGTCCCTTTGGGGTATATATGAGATAAGGTCCTATTACAGATTCAGTTTGCGGCTGACTTCCTGTGTTAGAGTCATACTACACACGGAGGCTGTGACATAGAAAGTAAAACCACCTTCCACCATATGTCCTATAAAAGTACATGCTTTTGACATATTTAAGCCTTTTAACAACATGTAACGTAACGTTTTGCTATGTGCCGTGACATTTTATAAAAATTGTAACTAAGATTGATGTATATAATGATACCACTGGTAATTACAAATATAGTAATGCATAATGCACGTATAACCTTGATAAACACCACCCATAACCCAGACCTAGCTAGCGCGCTAACTAGAGTAGCATCCTAGCTATTGAGGCTATACTCACCGCACCATGGTTTTGAGAAACCAGGGCCTGTTAGTGATAGAGGGCACAGCTTCATCCATGAGAGGGTGCTGCTTGATGAAGTTCAGGGTGTCGTCAGGGAACTCGTTGGACACCTTGTACTTCTCTAAGGACGGAGTGCCAGCACAACACCCGGGCCTGAAGTGGATGAAAGTATCAGGGAATCAAACAGTGGGAGTCGGAGAGCAGCCATTTGATCTCTTTACAAGGACAGAGTAGCAGAGGAGAAGGGCCTGTAAAAGTGAAGCTGCCTTTGATAGGAGATCCGTTCGAAGACATCTCACCTCTTGATAGCTTTATTGAAAAGGTTTTGCTGCACTATTACGGTAGAGCGGTACCTTTCATTCTTGATGGATAACTTGGGTGGATTCTGTGGCCTGGCATGGAAATGGCCCTGATTCAATTACTTTCCACGGTGGACAGTGCACAATGTAATAAGGTCTACAGTACATGAAAAGCAACAGAGACAGATCAGTCACAGAGACGAAGACACATCGCATGTCTGCTGCTGCTGCAGAAGAGGATGGGGGATAAAGTCCTGGGCAACATTGTGAAAACTCCCTTCTGTTTGTCTGCTGATAACGTCGACAGAAAATAAATTGAATAAACGAGACATAGATTTCAGATCTCATTAACACCTGACCTTGTTTCACACAAACACATAATGTTATGCTAATCACCAGGGGTGGTATCCTGTTGCGCTCCACATTATCGCCAGCCATATGGGGAGAGACACCAATTACAGTACCATCCCCCACCACAGATCTCGGGTTTTTAAACGCACGTTTCACAAGAGAAAGGGAGCTGCTCTTTGCCGGGTAATTAGGAACGCAGAGATGGAGATTGATCAGGCTGGTGCATTTGTAGAAGTAGGCAGCCATCTGGAAAATGATCTCATGCTTCATTTGCTGATATCGAACTTCTTTCATGCTGCCGGTGTGTGTGTGTTTTTGAATGTGTGTTTGCTGCTGGTGTGTGTGTGTGTGTGTGTGTGTGTGTGTGTGTGTGTGTGTGTGTGTGTGTGTGTGTGTGTGTGTGTGTGTGTGTGTGTGTGTGTGTGTGTGTGTGCGTGTGCGTGGGGGGGAAGGAAATGGGCATACCTTGGTTTTGGAACCTTCTCCTCAGGAACAGGTGTCCAGGTGGAATCCGGGGACTTCTGCTCTTTAAAACGTCCCGTGAATGCATTGGCCACATCAGCCATGTCATAGGCGCAGACGGCCGACCCAGGAATGCTGTAGAAACATCACCCCCCACAAAAAAAGAACTTTTCTCAGTCCAATTGATATGATTCCACTGTGTGCAAACTGTGCATAGCATAGCTCTGAATCACTTGTCTATTTCCTGGACGTTTCGAAAGGGGCATTTCAGCTGCCTTGGAATTGAGAGACATCATGTACAAGGGCAGGATTGTGACGGTTACAGAGCTGTTATTCTGCTAACCTTGTGGCCCAGACTGTAAATCTCAGTAATCAGCCAGCGTTGGCTATGTTCAGAGCAAGAGGCACGCCATGCTGCCAAAGCACTTGGTTAAATTAATAGCTAATAAATCCCGAATGCTACCTCCAGTCAAAATGTGTTCCCTCTCATTTCACTCACTAACTGCAATTCATGCCCGGATCAAATTCGCTTATAGGAATTCCAAGCCGCTTCATTGACTTTTAATGCCCATTAACCATGCTCAATTGCATTGTCACAAGCAATTGTTTTATTGCCTAAGAAACGCCATAAAATGGGATTTACAATATGTAGCAGTACTACAGCTCCTTTAAAATTTATATTTAGATAAAAACTCCCTGCTTAAATGATTCTCCATTCTCAATATGCATTATGCAGGAATAACATTACGCACCTGACAAAAGTGCCAAAACTATTGTGACAGTGAATTACACGCTGCGGTACCCTGGGAAATTGATTTCCTTCTGTGTGGCCGCCGGACAATCGTACCTGTTGTGAGGTGTGGAGAAGGTTGCCATGACGACATCGCGTCCGTTGATGTGGATGACGTCGGTGACGGCCTGCAGGATGTTGAAATAGAAGTGGGAGTCTCCCGGGATGGAACAGTTGAGACGGGTCTTCAGGAAGGAGGTCCACTGTTTCTCCAGAACTCTCTGGGAGCCGCCCTTGTCATTCTTACACACCCTGGCAACCCGGGGGAACACCACCTGGACAACACGTACACACGCACGCACACACACACACTCAGTGAATGTTTCCAGAAACACACCTGTTGTCTGTCTGGTTTCCTTATGTGTCAACCAGCACACTCACAGAAGGTACATCTTATTATTATTAGGTCTCTGTAACTAAGCAGGTCTCACAGACCAGAGCCATGGTCTTAAAAATATTCACCATGCATAAATATACAACAGCCCACATTATTAATGACTGTGGAACTTATTATGTTTCAGATTGTCAAAGAAATCAATCAGGGAGTACCATTACTCTACCCCACATCACCCACCAAACCATACGGCACACTCCTCTGCATTCTTCCTTCTATAGTGATATTCCTTTCAAAATAACCAGAGAATTTCACTTTGTATTCATGTGCAGTATAACGCGTCAGTCGAAATTGGGTGAAAATCTTTTTTCCCCCACTCCACGTTTATTCAAAATAATATAATGTTTATGTAATTCATTTCCATATCGTATTTTCCTTATAGGATACAATTAAACCTTCTCCATGCAAACGGAAATGAAAGGATGAATCAAAACGTCTCATATCCCTCTGGTCTAAAACCTTGAATGAAGAATCAGCTCATTTTCCTTTCCTTCCGTTCCTGTCTGTCTCATTTTGGAGAAAAACTTCAAAATCCTTTGAGGAAACAGCCAGAGGTAGCAACAGGTTAACCAGTAGCACGAAGTGCGAGTCAGAGAATATATTTAGACTTCAAAATGGCATTCCAGGCAGCACTGACATGCATTTTCAACTATTTTTAGGCCTACATCCTGCATGTTTTCTATATCGAAAAGGTTTTACCATTTTGGTCATACTGACCGCCTTGCCAGATACTTGATACACCTACTTCCTGTTTACTTCACAATGCACATCCTGTCTCTCCTGTTCAGGAGGATGTAGCCCTCAGCCCCAGTCAGCTTACCTTTCCCATTGTGTTGTACTCCATGCCAATTTCTCGATAGAAGAAGTAGATGAAGTCACCGTAGTTAACTGCCTGTACGAAATACGGCTCTGAAAAACAAAAAGGCATACATATCATCACAAAACAGATCAACACCCATTTTACGTCCAATACCTATAGTTTCAATCACAGTATACAGTGAGGCACAGCCCAAGCACAGCACTGGGAGTAGCTCAATCCATCATCTCTTTTAAGGGGCTATTTACTATGTTGGGGATGAGGGATCTATTCATTCAGCTTTGACAACCTGGTCATGTTGTCGTTCCTAGAGGCAGCCAATTTACTTAGTACATAACTGCTATGGGACTGGTTATGAGAGTGACAGCATCAACTCTGATTTGTTTTCCAACCCGTCACTCATTGTGGTGAGTCTGTGTCTCTACGTCTTTCAACCATCAGGCCTTTGTATCCGATGACTCTCCTCACCTTTGAGACACTTGGAGTCGTGTTTGACAGTGCGCAAAGTTGGGCTGTCTCCAAGGCTACGATAAATGACTGCATCGATCGCTAGGAAATCTGTTACTGTTGCAGAGTAGAGCTTTCCATCTGGAGAGAGAAGAGAGAGGGATAAGGGATAAGAATTCGGCCACTGTACCAGTCATGGACAGAACAAACAAACTCAATGAATGGATACACAAACACGACAAGAGGAATGGCTACGCACAAAAACGATCCTCATATAACACACACACACACTCCTCAATGCAAACAGTATCCGCAATGAGAATGACCTCAGCCCCTCAGCTTCAATTGGATGGCTGCAATGGAAACTTTAACTACATAATTGAAAGGATAGCAAAGAACACTCTTGATTACTAGTAACTCCAATTCCGCTGATCCAATTCCGCTGCTACGAATTAACTGGTCATCTAAAGGCATTTACTCTGCGTTGGCTTTACACAGAGAAACTCACATCCCATAAATCAGTTCACACTGAATATCAGTAAGAGTGAATCACTATAACAGCTCCTCGGCTGGAAGAGCTGTAACCCACATACGGAAAGCTGACTCATTCGGGGTTTCGTCTTTTCTATTGATTTTTAATCCCCAGATTCGGGAGAATATTCCAGTTTTTTGGGGGGGGTGTAAAACCACAATAGCTTCATGTGTTTCCAAGCTGCCCACAAACTTACATCTGCCAAGCAGCAGATTCCTCCCAGAAACACAGAACAAATTGGCCCAGAGTTCAACAATTTGTTCAACAGCATGTAACAGACTGCACCTTATTCCTGACCTACTGCTAGTGTATTGCTATTAAAATAGGCCACAGAGTATGAAATGCACCCTAGTGTTCCTAATTCAACCTTACGCTCAAAAAGAGAGATTTTCCTATCCAGCTAATGTTTAATGACTATGACTAAAGGAAAAGGCTACTCTTTGAAGTGACATGCCTTGTATAATGACATGATTACTGAGAGATACAGTGGAATTTTAAATGATCTTGACATATCATTCATACAACTAGTTTAATGTCTCTTAGTTGAATATGATAAGATGAACTGTAATTTCCCAGAGGGGGATGTTGTCTTAGACACACAGTACTACTGTACACAAAACAGACACTGTACATTATACACTTAACGTAATGCATACCTGTCACTCATGTTGATGTGGTAATGCAAGATTCTTTAGGTTACTTCTTTAGACTAAAAAGGGTAACCTATATTTTCCCAGACCACATCCACATACCAGTAACAAATTAGTTATGGTCTCTCACCAGCAAACAGGGCGACGTTGGAGTGCTTGGCATCATATGGGCACCGCGCCATCCCACTGATGTCCTCCCCTACAGCATCCATGGTGTCCATCTACAGTGGAGAGAGAAAAAGGTCAGAGGAAAATCCACCCAAAAGCTAGCAGTCACCTCATCCCAACCCCACACCATCCCAGCCCCACCCCATCCCACAATCATTGAAATCCCAACCCATTGAAATCCCAACCCAACCCATTGAAATCCCAAACCAATCCATTGAAATCCCAAACCATTGAAATCCCAACCCAACCCATTGAAATCCCAAACCAATCCATTGAAATCCCAAACCAACACATTGAAATCCCAAACCAACACATTGAAATCCCAACCCAACCCATTGAAATCCCAAACCAACACATTGAAATCCCAAACCAACACATTGAAATCCCAAACCAACACATTGAAATCCCAACCCAACCCATTGAAATCGAAAACCAAACCATTGAAATCCCAAACCAATCCATTGAAATCCCAACCCAACCCTATCCTCATTGGAAATAAAGCATTTTCCATGGCACCATATTTAACACAACAGTGCAGTGGTAGTGGCTGGGTCACTGGGCTGAGGTCAAGATCACTGGGCTGAGGTCAAGATTATTGGGCTGAGGTCAAGATCATTGGGCTGAGGTCAAGGTCACTGGGCTCAGGTCAAGATCACTGTACGCTAACAGAGTTACATTGAGGCGTTTTCTCTCTCACAAATACTGCAGTTTGCCAAGAAAGGCAACGCGCCTACACTGCTACATTTTTGTGCCTACAACAAAACATTTTGTTTTCTATTCCTGTCTCTGTGGAAACACCTATCATCTGCCCACTAAAACGGTCACACACTCTCACTGAATGCTGAGAGCGCTGCCAGAGAAATAGTTGAAGCTGATTTGGCAGTGAAAATTACTTTTGACCTTACATTACGACAACCAACACCAGCATTGGATTTTTCTCTCAGCTATCAAGACATTAATAATTGTATAAACAGAGGCCCTTTTAAAAGATACACATTTTCGAGACAGGAAAAGTTGTTATATTACTGACATCACTAGTCTGAGGGCACTAATTTAAACTGTATCACTGTGGTTGTTGAGGCACTATGCTATCACTCTGGTAGTGATGTCAGTAATAGAGGCACTATGCTATCACTTTGGTAGTTGAGGCACTATGCTATCACCTAATACTTTTTTTTTGCACTATTGGTTAGAGCCTGTAAGTAAGCATTTCACTGTAAGGTCTACACCTGTTGTATTCAGCACATATGACAAATAAACTGTGATTTGAGAACTGTGGGGGTTGAGGCACTATGCTATCACTGTGGAGGTTGAGGCACTATGCTTTCACTGTGGTTGTTGAGGCACTATGCTATCACTGTGGGGGTTGAGGCACTATGCTATCACTGTGGTTGTTGAGGCACTATGCTATCACTGTGGTGGTTGAGGCACTATGCTATCACTGTGGGGGTTGAGGCAGTATGCTATCACTGTGGTGGTTGAGGCAGTATGCTTTCACTGTGGGGGTGGAAGCAGTATGCTATCACTATAGGGGTTGAGGCACTATGCTATCACTGTGGTTGTTGAGGCACTATGCTATCACTGTGGGGGTTGAGGCACTATGCTATCACTGTGGTTGTTGAGGCACTATGCTATCACTGTGGGGGTTGAGGCACTATGCTATCACTGTGGTTGTTGAGGCACTATGCTATCACTGTGGGGGTTGAGGCACTATGCTATCACTGTGGTTGTTGAGGCACTATGCTATCACTGTGGTTGTTGAGGCACTATGCTATCACTGGTTGTTGAGGCACTATGCTTTCACTGTAGGGGTTGAGGCACTATGCCATCACTGGTTGTTGAGGCACTATGCTATCACTGGTTGTTGAGGCACTATGCTATCCCTGTGGTTGTGGATCCACTATGCTATCACTGGATGTTGAGGCACTATGCTATCACTGTGGTTGTTGAAGCTCTATGCTATCACTGTGGTTGTTGAGGCACTATGCTATCACTGTGGTGGTTGAGTCACTATGCTGTCACTGTGGTGGTTGAGGCAGTATGCTATCACTGTGGGGGTTGAGGCACTATGCTATCACTGTGGTTGTTGAGCCACAATGCTATCACTGGCTGTTGAGGCACTATGCTTTCCCTGTAAGGGTTGAGGCACTATGCTATCACTGGTTGTTGAGGCACTATGCTATCACTGGTTGTTGAGGCACTATGCTATCACTGTGGTTGTTGAGGCACTATGCTATCACTGTGGTTGTTGAGGAACTATGCTATCACTGTGGTTGTTGAGGCTCTATGCTATCACTGTGGTTGTTGAGGCACTATGCTATCACTGTAGGGGTTGAGGCAGTATGCCTTCACTGTGGGGGTTGAGGCACTATGCTATCACTGTGATGGTTGAGGCACTATCCTTTCATTGTGGGGGTTGAGTTACTATGCTATCACTGTGGGGGTTGAGGCATTATGCTATGACTGTGGGAGTTGATGCACTATGCTATCACTGTAGGGGTTGAGGCACTATGCTATCACTGTGGGGGTTGAGGCACTATGCTATCACTGTGGTTGTTGAAGCACTATGCTATCACTGTGGTTGTTGAGGCACTATGCTATCACTGGTTGTTGAGGCACTATGCTATCACTGTGGTGGTTGAGGCAATATGCTATCACTGTGGGGGTTGAGGCACTATGCTATCACTGTGGGGGTTGAGGCACTATGCTATCACCGTGGGGGTTGAGACCCTATGCTATCACTGTGGTTGTTGAGGCACTATGCTATCACTGTGGGGGTTGAGGCACTATGCTATCACTGTGGGGGTTGAGGCACTATGCTATCACCGTGGGGGTTGAGGCCCTATGCTATCACTGTGGTTGTTGAGGCAGTATGCTATCACTGTGGGGGTTGAGGCACTATGCTATCACTGTGGGGGTTGAGGCACTATGCTATCACTGTGGTTGTTGAGGCACTATGCTATCACTGTGGGGTTGAGGCACTATGCCTTCACTGTAGGGGTTGAGGCACTATGCTATCACTGTAGGGGTTGAGGCAGTATGCCTTCACTGTGGGGGTTGAGGCACTATGCTATCACTGTGGTTGTTGAGGCACTATGCTTTCACTGTAGGGGTTGAGGCACTATGCTATCACTGTGGTTGTTGAGACACTGTCCTTTCATTGTGGGGGTTGAGTTACTATGCTATCACTGTGGGGGTTGAGGCATTATGCTATGACTGTGGGAGTTGATGCACTATGCTATCACTGTGGGGGTTGCGGCACTATGCTATCACTGTGGGAGTTGAGGCACTATGCTATCACTGTGGTTGTTGAGGCACTATGCTATCACTGGTTGTTGAGGCACTATGCTATCACTGGTTGTTGAGGCACTATGCTATCACTGTGGGGGTTGAGGCACTATGCTATCACTGTGGGGGTTGAGGCACTATGCTATCACCGTGGGGGTTGAGGCCCTATGCTATCACTGTGGTTGTTGAGGCACTATGCTATCACTGTGGGGGTTGAGGCACTATGCTATCACTGTGGGGGTTGAGGCACTATGGTAGCCTGGTGGTTAGAGCGTTGGACTTGTAACCGGAGGGCTGCAAGTTCAAATCCCCGAGCTGACAAGGTAAAAATCTGTCGTTCTGCCCCTGAACAAGGCAGTTAACCCACTGTTCCCAGGCGCGAAGACGTGGATGTCGATTAAAGGCAGCCCCCGCACCTCTCTGATTCAGAGGGGTTGGGTTAAATGCGGAAGACACATTTCGGTTGAAGGCATTCGGTTGTACAACTGACTAATAATGGTGACTTTGACTTTGACTTTGACTATCACTGTGGAGTTTGAGGCACTATGCTATCACTGTGGGGGTTGAAGCACTATGCTATCACTGTGGGGGTTGAAGCACTATGCTATCACTGTGGGGGTTGAAGCACTATCACTGAGGGGGGATGGAGGGAGGGGGAAGGGAGGCCTCACACTTGCCTGTTTAATTTCACCATGGCTATGACCTCTGTCTACTGTGTGCTTGGCTCTCTGTCAGTGATCTATTCCTGCCATTTGAACAGAAGGAAGAGACTCCCAGGCAATTGTGAGATATTTATGAGGTCAATCCATTATCAAGCAGCAAGGAGGAAAGGGATACACAGTTATGTTGTCGCTCCTGATTCTTTTTTGTTTTCCATAAACAATTAAAAACATGGGAAGCTAGACCAATCCTTGAGGATGTACATTAATTACTTAACTCAAGGATTAAGGCCCTGTATGCAAATTAATAATACAAATAGAAAATAAACACATCTCTAGCATGGCCCTCAAATGCATTTTTAATTGGTTGCTTCCACAGTGGAAAGGAGCCTTGTCATTGCATGTCTATGTTGTTATCGTACAGGGTTTATCACTGCTATGGTAAATCAGAGTGTGCACATATTCAGTGCACTGACACTCCCACTGAGACAGCCATGCTCCATCTCTCAGCTACCTGTCAGGCTCGGGCTGGGGCAGGGGTTGGGGCTGAGGCAGGGGCTGAGACAGGAGCTGAGGGCTGAGGCAGGGGCTGAGGCAGCAGGTGAGGCAGGGGCTGAGGGCTGAGGCAGGGGCTGAGGCAGGGGCTGAGGCAGCGGGTGAGGCAGGGGGTGAGGCTGAGACAGGGGCTGATGCAGGGGCTGGGGAAGGGGTGAGGCAGGGGCTGGGGCAGGGGCTGGGGCTATACAGGAGGTGGGGCTATACACCACGGCTGATCAATATCAACTGGGCCTCTCAGCAGCACTCCCCCTGCTCCGCCCGGCAACAGGTGATGTAACGGACACAAGTCGTACATCAGGCAGCTGGGGAGGGAGGCTTTATTACACAAAGCGAGCTGTGCTTCGGCTCGGGGGGAGCGGCCCACGGCTGCCAAGGTGTCTGTCTGAACGGCCCGGGTACACAAGTGTCGGCGCCGACAGAGGAGCTGGCTTGCAGATGGACCCTCGGGAGGGGAGGAGAGAAGCGAGGGAGTGAGGAAGGGGAGGGGGTGCGGGAGGGTTGTGTAGCTGCTGTCGACAGTAACATTTGTATATCTTCCCCCCCTCCTCATAGCTCTGATTAATGTGGGATGAGTTTGGCCCAAAAACAGAAGCTCTTTTCAGGCCTGTCAGGCCGGCGAGATGGAGAGGCAAGCTGTGGCCAAGGTGGATGCATGCGCACACATACTCCCTCCCCCTCGACCAGAACCAGGCTGACTGGATGCACCCAGCGGGCACCTCAAAAGCCTGAAATCAGTCGTTTGGGAGAGCCTGCCAATGGCCAACCGCCAACAGCCTGTTTATTTCACCTCTTCGCCATAACGTTTACACATTTTACAGCACCTCTCGTTACGTGTTACGGTATGTCAGTGAGGATGTCAGCTTTCCGCAGACAATATAACACTAATAATAATGAGAAGCACCTGAAATGGGAGCAGAGAAACTGTAAAACTAACCATGCCTACAAAATGTGGGCATAAATTCTGTATTCTCTAAAGAATACTTGAGTGATAACACAAGCCCTTTTCTGTGGTTCGCTGAACCAAAAAGTCAATGAAGCAAAGAGTCTTGTTCGGCAGTAAACAACAACCCCCTGATGTCTCACAACAGCACCTTCAAATCAAGTTCACTGTGGCGTCAATTCATTTCCTAACATGCCAACAAAGCCAGCCTTCTAGAGTTTTCTTTCCTAAGAATGACAGAAGATATCTTAATAAGATGGTGTTCATTTTTAAAGACTCTTAATAACTCTGCCAAAGCCAGGATATCTTGAATCTATTCCAAAAATGCCTTGACAACCGAGGCGGCCGTCTGCCTTGATCATATTTCAACAGAACTGCTGTGCCTACACTGTCTGTCAGCGTAGATTTCCCTGATTTTAAATCAAATGTGTCAAACTACACCTGTAAAAAAGAACACATCTGACCATGGCCTTTTGAAAGTAATCCATCAATGTCCATCTCTCCACACCTCTTCTTCCTTATGTCGTCCCCATATGGTTGAAATACAGCACTGTGTATGCAGCACATTCTTAGCAGGTGAAGTCAGAGCAGGGATAGAGAGCAATGTGAGCTGTACCTTGTAAGTTCGACAGGAGGGGTTGAAAGCATTTGTTCCACACACAAACAAGGTGTCATCGCTTTGCTGCAAGAGGACCTTGATGAAATTGTGACATTCATCCTTAGGGAGAGAAGGGGGAGGATGTATATTGTGAATTGTTGTCCTGGAACTAGAGCAAAACCACATGGACAGCCACGTTCAAAGGAATGAATGATGGCGACTGACTAGTCCATGTTCCTGGAATGCTACTACCTGTACAGTGTATTCTTTGAACAGAATGTCGAATGCACAGAAAACAAAAACACGCACAATAACATTCATTATACAATAAAGACAACTGGTGGATTTTTTCCCCATCCCATTATAAAATAAAATACATTTAAATATTAATTTAACGTATTCATAGAGAAGCATGTGAGACAGCAAGGCATTCAAAGATGGCAATATTGGTTTCAATGAATGTGCACATACATTTTACTGGTGAGGTCCCCGTGGTCAGGAAAACCTCCTAGCTTTAGTTTATTATTATGTATGGCATGACCTGCGGTACGATGAGGAGGAAAGAGTAGTCTCTCTACCTTGTGCTTCCCCTTCATTCGGCAGGTGTCCACGTCTCCCTGTCTGGACTTCCATGTCAGTTTCTGTGGAGAGGAAATTGATGGGGAATCAATGGAGATCTGCTTAGTTACCCTGGCGATCATTCCTCAAGAGAGAGAGAGCCTGGAGCACCAGTCAGTTCGCTTGATTGGCTCAACTCTGCCTCTGTCCTATAGGTCAGCCTCTATACTACACTACAGCATGTTTGGCGCCTGACCAGTGATTAAAGACTAAACAGGGTCTCAGTGATCAATCTCTCTGTCTCAATCTCTTTGATCCAGCTTGCTCTGATTATACTAGGTGGAACAAACAGACACTGCGGAGGAGGTGGAGGCGGGGGTTGGGGGTTGTTACATATGTACATAAATCTCCGGTTTCTCCCTTGGCCCCATCCCTCTGAGCAGAGATGACGCATGCGGTTTGATGCCTGATGGGATAATGTGCTTAGTGGGGTCATGGCGCTGCTGTGTCTCACGCCAGACGGCTGCTGGAGCGGGGCTGGACAGGATGACCTGCCAGGTGATTATACCAGCGTACGGGACAGCCACCCGCAGGACGGTGAAGAACAACACATCCTCAAAAAGAACACTCACCTTGCTGAAAAAGATCTCCTCGGAGTTGGCGGTGTCTGTATCCACCGTGTATATGTGATCCCTGAAACAGAGGAGATAGACAGGCTCTCAACAACAACCATTCAACCATTCAACCATTCAACCCCACCCCACCCGTACACCCCCCAGCGAATCTGAAACCGCAGGCATCTTTGTCTAAACTTTGTTCAAACTGGAAGAATATAACAATATACAAAGGGGCTATTTGCTCTGTCAGACAGAAACAGTCAACAATGGTTTAGAGTGCTGCTTCTGCCGCCCAGACAAAAACCTTTTTGTTCCTGGGAAAGGGAGTGCAACGTTACTCTGCTGTTCAGGTCAATTAAGCATAGTGTTCAGCCACAGGAAATCTATACTAACACTCATTAAAGCACAGACAAGACCTATGTGGGAAAAGAGGCTTTCCTTCTCACATATGGAACCCATAAACTCAAGGGTTAACTGCCTTTCAGCCAGACTGTGTTTGACTGACTCTGGCTCTGAGAGACTGGCACGCTCGTTTGAGAAGGGAAAGGTGACCGTGCTCAACACTGTAACCACTTTTGGCATTCATTTGTTAGAGATTACTGTGTGAATGTGGTTGTAATCAAAGTGTGAAAAAACAGACGCTGTCTGGCTTTAATTATAACTACCAACCTGCACAGTAGCTTCATCTCTCATTAACGAAATTGAAGGAACAGCATTTTAGAAATGAATCCACTTATATAGGTTTCCTGGGGCTCCGCACATCTCCCAGAGGAGAAAATCTAAGTTATGTTATCAGTGCTGCGGCCTAAATTGAATTATTCATCGAGAGAGCGTAACATTTTTGAGAAGCTCCACCCTCTTTCGGTGCTAAGACAGTTGCAATGAAACAATCTCCTTTTCTCTGAGAACATTACCAACGTCAAACCAGTTGAACTTTCCTAGAACATTCCTAATGTCAAACCAGTTGAACTTTCCTAGAACATGCCCAATGTCAAACCAGTTGAACTTTCCTAGAACATTCCTAATGTCAAACCAGTTGAACTTTCCTAGAACATGCCCAATGTCAAACCAGTTGAACTTTCCTAGAACATTCCTAATATCAAACCAGTTGAACCTTTCTAGAACATTCTTAATGTCAAACCAGTTGAACTTTCCTAGAACATTCCTAATGTCAAACCAGTTGAACTTTCCTAGAACATTACCAATGTCAAACCAGTTGAACTTTCCTAGAACATTCCCAATGTCAAACCAGTTGAACTTTCCTAGAACATGAAATTAAATGTAACCATGTTTGAACTTTTAGGAAACATTCTGTTAAAGTAATGAGGTAACTAGGCAGGTAGCCTAGTGGTTAGAGTGTTGGACTTATAACCGAAAGGTTGCAAGATTGAATCCCGAGCTGACAAGGTAAAAAAAAAAAATAACGTACTGTTCCTAGGCTGTCATTGAAAATAAGAATTTGTTCTTAACTTACTTGCCTAGTTAAATAAAGGAAAACAATGTTTTTTTGTCAAGTTACTTAAATGTGCTAAGAACATTCCAAAGCACCATTCCCAGAAGGTTGTGGGGAGGTTGTATCAAAAATAACCATAGGACAACCACGCTCTCACCAAGCTCTAAGAAACATAGTTCTCAGAACATTATGTGCTAGCTAGGAAGTGATTCCAGCAGAGTGCCAGAAGAGCTCCAGCTGAGATAAGACAGAGCCAAGCCATGCGTCATGCAGACATCCTGGCAGGACAATGCTGGAGCTGTCTCTGTGTCAACACCAGCAGTCAAACACTGTCTGCACCTGGGCTCATGTCAGAGCAAGTCCACATTAGTTTACTGCTGGCCTACCTCCATTTATCCACTAAAAGAGAGCCACACTAGTCCCATCAGATGAGGGAGAGCTCTTAAATATACAGCAGGCCGACTCTCATCTTTACTGCACGCTATGAGGCACTGCAACTTCTAAAAAACATATTGAAACTCCCCACAGAGAGAACCCTCACACTGCCATGAACAAACATGGAGTCCAAGGTGAGAGCAAACACACTCCCCACTGGGCACACCATGTCATTTCAACGTGGATAATTGGGTAATATTTGGTTGAGACGTTGATCAATGAGACATTCTATATTCACCCACTCAAAAAGACAGCCAAAAGTTAGTTACATTTCCAATGTGTTATCACTATGCTTTCAACCATCTATAAGCACAACCACATTTCAATGGAAAAACAATGTCTGAATTTTGGTTTAGTTGTCACCCAAATGTCTATCACTGCGCTTTCAACCATTTAAAACAGCAAAGTTCAAATGGGAATACAATGTCAGATATTTCGGTACTAATAAAGTTTGATTTGATTTAGTCTTATTCTTTAACTTAGATTTTTGGTTGAGATGGAGAAGTGAATCCAATGTTATGTTTTTATTGGTAGACAAACTGGAATTAAAGCCAGACCAACTCAGTGGCACAGATGGAACTATCCAAGCAGAAGATAAATCTCCTTCAAATGTTGATATTTAGTTGCGTTAACAACCAACCCTAATTCAATATCACTAAATATCATTACATTTTAAATCAATCAGAACTTGAAACCCTAAGCCTATTTTATTGTCTATTTATAGTTGACATCTGGATTGAATTCAAACAATTTCTGTTGATGACTTTGCAAATGCTATATAGACCTAAATAGCATTATTGATGATTGGTGAAGTATGGTCACAATTCATTTGCTCTGTTAAACCTACCCTTTGGAATGTTTTCAATAGCAACAGTGAATCTATTTCGTTTTTAAGTGGAAATCTCTCACCAATCTGTCACGACTTCCGCCGAAGTCGGTCCTTCTCCTTCTTCGGGTGTCGTTCGGCGGTCGACGTAACCGGTTTTCTAGCCATCGCCGATCCACTTTTCATTTTTCCATAGTTTTTGTCTTGTTTTACACATCTAGTTTCAATCCCACAATTACTGATTCATTATTTAACCCTCTGTTCCCTCATGTTTGTTTGTGAGTGATTGTTTTATTGTATTGCGGTCCGTATTTGTGGGCTTGGATATTTTTGACGTTTGTTATAATATTGAGTAAAATTTGCTATATTTACTCATATCTGCTGTCCTGAGCCTGACTCCTCTACACCAGCAACACACAGACGCATTACACAATCATTCTCACAAGATAGCACATTGGTAATAGTCAATTACAAATATCATAGCTAAGCAGGGCTGGGCTTGGTTAAAACAAAGGGTAGCTGTAGATCGATAAATTCTCCAGTAGGAGCCTAATGTTTGAATTTTTTTGGGATATAATGTTGAAAATCTGACGTTGTTTTAAAGGTACAAATTCAACATATTTTATACAAGGTTTGTCTATGTTGAAATTTGGTTACCATGATGACATAATCCTGTGGTTGAAATTTCACCTCAAAACATTGATGACTTTTTAAAAATGAAATGTATTTTACATGTAGATTGCACATCACAATACGTTGTCCAATTATTTTGAAACAACGTCGATTCAACCAGTTTGTTGCCAGTGTTTCAGTACTGTGGGCCTGACCCACTGGGCTACAGACTTCAATTCAACCTCTATTCCCTGTTGAAAACAACAGGTTAAGAATGTGAGTTGGATGGAAGGTATGGCTCTAAACATGGGCGTTGAAAGTGCGCTTTGGTGGGTCAAGGGGAAAGAGAAAGACTATGGCGGAAGTTCAGCGTTGCAACGTGATTGAAATTTAAAGGCAATGTTCACGCGTTAGTGGAGACTACATTCACGGTAAACGCTGCATATGTCGGTTCAATCAGAAATTACCTTTACATTTCCATCACACAATCTGTAACGCTTCAGCGATACACACTGAATAGAGCCCTTGGACATCTAACCATGAGAACAGAGGGCCTTTGTGCCGGGGAATGTCGTTTTCATAACACCCCATTTCTTCTGGGGGAACTGCGGGCCAGTGGGGGCCATCTGGTGGCCCTTTGTCAAACAATCTCGCGCTCGGATGGCAGAAAGGGGGCCATGATTAGTATGCATCCCACACCTATCGTCTCAGAAATGGGACACCACCATCCCCATATTCCACCCTCTTCATAACTAGATCATCTGTGGTAGGGGGGCATTGTACATTGTTTCACTCACATCCCCACACAAGTGAATGGGAGGGTAGAGAGGCAAAATGGCCACCATTACACTGAGGAGTGGTTCAAAGAGGAGCCTCGCTGAGTGTTTTCTGACTGTCCTTTTGGCCGAGACTCATTGACTTTTTTGTACAGGAGAAACACTGCAGTGGACAAAATGACCGCCTGGTTTTGAGAGGCAGAGGAAGTGTAATCTGCGTCATTAGATGTCTTTAACAGGATTGAATGGCGACTAGAATAATTTAGACCAATGTGACCTCCAGTGGGGCGGCCCAAAGAGACAGAGGGTTTTCAGGAGGACCGGGGAGGCGTGTTCACGTGCACGTGGGCTACTCTCCTAATGGCAGACTTTCCCATTCCCACCCTTATTGAGGGGTGTAAGCAGTGGGTGGGTGCCGTTGCCATGGTTAGCCGGAGTTGAGGACAGGGAATGGCGACAATGCCCTGCATGCGGAGTGACCTGGGGGTATCCACTACCCACTACCCGCTGGCTGCTACCTATTGGCAGGCTGGCAGTGGTCGGCTGATTATCCCAGCGGGCAGACACCAGGACAGAGCTTAAGTACGGGCTAAGCTTTTCGGTGTCTGCTCTACATCTGATCACAGAGTCGGCCCTGGACAGGCAGAGCAAACACACACCCACACACAGCAGCACTGCAAGAACACACTCAACATACAGCAGGGAGTAGGCCTCTGACAACCCCTGCCAGGCTGAGTATGGGCAGTGCACAGAAAGGGCATGACTGCCCAATGAGCACAAGATGTTGCAAATACGTTGAAAATAAATTGAAAAGATTTGGATTAAAAATACATATTTTCAATGTCTTGTGCTCACTGGGTGTTGACATTAATACCCATTAGAATTCATGACATTATTGTTGTATTCAGACATTAAATATGGTAATGTACAGAAGACAAACCTACAGAATATTACAGCCATCTCATAATCTCATTGTTTATAACCGTAGGCCTACTAAAAATATATTACTTAATAGAAAACGATTGGATTTTCTTATCCCACATGAAAAAATACTATAGCATATATATACTATATTCTGCAAAAACACTACAGTGAATACTGTAGTATTTACTGTAGTTTACTGTAGTATTTACAGTTAACTATAGTATAAATACCGTAGTAAAATAAAACTGTAGTATATACTATAGTAATTAATGTAGTGTTTTTGTGGATTGTAGTATACTGTAGTATTTACACAGACATTACTGTAGTATTACTGTAAGTAAGTCTTTCTCCTTCTATTATCTGTAGGTAGGTAGGATTGGGGTCTGAACAGACAGTTCAGAGCTTCTGATCTTTTCTATCACCTGTAAGGAACACAATATATGGTGTATACTTGGCATGTAGGTTTCTCCCTTATGGGTGGCACAAATTGGGATATGGGGGAGGGGAATGGGCAGAGTATATGCAAATTCAGTTTAAAAAGTTTAGTGTTTTTGTGGACTGTAGTGTTTTTGCGGACATTACTGTAGTAATTATTACAGTGTTTTTTTGTGTAGATAATGTAGTACTTACTATAGTATTATACAGTATACTACACCATTCTATACTAAGTACTACACATGTTAGCGGGATACTACAGTGTGTAGTATAGAATTCAACAGTATACTACAGTTTATTACAGAATTCTATAGTAAGTACTGTAGTATTCCATAGTAAGTACTGTAGTATTCTATAGCAGTGGTGGAAAAAGTACCCAATTGTCATACTTGAGTAAAAGTAAAGATACTTCAACAGAAAATGACTCAAGTTATGTAACCCAGTAAAATACTACTTGAGTAAAAGTCTGGTTTTAAATATACTTAAATATCAAAAGTAAATGTAATTACTAAAATACACTTAAGTATCAAAAGTAAAAGCATGAATCATTTCAAAATTGTCTATATTAAGCAAAATTAAGCACCATTTATTTTTAAATGTACGGATAGCCAGGGGCACACTCCAGCACTCAGACATAATTTACAAATGAAGCATTTGCGTTTAGGGAGTCTGTCATGGATATTCTCTTGGTAAGTGCGTGAATTGGACCATTTTCCTTTCCTGCTAAGCATTCAAAATGTAATGAGTACTTTTCGGTGTCAGGGAAAATGTCTGATGTAAAAAGTACATTATACAGACACTTAAGTAGTTGAAGTATTTATACACCACTGTTCTATAGTAAACCTGTAGTATTTTTTCATGTGGGATTAGATTAAGAATTTCTCAACAGCTAGTCAAAGAAAATCATTGACTCTTAGGAGATGAAAGTGTAATATCCTGGCATATGAATAATGTCCTTAATAAAAAAAAAGAGCAGAAAAAAATTGACAGAATATTAAAACAATCCACAACAAACATGAACTGAATGCATAATTAAAATAAAATATGAAATCTTTGTGGAAGAATTAACATGTTAGAAGCAGCAAATAACATAAGAGAATTACTTAATCAAGGTAACTGTTTTAATCCCACAAATAACGGCATTTACGGCATCTGCTGGAGCACCAGCATTGCCAAAGATTATTTTTTTTAATTTTTATTAAGCCACTTATTTTCAATTTTGTCAGTGAACAGGTTTGTTTGTCCTGCTGCTAAAAGATTGTGTGGCGCTATTGCCAGTGTAAAACAGGAGCCAAAAGAATTTATACCATTCACAAAATGGCGTTTGATTTTGGAAACAATTTCCAGTGACCATCTGCAGGCAGCACACTTGGAGATGATTGGTCATCAGGCATGGAATCATGACTCTACCTACAACTGGCCCCAAAACACTGGGCCCTCAACACTGGCCCCAAAACACTGGGCCCTCAACACTGGCCCCAAAACACTGGCACCACAACACTGGCACCACAACACTGACAACAGACAACACATTTCATTGGGTTTTGACTTTAAGAGCCTCTACTGAGGTCTGATTGGACAATATTCAGCCCAATATTTAATTATATTGTGTGTATTGAGCTGTTGACCAATGGACTGTTTTTACTCATATTATTATCTTTTCTGATGCCTAGTCACTTTACCCTGCCTTCATGTACATATCTACCTCAAATACCTCATTCCTCTGCACATTGATCTGGTACTGCTACTCCCTGTATATAGCTCCATTCTTGTTTATTTTCTTTTATTCCTCTTATGTTACTATTTTATTATTATTCAACTGCAATGTTGGGAAGGGCTCGCATGCAAGCCTTTCACGGTAAAGTCTACATCAGTATTCGGTGCATGTGACAAATAAAATGTGATTTGATTTGATTATGATTTGACTTACTCTGAATGACCATCCAACTATTTGCGTTATACTGTTAGTCATCTAGTTGTATATATCTATATCTATTTGTATTCAGAAATCTCGCTGGTTTTGGTGGCAGCATTCCATCGATTCAAACACTTCTCCCAGTTAAAATCAATCTACTCTTCACAACGACAGCAATTCCAACAATTCCTGCGTCACATTCCCTCCTCACCATCTGTCCATCGGCATTCGCGTCTGCTTTAAATATGCTGGAGTGAAACACACCGTGTTGTCCTTACACCACACCCTACTAATAAATCCCTCACTTTCTCATTTCCCCCCAGGCCCGACCAGGAGCAGGTAGCAGTCAGACCAAAGGCTGGGACTCCAAAGCTCCCAACACCTCCTTAATGACCACAGATGTGTTAAACAGGCCTGCTACTTAGGAACCAGGCTTCAATGGCCACTTATTTAGTAGCGCTCTCAAAAAACAAAGTGACTCATTGTTGCTTTCAACAGCATCCAATCAACCTACTATGTAATTAGGCCAGTACAGAAGCCGACACAGATACAGAGCCATTTGATCTGAATTCCCCATGCTGTGGCTTTGTTAAATTTGTAAACTCTATAGTCTATTTTTTCAAGCAAGCTAGGTGAGTTAAAAAAACAAGGATACAAAATGAAATGAAATCAATATGCTTCCCCATGGAGAAAACTATTGATGCAGACTCCCCCCCGTTTCCGTCAGACAACCTCAGTTCCAGTCCAGAACCAAGCATCTAGTGTATCCAGTGTCTGCCCTGAGATATTAGTCTGTCCAAGTCATCGGTCGTGTGCGAATACCCATACTAGCATTCTACATACTTAAACCCCATACTCATTTCGGCGTTTGATCTAGTAGAATTCACTCATCTTTTCCAACTGTTTGACAACAGCTGATAATCAGATAAATTGATGCGCTGTACCAAAATGAACGAATGGTGGGCGTCAACAATAGCGCATTAGATGATGCATTCGGAGTACTATTTTAAAAATGTCACATACTATAAAACTACATTTTTTCGCATATTATTTAATACACTAGTATGGATATTCAGACACATCCAAGGTCTTATTTTTAGTCTCTTAATATGTTTTTTTTTTGTAATTGGTTATAATTGATTGATTGTATTTGATTTATACATTTATTCACTGGATTTTAATCTAGATAAAGTGAAGACAGTTCAGAAAGGGAACCTGAGTGCCTGTATCAGCTGACGCATCAACTGAGATTGCACCAATTAGATGCCACAATCCCACCTACATTATTTGGCGGTCCATTTAAGCTGACAGGTTCTGCTCACACATCCTGTGGCCGCTTGCTGCTGTCGCTAGTCTGCGTTTCTTCTATTGCTCCCACCACCACCCCATCTCCACCCCACCTCCACCTGTTAGGTTCTGTGTTACGGATGGGGGATTGGTACAGCATGCCGCGCTCACTGCTTGTAGGTCATTTTATATATCGATATTGACGCTTTGCTTGGGCAGTGAGCTACCCTGAAGGAGAAGAGCCTATATTGCCAAGACTTACATAATTCATTATTTAATTAATGGTTAAACATATTTCTATGTGGTGTTTCTTTTCTGAATTGATTTTAATTGAACTGAACTGATTGATTACCTGGTTTGGTTTTATCTTTCACCATTGATTGTTTTACTGTCTGCTTCTCTAGTGTCTATTGTAAATGTTGATATTGTCCTGTTTTTATTCTTTGTGAGTGTGTGTTTGTGTATATAAACTTTGAACTGAAACGTGAGATATACAAAACAAGTTATAAGTATCTGACAGGGATCTGTGGGGTATCATCTGACAGGGATCTGTGGGGTATCATATGACATGACTCTGTTGGGTATCATATGACATGACTCTATGGGTTATCATCCCGCATGACTCTGTGGGGTATCATCAGACATGACTCTATGGGGTATCATCTGACATGACTCTATGGGGTATCATCTGACATGACTCTATGGGGTATCATCAGACATGACTCTGTGGGGTATCATCAGACATGACTCTATGGGGTATCATCTGACATGACTCTATGGGGTATCATCTGACATGACTCTATGGGGTATCATCTGACATGACTCTATGGGGTATCATCTGACATGACTCTATGGGGTATCATCTGACATGACTATGTGGACTATCCAAAACTGGAACTGATATGAGAGCTAGTGACCTGAGAGAAAAGGGGTGGGAACTGACCTGGCAGCGATATACAACGTTCGGTTCATAATCATGACCAGCTGGATATCCAGTTTGTGCCGTTGTGTATTGTTTCTTCCAGGTTTGTGTCCAACAAAAGCCGGATACTGCTTTGTATCTGTGGAGAACAAAAACAATACATATAGGAAGAAATCCTCCCTCTAGCAAGGCAATGTGTTTTTTTAAAAGCCTGACAGAGAGAAAGGTCTCTCTGAGGTTGCTGGAGGATGCTCCAACACTGTATGGCTGGGAGGAATATAGGGTCTACCCATACAGAGAGAAAGAACAATGAGCCTCACGTGGTATTTACACTATCACACACTGCATTAAAGCCCCAACAGGAAAATACAGGATTACCCTTTGATGTAGGGTGGGCTCCATTTCAAATGCAGCTTTAACTCTTCCATTTTTTATGTTTCCCTGGGCACCAAATTACATTCTACCTTCCAAAAGCACTCAGAGGGGAGAGGGGAGGATAAGGTAGTGGGAGGTGGTGGTTGGAAAACAGGGTGTTAGGGGAGTAGGAAACAGCTGGGTGTACTCACAGTTGCCATGTGAAATACTGATTGGCTCCGAGTCTTCCGGGAAGCCAGCCCCGGCAATCTGCAGTAGCGTGAAATACAGCAACAAGGCCTCAGACCTCATTCTAGCTCTGCTGGTTCTTTCCTCGATTACTTATTTACTTTAGCCTGTGAGGAGAAGACCAAGAAGAAAAAAAAATATTAAACAAATAAAGTCCATCTGAATTAGCTGTTTCTGTTTTTCATAGCCGATGCAATCTGTCAGATATGTGATGACTCAAAAGCTGTATTGCAAGCAAAACAAATTAATTGGGTTAGCGAGGTAATATGAGTCATAGATCGATGGCAGACCAGGTCTTGTTGAAGTAGGCATGTTGTGATTAACCGAGCAGCGTCAGGAGTGGGGAGTTCTATTGGACTGCATCCTGGCCAATAAGTGGAATTAATTGGAGAGCTTCCATGATATGATCCTGGTGTCTGGGCAGAGTTAATAGGCCAGCACTTTTCTCTGTACATAATAATCAACATCTAAGAGTTGGCGCCTGATTGCTGACTGGATTTGCGACAGCCCGTGACCATGCTGATGTTTCTATTCTCTCTCTTGTGTGTTGTGGAAACAAATTACTTCTGTAAATCATCCAGACAATTATTGCAGCCATAATGGGGCGGCAGGTATTGCAGCCATAATGGGGCAGCAAGGGGCAGCAGGTAGCCTAGTGGTTAGAGCATTGGACTTGTAACCTGAGGGTTGCAAGTTCGAATCCCCGAGCTGACAAGGTAAAAAATCTGTTGTTCTACCCCTGAACAAGGCAGTTAACTTTGACTAATCAAGTATAAGCATTTAATTCACAGACCTTTTATCCTGGGCCAAACGGTAACCACTGGGCACAGACGTCAATTCAATGCCTATTCCATGTTTGTACAAAGTCATTTCATTGAAATGACGTGGAAACAACATTGATGTACATAGCCTTGTTATTGTTATTTTATTGTTGCTCTTTTACCTTTTACATTTTTTTTACTCTGCATTGTTGTTTAAGGGCTTGTAAGTAAGCATTTCATGGGTAAGGTCTACACTTGTTGTATTCGTCGCATGTGACAAATACAATTTGATTTGATTCAACCAATGTGTGCCCAGTGGGTAGACAGTTTGGGGGTGAATGTAATTTCTATGGTATGTTAACAGTTGTTTAAACCCAGCACTTTTGTTCACTGGCTCTGTATTGTGTGTCGGAAAAGAACGAAAGGGAGAGAGAGAAGGAGAGAGAGAGAGATAGAGGGAGAAAGAGAGAGAGCGAGAGGGTGGAATGCGAGAGAGGGAGATAGAAGGGGGTCTCTCTCCATGCTCCCGTGAATCTCATTCAGAAAGAGAATGAAAACACTATTCACTGGGAGATTCACTTTAACAGTGAGGAGAATAGAAATAAAACCTGGAGAAAGACCTTGGTCGTTGAATTTCCTCCTCACGGGGGTTATTTTCTCCCTCACTTCGCCTGTTTTATACACATACTGGCACAATAGCAGACAGTAGACCTGGCTATAGGCCCTCAGAATCTCTGTTAGTCCTGTGCATTTTCATTTTCCAAGCCAATCTAAGATTCTGCACATATACCACTATGAGGGCTGTTTTGTTTGACCAGGAAGTTGTGCAGTAATTGATATATTGATGAGCAAGATGGGGCAGAGAGATACCAGTGTTCATGTGGGACTGTCTATTGTAAATGACAAATGGAGCTAGGGAAAAAGGCAACAAACACAGAAAAGTAACACAGATTCGCTAACTCAATACTGTACCACAAAATTATCCATGGGAGCGGAATTGATAATGATGTTCCAAAATATAGCTTTATGATTTCTAATTTAGACACTACAGGCCACAATGCAGAATCGTTATACCTTCTAACTGCAGACAGTTATTTTTGACAAATTCATGTTTAATAGTTAACCTCAGTTTTCAAAACTCATGCAAAGGTACAGAGGAACTCAATTCACAATTGATCTCTTCATCATTTCAAAATCAATGCGAAATCAACAAAAAATGTCACCATGTCATTGGATTTAGGTTAAAAGTTGGGTGAAAAAAATACAAAATTCCTTTACATTGATGACTTTTTACAAATCAGTTTTCCACGTTGATTCAATGTCATCACCTTGATTTTTTTTTTGAAATGGAGAGGATACAACGTATTCTGTAATCTAGGGCATGTGGCCACCACACACAGTAATGTACATATTTCTTTCTGTAATCTGGGGGCATGTGGCCACCACACACTATAAGACATATTTCATTCACAAGGTGAAGCCCAGTGGGCTAGTTCAGAAGGGGTTCCATGAAAATACAACACAACTCCTGGGTCGATGTTCATCTTGATGGTGTGTCTATCATTAGACGTCTACCCAGTCATCCTTAGCATACCCTACGCTACCCATCAGCATACCCTACGCTACCCATCAGAATACCCTACGTTACCCATCAGCATACCCTACACTACCCATCAGCATACCCTACCCTACCCTACCCATCAGCATACCTTACGTTACCCATCAGCATACCCTACACTACCCATCAGCATACCCTACGCTACCCATCAGCATACCCTACGTTACCCATCAGCATACCCTACACTACCCATCAGCATACCCTACCCTACCCATCAGCATACCCTACACTACCCATCAGCATACCCTACCCATCAGCATTCCCTACGCTACCCATCAGCATACCCTACACTACCCATCAGCATACCCTACCCTACCCTACCCATCAGCATACCTTCGTTACCCATCAGCATACCCTACACTGCCATCAGCATACCCTCGCTACCCATCAGCATACCCTCGTTGCCCATCAGCATACCCTACACTACCCATCAGCATACCCTACCCATCAGCATTCCCTACGCTACCCATCAGCATACCCTATGCTACCCATCAGCATACCCTACACTACCCATCAGCATACCCTACTCTACCCATCAGCATTCCCTACGCAACCCATCAGAATACCCTACTCTACCCATTAAGTTGTGTAATGGGCAGGGATTTAATGAAATAGGTCCATATGCGCAGTAGTCTTTATGGGGGTATTTGAAGCTCCCGTGAGAGTCCAACAGATAAACAGCTCAGCGGTGACTGACTGACTGGCTGACAGTTAGTTAATTTACACCAGCCTCTGCAGCTCCTGCAGTGTGGGAATAGCTCTGACATCAGCCTGGCAGGATCGGACATGGACCCCTTTCACAGGGGTGTGAACACAGGAACAAACCACACTAACAACACCCAGCACTAAGTAGAACGGTAGAGAGAGAGAGAGAGAGAGAGAGAGAGAGAGAGAGAGAGAGAGAGAGAGAGAGAGAGAGAGAGAGAGAGAGAGAGAGAGAAAAAAAATCTGGACTGAACAGCTCCACTCCACTCCGGGTGAGAACCCATTGATTTGAAATAATAGGTCTGTGTTCTGATTTCCCATGCAAGAAAACTTCACAGGATGGCTGCCACATCACTTGTTTTCACATATCAAAGCACACAGATAGATCAGTGAAGAATAAAGGAGTTGTTTGGCTGAACCCACAGAGCCTGATAGGAGAAGGAGAGGCCTGTTTCTGATAAAGATCAGACCAGGAGAAACGCATTACGTAATCCGATTACTTTTTATGAGTAACTAGTAACGTAACGCGTTGGTTATATAGTTACTTTGTCAAGTAAGGCGAGCGTTATTTTCGGAATCTCTGCCGGGCGCATGTTTCCATGATCCAATCTCGTCTTGTTTCCTCATTTAGTTCTTGATCAAGTGGAGAAAGGCTGTTTGGAGAAATGTCATGACAGCTGCTGTCCATAAAAATGTATAGAGGGCGTACTTCTGATCTTTGCCATTGATCCTTTCTGTGATAGCAAAGCCCATAGAGGGCACTTCCATCTAGTGGCAAGTGTTCACTCTATATGTAACCGATGTGAAATGGCTAGCTAGTTAGCGGGGTGCGCACTAACAGCGTTTCAATCGGTGACGTCACTCGCTCTGAGACCGTGGCTTTTGTGGAGCGATGGGTAACGATACTTTGAGGGTGGCTGTTGTCAATGTGTGCAGAGGGTCCCTGGTTCGACCCCAGGTAGGGGTGAGGAGAGGGACGGAAGTTACACTGTTACATATACATCTCTATGGGTTCGTCTACGCGCGGTCTAATCAGAAGTGAGATTTTAATTGAAAAGATAGGAAATCTGTACAGATGTTTGGCTTACAGTACATATGGCTAATTAAGCAGCCCATATATGGCGCAGCACTTGTAGACTAGAACCACAGGAATGGAGTGCCACAGATGAAAGGAAAAACTGGTGATACAAACCTGAGTAAGTAGCAGAGCGCGGTTCGCTTCGCTTTCTCCGACAGCTGCTTACTGTTGCCCACAGAGGGTAAATTAACTCTGAAGATGATCAAAAACAACAATTATGCTGAGTAAACACTTTGTAGGCTCTCTTTCAAGTCCTATAGCACTTATCTGAATATCTACAGATGAGGAGAATTTAGAGACAGCCTACTGTGTGCAAACTGAAACAAAATGTAATTTTCCTGATCTGACAGTTGTACCAATGAGGCCTTTCAACACATCCTAGTGTGGATGTCTTGAACTGAACAAGGCAGGCTGGGCTTCTTCCACAGGAGCATCACCTACGTAAACAGAGCCAAGACGATCACTGACAACACAGGGACAGCTAGAGTCCAGGGAGCTTCAGCACTGCCCTCCACAGCAGCACAGCAAAAAGCATTAAATACCATGTGCCATATAACCCACTACTCTCGTGTCTCCTGCTCTCTTCATCTCCCCATGCTGAGCGGCAGAAAGCAGTCTGTGGTGCAAGCTGCTTCTATGTTTTGTCTGGAAAACCATTCATGAAGGCCCCCGACTGGTGCTTAACAGGTTGACCCCAAAGAGAATGAGGTTACACATTTAAATATCAGAACCTTTCCCAGTGCTGCCAATCATGCAAGATGATACAGGCCACGCAACTTAATCAATCTGGAGCAGGCTGAGACGGCTGGCAGAAGGGAAAATTATTACAGATAAGGCAGGCTTGGCTTTAGATGCCTTGTCCCTTTTGAGCCAGTATTATCTACTGTACCCTCCTCTGATGGAGCACTGCCTTCTTCTGCATTCCATTCTTGTAACCGTGCTGTTTACCCATTTATTTCCAATCCGTCTTTTTACGGCACTGGATCAGGACAGTGAGCAAAATGTGTGTCGGCACAACCAGGATCATCAGCCCTCTCTGATATTCCGTTTGACCGAAGGATCTGAACGAATGCACCAGTCAGAAGGGCAGGGTGAAAATATAGCCCCATACAGAGCCACAACACAATGGCAAAATGTCACAAAATCTAAATGTCAAATTACCTGAGGAAAACAAGATGCCACCATGACAGGATATCACATAGTGTGTAAATGCGATAGGGCTCTGAATTGTCACATTGTATAATGACGATTTGCTGGTAAACTATTTGCTGCTAACTGTTACTGATGTGTGCCTGTGGCTAAACCTGAGCACTTCTGTGAGTTTTTCATATCACACGTACGTCCAAAAACAATACAATGGGCCGGGATCAAACTAGGCTACGACATCACTCAAAAATATCAGACTAGGTTACGACATCACTCAACAATATCAAACTAGGTTACAACATCACTCACCAATATCAAACTAGGTTACAGCATCACTCAACAATATCAAACTAGGCTATGACATCACTCAACAATATCAAACTAGGCTATGACATCACTCAACAATATCAAACTAGGCTACGATATCACTCAACAATATTAAACTAGGTTACGACATCACTCAACAATATCAAACTAGGTTACGATATCACTCAACAATATCAAACTAGGCTACGACATCACTCAACAATATTAAACTAGGCTACGACATCAATCAACAATATCAAGCACAGCACATAATTTGAACGGCTGCTGTTGAAAGCTTTCATCGGAGTAAACATGCACAAAGAATCAATAGAGCAACTGAGACAAGCTGTGTGGTTGAGACAGGCTGTGTGGTTCAGACAAGCTGTGTGGTTCAGACAAGCTGTGTGGTTGAGACAAGCTGTGTGGTTCAGACAAGCTGTGTGGTTCAGACAAGCTATGTGGTTGAGACAAGCTGTGTGGTTCAGACAAGCTGTGTGGTTCAGACAAGCTGTGTAGTTGAGACAAGCTGTGTGGTTCAGACAAGCTGTGTGGTTGAGACAAGCTGTGTGGTTCAGACAAGCTGTGTGGTTCAGACAAGCTGTGTAGTTGAGACAAGCTGTGTGGTTCAGACAAGCTGTGTGGTTGAGACAAGCTGTGTGGTTCAGACAAGCTGTGTGGTTCAGACAAGCTGTGTGGTTGAGACAAGCTGTGTGGTTCAGACAAGCTGTGTGGTTCAGACAAGCTGTGTAGTTGAGACAAGCTGTGTGGTTCAGACAAGCTGTGTGGTTGAGACAAGCTGTGTGGTTCAGACAAGCTGTGTGGTCAGACAAGCTGTGTAGTTGAGACAAGCTGTGTGGTTCAGACAAGCTGTGTGGTTGAGACAAGCTGTGTGGTTCAGACAAGCTGTGTGGTTCAGACAAGCTATGTGGTTGAGACAAGCTGTGTGGTTCAGACAAGCTGTGTGGTTCAGACAAGCTGTGTAGTTGAGACAAGCTGTGTGGTTCAGACAAGCTGTGTGGTTGAGACAAGCTGTGTGGTTGAGACAAGCTGTGTGGTTCAGACAAGCTGTGTAGTTGAGACAAGCTGTGTGGTTCAGACAAGCTGTGTGGTTGAGACAAGCTGTGTGGTTCAGACAAGCTGTGTGGTTCAGACAAGCTATGTGGTTGAGACAAGCTGTGTGGTTCAGACAAGCTGTGTGGTTCAGACAAGCTGTGTAGTTGAGACAAGCTGTGTGGTTCAGACAAGCTGTGTGGTTGAGACAAGCTGTGTGGTTCAGACAAGCTGTGTGGTCAGACAAGCTGTGTAGTTGAGACAAGCTGTGTGGTTCAGACAAGCTGTGTGGTTGAGACAAGCTGTGTGGTAAATAAATAAGCACTGCTGTGGGTCTCATTGAAAGTGTTGGGTCCACGAAGTATGAAATTCAAAACAAGTTTAGGTATGGAGAGTATCTGAGGGATGGGATAGCGCTGTAGGGAGCTCTCGCAGTAGATACATTGTAATGAGTAATCAATAAAACAATGGCATTTTCAGTGGGAATTAAATATTCACAGGCCTTTTTTCCTCAAAGGCAAAAGTCTAAATGAGAAAAGTCTTCACATCAATAAAGTTGCAGGATCACATGTATCCATTTGACTGGTATAAATGCATGAAGGATTTGTAGAGTGGAAAGGAGTGATTTTATGCCATCCCCTTCAGCCCTCGACCACAAAGTAATACAGTTAGAGAGGAAATACCTCTTAATCTACATGTACAACTCCTGCAAGAAAAACCTTGATGACAAAAAAATCATCAGTGATTCAAGCAAATTACCTTAACCCACATATCCTTAACCCTTCCACATGTCCTTAACCCTTCCACATGTCCTTAACCCTTCCACCTGTCCTTAACCATTCCACATGTCCTTAACCCTTCCACATGTCCTTAACCCTTCCACACGACCTTAACCCTTCCACACAACGTTAACCCTTCCACATATCCTTAACCCTTCAACATGTCCTTAACCCTTCAACATGTCCTTAACCCTTCCACACAACTTTAACCCTTCCAAACGACCTTAACCCTTCCACATGACCTTAACCCTTCCACATGACCTTAACCCTTCCACAGGACCTTAACCCTTCCACACAACCTTAACCCTTCCACATATCCTTAACACTTCAACATGTCCTTAACCCTTCCACACAACCTTAACCCTTCCACACGTCCTTAACCCTTCCACACAACCTTAACCCTTCCACACAACCTTAACCCTTCCACATGTCCTTAACCTTTCCACACGACCTTAACCCTTCCACACAACCTTAACCCTTCCACACGTCCTTAACCCTTCCACACGACCTTAACCCTTCCACATGTCCTTAACCCTTCCACACAACCTTAACACTTCCACACAACCTTAACCCTTCCACATGTCCTTAACCCTTCCACACGACCTTAACCCTTCCACACAACCTTAACCCTTCCACACGACCTTAACCCTTCCACATGACCATAACCCTTCCACATGACCTTAACCCTTCCACATGTCCTTAACCCTTCCACACGACCTTAACCCTTCCACACAACCTTAACCCTTCCACACAACCTTAACCCTTCCACATGACCTTAACCCTTCCACATGACCTTAACCCTTCCACATGTCCTTAACCCTTCCACACGACCTTAACCCTTCCACACGACCTTAACCCTTCCACACGACCTTAACCCTTCCACATGTCCTTAACCCTTCCACACGACCTTAACCCTTCCACACAACGTTAACCCTTCCACATATCCTTAACCCTTCAACATGTCCTTAACCCTTCAACATGTCCTTAACCCTTCCACACAACTTTAACCCTTCCACACGACCTTAACCCTTCCAAACGACCTTAACCCTTCCACATGACCTTAACCCTTCCACATGACCTTAACCCTTCCACAGGACCTTAACCCTTCCACACAACCTTAACCCTTCCACATATCCTTAACACTTCAACATGTCCTTAACCCTTCCACACAACCTTAACCCTTCCACATGTCCTTAACCCTTCCACACAACCTTAACCCTTCCACATGTCCTTAACCTTTCCACACGACCTTAACCCTTCCACACAACCTTAACCCTTCCACATGTCCTTAACCCTTCCACACAACCTTAACCCTCCCACATGTCCTTAACCCTTCCACACAACCTTAACCCTTCCACACAACCTTAACCCTTCCACATGTCCTTAACCCTTCCACACGACCTTAACCCTTCCACACAACCTTAACCCTTCCACACAACCTTAACCCTTCCACATGACCTTAACCCTTCCACATGACCTTAACCCTTCCACATGTCCTTAACCCTTCCACACGACCTTAACCCTTCCACACAACCTTAACCCTTCCACACAACCTTAACCCTTCCACATGACCTTAACCCTTCCACATGACCTTAACCCTTCCACATGTCCTTAACCCTTCCACACGACCTTAACCCTTCCACACGACCTTAACCCTTCCACACGACCTTAACCCTTCCACATGTCCTTAACCCTTCCACACGACCTTAACCCTTCCACACAACGTTAACCCTTCCACATATCCTTAACCCTTCAACATGTCCTTAACCCTTCAACATGTCCTTAACCCTTCCACACAACTTTAACCCTTCCACACGACCTTAACCCTTCCAAACGACCTTAACCCTTCCACATGACCTTAACCCTTCCACATGACCTTAACCCTTCCACAGGACCTTAACCCTTCCACACAACCTTAACCCTTCCACATATCCTTAACACTTCAACATGTCCTTAACCCTTCCACACAACCTTAACCCTTCCACATGTCCTTAACCCTTCCACACAACCTTAACCCTTCCACATGTCCTTAACCTTTCCACACGACCTTAACCCTTCCACACAACCTTAACCCTTCCACACGTCCTTAACCCTTCCACGACTCCCTCCCACATGTCCTTAACCCTTCCACACAACCTTAACCCTTCCACACAACCTTAACCCTTCCACATGTCCTTAACCCTTCCACACGACCTTAACCCTTCCACACAACCTTAACCCTTCCACATGACCTTAACCCTTCCACATGACCTTAACCCTTCCACATGACCTTAACCCTTCCACATGTCCTTAACCCTTCCACACGACCTTAACCCTTCCACACAACCTTAACCCTTCCACACGACCTTAACCCTTCCACATGACCTTAACCCTTCCACACAACCTTAACCCTTCCACACGTCCTTAACCCTTCCACATGTCCTTAACCCTTCCACACGACCTTAACCCTTCCACATGTCCTTAACCCTTCCACACAACCTTAACCCTTCCACATGTCCTTAACCCTTCCACACGACCTTAACCCTTCCACACAACCTTAACCCTTCCACATGACCTTAACCCTTCCACATGACCTTAACCCTTCCACATGTCCTTAACCCTTCCACACGACCTTAACCCTTCCACACAACCTTAACCCTTCCACACAACCTTAACCCTTCCACATGTCCTTAACCCTTCCACACAACCTTAACCCTTCCACACAACCTTAACCCTTCCACATGTCCTTAACCCTTCAACATGTCCTTAACCCTGCCACATGATCATGTTTACAAGTACCCTTCCACATCCACATGCTCAATATAATTTTGTGCACAAGGTTCCATTCACTTGTCTTGCTAACAAACTGGTTGATACAGTACTCAGTATAGATGTGTGAGTGAGCAGTTGTTCCATCCATCTGTGTGTGAGGAGAAACTGGAGACCACACATTTAGCACACTCCCTCTTGTTTATAATAGGTGTTATATTGGCTTTTGTCTGTGATTCTCAACCTTGGATTATTCCCTTTCTACATGAGCACTCCCACAGACCAGGGTAAATGGCTGGCTTGCTCACGCAGAGCCAATCTGATCTGAACAAGCATGATGCTAATCTCCTCAAGCTAACAGGCTGGCCAGGGGAAATGAGATAGCATGGCGTCTAAAAGCCACTCTGGACTACTGGACATCCAATCCTCACAATAAAAACAACAGAACCTAATGGAATTCTGTTGTCTGTCAGCTATGTGCCAGTATCCAATTCCATTATGAATCATAATTTACTACACAAGGCAACAGGTAACATGTTGAATGCCAACATTCCCTGTCCAGTCATCACCACCAAAATGGTTTCATAGAGAATCAGGGTTGCCCGACCCTTGTGCAAAGTTAAATATTGGTGTGTCTATATCTGAGGAAACCGTACAGTACAGAGGGAATGGTGCAGCCTTGCCTGACCCTCACCTGCTCTGTGACTTAGCCATGCTCCACCTAATTGGATATCATTCTTTAGACACCTTTAGAACTGATTAGACCCAAGCCAAGCCAATCACAGCACAGAGCTCACTGGTCATGTCAACATCCGCAGACGCAACCATTAGCCATTAGCAATACAGCGAAAAGCCATTTAAGATTCCGTATATGGAGCTGAACTTATTGGTTCCTATTGGTTAAGACCATTTCATGGTTACAGTTAGGGCTGTTGCAGCAACCATATTACCGCCACACCGACAGTCATGAGTCATGATCGCAGTAAAATTCCACGTGACCCTTGAGTCAAGTTAATCTCCTTTTATGCACTCTAGACATGCTTTGATAGTACCCAACTCACTAACTACCATCAGGTCCTAATGGCTTGGTACACAGGGCTCCATCAGGTCCTAATGGCCTGGTACTCAGGGCTCTATTGTCCCTCCATCAGGTCCCTAATGGCCTGGTACTCAGGGCTCTATTGTCCCTCTATCAGGTCCTAATGGTCTGGTACTCAGGGCTCTACTGTCCCTCCATCAGGTTCTAATGGTCTGGTAATCAGGGCTCTATTGTCCCTCCATCAGGTCCTAATGGTCTGGTACTCATGGCTCTATTGTCCCTCCATCAAGTCCTAATGGTCTGGTACTCAGGGCTCTATTGTCCCTCTAACCACTCTAACATCAATGCAAATGCAATCTAAAATCACATCACATCATCAAAACAGTAGGCCTATCATACTTTTAAAACTCACCTCACTGTGATGATCAACTTGAAGAAAGAAGTTCAACAGCAGGTTGAATCAGTGTAAAACATGGTTGTGGATGTTGTTTCAAAGCCTAACACAACAAAATGGACAGCGTGATGATTAATTCAAAACACCCATAGAGTTCATGTGCCCAAGCCAGAAAAAAAAACATGAATTTAAATTATGATTGTGCCGTTATACAATACATAGCCTACCGCCGCATATAACGCAAAACTGATTTAAGATGTATTTGGTACATGATTGGTCTAGCCTACACTCCAAAATTAAACAAATTCGAGTAACCACTTTTGAGTGTGGACTGCATTATTATTCATACTGAATGGACTGGTGCTATGCTCCACAATTTGTCTGGGAGAGAAAGTATAGCCCTAGGCAATGCTGTTGGTTTATTGGTTGTGCAGGGCAGCTTACAGAGTTACCCTACAATTATAATGAATTTGTATTTGATTTTGAATACCCTAGTAATAGGGTATGTTTTTATATGTTCATAATGAATTGGGTGACACATTACCTTTAGCGATACAGAATATCTCACCACCTTGATGTTTGCATCTCCTCCTCTCTCCTTTATTCATTTTTAGAGCGGCAGAGGGTCTGTCAACAGTTTAGTGAAATATGTTGTGTTTACGAAAGCATGTTACTATCAATGTTCCCAAACATATTTCACTTGGTTTCCCAAATTAAGCACTGGGTAGTTGCAGGAACAAGGTTGGAGAGCATGCTCCACGCATTGAGCCAATTGGAAGCTAGGGATGATTAGGTGGCCATGATGGTATGAAGACGAGATTGGGAATTTAGCCAGGACACCAGGGTTAACACCACTACTCTTACAATAAGGGCCATGGGATCTTCAGTGACCACAGAGAGTCAGGACACCTGAAAGACAGCACCCTTACACAGGGCAATGTCCCCAATCACTGCCATGGGAAATTGGGATATTTTCTTCAACCAAAGGGAAAGAGTGCCACCTACTGGCCTTCCAACACTATCTGGTTTCCCATCCAGGGACCAACCCTGCTTAGGTTCAGAGACAAGCCAGCAGTGGATTCTTTTATTTAAGAACAAATTCTTATTTACAATGACAGCCTAGGAACAGTGGGTTAACTGCCTTGTTCAGGTGCAGAACGACAGATTTTACCTTGTCAGCTCGGGGATTCAATCTATCAACCTTTCAGGTTATTAGCCCAATGCTCTAACCACTAGGCTACCTGCCGCCCCAGGGTGGCATGCTGCTGGCAAAGTGTATGCTACACTGCAGAACAGCCAGAGGAGAAAAGCAGACAATGTAAAGATTTAAAAAACAGAAAATCCTTCAGACATCCTACAGGATTGTAGACAAACTGATGCAATGCAAGTGCAAGTCCACAGGCACATAGCCTAATTGCATGCTTGGTTGCTTAGCCCACTACTAACTACACCAGCTAGCTGTAAACGTAACAGTGTGTGACACTAATAATACATGTTGTTGACTGACGTGACACTTCAGCAGCCCATATTGGACCTCAGCCCCTGGCTTGAATCTCAATTCTTAAGATGTGAACAATTTCATCACATGAGCTAAACAGCACCGAGCAACCAGAGAGAGCAGTGGTTTGGACCAGTGAATAGTGCAGGGCATACGAGCTCCCCTCACATCATCTCAATCACACAGATGGTTTAGTGGGATGAACCGATACACTATATCTCCCTCCCGTCACAGATTCAACCTAAGGACGGATGACGGTTCTTCAATAAGTAATTTTCCTTGCTGTGTCACAGGACATTTTTGATTGCTAACTTCCTATTATCAGCTGTGTCATGCAATTTTTCCAATAGAAATGTTTCAGTAATTCAGTCACCAGAGCAATAGATCATGGCTATATACAGTATCCCCCTACAGGGTCTGAAAAGGGTGTGTATGATGGCTTTACATTCAAGGAACACACAAGGGAGCCAGTAATATGTAAATGACTGGGACAGTAAAGAAATAATGTGCAGGGGGGAAGATCGGTAAACTGACAGAAAAACTATTGGTTGTAGTTTACAATCACTCTGTATAATTGGCAATCACGACATCTTCATAACACCATACGCAACACTTTTTGCTCTCGTCGTATCATTTAACATATTGCCATCATGTGAGAAGTTTTACAGGAACAGCGTTACTTTTTACAGTTACATTTATTAAAAACCTATATATATATATATTTTTTTAAACGTATTTTAACTGCCGGTATCCTGCATGATTAAACCTACAGGCTCCCACTCTGAATTCCCTCCCTCTCCCGCTAGATCTAAACATCCCTTTTACCAGTTCCTGCCTGCTCAGACTGTATGGTAGGGAGTGAAGGGAGTGAGAGAGAGAGAGAGAGAGAGAGAGAGAGAGAGAGAGAGAGAGAGAGAGAGAGAGAGAGAGAGAGAGAGAGAGAGAGAGAGAGAGAGAGAGAGAGAGAGAGAGGGAGAAAGGTTCTGTGCTGTGGGTTCACACCAGTCTACGTGAGTGAGTATGGAAGACGGAGATCCTCCTTGGATAAAGAGACTATTCCTGCAGGTGGGGATTGTCAGCGTTCTACCTGCAGCTTCCAGCCTTAAGTCTGAAGACGCGGAGGAGACTCTGAACCTGTCAGCCCCACTCTATGATGTTTGCCTAATGACAGGATTACCGCTCCATTCAGCCGGAAACCCAGCCTGCTAGCAAATAAACACCAGGCATGGAGCAGCTTAAACCAACTTCTGTAAACTGTACTCTGATATCGCAAACAGAGAGAGAGGGAGAGAAGCTTCAAAAGTATTCTCCTATGGAAACCAGACACATACTGTACATAAAAAAACGTGTTTACTTAGTAGATACAGACATGTACTGTGGTCAAGCAATTTTATCAAGAGTTTGTTCAATCATTAGACACATAGGGGAAAGCTCAGTGATTAAATTACCTCAGTAGATTTCAGGAGAACAGTGGTGAATGAATATGATGTTGCCCTGTGTAGGTAATCATACCAGCATTCAGCTCATCCAGCTCAAGGATACAGACAATGGAACTGCTGTGTAGTATCATGTAAATAATGTTGTAAATATAACAGATTAACAGATTCGTTAACAGATTCGTTGGTTTTGTTGGTAACAGGTACAGTATATTACACTTCACACCTACCTCACTGGTGTACACTGACTGTAAAAAACATTAAGAACACCTGCTCTTTCCATGACATAGACTGACCAGGTGAATCCAGGTGTAAGCTACGATCCCTTATTGATGTGACTTGTTAAATCCACTTCTATCAGTGTAGATGAAGGGGAGGAGACAGGTTAAATAAGTATTTTAAAGCCTTGAGACAATTGAGACATGGATTGTGTATGTGTGCCATTCAGAGGGTGAATGGGCAAGACAAAAAATGTAAGAGCCTCTGAACGGGGTATGGTAGTAGGTGCCAGGTGCACCGGTTTGTGTCAAGAACTGCAACACTGCAGTGTTTTTCATGCTCAACAGTTTCCCGTGTGTATCAAGAACCATCCACCACCCAAAGGACATCTAGCCATCTTGACACAACTGTGGGATGCATTGTATATACTCAGTGTATACTCAGTGTATATCATTAACCGATAAATCTCCACCATGAACCGACAGCCAACAAACAAAATGCAAATTCCAATTTCTGTATAAATTGTTTTCCCTGTCGAAAGCATCCTCATCTTATTCTATAGGGAGCTAAATCCACTAGCAGACTTCCATTAACATGTAATCCTGATTCCCTCTGTCAATGTGATTCATCATCACTGGCTGACTGCTGGCTAACCTATCTGAGATAAACACACTTGCTTGGGCCCTGGGTTTGTTCATGCAGATAAAATATCCACAAAGATGAGCACAATCTGAGTGAACTGCACCGGCCCCGGCTATTTTGTCTAAGGCTCTCTGACGGAAGAGTTTCTGTCTTTCTCTCTCTCTCTCCCTTTCTTTTTGCATGTTTCAGGTTGACAGGCAGTTTAAATCCAGGGGAAATGTTGATTAATGAGTTAGCTGAATAATGTAAATCAACTTAATGGAATTGAAGACACACAGAGCATAACTCTTTGAGGCTGATTAGGTTCAAATATCCACTCAACTAATGGCAACCCCAACCATGCCCCTGCTATCACTGATATCTGCTGCTATCATTGCTCTCATTACTATCTGCTGCTATCATTGCTCTCATTACTATCTGCTGCTATCTGCTGCAACGCAGGCTTCCTTTCTTTCCCCCAATGGGTCTGTGGGTTATACAACCACCACCTATACAACCACCACCTATACAACCACCACCTACATTATACAAGCACCACCTATACAAGCACCACCTATACAACCACCACCTATACAACCACCACCTACATTATACAACCACCACCTACATTATACAACCACCACCTATACAACCACCACCTACACAACCACCACCTACATTATACAACCACCACCTACATTATACAACCACCACCTACATTATACAATCACTACCTATACAATCACCACCTATACAACCACCACTAACCACTACATTATACAACCACCACCTATACAACCACCACCTACATTATACAACCACCACCTATACAACCACCACCTACATTATACAACCACCACCTATACAACCACCACCTACATTATACAACCACCACCTATACAACCAACACCTACACAACCACCACCTATACAACCACCACCTACATTATACAACCACCACCTATACAACCACCACCTACATTATACAACCACCACCTATACAACCACCACCTACATTATACAACCACCACCTATACAACCAACACCTACATTATACAACCACCACCTATACAACCACCCCTATACAAACACCACCTGCACAACCACCACCTATACAACCACCACCTACACAACCACCACCTACATTATACAACCACCACCTACATTATACAACCACCACCTATACAAGCACCACCTACATTATAAAACCAACACCTATACAACCACCACCTACATTATACAACCACCACCTACATTATACAATCACCACCTATACAACCACCACCTACATTATACAATCACCACCTATACAACCACCACCTATACAACCACCACCTATACAACCACCACCTACATTATACAACCATCACCTACACAACCACCACCTACATTATACAACCACCACCTATACATCCACTACCTATACAACCACCACCTATACAACCACCACATACATAACCAGTACCTATACAACCACCACCTAAACAACCAGTACCTATTCAACCAGTTCCTATACAACCACCACCTACACAACCAGTACCTATTCAACCAGTTCCTATACAACCACCACCTATACAACCACCACCTACACAACCAGTACCTATACAACCAGTACATATACAACCAGTACCTATACAACCACCACCTACACAACCAGTACCTATACAACCAGTACATATACAACCACTACCTATACAACCACCACATACACAACCAGTACCTATAAAACCACTACCTATACAACCACCACATACACAACGAGTACTTATGCAACCAGTAACTATACAACCAGTACCTATACAACCACCACCTATACAGCCACCACCAATACAACCAGTACCTACACAACCAGTACCTATACAACCACCACCTATACAACCAGTACCTACACAACCACCACCTACATTATACAACCACCACCTACATTATACAACCACCACCTATACAACCACCACCTACATTATAAAACCAACACCTATACAACCACCACCTACACAACCACCACCTACATTATACAATCACCACCTATACAATCACCACCTATACAACCACCACCTATACAACCACCACCTACATTATACAACCATCACCTACACAACCAGTACCTATACAACCAGTACATATACAACCAATACCTATACAACCACCACATACACAACCAGTACCTATAAAACCACTACCTATACAACCACCACATACACAACGAGTACTTATGCAACCAGTAACTATACAACCAGTACCTATACAACCACCACCTATACAGCCACCACCAATACAACCAGTACCTACACATCCACTACCTATACAACCAGTACCTATACAACCACCACCTAAACAACCAGTACCTATTCAACCAGTTCCTATACAACCACCACCTATACAACCACCACCTACACAACCAGTACCTATACAACCAGTACATATACAACCACTACCTATACAACCACCACCTACACAACCAGTACCTATACAACCAGTACATATACAACCACTACCTATACAACCACCACATACACAACCAGTACCTATAAAACCACTACCTATACAACCACCACATACACAACGAGTACTTATGCAACCAGTAACTATACAACCAGTACCTATACAACCACCACCTATACAGCCACCACCTATACAACCAGTACCTACACAACCAGTACCTATACAACCAGTACCTATACAACCAGTACCTATACAACCACCACCTATACAACCAGTACCTATACAACCACCACCTATACAACCAGTACCTATACAACCAGTACCTATACAACCACCACCTATACAACCAGTACCTATACAACCAGTACCTATACAACCAGTACCTATACAACCACCACCTATACAACCAGTACCTATACAACCACCACCTATACAACCAGTACCTATACAACCAGTACCTATACAACCACCACCTATACAACCACCACCTATACAATCACCACCTATACAACCACCACCTATACAACCACCACCTATACAACCACCACCTATACATCCACTACCTATAAAACCACTACCTATACAACCACCACATACACAACGAGTACTTATGCAACCAGTAACTATACAACCAGTACCTATACAACCACCACCTATACAGCCACCACCTATACAACCAGTACCTACACAACCAGTACCTATACAACCAGTACCTATACAACCAGTACCTATACAACCACCACCTATACAACCAGTACCTATACAACCACCACCTATACAACCAGTACCTATACAACCAGTACCTATACAACCACCACCTATACAACCAGTACCTATACAACCAGTACCTATACAACCAGTACCTCTACAACCACCACCCCCACCATACCACCATCATGCTTAATCCAAGGACAAGTCTCGTATCCAGGAGTTCAGATAGCAATTACTAGCAGTAACAATGAAATCTGTCTGCTTTACTGGCGGTGTCAGGCACTAAGACTTAAGACCATAAGCCTGCTCATCCTCTTCCTTAAACCATTTAACTGTTTCTGCCTTTAATACTGGAGACAATCAGCCTCCATGGCAGACAATACTAAGGCCTAATACCCTGCCCAAGTCTTTTACTCACGCTGGCTTAGAGTACTCCTCTGAAGTACCAGGCTACTTTCTTTCTGGGGCTTTGAACATACTCAGCAATCGTGAAGGGTATTTGCATAGCAATGCATATCTTTTGTCAACATGACTTATTTTACTTGTCAGCTTTAGAAACACATTATTCCTGTACTATCCAAATATTATGACTGCTTTAAGGCCAAACTAAATACACTTCATTTGATTTAATGTAGGAGATATCCTACTCCACTATGATTGACGTGAATTACTTTCCTATTAAAGAGAGTGATGTTGAAAGAAAGAGAGGCAGACAACAATTTGAGACACCGTGAATAATTTCCAATAAGACTTTTTTTTTGGAGGGGAGCAGTCACTGCATGAAAGTGTTAAGCAATGCAGGACCACAGTTCAGTATTGAGCATTTCAGGTGAATCCTCCTTGGAGTGGCTCATTGAGGGGTTGAGTGAAAGCTTTACTCAATCTGGTGGGAACAGAACCCCCTTCTAGCCAGCACTGCAAATCAAAGCAGCTGCTCTTTATTCAACTGTACAAGATTAGGTCACCTCCATAAAGTCAGAATTAATTAACATTTCCCATTTAGAACTAACACTCTGCCACTCTCTAGGTGATAATTGTCAGTTTTATACAAACTCATTCAGAGCGGCATTCTCAAACATTTCATATACAAGCATTTCGCTACACTCGCATTAACATCTGTTAACCATGTGTATGTGACCAATACGATTTGTATTGGTAGCACATTGACGTGATGCATTCTAATGGTATGGTGTAGCGACTGAGAGAAAATAACTACGGTGGAGAAGTCCTCCAGTCTAGGAGTGGATTTGCAACATATGGTTATGTCTTATGGCCCTATTAGATGGCTATATCAAAGGAAATGGAAACAGTAGCCCCTGTGATGAGAGGCAGCAAGGAGTGGACAACAGAGAATAATCTAACGGGCGGGCCTCAGCAGTAAACTACTGTGGGGGGGGGTGGGCGGGAAACAGATTAACTATTTTAGCTGCCCGGCAAGCTCTCCATCTAATCAAGGTCTGACATAAGCTCATTGAGAGCAGCTCCAATCAAAACGCCCGCACAACCATGCCAAAAGTGTAATGAAATACAGCCAGCGGGGCTGCTGTTGTTTACAACTCATTACACTGCTCCAATGGCATGAACGAAGGAGAGCACTGGGAATGTGCTTCTATCACTGGGAGGAGGAGGGGGGACGGGACACATGGGACATACAGTCTATACACTCATGTTTACTTAACGCCAAACAAAGAGAAACACTGAAACATGGAAGCGTGGAAGTGCAAATAAATAAATACCAGAAAAGTCTGAGTTCAATTAACAGTAGTACGTACAGCGTTGTGCATATACTGTCATTTACTCAGAGGAAAAGAGAATCAAATTCCAATCCAGATTTGGTTCAATATCTTGGTTTAATGTCTGTAATAGAATACATTATAAACACATTCACAATGCATCTCACACAGGAGGCTCATAGAAAGTGTTACCCTAACCTGTAAAGACAACCCTTCTAAACGCCCTATTGAGAGGACACATTCTTTACATCCTGCTACCCTCTACCACACTACACAGGAACTCCCTGAGAGCTCCAGTACCCAAGTCACCCCGTTCATAATCAGGCCGTGGAGAGAGAGAGAGGAAAGAGTTAACATGCAGCCATTCATTGGACAAGGCTTGCGGCGTCTCCAGGACCCAGCTATCTGGCATTCCCCCCACAGTGGTGAGGATGGCTGCCAGTGGATTCAGGGTGGGCCCTACGGGATGGCCCTTATGGCATGACCTCAGAGCACTCCCTGCTCCAGTCAGCGCCGCCCCCCTCCCCCGCCTCCCTGCTGGATTCCCACTTGCCTTTATCCTGCCACGATATACAGTAGCTCTGAACAGCCCTGCCGGTGAACCTTCCCAGGATCTGTCCACTATTGATGATGTCATTCTAACGCTTGCCACTGCGGTGCCACTTTGGCGGCAACGTTTGAGTGTCAGAGCTTGAGAAATATTATATTTTTTCCCTTACACTGTTCAGTATAGAACTGACTAACTTGTATAGCAAGTGCTCAAGGCAATAACAAAATTACATAATATGAATTTGCCAAGAGATATAGAGAATGTTGCATAATTCATAGATATTACAAGACATCATCAGAATAAATAAAATATTAGAGCACTGAAAACAAACTTTTGAGTCAACAAACAGCTCAGTTAGCTCGCCATGAAAAAGGTAACTGATGAGAAAAACACAACATTCATCTATAAGCTCCTTCTCCACAAAAAGGACAGACTTCAGAATATTCACTTAATTGTGTTAAGGACATGAACCTTCAATGGCTTATTTCCAGTAGCAACCTTGTAATTACAAGATTATGAAGCTTAGCCAGCTTTTCGTACAGGGTAAAGAGGAATAGCACAGTCAATTCCGCTAGTTTACATCCCTCGCCCTGAAGACGAGGTAAGGAATTGTTAGCAAATGTTAGAAACTGTATCCCTCTCGGAGGGTTTAGCCATTTTGTTGAATTAGCATTTTAACAACCTTTCTGAGTCATTTGAAAAAGTGATGTCAGACCAGTCTTGATCTCTGATATGGTAATGATATGGTAATTTATGCTTGAGTTTCAGTCAGGTCTGGAAACCGCAGCTGGTTTTGAGGGTCTGTAATGACCTGCATATGGCTCTGGCTTCTTGTGCGATATCAAAAAGCATTTTGTTGTGCATTTCATCTGGGCCTGACATCACTGATTATAAGATCCAGTAAAGTTGTCTAATCTTATAATGGCTGCAGAGTAGGAGTGGGAGGGCTCAGGCTGTTTCATGTGGTTTCCTCCCCCAAAATGGGCTCCAGTGAAGGGGAAGCAGCATACACACAGCTTAATTCTAAGCCTTTGATGACATGCTACTGTGTGTGTGTGTGTGTGTGTGTGTGTGTGTGTGTGTGTGTGTGTGTGTGTGTGTGTGTGTGTGTGTGTGTGTGTGTGTGTGTGTGTGTGTGTGTGTGTGTGTGTGTGTGTGTGTGTGTGTGTGTGTGTGTGTGTGTGTGTGTGTGTGTGTGGAAAGGAAAGGAACAGTAGGGCCAGATCCTCCTAGATGAAAAAGTGTTTGTGATAATAGCCTGTTTTTCACTGAAAACAAATTTATTTTAAAAATCAAAAAGGCCCTTCTAGGCTTCTTTGCGGTAAGAGTGATACCGTCTCTTTACTGTCTTTTATGAATGGTTTGATCTTCCCATAACCCCAAAAAACATAACCCCCCCAAAACAATTAGACTATTATAGAAATCAAACATCCTTTATCATTCATTTGACACTTTTATCTGCCTGTCAATGTTTTCCAACATCAAAAGAGTGACTGACTTCTTTAAGGAGTCAGCCCACAGATGTACAGCCAGAGTGGAACCAGTGTGTGTGTGTGTGTGTGTGTGTGTGTGTGTGTGTGTGTGTGTGTGTGTGTGTGTGTGTGTGTGTGTGTGTGTGTGTGTGTGTGTGTGTGTGTGTGTGTGTGTGTGTGTGTGTGTGTGTGTGTGTGTGTGTGGTAAAGCGGTTGAGGGGGTATGTGTTAACACTTGATTTACTAGAGTCGTTCACAAATGATATGTTTTCAGACCGTTCAGATTGAACAGTAATCATGGCCAAATGGAGAAGAGAAGAAATGATCCATGACCTGCTCATTGCTCGCATTTCACTCATTCATAGTCTTTATGCCTTTAAGATAAAGTATCAAGACTAGGTCATCGGCTTAGTCACACAAAAAAAGCAATGACTCCTAAACGGATGAAAAAGCATAAGGCATAAAATCAGCAGCAGTAACATTAACCTTTTTCTCATTCAATGTTTCCCTTCTTGGAGCTGCTAGCGTTTCAGGACCTACCCAGCAGCGCAATGTCTAACTGCTTTCAGACACCAGGTGCCAATTAACACATTATGCTCAGAAAACATGCAATTCTTCTCCCAGCGTAATCAATATAGAGTATGTTAAAGACCCACTAACGTCTATGATTCCATGATTCAGGAGCAGTAACGACTTCTCCCTGTATCCTAGCGCAGCTGAAGACATTCAGCGTATAGAATAATCAATACTCTCTCCCTGAGTGAAGCACTCTTCTGCTTGGCAGAGCCAACTAGTTCATTGTCCATGGGTCGGGGGGAACAATGTCAGCCTACATGGGGCCTCCTCTGGCTCCCAGTGGAGAAACAAGGAGGGAGATTCAGGAACACCCATAATTCAATGTTTCAAGAGAGAGGAGCTCTGTAAAGAAACGGCTCACACATGGGTGGCTATGTGGGTCAGGGATAACTTGTGGAGGCCAACAACTGTCAGGATCTGTTCCCCCAAACCGGCAAGACCCCCTTCGGCTCGGGTTATTCCCAGCAGAGCTTTGTATGGGAAACCTGCTTCCCTCTTCCCCCATGTGGCCCTTCTCTAACTCCCTTCACCGCCACGGATGGGGCCCGACGCCTTTGTGAACAAAAAGGAGCTAGCCGGGGAGACCAATTAGCCAACCCCCATGGGGTGACATGGCCAATGAATAGAGGGACCCCCAAACAGTCCACGCATATAACCTCCGTCATGCCTATAAAGCCTAACTGTCATCCGCTAGCGATATCAAACAGTGCATCCTGAGGTTTTCTAGTCTACGACATGGTCAGCATATGTCTGGTTACCATAGTTACACTTGGTTATGAAATGCTATACCTTGTTTGTGTTGCCATGTCTCACAGCATGTCAGCTTTCCAGGTCCATTAAAGAGGATTTCCCCACCAATCACCAAGTCACACTAACAACAACAACAACACTGTCTTAAAATCATGATCTAAATAACCAAGCCACAAGCGTTGGTGGACGTAACCTGGACAACATGGAGAAGACAAATAAAGGGATGTTGAGTGAGTAAAACCGATGTGGTCTTTCATCAACAGCTTTTATGACCATTTGAGGTCAAACCTAGACCCTCTGATAGCCACTTCGACCAAGCCATCAAGGCTGCAGGATCCAGAGAGAAGTGGTATCACAACACGCACCGTGATATGTTTGAAGTTTGTGCAATTTAATAGAGAATGGAGAGGTGTGCCTAATTATATGACACGTGCATGTCTGATTTTGAGGTTTGACACATGTAACAAATGGAATACCTCCCAAATTAAATGTTTAACTGTTACTGAGGCTTCTATCTTGTAAAAGGATGGGGGGGGATTAGTTCCTTTCAATGTCATGCTTATTTTATTATTTAAATGTGGAACATGAATTGTCTCATTCAAGTCACGAGTGTTTCCCGAACTTGACCGGTTTATTGATCCCCTCGCCACTCTCTGGAAGTCACCCTCAGAGTTTCCAACAGCAACACGTGACAACGGAGGGCCCGCCGAGCTAGTCGGTAAGGGGATGGTTTGGGATTCACTGAATGTCTTACAGCCATTACTCTATATTCAAGTTTGACCATATTTGTTGTTGTGCTGCATCCTTCTTATTGGTATTGTACATTTCAGACATTATTTTTATACAATGCAGCAGCCTCATTTGTCTCTGTAGATTCTTCAGATACTCCCACTAACAGTCCTACTACAATATCCAAAATAGCCTCATGAGCAGTTTATCATCAGTCTGTTCCCCATAAAATTCCAGAGAATTTCCTCAATATGCATATCCAATATAGCAATATCTACAAGACCACAGGGTTGTCCTTGAAATATGGTTCTTCTATCTCATATAAATTACTTTTATACAAGCATTATGCACAGCCACCCACACCCACATGCTAACTGACCCAAGGATTAACCTTGATTCCTTCCCTCGCTTCTTTAACCTCCGGCCAAATAGTTCAGACTGACCATTGGCTTAAACTGGAGTGTCTGGAATGCAGGCCAAATCTGGACATGAGGTCTCTTCCACCAGAGCTGGCTTCCCACTGTGGAAATGTCGTTGGTACTGTCGCTAGGCTAACTCTCCTGCCAGTGGAATCACCCAAAACTATGCCACACTCCAGGCCTTTGTGTACCACTCTGAGGGAAATAAACCTCTGTAAAGTCATTACAGAAACATTCTCCTCTCCCTTCCAAATCACTGACAAGCAAAAACACTCGGTGAGAAAGAGTTTTCTTCATGGTAAGTGATACACATACGGTTTTGTTATTCATAATCAACAGTGCTCAGGCAGGCTATTTAATGCACCATTGGTCAGTCAGTGAGCATTTTATCCTAGTTTTAGTCAACACGCCAGAGAAATACCATCCTGAATATAAAGAGAGAGAGTTATGCAGATTCAGAGTGCATACAATTCAATATTATCAAATGATCAAACTCAACAGAGTTCTTGAGTAAAAAAAGTTGAGAAGGTTACATGAAGTTGAGGGTGTAATTTAAATGTTTTGGCCATGATTCACATGTAATATGAAGGTGAAACCGCTACTTTGTGGGTCCCCACAGTCAGAGCTGGCTCCAATACATCAATGACTCAATGTTCCCACAGCATAGGAAGTTCATGGGTGCCTTAAAATAGCTACATATATTGGGTGCCGCTAACCCGAATAATGGAAAACCTGGTATCACCAGTCGCCATCTTTGATTGCAGGCCACCTCCTGGTTGAGACAGATGGAAGGAGGAGGACTGCCAGTCTTCCTGTGGCCTTGCACCTTGCATTTTAGTTGGTCTCTATTACAGAACAGCTTTAATCTGACATAGACATCTCCCATAGACATATATAACCACAACAACCATCCACTTTGGACTCAGTGCTATATATAAAACCTAATGGGGTCACTCAGTGTTCTCGGTTTCAGGAAAATATGACTTAATAACATCGATTAGGAAATCTCACATAAACAGCTGATGTCTCCCTTGATGATGAACACACACTCATTAACAACGCTTTAATAAATGGCACAAAAAAAGGCATTCTCAAATGTTCCTCACCCCCGCCATTGTAATGGCTACTGTGTACAGTAAATAGGAACTAAACAGAAATGTAATTATAATGATGATAATTCTTGACACGTTCCTCATTAAAAGAGGGAAGTTCAGTGGAAGCCATCTCTTGTTCTGTGTTTACCAATAAAATAATGGGTTTTATATGAACTAGAAATGTCAGTGAAGCGTGGGCTATAATGAAGTATCCTGGTCCTTTCTCCTCTCTACCCTACAACCTCTATGGTCAATTAAGCCACCTACAGATGTAGGGTCTTAATTTGATCATCCTGTTGCAGGATAACTTTCCTGCAATGCAGGACATTTAAAACTTGTAGTGTATTTGAGGTTTAAGAAATGCTTCTGAAGTTTGTAATTTTCAATTAGACCTTTTCTGACTTGATTTTCCCTTATGAAAAATGTATCAACCCCTACAAAATGTCCATTAATTATTATTCTCCTGCTGAAGCAAACTGGCTCAAATTAAGATCCTACATCTGTAAACAGTACAGGCTGTCACATTCCATCCAGAAGCATACAATGACTGACTACTTTATTCATTAAAACAACTCTGTTTGAAAAACAAGTTCGGGAAACGATTACCATATGAAAACTGCAGAATAATGTATAACCTTGACAAATCTCCACTGGGCCAAAACTGTCAGTGCTCAAGCTCTGTTATTTGAAGTGTACAATGAGTGCCCTGCCGCTGTATGAGCAAGATGCAAGCACAATTACTTCACAGGGGGCACACACACAGAGATATGCACACGTGTGCACACGTACACTCAGGCCCTCATACACACACACACACACAAACACACAGAATTAACTACCTACCATACAGCACACTGAGAGGCCAGACAACAGCAAAGAGAGAAATGTCTCTTTACGTAGCAATGCCATTCCTTTTCCTCACTTGAAAACATAGAAGTGAATGCAATACCACCACCTAGTTCAGATTCTCTATCATATCAGTTCTCTGACACAATGATCCACCACATTACATCAAACAGCATCCATATTGACTGAAACTGAACACAGGAAATATCATGTGGTTGGCCCTATACATAACAGAGGTCTATTTCTCTTATCTATTCATTTGATCTGTTTTGGGTAGAAGTTTGCTGAAGGTTATTGTGATCAACATCTAGTTTACATCCCGGCCTATGAAACCCTAACCCTAACTCTAACCCAAACTCTAACTCTAATCCTAACTCTAACTCTAATCCTGACTCTAACTCTAACTCTAATCCTAACTCTAACCTTAACTCTAATCCTAATCCTAATCCTAACTCTAATTCTAACTCTAACACTAACTCTAATCCTAACTCTAACTTTAATCCTAACTCTAATCCTAACTCTAACTCTAATCCTAACTCTAATCCGAACTCTAACACTAACTCTAATCCTAACTCTAACTCTAACTCTAACCCTAACCCTATGGGGCAGGTGGAAACACAATCTGTTGACAACTGTATTCAGTTCTAGTCCTATTGACAAAAAACATCTTCATCATGTCCCATATATGGACACACCATTTCTGATACTGCATGCATGTGATAGTCCAGCAGCGTTTACGGACATCATGTAGGCCTGAGGTCTAGCAGACATATGACTCCAACAACACAAAGGAAACATGATCGCTCTGTCTTCCACAGGATCAGAAACTTTTCTGACCACTAGGATATCTGGCCCTCAGCACATGTCCCAGATAATGTATACCCCATGCCCTACCCATTAGATACCAGAGCCCTGCCTCACAAAACCAGCCCATGCCGTATCCATTAGATACCAGAGCCCTAGATCACAAACCCAGCCCATGCCCTATCCATTAGATACCAGAGCCCTAGCTCACAAACCCAGCCCATGCCCTATCCATTAGATACCAGAGCCCTAGCTCACAAACCCAGCCCATGCCCTATCCATTAGATACCAGAGCCCTAGATCACAAACCCAGCCCATGCCCTATTCATTAGATACCAGAGCCCTAGATCACAAACCCAGCCCATGCCCTATCCATTAGATACCAGAGCCCTAGATCACAAACCCAGCCCATGCCCTATCCATTAGATACCAGAGCCCTAGCTCACAAACCCAGCCCATGCCCTACACCACCCAGAGGGCAGTTTAACATAACAGCAACAACAACTGTTTTATAACTGGGTTAGTCATCTTAAGTTTCAACCATCACAATGCCATAAAAGCCTTGTGTTGTCACTGGCTTTATTTGGCATCTAGTCAAACTTGAGAGCCCAACTCTAGAAAAATAAGGATGGAGTTCTATATTCATGTAATCCAATACAAAGATACAGGTATATTTATTTTTTGGGGAGTATTTTCAAGTAAAACTTGAAATTGCTTTTTCAATTGTATGTTATCCTTTCTTTTCCTAACTCAAGTCATCTGTATAATGATCTGCTCTTGGGCCTATTTCAATGTTATAGTCTTCTAGGGCAAGGCCGTTCTCATGACAACCCACATGACGATGAAAAAACATATTTGCCCATTTGAATAACTCATGAGTTCTTAGGTCAAAGCTTTTGGCTCTGGGGGAGTGAGAAGGCACAGGACAAACAGGGCTATTAATGCTTTCATTGATTAGTATCTCAGTGTCGGCTCAATAACCTCCCAGATGTAATACAATGCATCCAAGTGAATAAATAATCATTACTAATGGCTATAAAAAGCACCCTGGATTCTACTAACATTCTATTGGGAACAATCAATATTCCTCCAACCGCAGTACATATGCCTCCTACCTACACAAATTACTCATCATACAAAAGAAATGTGCAAGACTAGCCACCTCCTCTAATTACCTGGCTCCATCTGCACCTTTGTTTAAGAAACTCAATATCTTGTCTATTTACGATGCTAATGTACGGCAATTATGAACTGTCATTTACAAATACTCATACCTCCCAGATAGTTTACCTAAACCCTTCAATGGATTCTTCCAGGTTAATTCTGAAATCCATCTACACTACCAGTCAAAGGTTTTAGAACACCTACTCATTCAAGGGTTTTTCTTTGTTTTTACTATTTTCTACATTGAAGAATCATAGTGAAACATCAAAACTATTAAATAATACATATGGAATCATGTAGTAACCAAACAAGTGTTAAACAAATCAAAATATATTTTATATTTGAGATTCAAATAGCCACCCGTTTGCCATGAGGACAGCTTTGCACACTCTTGGCATTCTGTCAACCAGCTTCACCTGGAATGCTTTTCCAACCGTCTTGAAGGAGTTCCCACATATGCTGAGCACTTGTTGGCTGCTTTTCCTTCACTCTGCGGTCCAACTCATCCCAAACCACCTCAATTTGGATGAGGTCGAGAGATTGTGGAGGCCAGGTCATCTGATGCAGCACTCCATCACTCTCCTTCTTGGTAAAATAGCCCTTACACAGCCTGGAGGTGTGTTGGGTCATTGTCCTGTTGAAAAAAACAATTGTAGTCCCACTATGCCCAAAACAGATGGGATGGCGTATCGCTGCAGAATGCTGTGGTAGCCATGCAGGTTAAGTGTGCCTTGAATTCTAAATAAATCACAGACAGTATCACCAGCAAAGCACCCCCACACCATCACACCTCCTCCTCCATGCTTTACGGTGGGAAATACACATGCGGACATCCGTTCACCCACACAGCGTTTCACAAAGACACGGCGGTTGGAACCAAAAATCTCCAATTTGGACTCCAGACTAAAGGACAAATTTCCACCAGTCTAATGTCCATTGCTCGTGTTTCTTGGCCCAAGCAAGTCTCTTCTTCTTATTGGTGTAAAGTCGTTTCTTTACAGCAATTCGAACATTAAGGCCTGATTCACACAGTCTCCTCTGAACAGTTGATGTTGAGATGTGTCTGTTACTTGAACTCTGTGAAGCATTTATATGGGCTGCAATTTCTGTGGCTGGTAACTCTAATGAACTGATACTCTGCAGCAGAGGTAACTCTGGGTCTTCCATTCCTGTGGCGGTCCTCATGAGAGCCAGTTTCATCATAGCGCTTGATGGTTTTTGCGACTGCACTTGAAGAAACTTTAAAAGTTCTTGGAATTTTCCGTATTGACTGACCTTCATGTCTTAAAGTAATGATGAACTGTTGTTTCTCTTTGCTTCTTTGAGCTGTTCTTGCCATAATATGGACTTGGTATTTTACCAAATAGGGCTATCTTCTGTATACCACCCCTACCTTGTCACAACACAACTGACTGACTCAAACGCATTAATGAAAGAAATTCCACAAATTAACTTTTAAGAAGGCACACCTGTTAATTTAAATGCAATTCAGGTGACTACCTCATGAAGCTGGATGAGAGAATGCCAAGAGCGTGCAAAGCTGTCATCAAGGCAAAGACTGGCTACTTTGAAGAATCTCAAATATAAAATATATTTTGATTTGTTTAACACTTTTTTGGTTACTACATGATTCCATATTTGTTATTTGATCATTTTGATGTCTTCACTATTATTCTACAATGTAGAAAATAGTAAAAACAAAGAAAATCCCTTGAATGAGTAGGTGTTCTAAAACTTTTGACTGGTAGTGTATATAACACAAGACACTGTGATAACCTTCACCCTCCCCACTTCCGCACCTCACATAGTCAATTCTCTATCAGATACAGAGGTACCATACTCTGGAATTCTTATCTTCACATTGCCAAAACATCATTATCCCTAAATAACTTCAAGCGAAGACTGGGGGTCAGACTGTCAGTAATCTCCTCCATGAATACTAACATACGCACACACACATTTAAACAAAACAAATACGTTGTGATTACTGATCAATTCATTTATACAGTGATAATTAGTAGGTTTTGTTATCTGTTTAACAAACCTATTTTTGTACTGATTGTATAGACAGCCCTTGGGCTTCCAAACTTCTTTTTTTCAATCTGTATTGTTATTTATCACTTGTTTGTTTTCTTTGGTGCAAATAAATGTAACTAAACAAAACTAAATTAAACTTAAACAAGCTCTCTTCAATTTCAATATGGTGGCAAAGAGAATTAGAGACTAAAACTGTGGGGAAAGACTAGAGGCACGCGCCTTTCACACTTCCATTCAGGAAATATTGTAGACCGATAGTATTTACTCCAGTAATTAGTCCAGCATTACAATCCATGGAAATTACCGTGATGCAGTAATAACTGTGTACGCTGCCTTAGGGGAAAGCAATGAGCACTCCAATAGAAAGTCACGTCTTATTATACCCTCGGTGGAGGTGAGACATATGGGGTCCTGTAATTAAACTGGTGGTTGGCTGTTACTCTCCAACAATCACAACCATTCCTATGAGATACTGTAGCTGATTTTCTTGAGATACAGTAGCTACATCTAGGTGAGACTTTTAGGATGATATTAGTTGGAAAGCAGATGACTTCCAGAAAATAATGAGAAGGAGCATCAAACTATTGGAAATCAGTGACTCAATTAATCTCCGCTTTCATGGAATGACATGGAGTGACAACATGGCCAACTCTTACACCAATCATTGGATAACTTCAATGATCAAAACAATATTTTGGAAGTGAAAACCCTGATTCAACAACATGTCACCTTAAATACAGCGTCCGTTATCTTTGACCATTCATTTACCAATGTCTCAGCCACAGTCATGAGCAGCCAGCCTGTGGAACACAAGGCCATATTAAGCCATTCACCTGTCAGCGTGAGAAATTAGTGCCTGCACAACGGCGCCACTATTAAACAGCAACGAACCATCTTATCTGCAGAGGCTGCATGAAATGATGTTTGCTTTAGATAACGTCTCCCTATATGAACCATGCAGCGGAATTTAGCTAGCTAGCTGGCACTGGGACACAAACCCAGTATGGACGCAGGCAGGCTGCACCTCAGAGGGACATAAACCCTCACAGCACCCCGAGGGGAGTGGTAGAGAGAGCTACTGTTCTCCAGAAACAACAATACAAGAGGATTCTTCTCTTATGTAGGTCAGATGATAAACGGGAGCTGTGCTGCGCTGCCTGGAGATCATCTCCTCCCTTCCTCTCTGGTTACCTTGAATTAGCTCAACATGCAATAATCAGCTGACAGGGGAGCCCACCGAAACCTAAGAGAGGGTGACTAATGAATTGCTGATGGTAATTTTTCCTAATTCACTAGCTACTTAAAATGGACTGTCGTTGAGGAACCTGTTTGAACTGTTATATAAACAGCATGTGGAAGAAAACAAATCACAGAATGCTCGGTCTACCAGATTATCCGACTGTTTCTGAAGTCGAACCATATTCCCTCTGACTGCTACATCAGTAGACTACCCACAGGGCCATGCATCTTAATACCCAATTAAATCAGCTAGCGTTGAATTGTCTTAGCAGCATTATCAATAAAGAGCAGATTGTCCGTTGTACACAGGATGTAAAAACATGAATGAAACGTGCAGCGCGACTAATAAAATTAGAATTGAGACAATGAACACATCACTATGCATGAAACAATACAGCATCCACTGCCATACATATAATCAGGGCTGGCCAAGGAACCTAGCTGTTCCTCTCTTGGATGAGTGAAGCGTGAGCGAGGAGGCATTGTGTGGCCTCTGTGAGAGTGATGATAAGTGTTCCCAGCCCACCGCTCCACATGAGCTGATGGACAGGCAGGAACTAGTGCTGAAACACTGGGTGCCTTGTGGTCGTGCGCTTCTACTATCAGTCACATGACCACGCCACATGGCTGCAATTTGTTCACTAGATATGTCATAAGTGTACACACAGAGGTATTACTGTTCACTTTTTTGTCCTGATTGGAGGGGGGTTCAGGCGGTTCTCTTAATGTAGTCTGCAAGCAACTGTGCTGTAGTAGTAAGACCCGTTTTTCCCCCAGATTTGAGGGATGGTGAACACATTTTTTTGTGGTGTATATTTTTTCTTGTACGTCTTTAGTAACGTTCTTTAGAGTTAATGAAAAATCTATTTGTCAATTATTTTTACAAATGTATCTTTACATAAGGACAGCCTGCTGTAGAACCATGTACTCCAATTGTACAACTGGTACATTTCTGAGATTGCTTTCATATGGGTAAACTTAGAAATGTGGAAATACCTCATAAAGCACTATTGCAAATACTCTGTCATCGTCTGAAAGTTGACATGACTTGGGAGGGCATTACAAATGACATCTGATGTATTAAATAACACTTACTAACCACGGGTGTGCTTTGATAAAAGCTTTTGAGATAGACCTGGCCTTTGGGAATAACATTCCTCACATATCACTTTACACAAGGTGCATTTCTCCACACAAATATCAATACCTACAATAGACGGGTGGGTTATTTAACCGTGGAGCAGAACTGGCGGTTTGGCTTAGAATCAAAGGATTAATGACAACATGTAAACTATATTTCCTTTCCTAATTGTAATGAAAACATAAATACATTTGCACAATGAGCACTTGTTGACTCTTAAATAGCTCGTTACAGTTGTTGGTTAGCTAGCTAGCAAATGTTTCCCAACATGGCAGCTTCTTGTCATTGTTGGTACCTATCTGATCGTCCAGAATTATAACAACACACTTCTGCCCCATCGACACGCGCACATCCTTTTCATTACGTTGTCAGCTAACCCTTCTAGAGTCCAGTAGCCCTGCACCCACAACAGTCACCTGCACTGGGGAATGATAACAAGATGATCTACGATCATATCACTTCAAAGCCATTAAACATCTACATGGGTAGGTTGAGCAAACAGCCCTTTTCTACATTGTAAACCCATGGTATGATTCCCTCCAGAAAGGTCACCCAGATGAGAGAATTGCAGCATCTAAATCACCCTAGGCTTGGATTTCAGCCCAATGGCACTGACAATGACAAGGTTCTTTCTTCTTAATGTGGCCCACATGAAAGGCCATGAAGAAAGTCCCATGATCAGAGACTGATTTTCCCACTAGGCACTAGCTCCACTGAAAATACCCACTGGCAAGGTGTAATGTGATGAAGCACAGCAACAATGTGGCCACATTAAATCATTACAAGACAGCAGAGATTACAGACTCCTTTGGGAGGTACAACATGACCAATTCAAAAATAAATGTTCAACACTGATCATCTTAACAAACTTTTTTGTTAATTTTTTTTTTTAAATAACCAGACAACAACATCAATATCTCCAAACACATTCTGTGTAATAGTGGAGGCCAATTCTATCTCTGAGTCACCCATTGTAAACAAAGGACAATAAGTCTTGTTTGGTTTACAGTAGACATAGCTTCAGCCTCTTCAGTGAAGGACACATGATTCCAGGTATGAGCTCTACTGTGAAACCCTCCTTACATTTTATTCCTCCTTCTATAGAGGGAGCACACTGCTTTGAGATGAAATTGCAAACCATTTTGCCTCTTCAAGCACACACCCAGGTAGAGAGGCTGCTCCGAGTGCTGCCCTGCAATCTCTCCTGGCCTTCTCCAGGCACCCCAACACCATCTCAGACCCTGAAACTATGGCAACCGAACAAGAGAGCAGCCTCCATGATTAATAGATGAGAAATGCTGTGCCAATCGCGGTGGGCTTGGGGAGGGGGACAGATGTACGCCCCTCTCCGTGATTCACCGCCACACACCGTGGCACGGAAGGAGGAAAGAGGGCCTTGCGACGCAGGCAACACGCACCCCTGCAACACAGGGTTATCGAACACCCCCTCAACACAGGGTCATGGAACACCCCCTCAACACAGGGTCATGGAACACCTCCTCAACAAAGAGTCATGGAACACCTCCTCAACAAAGAGTCATGGAGCACCCCCTCAACACAGGGTCATGGAACACCCCCTCAATAAAGAGTCATGGAACACCCCCTCAACAAAGAGTCATGGAACACCCCCTCAACACAGGGTCATGGAACACCCCCTCAATAAAGAGTCATGGAACACCCCCTCAACAAAGAGTCATGGAACACCCCCTCAATAAAGAGTCATGAAACACCCCCTCAACAAAGAGTCATGAAACACCCGCAGGACAGGCTGCTGTAGAACCATGTAGTCCTACATGAGCATCAATGCATACTTCATGGGCAGCCAATGAGCTAACCACAACCGGAAGCAGCCAATAAGCTAACTACAACCGGAAGCCACAGTTGTTCATAATGAGTGTTCACAGCGAGCAGCGTTTGTGACTCATGGCAACTTACCTGTATAAGCATAGTACGCATTCAAGACATTTAACTATTTACATACCAAAGGCTATGTGATGTCTGGCATCACATTAGAGCCGTATCAACACTTGTCTATCTAAGACAGTTTATAGTTTGTTTGCAGACAATAAAACCCCATTGCCCAGACAGGTGGATCATCTCTGATAGCATCTATGATACAGGCAGTTTGGCTACGTCAACTCTCCTCTCATCACAATTTCATTTAATACATTTCCATAAACAAAGTCTTGCCAAAGAGCAACAGTGAACATGCCAAAAGACACTCTGCCAATTCAGCCATTGACTTAAGAGGTTCTGTCCAAAAGCTTCATACTGTAAGCCTTTGGCTTTTCTGGCACAAAAAAAATGCACTCAATTATATTAATTTAATGAGTCTAAGGGAAGGGAATTTTACACAAGGCCTACTAATATAAAAAAATATATATAGTGTATTGAGAGCCTGGGGAGTTAATGCAAGGTGAGAAACAGAGGCTAAGCTACAACAGTAACGATGTTAACAAATCAGTACACTTGAAATGAGGCGTAATGTACAGAACAGAATGAACCATATCTCCCACAACCAAATACATTTCACTTAATTCATTATTGTCAGCTCAATGGTCAGGTTTTTAATATAACAGGATGCGATTTCACCTTAGAGTGGAGCTTTCCCACAAAACATGATGCCATGATGTCATGATATTTGCAATAAGGGGAATGATGAGCGGAATAAAACCTTCTCTAAATGTCATGCAGCTTCTGAACACCGGCACGCTATTGGTTTCATCTGAGTATGACACCATTCTATTGTGGGGGTGGTTGGAGGATGCTAGGTGTTTATCATTTTCTATCAGCAGGAGGCACAGAGAGAGATGCTCATGGAAAATGAGTTTTTGAAGAAAATATCCCCACAGACGCACAAAATTAGAATTTTCCATTTAGCAAAAAGGTGAAATGCGCTAGAGCGAATACCGGTTAATGTTCACATTGAAACATAGCCTGTATCCTATATATATGAGATGTAATTTCCCCACAGGATTATGGTATTAAAATGTATGTGATTCTGCTATCAGTGGACTACTAATGGAGCCTGAATAAAATGCAATGAAAGCTGTTTTTTAAATGATTGAAGCCTAATTTACAACTGCAATTTTGAATGCTCTAATATACTGTGCATATATACATATATATATATATCATAAATAAATAACATTTTGATGAGTGTGAGGATTGTAATGCTCTCATACACTCTAATTGATTACCACAAATTCTAAATCACACTGGATGAACATGTATTAAACATGCAATCATAAAATATGCATAAATACACAATTCTACTCGACCTACCGTATTGACACTGAATTTGAACCAATGATCAACATGGCCTCGCTTTGCGTAATTGAGTGCAATTCATTTCACATAGGCACGCCATTTATCAATTATTCAATACCAAGCACGTCTATCTGTCCTTGACTGACAAATGTAAATACCAACTTACATCCCTGAACAGCATATACAAGCACACCAGTGTGACAAATCCACATCAGTCACACACAATGCCAACCTCATTGCTATTGTTAAGAAGCTGCAGATCAAATGCTCCACAGAGCATTGCTCCAAACAGTGGTTACCCACAATGCATGCTGATGTTTTGTGTTTCCCATTTTTTCTGCATGACAAAAAAATGATGCTTTCTCCAAAGGTAGTTAGTCACACAGTGACAGGCACACATGTACACCAACATCAATGGCAGGATGATCCGCTTTTCGTGTATATCTTGTAAACAGTCTATCATTTATGGCAGATGTTGCAAAATGGCTCCAGGATTATTGCACACCACTGTAGCAATACTGGATTGCATTCCACACACAGATAGCCTACCTACAGTACATATCTTCTCTAGTATCTCAACTCAACTTAACTATTAGACCTTATCTCCATGGGCTAGTGAAGAGGATGGAAACGCATTAAATATTTTTTAGAGTGATTTCATGAAAAAATTGATTATATCCTTTTTTCTATCAATGTGTTTTTACAAGACCCTCTCATCTTAAAAGTAATTCCCTCAAATATCACATATTACTGTAAAAAAAAAAAAAAAAACAGATGATGAGAATAAACATATTTTGTTCACAGGCATTTAGCCCTATTCCTCATTGTTTTGATGTTATCAAAACACAGGCCATGGAGCATCTTTACACATTGAGAAACATCCCTTGACTAGAGTCCCTTTGCAAATACAACAAACCAGACGTCTTCAAACTGGTTGAAGAGAGTGAGAAACGTCTGAAAGAGCCGAGGTGTTAGCAGCCCTGGGTGTTGCATGGGGCCTCTGTACCGCACCTAAACGCAGCTTTCAGTATATCACTGTAAAAAGTGAGATGGCGCTGTTGTTCATCTGAAGTGCTTTTATTGAATGGTGTGCTCTAACGTTATGTTTTGGTTCATTTTTTAAAATGTAATAACGCTTCTAAATTGCTTTCGACACCTCATGCGCATGCTCATTGCATAGCAGTTGGGGCAATGTAGCGTTGGGGGAAATCAGAAGAGTTAGAGGCATGGCTTATTGGGGGCGTGGCTTTCAGTTTGTTATTTTTGGCCATCCGTGAGAGTGAATGTCATTCCAGTTAATGTGTTCTGTTGTATTCATTATACAAGGTTACACTTAAGGTTTCCATTGACACAATGATTGTCATTTGGTTACAATATTGTGCTCAATAAATGTGACCGACCGGCTCAAATTGGTCTTATATAGCAAAATTTGAAATGACTAGGCTTGTCATTTATGTGAAGTAGTTACCTGTGACATATGCCTAGTTTCCTGAAATGGGTCACAAATGTGAACGTTTTATGTAAAGATTGTGTTTGGAGGTATTATTTAATGTTAATGAACAAACTTTTTTGATTTACAGGGAATTTAATTATTTGCTTTGTAAACCCAATTTAAGAATTTTGGAAAAGTGAAAGAGAAAATTCAACATGGAGCAAGATGAAAAAATTTGTTATATTAACATGAAATATTCTGTTATATTTATGTTATATATTAGGTTGAACAAACGGGGAAAGGTAATTATGTTGCACCAGTCATATCCCTTTCTAAAGGAAAAACATTACATGTAACACATATTTGATAACACGTGTGTGCCCAATGGAGCAATTACAACAGTGACCCGCCCTGAAATGGCCCTTAAAGCCTGGAGTCACTCAACAAACCCTGTGTGGACAATGCTTCACTCCTCATCTCTCTGTGTGTGTGTGTGTGTGTGTGTGTGTGTGTGTGTGTGTGTGTGTGTGTGTGTGTGTGTGTGTGTGTGTGTGTGTGTGTGTGTGTGTGTGTGTGTGTGTGTGTGTGTGTGTGTGTGTGTGTGTGTGTGTGCTGGGAAAGGAACACTAGGGCCAGATCCTCCTAGATGAAAAAGTGTTTGTGATAATAGCCTGTTTTTCACTGAAAACAAATGTGTGAGAGAGAGAGAGACAGAAGTGATGTAACTACAACCATATTACACCAGTTAAGACATTTCAGTCTGAATTGTGGGTAGATAAAAGTGAAACGAAATTAATGAAATAGCTACAATTAACTCCACAACCATAAATAATGAATGATTCGTGTTGAAGTCGGATAAAGGCCTATACATTTAAATACCGTATTTTCCACCTGGAAAGACACAGGTGATATATTCGTTTTGCCAAAACTGAACAATGAAATTCCTGTCTGTCTTCTCACACATGAAAATTGCATCTCTACATTACGCTACCATGGAGGGGCCAAATTATCCAAGTAGTTTATAATGCTGAGTCCTGTAGCCTATCAGTTCACAGCACACTAAAAGCAATGGAGAGTTTGTCTCCATAAATGACAGGCATTGAAATTATAAACCCTGAGGGAAATTGTCGCACAGTTGTCTATAATAACATATAGACTAATTTCGGAAGCTTTACAAGCACGCAGTAATTCTAAATGCAATGGAATGGACCTGAAACAGCTTGGATAAATACGCGTAAATACGTAATTACGCACAAACATCATATATTTAAATTGCCAAAATAACTATTATCTTTACGAAATAATCATACATTTTCCGCATACATTTTTACTTATTAACTGCAACAGAAATAAATAATTATAAAGTTACTGAAGTGACGTACAGTTAGTTACCTTGTTGCAGGCGCCTAGTTGTGCACTTGTCCTAGTAGTGATTGGGAAAACATTACAGCCTATTTTCTTATTATAGGTTCCAAATAAATAGGCTACTATTATGCACATACAAAGTTAGAGAATAAAAATACAATACCTTCAGCTCATGAATGGAAATGTCTTGGGGTAAATGTATCGTTCGTCCTTTTATTAATCCATTCAAAATAAAGCAGCTCAGACAATGATCATTTCGAAAAAACAATGCGAAACGCTACTTTTCTAAACCTCTTGCGATTTTTTGTTGTTGTTACATGCCGCGCTTTGTAGCCTACACAACTCTTCAAATCGGAATATCCATCGGAAATCCACTTGAAACCCAGCGGTTTTAAAAAACTCCTTTGAGAAAACTGAGCAGGACAACCTGGCATCCAATAACTAACAATTGAGGGTTCCGAACCATTCGTGGAAAGCGAACTCAGTCCCGCTACAAAAGCTGCAGGTCATCCTATTTCGAGATGAAGCCTTCTTACTAGTGCACAGCGATCCCAGCTGTCACCCGCTACACACAGGGAGGAGCTATACGCCCTAGACTGGAGTGTGCTAGTGAAACAGGATCTTTTGTTTCATGGGTGCCACTTTATGGACGACTGTATTTTTAGAATTTACATTGGTATTCCACGAAAATACACAATTCAAAAAATAAACCACTATAGGCAAAATGGCAAAATATAATGATTGTGTAGGCTGTATTATTAGTTTAAAAGAGAAACAACAACATTACAACAAACTGTATTTATTCCATATGGAAAAGTGAACCCTTTCTGGCTCACACACAAAGTGTCAGAAACAATATTGGGGTGACAATGATGATGCCCACAGTTACGCATTGGTACCCCTATTGCTTTGAGATTTCTGTGCCCAGCCAATGTGAAAGGGAATGAATGCAACCAGGTTCAAAGCCTCTCTTGTCTTCATCAATGGGAAACCCCACTCCGGTGGTCCCATCCTCTCCAGCCACTGCACAGTGTTTATAATCGCCCTTCAGTCGGTTCCACATAACATAGGAGCCGATCAGTTTTGGGCCCCTTATCAGAATAACAGCATTATCCCGCTGAAGTTGCAGCTACTTTTGTTTGTAGTCTTCTACACCTAAAAAAAAGCATGTTATACTCTTGATGGAAGCAAGGCACATTGAAATCAGGCTGACTATCTGCAACCAGGGGCTTACACTCTAAGGCCAAGGATTCATAATGGCTCATGCTCAGCTTGGGAGTGTTTGCTTTATGTAGGCTAATAACAGACCACCTGTGATGGCAATGTTAATTGTGTCCCAGATAGCCACTAGTCCAGATGCTTGCTGCAACAAATTGTATTATAGGCGTGCTATTATAATTCATAAACTGGGTGCTTTGAACCCTGAATGCTGACAGCCGTGATATATTGTATGACAAAACATCAGTTTTTACTATTTTAATTACGTTGGTAACCAGTTTATAATAGAAATAAGCCACCTCAGGGGTTTGTGGCATGGCCAATATTTGTAAACAATTTTGTACATAATGTTGCTGCTACCGTCTCTTATGACAGAAAATAACTTCTGGACATCAAAACAGCAATTACTCACCATGAACTGGCAGAACAACATACTGCTTTCCCGGGAACAGGCCCAAATCCCCGCCATTTGCGTGAAGAGACGACGGAGAAAAATAGGACGGAGGTTGGGCTGCCTTCTAAGAAATCGTAGGCAATGGAATAAACCCCCCCTGCCCTCCGTTCTACTAGCTAACGTGCAATCATTGGAAAATAAAATTGACAACCTATGAGGAAGATTAAACTACCAACAGGACATTAAAAACGGTAATATCTTATGCTTCATGAAGTCGTGGCTGAACGACGACATTATCAACATACAGCTGGCTGGTTATACGCTGTATCGGCAGGATAGAACAGCGGCGTCTGGTAAGACAAGGGGTGGCGGACTATGCATATACAGTGGGGCAAAAAAGTATTTAGTCAGCCACCAATTGTGCAAGTTCTCCAACTTAAAAAGATGAGAGAGGCCTGTAATTTTCATCATAGGTACACTTCAACTATGACAGACGAAATGAGAAAAAGAAATCCAGAAAATCACATTGTAGGATTTTTAATTTATTTATTTGCAAATTATGGTGGAAAATAAGTATTTGGTCAATAACAAAAGTTTATCTCAATACTTTGTTATATACCCTTTGTTGGCAATGACAGAGGTCAAACGTTTTCTGTAAGTCTTCACAAGGTTTTCACACACTGTTGCTGGTATTTTGGCCCATTCCTCCATGCAGATCTCCTCTAGAGCAGTGATGTTTTGGGGCTGTCGCTGGGCAACACGGACTTTCAACTCCCTCCAAAGATTTTCTATGGGGTTGAGATCTGGAGACTGGCTAGGCCACTCCAGGACCTTGAAATGCTTCTTACGAAGCCACTCCTTCGTTGCCGGGCGGTGTGTTTGGGATCATTGTCATGCTAAAAGACCCAGCCACGTTTCATCTTCAATGCCCTTGCTGATGGAAGGAGGTTTTCACTCAAAATCTCACGATACATGGCCCCATTCATTCTTTCCTTTACACGGATCAGTCAGTCCTGGTCCCTTTGCAGAAAAACAGCCCCAAAGCATGATGTTTCCACCCCCATGCTTCACAGTAGGTATGGTGTTCTTTGGATGCAACTCAGCATTCTTTGTCCTCCAAACACGCATTTAGTTGAGTTTTTACCAAAAAGTTCTATTTTGGTTTCATCTGACCATATGACATTCTCCCAATCCTCATCTGGATCATCCAAATGCTCTCTAGCAAACTTCAGACGGGCCTGAACATGTACTGGCTTAAGCAGGGGGACACGTCTGGCACTGCAGGATTTGAGTCCCTGACGGCGTAGTGTGTTACTGATGGTAGGCTTTGTTACTTTGGTCCCAGCTCTCTGCAGGTCATTCACTAGGCCCCCCCGTGTGGTTCTGGGATTTTTGCTCACCGTTCTTGTGATCATTTTGACCCCACGGGGTGAGATCTTGCGTGGAGCCCCAGATCGAGGAAAGATTATCAGTGGTCTTGTATGTCTTCCATTTCCTAATAATTGCTCCCACAGTTGATTTCTTCAAACCAAGCTGCTTACCTATTGCAGATTCAGTCTTCCCAACCTGGTGCAGGTCTACAATTTTGTTTCTGGTGTCCTTTGACAGCTCTTTGGTCTTGGCCATAGTGGAGTTTGGAGTGTGACTGTTTGAGGTTGTGGACAGGTGTCTTTTATACTGATAACAAGTTCAAACAGGTGCCATTAATACAGGTAACGAGTGGAGGACAGAGGAGCCTCTTAAAGAAGAAGTTACAGGTCTGTGAGAGCCAGAAATCTTGCTTGTTTGTATGTGACCAAATACTTATTTTCCACCATAATTTGCAAATAAATTCATTAAAAATCCTACAATGTGATTTTCTGGATTTTCTTCCCTCATTTTGTCTGTCATAGTTGAAGTGTACCTATGATGAAAATTACAGGCCTCTCTCATCTTTTTAAGTGAGAGAACTTGCACAATTGGTGGCTGACTAAATACTTTTTTGCCCCACTGTATGTAAACAACAGCTGGTGCACGATATCTAAGGAAGTCTCAAGCTATTGCTCACCTGAGGTAGAGGATCTCATGATAAGCTGTAGACCACACTATCTACCTAGAGAGTTTTCATCTGTATTTTTCGTAGCTGTCTACATACCACCACAGACCGATGCTGGCACTAAGACCGCACTCAATGAGCTGTACACCGCCATAAGCAAACAGCAAAATGCTTATCCAGAGGTGGCGCTCCTAGTGGCTGGGGACTTTAATGCAGGGAAACTTAAATCTGGTTTACCAAATTTCTATCAGCATGTTAAATATGCAAACAGAGGGGAAAAAAACTCTAGACCACCTTTACTCCACACACAGAGATGCGTACAAAGCTCTCCCTCGCCCTCCATTTGGCAAATTCTGACCATAATTCTATCTTCCTGTTTCCTGCTTACAAGCAAAAATGTAAGCAATGGAAGCACCAGTGACTCGGTCAATAAACAAGTGGTTAGATGAAGCAGATACTAAGCTACAGGACTGTTTTGCAAGCACAGACTGGAATATGTTCTGGGATTCTTCCTATGGCATTGAGGAGTACACATCAGTCATTGGCTTCATCAATAAGTGCATCGATGACGTCGTCCCCACAGTGACTGAACGTACATACCCCAACCAGAAGCCATGGATTACAGGCAACATCCGCACTGAGCTAAAGGCTAGAGCTGCCGCTTTCAAGGAGCGGGACTCTAACCCGGAAGCTTATAAGAAATCCCGCTATGCCCTCTGACGAACCATCAAACAGGCAAAGTGTCAGTACAGGACTAAGATCGGATCGTACTACACCGGTTCCGATGCTTGTCCGATGACACAACAGTGGTAGGTCTGATCACCGACAACGACGAGACAGCCTATAGGGAGGAGGTCAGAGATCTGGCCGTGTGGTGCCAGGACAACAACCTCTCCCTCAACGTGATCAAGACAAAGGAGATGATTGTGGATTGCAGGAAAAGGCAGACCGAGCACGCCCCAATTCTCATCGACGGGGCTGTAGTGGAGCAGGTTGAGAGCTTCAAGTTCCTTGGTGTCCACATCATGAACAAACTAACATAGTCCAAACACACCAAGACAGTCGTGAAGAGGGCACAACCAAACCTATTCCCCCTCAGGAGACTGAAAAGATTTGGCCTGGGTCCTCAGATCCTCAAAAGGTTCTACAGCTGCACCATCAAAAGCGTCCTGACTGGTTGCATCACCGCCTGGTATGGCAACTGCTCGGCCTCCGACCGCAAGGCACTACAAAGGGTAGTGCGTACGACCCAGTACATCACTGGGGCCAAGCTTCCTGCCATCCAGGACCTCTATACCAGGTGGTGTCAGAGGAAGGCCCTAAAAATTGTCTAAGACTCCAGCCACCCTAGTCATAGACTGTTCTCTCTGCTACCGCACGGCAAGCGGTACCAGAAGGTCAAGTCTAGGTCCAAGAGGCTTCTAAACAGCTCTACCCCCAAGCCATAAGACTCCTGAACATCTAATTAAATGGCTACCCAGACTATTTGCATTGTCAAAGTCACCATTATTAGTCAGTTGTACAACCAAATGCCTTCAACTGAAATGTGTCTTCCGCATTTAACCCAACCCCTTTGAATCAGAGAGGTGCAGGGGGCTGCCTTAATCGACATCCACGCCCACGTCTTCGGCACCCAGGGAACAGTGGGTTAACTGCCTTGTTCAGGGGCAGAACAACAGATTTTTACCTTGTCAGCTCAGGTATTCGAACTTGCAACCCTCCGGTTACAAGTCCAACGCTCTAACCACTAGGCTACCTGTTGCCCCCCTTTACACTGCTGCTACTCTCTGTTATTATCTATGCACAGTTTCTTTAATAACTCCACCTACATGTACATATTACCTCAATTACCTCGACTAACCGGTGCCCCTGCACATTGACTCTGTACCGGTACCCCCTGTATATAGTCTCGCGATTGTTGTTTTACTGCTGCTCTTTAACTACTTGTTACTTTTATTTCTTATTCTTATTCATATTTTTTAAACTGCATTGTTGGTAAGGGGCTTTTAAGTAAGGTCTACACCTGTTGTGTTTGGCGCATATGACTAATAACATTTGATTTGATATACCACGGCTGCGTAGTGTAAAAACACACCCACACGGGTGCTCGGGCAAGATTAATTCTCTAGCCAAACGCTCACAGGTACAGTGTTCGGATAGGCTAGCCTACATGATGAGATTATTGTGGATAAAAACTAGATTATTTTCATTTGTCAAATGGTTGCCAGGGATTGATCTTCATGTCACCAGAATAAGACCCTCAATATTCAATGGAAAGGCGCATCAATCTCATCATCGTGCACTTTCACCACCCTGTGATGTTCATCATAACATATTTAATCTGTTTACAGTACATTTTGCAGTGTTAAATCAACACTTAACATGTTAATTTTAACACCATGTCAGATAACAAATAGTGCCACTCCACAGAGTGTAAAAAGTACTCTGATTATAGTGTTACATTTTGAATGTTAATGTAACAATTGTATTGGCCATATGCCACACCCCCTTTGGGCCTTACTGCTTAAGTATGCCTACAGCATGGTTCGATATTCCTCCTTTATCATCCTGAATTATATTGAATTGCATTTGAGTAACTCACTATTACATCACTTAGCAGTGCAAGTGGATCCTTGTGTGTGAGTCAATAACCAAAAGATGATCAACTATTATCCCAGATAAATGGCTGTTGTCTCTTTAAAGTTCTTGTGCCATATGTTCTTCTAGACCTGCATGTATTTGATAGTGTGCTACCTTTGGTGGACAACATAAAAATGATGTAATGTAAAATCATAGAACGCTGTTTCAATCAATCAATCAATTGTATTTATAAAGTCACAAAGTGCTCTAAAGGCCAAATGCATTTGGAACAAATCTACATTATGCAAGTTGATAAACCTGTTATTATGTATCGTAATATTATTCATACCATGTGACATAACTATACCATGTGACATAGCCATATCATGTGACATAGCCACACCGGTGGCATTAATCCAATATAAATAACATGCCAAATAATCCTGCAACCAAAACAAAACATTCAGTGCCTTCAGAAAGTATTTACACCCCTTGACTTATTCCACATTTTGTTGTGTTACAGTCTGAATTCTAAATGGATTAAATAAATAAAAGTCTCACCCATAATGACAAATAATGAATACCCTATAATGACAAAGTGAAAACATGGTTTTAGACATTTTTGTAAATGTTTTATAAATGAAATACAGAAATATCAATACTTTATATAAGCACAGCTTATAGTATTTCTGTGTATTTCTGTGTAAGTATCTAAGAGCTTTCCACACCTGGATTGTGCAACATTTGCCCATTATTGGTTGTTAATCATTGCTAAACAACAATTTTCAGGCCTTGCCATAGATTCTCAAGTAGATTTAAGTCCAAATTGTAACTCCGCCACTCAAGAACATTCACTGTCTTCTTGTTGAGCAACTCCAGTGTAGATTTGGACTTGTGTTTTAGGTTATTGTCCTGCGGAAAGGTAAATTCATCTCCCAGTGTCTGGTGCAAAGTAGCCTGAACCAGGTTTTTCCTATAGGATTTTGTAAATTTTTTATCCTGAAAACTCCCCAGTCCTTAACGATTACACGCATAGCCAAAAAACATGATGCAGCCATCACTATGCTTGAAAATATGGAGAGTGGTACTCAGTAATGTGTTGTATTGGATTTGCCCCAAACATAATACTTTGTATTCAGGACAAAAAGTGAATTGCTTTGCCACATTTTTGTAGTTTTACTTTAGCGTCTTGTTGCAAACAGGATGCATGTTTTGGAATATTTGTATTCTGTACAGGCTTCTTTCTTTTCACTGTCAATTAGCTTAGTATTGTGGAGTTGCTACAATGTTGTTGATCCAAGTCACCATTGGCCTAGTGGTGAAATCCCTGAGCGGTTTCCTTCCTCTCCGAAAACTGAGTTAGGAAGGACGCATGTATCTTTGTTGTGACTGGGTGTATTGATACACCATCCAAAGTGTAATTAGTAACTTCACCTTTATTTTATGCCTTACAAAGGGTGCCCTTCTTTGCGAGGCATCGGAAAAACTCCCTGGTCTTTGTGGTTGAATCTGTGTTTGAAATTCACTGCTTGACTGAGGGACCTTACAGATAATTGTATGTGTGGGGTACAGAGATGAGGTAGTCATTCAAAAATCCTGTTAAGGCACACCGAATCCATGCAACTTATTATGTGACTTATTAAGCACATTTATACTCCTGAATTTATTTAGGCTTGCCATAACAAAGGGGTTGAATACTTATTGACTCAAGACATTGCAGCTTCTAATTCTTTATTAATTTGTAAACATTTCTAAAAACCGAATTTCTCTTTGCCATTATGGGGTATTGTGTGTTGGCCAGTCACACAAAATGTCAATTTAATCCATTTTAAATTCAGGTTGTAACACAATAAAATGTGAAAGAATTCAAGGGGTGTGAATACTTTCTGAAGGCACTGAATGTATGCTCTTACAAGCTTGTCAACCTTTGATATCCTATAAGTGTTTTGAGTGGGTATGAATACACCTGGGTTATACACTTTGGCTAGCTTGATCAGCTATGTATCAAAGCTGATCTCGCTGTGGAGATACAGCCATCCCAGATGTACTAATCTTGTGTGTTCAATGGCCTATTTTGGGAGGACTCAGCCACTGATGCATTGACCTGGGGCGGCAGGTAGCCTAGTGGTTAGAGCATTGGGACAGTAACACGAAAAGGTTGCTAGATCGAATCCCTGAGCTGACAAGGTAAAAAATATGTTGTTCTGCCCCTGAACAAGGCAGTTTAACCACTGTTCCAAGGCTGTCATTGTAAATAAGAATTTGTTCTTAACTGACTTGCCTAGTTAAATAAAGGTAAAATAAAAAAACTTGTCAGGGGAAAGTTCCCAGTATGCTGGAATTAATCTGTTGTTTCTCTAAATCGTGACTGGTAACTGGTTGCTTTGGATTCAAGTCTGGACTTGTGGTTAATTCCTTTTTGTTACCAGGAACCCTTTGCTGTTGTTCACCTGCTGTGGCAATGAGACAGCTAGTATGGAAGGTATGAGGCCCTGCCACATGCAGTCTCAGCTACTGTATGTACTGTAGGAAAGGTATGGGGCCCTGCCACATGCAGTCTCAGCTACTGTATGTACTGTAGGAAAGGTATGGGGCCCTGCCACATGCAGTCTCAGCTACTGTATGTACTGTAGGAAAGGTATAGGGCCCTGCCACATGCAGTCTCAGCTACTGTATATACAGTATAGAAGGTATAGGGCCCTGCCACATGCAGTCTCAGCTACTGTATGTACAGTAGGAAAGGTATGGGGCCCTGCCACATGCAGTCTCAGCTACTGTATGTACAGTAGGAAAGGTATGGGGCCCTGCCACATGCAGTCTTAAGAGAGAAGAGAAACAGTCACCCAATGCTCCAAGAGACAGTTATTATTTCATACTGTTGTCTAAGTTAAAGACAGTACAATAATGTTTTTTCATCAATTACAATGATATATTTTATATAACAACTTTTATATATTTTATATAAAAATTTTTATATATTTTATATAACAACTTTTATATAACAGTATAACTGTTGAACAGTTTATAATATTCTCCTTTTATTTCACAAGGGGATGTCAGCTTCCAGTTGACATGTACAATAAAAACAGCATGCGTGACAAGTTGAAATGGACTTGTTATGCATTCCAAGTGGAGGATCCTTTGAAAAGTCAGACAGACAGACAGACAGACAGACAGACGCGTAAGAATGGCACATGAGGATGACCAGAGCTGTCACCTCATTCCGGCAGGAACATTTTTAATTCTGAGGCATTGAAGAGGGCATGCAGTCTTTAACACCCTCTCTCTGTCAGGGAAAAGCTTCACACTATTTAATTGGTCTTAGAGAAAATTGCAGTGAGTGAAACGTTTTCTCATCAACCCACATGTTAGCAATATATAAATAAATGTATATTCAGGTCATAAGCGTTCCCTTTATTATATATTCTCCTTAATTCCAGCAGGATCCTCTTCTTCTCTGAATCATAACAGCTACCCACTGTGTTCAAGTGATGAACATTAAGCTACTAAGACGACTCTGGTTGATGATTATCCAGGAAAGGTTTTTACAATTATTCTTACTGGCCATGGTTTTACTGTTTGTACAGTTATGCCAACCATTATATTTTGTCCCATCATCACTGTTTTAGAATAGTGTTGCAGTTTGAAAATCAGCTCTTTCAGAGATGAGCTCTGAGCTCTGACTGAAAGCTTCAGACATCTACCTCAGCATATTAAATTAAGGTAAGCCTGGTGACCTATAATGGCAAAACGTTGTAAAGCTGAAGTAGAGATTCACTCAGAAACCTGCAACTTGAGTCTGAGCCAGAGCATGCACCAAGGCTTGCTTAAAAGCATGAATAAGTCAGTGATTCTGCCCTGAGTCCCTATAGTGACGAGTGACAGTTAAAGAGCCTAGTGTTTTTGGCTTCAGTAGGCATCCGCCGTCATGTGCCTTTCCAAATGGACCTGGTACAGAAGGGAGGCATCTGCGTCAGGCACGGGGTAACTGGACCAGGAACTGCCCTGCCTCGGCTCTGTGAGTCACATGTGCGTCTTTGAGGGTAAACCAGATGTTTTAATGACAACTGTGCTCAGGCCCTGCTGAATAAATAATCCTGCCAGTGCTAACACTTGATAGTGCTCATACATTTTTTAGCCAATCCATCTCTGTCACTCTCTCAACGTGGATGCGTATGTACACGTAAGGCAGGCGTATTTTTCTGCATATTTTAGCATCATCTGAACTCTCTATTGAGTCATATATTTTTTCTCAGTGGTCTCTGGAACTTGTTTTATTCCATTACCTGCAGCTTTGCACGTGTTGCCCATGGTGAAGACTGTGTGGAAATCAAGGGTTTCTGCTCTGAAATCAGCGCACCTTCACCATGTTGTATCTACATGTATTGTATATGAACAATAACAATGTTTTGATTAACTGAAAGGAATCAAGAGTAGAGGTCTGCAGAAACTGATATCCACCCATGATTAAACATCACAATCAGGCTTTTGACTTTCCAGTGTAGACAGACCTGAATTTATACTGATACATGATTGATGTGTCAGATAAAAGCAATGTAAGTCATTGCAGGTGAGGATCCACAGGCACAGCATAAATCACCTGGGATAATAACCAACTACCATGAAAGATAATGGCCCATCAGGCCATTTCAGGTGCATTCAAGGTCCATAACTCAAACAACCGGTCTTTACATAGTCACTTGTGTCTTGCGCAGGTACATTTGTGATCTACAGTATTTAGGACATTAAATATAAATGTAATTTTATAGTGGGCTATTGATGTCAAGATTTACGGTGATGGATCAATATTCAATAAACAGACAACAAACAGCATGGCGCCAAAGGAAATCAATTCATATTTACTCTATTTTAGATATTTTTATTTCCTGACAACGGTTTGCTATATAAGAAAGTCATTCCAGTTAATGTTGCTATTACTGCTTTTCTTTTCAATAAGTACATTTACAAAATCACATTTATTTTCCTCTTCCTCATACAATCACTGAGGCAATATATATATATATTATATATAGTAGTTATAAACACGTTAATCAAAGAATATCTACAGTATGTGGAGAAGGACATGCGAAAAATAATCTCTGCACACCTGTCTTCCATTCTCAACTAGGTTTCAGATGCCTTGGTGAGAGTGCGCTATCTGAGTGAGAAGAGCTCAGAGCATCTGCTTATCTCCTTTTGTTAAATCCTGTAAAAAAATATATACTCCTTTCCTCATTAAGTCTAGTTCACTTAGCATTTTCAGAGATAAGAGAGGGGCTGCAAACAATGAGTGACGCAAAGGCATTTGAAGAACCAGAAAACAACCCGACAATGCATAGCTATTCTCAAAAGGCACATAGACTGTACCATCATAGGTGAAGAGTGCCGTGAAATTAAGCTGTGCAACATTTATAATTAAAAAACAGTTTACATTTTAAAAAAAATACCTTTTAGGAACCAAGTTTGTGCCAAAACAAAATCTAAGGTGGTTAAGAGATTGTGAATGACGTCTGCCACTGGAGAAACATATCCAATTAACATGTGCAGACTGAAATACATTTTACATGAATTTGCATAATTGAAAATGACTAGTTAACAAATTGTCCTCTTGATAGTTGACCTTACACAACATGCATACATTATAATACTTCATTATACTCCATATTGTTGTTCATTACCAACATTCAATTGAATTAAAATGTAAATAGCACTTTTCAGCAGCAAAACAAATTCATCAAATCATGTGATGAGTTATTTACTTAAGTCTCAGTCTTTTCGAAACACACAGTCACAAGCTACCCAAAATAACAAAAAGAGACCGCAGCAGATGCTCCATGAGCTCTCCTCTGGGAGAGAGAAAGTACTGTAGTTCTGTTGTTGTCAGCACAACAACGGCAGGCATGCAGGTGATGGAAGGATAATGACTGTGGGAGGAGGCTACTTGACCCCTGGCGACCTCTTCCTGGATGCTGCTGCTGGGAAGCGATTCAGGAAGTGGGTGCAGTTAATGTGATGGGATATCCTGCTGCTGCCAGCCCTTCTTCCTCATAGGGTAATTAATTGTTCCCACAGTCCGAGTCACCTTTGCAGGATGCTGCACTTGAAGCGCCGCACACAGACACCTCCAGGTGACTCAACAACAGACACAGCCGAGGACGCTTTCACTCAGACAAACAGCGTTGACACTGCAACACAGAGAAGAGGAATTCAAAACTCACACAATCTAACAAAAATGGTGATAACAAAAGCAATGTCATCATCACGGTACAGTTGGACTAGGAATCCCCTGAGCATGCAGTAGCTGCTAAGAGCGCTAAGTTTTCTCTAAGTACAGCTTCACACATTTATGTCAAGAACAAAGCTTAGTGTTGAAAAGGTGTTTAAAGTACACTAATTCACCAAAATGACATAATTTCCCAATTTATGATTACAGAGGCCAAATGCTGATGGTTCCCTCTTCAAAGAATTATTGTTTTATTTGTCATTATGTGTCATTAAGGTTTGGTGCGTATGGCCTTCTCAGATATTTCTGTGGGCATTCTCTTGTTGAAGGCCTGCATTTTTGTTCCTTGAACATCAAAGGATGGCCACACTGCAACTTCAAGCACATTTTGACATTGCCCTCCTTCCTGTTTCTATGCAGTAATTACAGCTCGGAAAAGACAACTTTATTACCCATCAAGTCTGGATATAATAACACTACAAAACACTTTAAAGAGGAGGGGAAATAAATGCAATGGATTATGTATTAGGAATTGTTCGACCTCTCCAAAGCTAATGGGAGCATTGTATGTCAACCATAAAGAAGATTAACAATACCTTTAATAAGATATTCTAGCTTGCTGTACTTCTCATTCAATGATACAACTGTAAATTGGGCCAATGGTCTTTGGGGAAACCCCATTATGAACAACTTCCATAAAAAACATATTTTTCCATGAGAGAGTTATGGTTGTTACAAAATCAATATTCCATTAAGCATTCCATTTGTTTAGAAAGGCTTGACTGTTTTGTAGAGCTAGGAAGTTCTCCCCACTGAAGTACTTTCATGTTTCAACACTGCCCTCTTGTGCAGGATATTTAACATGCAAATACACACAATAAAAATGCTTTCAAAGTGCTCTTCATTTCTTGCCCGACATGATGATTATACTGTTGGAACATTCATTTAAATAACAAAATTAGATTCAATTAGATCTTTATGAGCTGTTGTTCACAAATGTGCTTTGCGTACAAAGGTGTATTGTGACAAACTAAACAGAAATGGTCAACAAGAAACATGGTCAACAAACAGACATGTCAACAAACAGACATGGTCAACAAACAAACATGGTCAACAAACAGACATGGTCAACAAACAGACATGGTCAACAAACAGACATGTCAACAAACAGACATGGTCAACAAACAGACATGGTCAACAGACATGGTCAACAAACAGACATGGTCAACAAACAGAAATGGTCAACAAACAGACATGTCAACAAACAGACATGGTCAACAAACAAACATGGTCAACAAACAGACATGTCAACAAACAGACATGGTCAACAAACAGATATGGTCAACAAATAGAAATGGTCAACAAACAAACATGGTAAACAAACAGACATGTCAACAAACAGACATGGTCAACAAACAGACATGGTCAACAAACAGACCTGGTCAACAAACAGACCTGGTCAACAAACAGAAATGGTCAACAAACAGCACAATACATCTAACACATCCTGCTACTTACTGCTTCCCCTACAAATACAAGTCTATTACTTTCTGTTGTTTTGTATGTATGTTCTTAATTAATACATTGCACATCCATGATCCCTGTACACTGCACACTCCAGAATAATGAATCATCAGTCTTCTTATACATCCCTATATACCCCAACTGTCCTCCTTGATACTTGTTTAGCAGGTCAATTGAGTATGAGGTTTTAAACCTGTTGGATCCGAGGAACTTGAAGCACTGTTTAGGTGTCATCTGACAACTAAATTATGTCATGATTGATGGTCAACCCCATTCAGTCCTTGGTGTGCCAAAAGGAAAGTACAGGTGAGCTAACTCATGCTGGTGCTACACAGTTTGTACACACAGACCAGGGTGGATTTGTGAGTGTTGTACTAGCTGAGCTCAATCAGCAAGGAACCAATTGTACCAGTTAAATGACGGATGGGTTAAATGTCCACTGTCCAGCTGTTGCATTTTGGCACGTAGAATGTAGGGTTGGATGGTGTTGAAAGCGAAGGAGAAATCTATAAAGACAGTCTGGCATTAGTCTTTGATTGATCTGTGTGTTTGAGGATCAGGTGCTGGCTGAACTCCTTTCTGTAAGAAAATTGGTATGGGTCCAGCTTCATTTCCACTGTGGCAAGTAAGTGATGTTGATCACAAATCTCTCCAATGTTTTTATCAGCACTGAGGCTACTTGGACCATGGATTTGGGATGGGGATGATGTGTGATCTTTTCAATTGAGGATATCTGGCAGATGGGTTGCCAGACAGATGATAGAAGTGTCAGCGTCAACTATGAAATATAGAAATAGATGTCTTTAAAAAACCCTAGAGTCTATTGATGCACCGGTGCATCAATCTAATAACATAATAAAGAAATTACCATCAAAATATGTCAGTTTAAGCTAGAAATTTCTGGGCTGCGTCTCAATCCAATGTATCTGCCGATGGTGGCCTTCTGCATCTGCGGTGGAAAGTGGCCGAACTAAAGCGGTGTTTGTCTGTGGAAGGATGAGACTCTCACAAACACAATGGTTCTTTGACCCCCACAAGGGTCACGGGACTCGTCTGAAGGTAACCAGTACTGGTTTATAAAATAAATGGAAGTATGGAGGTAGTTTAGTGCCCACAAAAATAAGGGGTTAAATATGTGAGCTTTCTTATATACAGTTGAAGTCGGAAGCTTACATACACTTTAGACAAATACATTTGAACTCAGTTTTTCACAATTCCTGACATTTAATCAGAGTAAAAATTCCCTGTCTTAGGTCAGTTAGGATCACCACTTTATTTTAAGAATGTGAAATGTCATAGTAATAGTAGGGAGAATGATTTACTTCAGCTTTTCTTTCTTTCATCACATTCCCAGTGGGTCAGAAGTTTACATACACTCAATTATTATTTGGTAGCATTGCCTTTAAATTGTTAAACTTAGGTCAAACATTTTGGGTAGCCTTCCACAAGCTTCCCACAACAAATTGGGTGAATTTTGGCCCATTCCTCCTGACAGAGCTGGTGTAATTGAGTCAGGTTTGTAGGCTTCCTTGCTCGCACACACTTTTTCAGTTCTGCCAACAAATTTTCTATTTCATTGAAGTCAGGGCTTTGTGATGGCCACTCCAATACCTTGACTTTGTTGTCCTTAAGCCATTTTGCCACAACTTTGGAAGTATGCTTGGGGTCATTGTCCATTTGGAAGACCCATTTGCGACCAAGCTTTAACTTCCTGACTGATGTCTTGAGATGTTGCTTCAATATATCCACATAATTTTCCTCCCTCATGATGCCTTCTATTTTGTGAAGTGCACCAGTCCCTCCTGCAGAAAAGCACCCCCACAACCTGATGCTGTCACCACCGTGCTTCACGGTTGCAATGGTGTTCTTCGGCTTGCAAGCCTCCCCCTTATTCCTCCAAACATAACGATGGTCATTATGGCCAAACAGTTATATATTTGTTTCATCAGACCAGAGGACAGTTCTCCAAAAAGTACGATCTTTGTCCCCATGTGCAGTTGCAAACCGTAGTCTGACTTTTTTATAGCGGTTTTGGAGCAGTGGCTTCTTCCTTGCTGAGCGGCCTTTCAGGTTAAGTCGATATAGGACTCATTTTACTGTGGCTATAGATACTTTTGTACCTGTTTCCTCCAGCATCTTCACAAGGTCCTTTGCTGTTGTTCTGGGATTGATTTGCACTTCTCGCACCAAAGTACATTCATCTCTAGGAGACAGATCGTGTCTCCTTCCTGAGCGGTATGATGGCTATGTGGTCCCATGGGGTTTATACTTGCGTACTATTGTTTGTACAGATGAACGTGAAACCTTCAGGCATTTGGAAATTGCTCCCAAGGATGAACCAGACTTGTGGACGTCTCCAATTTATTTTCTGAGGTCTTGGCTGATTTCTTTTGATTTTCCCATGATGTCAAGCAAAGAGGCACTGAGTTTGAAGGTAGGCCTTGAAATACATCCACAGGTACACCTCCAATTGACTCAAATGATGTCAATTAGTCTATCAGAAGCTACTAAAGCCATGACATAATTTTCTGGAATTTTCCAAGCTGTTTAAAGGCACAGTCAACTTAGTGTATGTAAACTTCTGACCCACTGGAATTGTGATACAGTGAATTATAAGTGAAATAATCTGTCTGTAAACAATTGTTTGAAAAATGACTTGTGTCATACACAAGGTAGATGTCCTAACCGACTTGCCAAAACTATAGTTGCTAACAAGAAACTTGTGGAATTGTTGAAAAACTAGTTTTAATGACTCCAACTTAAGTGTACTGTATGTAAACTTCCGACTTCAACTGTATCCTAGATACAGGACAGACACTTACAAACCTTATTCCTTATGACTTATTTGTTGGATGTCTTTTGCCATTTCTTAATGCGTTATTCAATGTGTTTCTATTGGCTATAGTAGTAAAGGACAAATTCAATATTTTATCAAATCGTTTTTTTTATATATTTTTTTTGTATACCTAAAGGGGTCCTACAATTCTAAATCAAATTGCTAAATGATCCATGCTATGACCATCTTAAAACAATTCCATATGTCAGCTTAGAACCCCCACCTCCCCACCCACCCCAACAGCTTAGACTCTTAAGATGTAAAATCATCTATTTTCTTAGTTTCCTTTCTTACTTAGCTATTGCAACTGCAATTCTTTGCCATGTCAAAATAGAATATCTATTTTTGCAGAAGTCTGATTCGTGCACTAACAAAGTTATCCACCAGTGAGGCCTAAGAGAATTACATTTTATTCAGAAAAACAAGTTCTTATGCAGATTACCTGACATAACACACTTGGGGCACAGCTTTTCTCTAGCATTTTCCAGTCAGTGTGTTTCTATTCAATGGGGGGAGGGGGAGATACTATCATGTACACACAGATGATGTGACATGTTTATACTGGGGAGACGAAACCTGTGGTGTGTGCAGGCCCGTAGCTACATATGACACCAGTCATAAAAAAAAAAATATGAAAATAAAACATAGTTTTTTTTGTAGGAATTCTTGCCGTGTGTGTGTGTGTGTGTGTGTGTGTGTGTGTGTGTGTGTGTGTGTGAGTGTGAGTGTGAGTGTGTTTGTTCTAAGCAATGTAATATTTAGTGTGAGGCATGGACTGCATCTTTAATAACGTTGTGACCTACTTTTGGTCAGCACAGTCAACAGTTTCACCAACTGCCGTAGAAAAAATATATATCCCTAAACCATCTTAATGTCAATGACATGTCAGACTTTAAATTATTCAGGAGACTGTCTGTCCCACTTATCTCTGCACTATTTAGTTGACTTTGAAATGACCTCCCTGCACTTCCACTGTGACGTTAGCCTTGACAATGAAGGCAGGCATACTGTCATTATGACAATACACAGTGATTAATAAAGCGATTCTTGACCAAATATCCCTGCGGGGACACACGTGGTAATAACACCAGACGGCCTGATAATACCACAAACCCACAACCCAGAGGGCTTCCATTAAAGGGGGGGTAGGCTAGCCTACCTCTGGCTAGATTACATTAACCACTGTACATACAGTACAGATCGCTTTCTTAGAGCTCATGCAAATGTAGACCATATTGCACTACTCAAAATAGCTTTGCTTTATGTTAAATGCTCTTGACCATGATATACAGTATTGGAACAGTGACAATTATGTGTTGTTGTTTTGGCTCTGTACTCCAGCACTTTGGATTTGAAATGATACAATGACTATGAGGTTAAAGTGCAGACTGTCATCTTGAATTTGAGGGTATTTTCATCCATATCGGGTGAACCGTTAAGAAATTAGAGCACTTTTTGTACATAGTCCCACTTTTTAGGGGACCAAAAACTATTGGGACAAATTCACTTATATATGTATTGAAGTAGTCAATAGTTTAGTATTTGGTCCCATATTCATAGCACACAATGATTACACTTGTTGGATGGATTTGCTGTTTGTTTTGGTTGTGTTTCAGATTATTTTGTGCCCAACAGAAAATCAATGGTAAACAATGCATTGTCATTTTTTTGTTTTATTTATTGTAAATAAGAATATAATATGTATGTAAACACTTCTAAATTCATGTGGATGCTACAAAAATTCGGGTTAGTCCTGAATGAGTCACAAGCTTGATGTAACCATTGTGTCAAGATGTCAATCCTTGTTCCTGTACCCAAGAAAGCGAAGGTAATTGAACTAAATTACTATCTCCCCAAAGCACTCACTTCTGTCATCATGAAGTGCTTTGAGAGGCTAATTAAGGATCATATCACCTCCACCTTACCCAACATCCTAGACCCATTACAATTTGCATACCGCCCAAACAGATCCACAGATGACACAACCGCCATTTCACTGCACACTTCCCTGTCCCATCTACATATGTAAGAATGCTGTTCATCGACTACAGCACAGCCTTCAACACCATAGTGGGAAGAGGTCTGTCCATGGTAGGGCGTTGCTTTGCCTTCTTGACATCTCAGTTGACCAGACAGGTCCTACTGGCCCTGGTTTTGTCGCACCTGGACTAATGCCCAGCTGTGTGGTCATGTGCGGAAAAGACATAGGTAAATTGCAGTTGGTCCAGAACAAAGCAGCACGTATCACACTTAAATGTACAGTGGCAAGAAAAAGTATGTGAACCCTTTGGAATTACCTGGATTTCTGCATAAATTGGTCATCAAATTTGATCTGATTTTCATCTAAGTCACAACAATAGACAAACATAGCGTGCTTAAATTAATAACACAGAAATTATTACATTTTCTTGTCTATATAGAATACATCATTTAAACATTCACGGTGTAGTTTGGAAAAAGTATATGAACCCCTAGGCTAATGACTTCTCCAAAAGCTAATTGGAGTCAGGAGTCAGCTAACCTGGAGTCCAATCAATGAGACGAGATTGGAGATGTTGGTTAGAGCTGCCTTGTCCTATAAAAAACACTCACAAAAATTTTGTTTGCTATTCACAAGAAGCATTGCCTGACGGGAACCATGCCTCAAACAAAAGAGATCTCAGAAGACCTAAGATTAAGAATTGTTGACTTGCATAAAGCTGGAAAGGGTTACAAAAGTATCTCTAAAAGCCTTGATGTTCATCAGTCCACAGTAAGACAAATTGTCTATAAATTGAGAAAGTTCAGCACTGTTGCTACTTTCCCTAGGAGTGGCCATCCTGCAAAGATGACTGCAAGAGCACAGTGCAGAATGCTCAATAAGGGTTAAGAAGAATCCTAGAGTGTCAGCTAAAGAATTACAGAAATCTCTGGAACACGCTAACATCTCTGCTGACGAGTCTACGATACGTAAAACACTAAATAAGATTGGTGTTCATGGGAGGACACCACGGAAGAAGCCACTGCTGTCCAAAAAAAACATTGCCGCAAGTCTGAAGTTTTCAAAAGTGCACCTGGACAGATGAAACTACAGTTGAGCTGTTTGGAAGGAACACACAGCACTATGTGTGGAGGAAAAAAGGCACAGCACAGCATACCAACATCAAAGCCTCATCCCAACTGTAAAGTATGGTGGAGAGAGCATCATGGTTTGGGGCTGCTTTGCTGCCTCAGGGCCTGGACAGCTTGCTATCATCGACGGAAAAATGTATTCCCAAGTTTATCAAGACATTTTGCAGAAGAATGTTAGGCTATCTGTCCGCCAATTGAAGCTCAACAGATTTTGGGTGACGCAACAGGACAACGACCCAAAACACATAAGTGAATCAACAACAGAATGGCTTCAACAGAAGAAAATACACCTTCTGGGGTGGCCCAGTCAGAGTCCTGACCTCAACCCGATTGAGATGCTGTGGCATGACCTCAAGAGAGCAGTTCACACCAGACATCCCAAGAATATTGCTGAACTGAAACAGTTTTGTAAAGAGGAATGGTCCAAAATTCCTCCTGACCGTTGTGCAGGTCTGATCCGCAACTACAGAAAACGCTTGGTTGAGGTTATTGCTGCCAAAGGAGGGTCAACCAGTTATTGAAACTAAGGGTTCACATACTTTTCCCACCCTGCACTGTGAATGTTTACACGGTGTGTTCAATAAAGACATGAAAATGTATAATTGTTTGTGTGTTATTAGTTTAAGCAGACTGTGGTTGCTAATGTTGTAACCTAGATGAAGATCAGATCAAATTTTATGACCAATTTATGCAGAAATCCAGGTATTTCCAAAGGGTTCACATACTTTTTCTTGCCACTGTACATAGAGGGAAAGTGTCAGTAACATGCATATCAGTCTCTGCTGGCTCAAACTTGAGGAGAGATTGACTGCATCACGATTGGTCTTTGTGCGAGTTGTTGTGTTGAAGGTACCAAACTTTATGTTCAAGCAGTTGGCACAAGGTTCGGACACTCATCGGTAAAACACAAGACATGCAACCAGAGGTCTCTTCACAGTCCCCAGGTCCAGAACAGAGGCTGGGAAACGCAAAATACTAAATAGAGACATGCCCATGACAACATGGAATTCTCTGCCACCCAAGGTAACTCAAGCTAGAAATGAAACCAGTTTCAAAAAACAGATAAAAGAACACCTTACTGCACAAAGGGGACTGTGAAGAGACACAGACATTTTATATATCTTGTATTGTAATTTGCACTATACAATGTATTAGACCTAGATATTGTGTGTATGTACTGATATGTAGGCTATGTGTGATGTTTTAAATGTATGTATTTCAGTCCTTGACTAATAATGTTCTGCACTAAGTATTATGTCATGTTTCATGTGGACCCCAGAAAGAGTAGCTGATGCTTTTGCAGAGGCTAATGGGGATCCTATTAAATACCAAATAGTGCCCTGCAAGCTCATCACTAAGCTCGGGGCCCTGGATCTGAACCCCGCCCTGTGCAACTGGGTCCTGGACTTCCTGATGGGCTGACCCCAGGTGGTGAAGGTAGGCAACACCCCAGGGGCCCCACAAGGGTGTGTGCTCAGCCCCCTCCTGTACTCTCTGTTTACCCATGACTGCGTGGCCACGCACATCACCAACTCAATCATCAAGTTTGCTGACGGCACAACAGTGGTAGTCCTGATTACCATCAACGACGAGACAGCCTACAGGGAGGAGGTCAGGGGCCTGGCAGAGTGGTACCAGGAAAATAACCTCTCCCTCAACATCAACAAAACGAAGGTGCTGATTGTGGACTTCAGGAGACAGCAGAGAGAGAACGCCACCATCCGCATCGACGGGGCCGCAGTGGAGAGGGTGAAAAGCTTCAAGTTCCTCGGAGTGCACATCACTGACAACCTGAAATTGTCTATTCACCCAGACAGTGTGGGGAAGAAGGCATAACAGTGCCTTTTCAACCTCAGGATGCTGTAGAAATGTGGCTTGGCCCTTAAGACCCTCACCAACTTCTACAGATACACCATTGAGAGCATCCTGTCGGGCTGTATCACTGCCTGGTATGGTAATTGAACCTTCCGCAACCACAGGGCTCTCCAGAGGGTGGTGCGGTCAGCCCAATGCATCATCGGGGGCACACTGCCTGCCCTCCAGGACATCTACACCCGGTGTCACAGGAAGGCCAAGATGATCAAGGACCTCAGCCACCTGAGCCACAGCCTGTTCACCCCGCTACCATATAGAAGGAAGAGACCGTACAGGTGCATCAAAGCTGGGACCGAGAGACTGAAAAACAGCTTCTATCTCCAGGCCATCAGTCTGTTAAATAGTCATCAATAGCTACTAAAAAACAGCTTCTATCTCCAGGCCATCAGTCTGTTAAATAGTCATCAATAGCTACTAAAAAACAGCTTCTATCTCCAGGCCAACAATCTGTTAAATAGTCATCAATAGCTACTAAAAAACAGCTTCTATCTCCAGGCCATCAGACGGTTAAATAGTCATCACTAGCCGGTCTCCGCCAACTAGGGCGCAGTACTCTACCCTGCACCTTAATCACTGTTTCTAGCTGGCTACCACCCGGTACTCTACCCTGCACCTTAGAGACTGCTGCCCTATGCACATAGTCATTGAACACTGGTCACTTTAAAAATGTTTACGTACTCTTTTACCGACTTCATATGTATATACTGTATTCTAGTCAAGGCTCATCCAATATAACTACTGCTGTACAAAGCTTTTCTATTCATATACTGCCCATACGGTCTATTTCACACCATTATATACATATACTGTATATGTATTTATATTCCGGACTCATTCTGATATTTCTTAATTTCTTTATTTACATTTTGGGGTTTTGTCTGTATTGTTTTGCATTGTTAGGTATTACTGCACTGTTGGAGCTAGACACATAAGCATTTTGCTGCCATTGTGATAACATCTGCAAAATTTGATTTGATTTGAAAATTATAATTTTTATATCATGGATAGTCAGTCCTTGCATGCATAGGTCTGTCTATGAATTTGAGAGTGGTTACATTTCTCCAGGCCGATCTCTCAGCTTTTGACTAACAGAGGTGAGGTAAATGCTTTGTTATTGTTTCAATGAACTCTTCTAGATTTAAAGGTAGAATCTGCAATATTTACAATGGTCATTTCAACATACAGTACATGTACAGGACCAGTCAAAGGTTTTGGACACACCTACTCATTCAAGGGTTTTTCTTTATTTTTTTTTTAACATTGTAGAATAATAGTGAAGACATCAAAAGTATGAAATAACACACATGGTTTTAACCGAATCCTAATGCAAAATAGAGTTGTGTTTTTGTTTGTAAACAAACCATTTATATCCCTAGGCTGACTTTTGTCTGAAATAAGAATGAAGGAGTGAAATATTTCCCTTAAAAAAAGGTCCTACAGGATTCATGTAAAATATTCCTCTATGATATTTGTTCCTGCAAGAATTCTCTTTTTTTATTTGTATTTACTTCTGAAGGTTGTCCCACAGAAAAATGCACTCAAAATCCTGTAGGATTTTCCTTGCAGGATTCTAGTAGGACTTTGTTGTAAAGGTTGATATAGGTAAGAAAACATGATAAACTTACCTGGCATGTGAGATACCTTGATCACCCAGGACAAGGCTCGACCATTGCACTCAGGCCGTGCTGACTTCTGTGAATTCCACAAATGTGGGAATCTCGACTGCATAATTTTTGGTAGTGGGAGACAGCGTCTACGCTTTCCCTTGATAAAAGAAATGAAAACATTTCATGTTCATACAAATTGTATGCCCAGATCAGCATCATTGATTCACCCATCGCTGTCAGCAGTCCGAGGGAAAGAGAAAATTAAAGAACTATACAGAATATTTGCCTCTGGGGGTGCTCTTGAGCCAAAAGGGGTCCGTCCCCTAAACGGACAGAAATATTGTCCAGAAATGACCTTTTTGGACATTAAGAGTACAACTGCCTTGTTGAGTCTGTCATGTCATTATTGGGGAATGACTTGGGAATTGGTCCCAACATGCTATTTGAGTGGGCTGTGTGAGGGCCAGTATTGTTTATTTTTTATTTAACTAGACAAGTCAGTTAAGAACAAATTCTTATTTACAATGACAGCCTACACCGGCCAAAACCTGACAACACTGGGCCAATTGTGCACTGCCCTATGGCACTCCCAATCACAGGCGGTTGTGATACATCCTGGAATTAAACCAGGGTGTCTAGTGACACCTGGAACACTGAGACACAGTGCCTTAGACTGCTGTGCCACTCGGGAGCCCCAAGTTATGAAGGCATGAGGATATTGAATGGTGTAGCAAGTAAGGAATTATAAATTAGAATACTGGACATTAACCTTCTTCTGGTGGTCTAAAGGTCAGCTATTTTGGTCAGGGAGTTGGTCAACCATGGTTTGCCAGTTCTGTGATAAGAAATTGTGTAAAATAATGCATTTTAGGAATGTATCTGCACCATATGTTTGTTAGTATTAACTGCCAATATGCCAACATTCCATTCAAACAATGCAGTCAATACACAGCCATACACTGGCTGAAATCAGTTGATGGTAGGACTGATATTGTATCATATAATAGCACTCACAGCTTTCCAAGACAACACAATTTGAGACATTTATGGTCTGTTTACATATATTTTAGAGACTACTTATACATACAATTTGTATAAAACCTGTATAAACTGTATTTATAATTATATGACACGATTTTAGGTTGACAATAATTATATTACACAATTTCTGATAAATCACAGGCCTTACTTTTATTTTCCTGTGGAAGACAAATCTGTATTACGCCTCTACTGCCATTCATTGCAATATTGGTTAAAAGCGGAAGACACATTTCAGTTGAATACATTCAGTTGTACAACTGACCAGGTATCCCCCTTTCCCTAGACTGGTTAGGATATCTCCCTGACCAATATGGCTGCAATTTTCCTCCCATTCTGGAACTTCGAGGGCCCCTGGCCGTATGTAGAGGGCATCCGTAAAGGGCAAACAGCATCGTCATTGATGAAATCATGCACCATCAATTACTACAATGACCACAATCCATAGCACGGTTTCATGACCGTCACACCAGAGAGGAGCGCCACTAGCTAACTCTATTCCACAGTTAGCTAAATGGTTTAACGTGTGTATTTAGCATATTATTTCAAATTGTCCGTTATTTTACAGATTGCAAGACAAATAGCTAGCTACCAACGTGACTGAATGACAGACTGCTTGCAAGCAGTCATATGATAGCAGGTCGCGAGGTGGCAACTCAAACCAAACGACGAGAAGTAAGTGCATTTTGACACTAGACTAGCTAGCTGTAACGTTACATTTCGGATTTCGCCCATATTAAGTGTTCTATACTCTTAACGTAATATTTTGTATCGAAACTGCAGCTAACTAGTTAATTGAGTTGACGCTAGCTAGCTAGTAAGCCTGTAAAGACGCAACAACACGGCTAGCTAGGTGGTTTAGCTATGGGAAACATCTGTAATCTATGTATTAGTTACAGTGACTCCCGATGTTGTGTCCCAAACCTAGCTAGCCTGCTCGTGCCTTTGCTAGCTAGCTGGTTGTTGTGTGAATTGACTGGATAGTTGATCACTTGCTTATTGCTAGCTATATATATTTGTTTAAATCACAATGCTAGACAATATGTTGCTTTTATTTAAAGGCTAAATGGGTTGCTAGCTGTCATCTATTTCCGAGTGGTGGCGTCACGTGAGTTGGCACACGGAACTTGCTCACCTCTTTCCAGTTTAGAAACGATTGTTATGCCGGTGCCGGTTCTAACTTGCGGGCCAAACACCTCTACATTCAGGTTGGTTTTCCATGTAGGAGCGGTGATTTCATGGGACGAGGGGTGGAAATGATCCAATGCACTTATGGGCTAATGTCTCAACATTGTCATTAGCTAACTAACTAGCTGTACTCTTTAGCTACAGCTAGCTACCTGCTACTGCTAACGTTAGTTTGCTGTCATTGGCTAGCTAGGTGTGTAGTCATTTTGTTTACCAGCAAATGTCACTGGTTTTGCTAGCATAGGTCCAATCCATAAAAAAATATCACCCAATTATTACTCTTAGTTAAATGAATGTCTATCGCTAAACTTGTGATCTAGTTAAGTAGTGCAGTGCACACAACATGGATTATTTGCTAATCTAGCAATGTTCTACTGTACCAAGTTATCAACCTAACGTTAGTTGTCTAACTAACTGACATGTCTGGTGATGTATGCCACTGAAGATTGTCTTGCTGAGAAATGACATTGAGTGTGGTAGCTACAAGTTACCTAGCTAGTGACTTAGCTGTCAGTAGCACAACTAACAACGGACGTGTTTCTCTTTCTCACAGGGGAACTGACTTTATGATTTGAAGCACAATGACCACGTCATTGCATTGGTTTCTCATGAATTTGTCCTGGATCAAGGCCACATTGTGAGGGCAGGAAGACAGCGTTACAAAGGACCATGAATCTTCACCAAGTCCTTACTGGGGCTGTCAACCCAGGGGACAATTGTTTTTCTGTAGGTAGCATAAACAACCAACCATTCACGGTAAGATATTTCAGTCTCCCTACATTTTAAGCATGCTTTGGGAGTGCTCCGTGCTAGTCCAGCAGCACTGCTCAGAGAAGAGAATCTGATACTATACCCACAGTATTTCACTGAGCCGATCAATATCAGACTATTTTTGTCTCTGTCCTCTAGTGCAGGCAAAAGTTACATTGTGCTGCTTGTGCCGTGTGACCGTCTGCATTTTGTCCGTACATTTATTCATTGGATTAGTATGCATACTGCTTGTCAGTGTCATGCAATGCAAAGTCATACTAGAAGTTAAACTTTCATTAAATCAAGCTCTTTGTGATTATTGTCCTAACTGAGTGACATTCCTCCCTCATCCCACCCTCCCATGTGATAGGCGTATGCCTCTGGCTGTGACGTTGTGATTTTGGGCAGTGACTTTGAAAGGCTACAGATCATCCCAGGAGCGAAGCATGGGAACATCCAGGTGGGCTGTGTGGACAGCTCACTACAGGGAGGCCAGGTAAGAGACATTGTTGCCTGTTGCTCTTGAACATTTTATTAAATCAAAAAATTTACTGCGAAATTTACTGCGAAACTACACCGTCAAGTGTAGTGCAAGCATTCGATAAGTGTTGTTTTAGGCATGCTACACCAGAAGCAGCAAACGTAGACAGCATCAACAGCTCGAGCTTGAAGCGTAAAAATACCCTTTAAGAGCATGAGAGCTATTTACTTGCGTGATGCCTGATGTAGCATCTCTCATTGATCAGTGGGCCTGTTTCATGCACACTTGTGCTATGCACGCTTGTATTACTTGTCTGGTGTAGTTACTGCAACTTATAGACATAATGCTGTTTGGCGACGAACCAGTTGAGTTTGCATGCTACTATGACCCTATTTGTATATCCATGTCATATTGTTTACATGGCTGTTGCTTTGTATCAATATTGACCATCAATTTGCTATAGGCTGTATTGTAGCTAAACCTTTAGCAATATTGACAATTTATTTGCTATATTGTTTCTAAGCAGCAAAATATGTGCATTATGATGCAATATTACAAATGTTGAACGGTCCCTCAAATCCGGGTAAATTTTAACGAGATGGCACACAGTACAGCAACTCATGAGAAGTGGGCCTTTTGTTTTCACTGTAATGCCATATTGCCTAAAATCTGTTTAAATCTATCAAAATGCCATGTTGCCTGGACCCATTGTGTTTGTCTTAGGTCAACGATGCACTTTAAGCTGTGTACGTGTCATTGAGCTTTGCCAGCTGCACCCGGCAATAGATATTTGAGAAAAGGGAAATGAAGAAAGAGAAACAAACTTAGCCAGCCAATACACGGTGGGAAAATGTTCTATGTTGTGACTCAGACTCACTAGTCACTACTCATGACATGTAGCCCTCCTGACTGTTGGAATATTCTCATTATTAGACACAACCTGTATTATCTAAGGAAGCTAGCCTTAGCCTATATTTATTTTTGTGCCTGACCATGGACTACCTCATTTTAGATCAGCCAGTAACTTGCAGAGTTAGAAAGGCCAACATACTTGATTACTCTGTGTTAATTGGGTCTGGTGCAGATTTCAAATGATGCTAAGTAGACATTTAGCATGTGGTAAAATGCTTAACCCTTTACACTCATGGAAATTGGCCTATGTGATATGAAAAGCATATGCATAACCATGGTAGCAATTGACAGGGAACAGTTTTGGAGATTGTGGGAAGATTAATCGACCAAAGGTGAGGACGCAACAGTTCACGACTGAATCCGAACATTACACTGTTGATTTTGTGGCATTTTACATTTACTGTACTTTTTGCCGCATTTGTTGATAACTCATAAGATACTCTGGTTACATTCATTAATATGATAAGAATATTTATGGAAAATGTAGGGTAGATGCAACATAAGACCATAAAGTTAGAGGTTTGAGTGAGAGGAGTAACTGGTGTCTCCAAATGTCCACACATCTCTCCGTAGTGTGCCCAGTTCCTAAGTAATTTCAATAAATATATATATATTTTTTTTTTACTCAAAGAAAAGTCTTCAACTATAAGGTGTTTTTTTTGTTTACTCTCCAAGCTGTGCAGTTGAACTAGAGCAAGCACACTTGTAGTTGTTTTGTTTGGAACTCAACCCTGCATTCCCGCCATCACACAATTACTGTTGTTTACTAATCCAAGAACGGCCCGTTATAAAACGCAATCTGGGTCAAGTGGGCATCATTTTTTGGAAGTTTGTTCTATTGTCAACAGGACTAACATGACGGTGTTAGGCGTTCACATTGCCATTCATAGAAAGGAGTCATGAGTGGATTCAGGTGCTTGAGAGGATCAAGTCTGTATCAGCGCAGTCCCTTTTATAGCGCAAAGAGATTGCTCTACTTACTCATTCATCGCTAGAGCTGTCTGCGCTGCATTAGCTCCATAGTCCCCACTTCATGCTGCACAGAAGTTAACTTGAATAATGCAACACGTTACGTTGAAACTGTTCGTTACTGTCTGCAAAAACAATGTCCATACAGGCTAGAACACTTACAATGCAATACAATGCCGGTAGCTTCCAGCTTTAATTGTAAACTGACTTTCCTTGCTGGTTTACAGCTGAATTCACTACCCTAGTACTTTGTATGTGATAATATGCAAACCTAAACGCAAACAAATGCTGATTTCAAAGCTGACTCACCAACATTTTATTAATTCACTTCGTCTCCTTGCCACCAATAACTCATTCAGTTCTTCATCTTCCTCTACCAAATCAGATACCACAGACATAAAGTCAGATTCCACAGCCACATTCTGCCTAACAAATTGTCATTAATTTCTTAGACAGGCACACTTAGAAAATAAGAGGTTGCTTATTCTATAGACGGGTTGGTTGTCTAGCAACAAAATTGTCGCGTGCGCAATTATGGGGCAAAACAGACGCGTTTGGCTTAGATTGGTGACGAAATATAGTTTACATGGTCTCCAATGTTTATTGAAAACGTAAATACATTTGCACAATGAGCACTTGTTGTCAAATACCTCGTTACAGTTGTTAGCTGGCGAATTTTGCCGATATTAGCATAGACATGACGTCAGTCAAAATAAGACATGGTATGAAGACCAAGATTAAACAAGCTGAAACGAGCCATTTACGATTCCCCACATGGCAGTTTCTTGTCGTTCTCGGCTCCAGAATCACAACAACGCGCGGACTTCTGCCCCTTAGAAGCGTGTGCATTGTTTTCGTGACGTCAGCTAACCCATCTATGCAAATGTTGTCAGCACAATAAAGTAGTAAGTTATCTTATCAGTTGCCAATAAAATAGTCCTAAATGGAAGGGATCGTCATTTGTAGCCCAATGGAATCAGCTAAAACAAGCTCAATAACTCAATTGCATGCACACACTCCCAATTGAATAAAATGCATTCACCTGTATTGTGAATAGAGCTAGGCTATGTCTTGATTGACCCAGTTTATCAATAAAGATTTAACATTCAAATAAATGATTACCAGTATGTTGTTTTGAATTTACAAAGTCAAATTGATTGTATAATTTAATAAATTCGTGCATACATGGTTGTCTCAAAAAATGTGACAATGTTCAAATGTAATGATATTGAACTAACTATTTAACAGAGCTGTAGCTGAGTTTATCTGTCTGGATCAAGTGCCAGTCTGTGACTTTGGCTAATATCTAGTCTTTTTTTTTGTGGTATCGTTTTGGTATTTAGTATCGTGGTGATATTGAGTATTGTGATACTAAACCTGGTATCAATATGGAAGTCAAAATGCTGGTATCATGAAAACACTAGTGTGTGCCACGGTGAATTTTCTTCATAATAGACAGACTAACAACCCTTGTAAATGTACATCAAACATAGTGATCATAAACTGACACTGTATATTACATGAGTTTTATAATATGGAAATGTGCACATTTGGACTCACAGGTATTTGGCTTGCTTGTATGACATCATAGGGGTATTTATTATAATCCTAAATGTCTCATCTTTCAAAATACACCGTTTACATAAGGAAATCATTCAGGTAGCCTAGTGGTTAGTGTTGGGCCAGTAACCGAAAGGTTGCTAGATCGAATCCCCGAGCTGACAAGGTCAAAATCTGTCGTTCTGCCTCTGAACAAGGCAGTTAACCCACTGTTCCTAGGCTGTCATTGTAAATAAGAATTTGTTCTTAACTGCCTTGCCTAGTTAAATAAACGTTAAATAAAAAATAATACAATTGAAATAAATTCATTAGTCCCTAATCTATGACTGGGAATACAGATATGCATCTGTTGGTCACAGATACCTTTTTAAAAAAGGTAGGGGTGTGGATCAGAAAACCAGTCAGTATCTGGTGTGACCATTTGCCTCATGCAGCACAACATCTCCTTCGCATAGAGTTGATCAGGCTGTTGATTGTGGCCTGTGGAATGTTGTCCCACTCTTCTTCAATGGCTGTCCAAAGTTGCTAGATATTGGCAGGAACTGGAACACGCTGACATGTCTGGTGAGTATGCAGGCCATGGAAGAACTGGGACATTTTCAGCCTCCAGGAATTGTGTACAGATCCTTGAGACATGGGGTCATGCATTATCATACTGAAACATGAGGTGATGGTAGCGGATGAATGCCATGACAATGGGCTTAAGGATCTCATCACGGTATCTCTGTGCATTCAAATTGCCACCAATAAAATGCAATTGTGTTCATTCTCTGTAGCTTACAGTGCATTCGGGAAGTATTCAGACGCCTTGACTTTTTCCACATTTTGTTACATTACTGCCCTATTCCTCATCAATCTACACACAATACCCTATAATGACGAAGCAAGAACTGAAATATCACATTTACATAAGTATTCAGACCCGTTACTCCGTACTATGTTGAAAGGGAAATCAGAGAGGTGCGGGGGGCTGCCTTAATCGACATCCACGTCTTCGGGACCTGGGGAACAGTGGATTAACTGCCTTGCTCGGCAGAATGACCGATTTTTACCTTGTCAGCTCGGGGATTCGATCCAGCAACCTTTCGGTTACTGGCCCAACACTAACCACTAGAAGCACCTTTGGCAGCAATTACAGCCTAGAGTCTTCTTATGTATGACACTACAAGCTTGGCACACCTGTATTTGGGGAGTTTCTCCCATTCTTCTCTGCAGATCCTCTCAAGCTCTGTCAGGTTGGATGGGGAGCGTCGCTGCACAGCAATTTGAGGTCTCTCCAGAGATGTTCGATCGGGTTCAAGTCCGGGCTCTGGCTGGGCCTCTCAAGAACATTCAAAGACTTGTCCCAAAGCCACTCCGGCTTTGTCTTGGCTGTGTGCTTAGGTTCATTGTCCTTTTCGAAGTTGAACCTTCACCCCAGTCTTAGGTACTGAGCGCTCTGGAGCAGGTTTTCATCAAGGATCTCTCTGTACTTTGCTCTGTTCATCTTTCCCTTGATCCTGATTAGTCTCCCAGTCCCTGCCGCTGAAAAACATCCCCACAGCATGATGCTGCCTCGACCATTCTTCACTTTAGGGATGGTGCCAGGTTTCTTCCAGATGTGACACTTGGCATTCAGGCCAAATACTTCCATTTTGGTTTCATCAGACCAGAGAATCTTGTTTCTCATGGTCTGAGTCTTTAGGTACCCTTTGGCAAACTCCAAGCGGGCTGTCGTGCCTTTTACTGAGGAGGGGCTTCCCTCTGGCCACTATACCATAAAGGCCTGATTTGGTGGAGTGCTGCAGAGAAGGTTTTCCTTCTGGAAAATCTCCACAGAGGAACTCAGTGACCATTGGATTCTTGGTCACCTCCCTGACCAAGGTCCTTCTCCCCCGATTGCTCTAGGAAGAGTCTTGGTGGTTCAAAACTTCTTCCATTTAAGAATGATGGAGGCCACTGTGTTTTTGGGCACCTTCAATGCTGCAGCCATTTTTGGGTACCCTTCCCCAGGTCTGTGTCTCAACGTAATCCTGTCTCGGAGCTCTACTGGAAAATTCCTTCGATCTCATGGCTTGGTTTTTGCTCTGACATGCACTGTCAACTGTCGGCCCTTTATATAGGCAGGTGTGTGTGCCTTTCCAAATCATGTCCAATCAATTGAATCTACCACAGGTAGACTCCAATCAAGTTGTAGAAACATCTCAATGATGATCAATGGAAACAAGATGCATCTGAGCTCAATTTCGAGTCTTACCAAAGGGTCTGAATACTTAAGGTATTTGTTTTTTATTTTTAATAAATGAGAGAATCTCTAAACCTGCTTTCGCTTTGTCGTTATGGGGTACTGTGTGTAGATAAGGGCAAAAAAATAAATAAAATCAATTTTAGAATAAGGCTATAATGTAACAAAATGTGGGAAAAGTCAAGGTGTCTGAATACTTTACGAATACACTGTATGCCTGCCCATACCATAACCCCACTGCCACCATTGGGGCACTCTATTCACAACATTGACATACGCAAACCGCTCACCCACATGACGCCATACAAGCTGTCTGCCATCTGCCAGGACAGTTCAAACCGGGATTCATCCGTGAAGAGCACACTTCTCCAGCGTGTCCAGGCCACTGAAGTCAACTACAAAGCCAAACTGCAGTCAGGTCAAGACCCTGGTGAGGATGACGAGCACGCAGATGAGCTTTCCTGAGATAATTTATGCATAAATCCTTTGGTTGTGCAAACCCACAGTTTCATCAGTTCAGACGATCCCGCAGGTGAAGAAGACTGATGTGGAGGTCCTGGGCTTACGTGGTCTAAGGTTATGAGGCTGGTTGGATGTACTGCCAAATTCTCTAAAATGAGATTTGAGGTGACTTATGTTACAGAAATGAACATTAAATTATTTGGCAACAGGTCTGGTGGACATTCCTGCAGTCAGCATGCCAATTGCAAGGTGCACCTGTGTAATGATCATGCTGTTTAATCAGCTTTTTGATATGCCACGCCTGTCCGGTGAATGGATTATCTTGGCAGAGGAGAAATGCTTACTACCAGGGATGTAAACACATTTGTGCACAAAATCTGAGCGAAAATAAGCTTTTTGGAACATTTTTGGGATCTTTATTTCAGCTCATGAAATATGGGACCAACACTTTACATGTTGCGCTTTATATTTTTGTTCAGTATGCATAGGTCTGTTAATTTACATAATTTACCTCACTCAGACAACAAAACATTTGCAAAAGTTGCCCAATTAGTGGGAGGGATTGGCTTGTCACCCAAGTTCTGAACATCTGTCAGTCAAAACCCATACACCGATGTGAAGCGCAGAGCCAGTTCTGACGTCATATACAGCATGTTACTGTACAGCCATTTCATTCCAATTTAAACATTTTATCAGTGTCCAAATCTATTATGTTCAACCAGTATACAGGTACGAGTGTAAAGGGCTACAGTAAAATTACATTACGTTTCTAAGGTCGCCAAGAAATGTTTTATAATTCATGTGGTTATTTACAATCTGTGAGTTGTGGTAATAGCATCCTATCTTAAGTCATACTTGCAGTACTCATATCTTTAATCATCTTCACTCTAACCATTAGGCTGCAGCTCACAGTCTTCTCAAAAGTCACAAGTATTGTGCTTGGTTCTTGTTATGGTATAATGAGAGGGAAAAAGTCACATTGAATAAAATGTCCCCTCTCTTCAATTGCTGCTGACAGGTTGCAGCTTCCTATGGAAGTATCGTCTGTGTCTTTGAGCCGGTTCAGCTCATGAACCAGAAGGACAGGACATCAGCAGTAAGTGCTAATTGTATTGATTCTCTAATAGTAATTGATTCTTACTGACTGCACTGCAGTGTAACTTCCTGATACAAATAAAATGTGAGGAAATTATTAATTTATTGTTCCTAATGACTTGGTATTGACAATTTTGGATTTGATCGTTTGAATGCTTGTGTTCTTATAGGAACTGAGCTACCAGTGGCAGAAGAGTGGACAGTTTGTTTTGCAGTCCATAGTGCGTAACCTGGCCTGGGACCCCACAGGTAAATCCATTATTCTATGTACATTTGGTATCTTTCCTAATTCAAAAGGCACTCGAACATCTGAGCTATCTTTGTTACTGGTGCATGGTAACAGTTGAATAAGATGAGAAAAAATAAGAAACCTGCACACTACTCTTGATAGTATCACTGCTCTGTAATAAGCTTTACGGATCCACGTTAAGCTTACACACTGCTCTTGATACTATCTTTCCAAATAAAAACGCCCTGTGTTCTTTAAAAACAATCTTCTCTCTCCATTGTCTGATTTTTGTTTTATATTTTGCACACAGGCACTCGTCTCTTAACTGGGTCTGCTAGTCTCCAGCTGTGGTCCAATATCAGCGATGGTTTTGATGAGGAAGGGGAACAGACAGACATGACCATTGGTGACCCTCAGTGTCCCTGGAGGTGTATCTGGCACTGCAAGTAAGAACTGCACTATGAAATAGTCCTAATGTAGCCTGTTTAAAAAATAAATACAAAAATTCCCCAAAAAACATTCTCATGGATCCACCTGATGTATTGTTGTGTCCCCCTCGTCTTAATAGAACCGCCTCCCCAATTCAGCTCATGAAGTTCTCTCCAGATGGAGAATTCTTTGCTACTGCCGGACAGGTGGGTGGCCTTTGGTATCCATTCATGTGCATAAAGATGTTCCTTTTTTTTAAGTAAAACCTTACAGAGAAACACATTCTAACAACAGCCATGTAATCCTTTGTTTACTAACTCCCAGTGATGCCGTTGTTTTCAGGACGACTGTCTGGTCAAAGTGTGGTACGGCACCAGTAAATGGCAGTCTGGCGTGACCAAGCTGTTCACCCCACCGGAGCATAGCGCTCAGGGCGAGCTCAACTTCTCTTTTGTCTACCTGGCACACCCACGCTCTGTAACGGGCTTCTCCTGGAGGAAGACCAGCAAGTACATGCCACGGTAAGGCCCATCGTCAAGTCTTGAGAATATGTTTCTCCATACCTGACCTGATGGAGTTGTGTCCTCTGTGTTTTTCCCTCCAGGGGTTCAGTGTGCAATGTTCTACTGACATGCTGTAAGGACAGTGTGTGTCGCCTGTGGGCCGAGACCCTGCTTCCCAGTGACAGCTTGCTGTCCGGACACACGCTCAGTCACGTTAATAATAACGGACAGAGCAGCGACTCGCTGAAATCGTCAGGCGGCAGCAAGAAGATTCCCTCTCGTATCAAAACGCAGGACAGGAATCCCCTGGAGGTAGGAAGAATGTTTCCACTGCGTAGTCCATCAGGCTAGTGAGAAGTTAAGAGAGCGTATCAGGCTTAGAGCTAAAAGGATATCTGACAGGAAGCTCGTTTTCCAGGCTATGCAGCCCTTGAGAACATCACTAAGAAAATCTTGTTCCTATACAGTACATCCATTAATTAAAGTATGTCTGTTCATTTTGCAGACAAATGAATTTAGTTTTTTGTTGAGGTGCTCTAGGAACTAGTTATTTGATCAGATGCATTGCCTTCACTTTAGTTGTGTACTGAACTTTCCTTAATGGGAGACTGTCATTACATGGTTATGCGGTTTGCCAGAAAATATTGAGGAGCAAGGGACGAATTACATTGCAGGAAAAATAGATATGCAAATGTATATTCAATGCCCAGAGGAAAGTCTGCTAACATTGCTGAGTTATTCATTAACATCACTGACTGCGATATTAGAGGTACTATTTTAGTTCCGGTCCGGTTTTCCAAAGCATTCGAGAGCGAGATCCCTACTTAGGAGCCATTTTGTTGCTTCAGTTGAATCTGCAGGAGTCGTGGAGAGCCCCTTTGAGAGGAGTGGCCCAGCCCTCCCTGACCGGCCGCCTCCCGACCCAGCAGAACAGTCACCACAACCACAAGACCAACAGCGTGCCCCATGCCAACGCTCTCTGCCACTTCCACATCGCTGCCAGCATCAACCCTGCCACAGGTACCGCATACAAACAGTGGATCAGTGGCATTAATTCAAGGATGTTTACATTGTTTACCAGTTCATTTTAGGATAACAGAGCCTGTCGTAAACCCCTTCTGTACTTCATGCATAAGAATGACAACGCAGAGGTTATGCCTAAGAGTCAATATTATAAGCCCCTCTAACTGACCGTTAGGGATGGAGGGTGGAGTTGATACAGTTACATATCGGGATATTATTTTGACAACATCGTAATATTATTAGGCTGTACCTGCACCAAAATACCAGTATTTTTTCTTTATAGCTTGTTCTCCATCTTTTTTTAAAGTAGGGAGCCAATTTGTTTTCCACACTTTTATTTCAGTGACTGATCAAAACTTGTTTTCTCATGGCTGTCGCTTCCCTCTGCAGCAGACATATTGTGAGCAATGTTTGGACCATGGAATCGCAATAAAATCACCGTATTGGATCGCAATACGTATAGAATCGTATCGGCACCCAAGTATTGTGATATCGGTTCACTGACATTATCGGCCGATATATAGCGGTATCGGACGATCATTCAACCGTTAAACGATATTCAATAAATGGGGTGTAAAAAGGGAATCTCATGTTTATCTGAACAATTGGGGCCGTACTCGTGATGTCATTGTCACAACGTATGAAATCGACATTTTTAAGCATAGTTAATGGACAATTGCTCTTTTGGATGGCAATTTAGGAGAATTCAGTGCGGAAAAATTACACTTTTTCATTTCCCCACTGTGAAACAGTATATCGGCAGATATATCGGTAGGGGTAGGTTTTGTCCCCCCAAAAATCAGAATCAATATCGGACCAAAAATACTACATCGGTCGGGCTCTAGATAATATTGTATCGTGAGGTCCATGGCAATTCCCAACACTACTGATCATCACACATATTTAGGCATAATGTCACCTGCCCAAGAACAACCAGGTAGAGGTTTGCACGATTTCATATTGCGCCCGCCCCCGCAGGTTTTTTTTGCCGACATCCCACCTGCTCCCGCCAAATCTCTTCCAACTCCTGCACCCAGTCCCGCAATGTTAAAATGACACATCTTCAAAACCTCCATCTTATGCATTATAATGTGCTATGAATGCATGATTTCATAAAACATTTACTGGTTGGAATAAAGTCAAACTCATTTAAAGCAGCCCAGACAGAAAGTCCCTGTTCACTTTGTAAACTTCAAATTCCAATCATTTCAATTCAAACTGTCAGTAAGAGAATGGAAAGGCAACAAATAGGCTATTGATAGGCTGACTAGTGCCCAATCATAATAGCCATTATTTCATTACCTGTAGAAAATGATTAACACACTTTCCATTGAGAACTACAAGCTGATAATTGCTTTTAAAATTCATCACAAGTGGCCACAAACTCAATCACATCAAATTTAAAAAAAGATATATATTTGCCACCACTACTGTTTGAAGCAGGCGCGAGCCGGTTGTGTAACGAGCCCCAGTTAGAGGCCAGGAGAGAGCCAGAATGCCCGAGAGGGATTCATGTGATAACAGATCACAGTGCGTTTAAACGGCGATACCGCCATTTATTAAATCATTTGCGGAACTAAAATAATATTTTCATCCTGAATTTGTCTTTCTGACGGTCCGCTACCCGCCTGTAGCATGAACCATTCTGACCGCGCCGCACATTTCTCTGTCGGGCGTTACGGGAGTCCCGGGGTAATGCAGGGCTCTGAAACCAGGACCAACTCTGGGCACAAATGACTGTACACCAGTTAAGTGATCCAGTATGGGTGTGTTGTTTCGTGCAGATATCCCCCTGCTGCCCTCTATCACGTCGCTGTGTGGGGGAGATGACGAGGAGCCTGGCGGGCCATTCACCGTGCACTGGCTCAACAACAAGGAGCTGCTTCTCACCCTGGCCATGGAGGTGTTCCTGCAGCAGCTCCGAGGCAGTGTGGAGCAGAACCACTCGGAACACTCCCAGGAGGGTAGGTACTAGGTAGAAATCATGGGTGGATTCATTAGGGCACAATGTTTTGCAACGGAAAATGCTTTGTAAAGAAAACATCCTTTTTTTATATTGGACAAGTTCATGTTAGTACCTCAGAGTATTGGCTGTTTGCTTAGGTTTGGTTCCTAGTGAATATACCAGGGGTAGGCAACCCTTGTCCTGGAGATCCTTAATTCATCCATCAAGTAAGGGTGGAACAAAAACCCGCAGTCACCCGGCCCTTCATGAAATGTGTTTGATACATGTGCCCTAAATGATTGCATTCTCCAAATTGACCAGATTGCACAACATGTCATAAAATAAAAAGTAATAGAGCAATATAATAAACTTTTTTAAAGAGGCAATCTGCAGTTGCTTCATCCAATTTGGACTTAATGAAATGTACCCACTGTTTCTTGACCAATATAACATATAACTGCCTCATGAGCTTAGTTCAAGTGTCGTACCCCATCAGAACCCAAAATAAAAGCTTGTTTTACTCCACTGTTTGTAAACAAAGTAAATGTAAACAAACACTATATAGCCACAAAACATGGTTAAAACTAATTTTGATGTCATGGATGGTCTGCCCTTGTATCCGTAGCTCTATGAATTTGAGTGGTTACATTTCTCCAGCCCTATCCCTCAGCTTTTTACTGAAACGGTTGGGGAGATCGCTTTGTTATTGTTTCACCTGCTGATTGCCGCTTTAACCTAGAAATTAAAGGTCTTTGGATATGAGCTCTCCTGTGAGCTCTCCTGTCTGTCGGTCTGTCTCACAGAGCCTGACTATGAGGAGGTAGAGGAGGCATCTAGGCGAGCGGCAGAGCGTGGACCCGACGTGGCGTCCACCCAGCTGCCTGCTGCAGCGGTAGAGCACCAGGTAGAGGTGCTACTGGAGGACTGGAACAGGGGGGCAGACATGCTGTTCAGTATCCACCCCATGGATGGCTCTCTGCTGGTGTGGCACGTGGACTGGCTGGATGAATACCAGCCCGGCATGTTCCGGCAGGTCCAGGTATGTTATCTTCATCAGTAAAGCAACCTAACTGACATTTCTGTTGTTTTGCATCACAATACAGTGCCTTCGGCAAAGAATTCAGACCCCTTGACGTTTTCCATATTGTTACACTACAGCCTTATTCTAAAATTTATTAAATGTTTTTTTCCCTTCAATTCCCCATAATGACAAAGTGAAAACACTTTTTTCAAAAGATACCTTATTTACATAAGTATGCAGACCCTTTGCTATGAGACTTGAAATTGAGCTCAGATGTATCTTGTTTCCATGATCATCCTTGAGATGTTTCTACAAGGTGATTGGAGTCCACCTGTGGTAAATTCAATTGATTGGACATGATTTGGAAAGGCACACACCTGTCTATATAAGGTCCCACAGTTGACAGTGCAAAAACCAAGCCATGAGGTCAAAGGAATTGTCAGAAGAGCTCCGAGACAGGATTGTGTCTGGGGAAGGGAACCAAAAAATGTCTGCAGCATAGAAGGTCCCCAAGAACACAGTGGCCTCCATCATTCTTAAATGGAAGTTTGTAACCACGAAGACTCTTCCTTGAGCTGGCCACCCGGCCAAATTGAGCAATCAGGGGAAAAGGGCCATGGTCAGGGAGGTGACCAAGAACCCAATGGTCACTCTGACAGAGCTCTCGAGTTCCTCTAGGGAGATGGGAGAACCTTCCAGAAGGACAACCATCTCTGCAGCATTCCACCAATCAGGCCTTTATGGTAGAGTGGCCAGACGGAAGCCACTCCTCAGTAAAAGGCACATGACAGGCCACTTGGAGTTTGCCAAAAGGCACCTCAAGTCTCAGACAATGAGGATCAAAATTCTCTGGTCTGATGAAACCAAGTTAGAACTCTTTGGCCTGAATGCTAAGCGTCACGTCTGGAGGAAACTTGGCACCATCTCTATGGTGAAGCGTGGTTGCAGCATCATGTAATACTCCCTTCACAGAACAGCACCAACTGGCTCTAACCAGAATAGAAAGAGGAGTGGGAGGCCCGGTGCACAACTGAGCAAGAGGACAAGTACATTAGTGTGTCTAGTTTGAGAAACAGACGCCTCAAAGGTCTGGCAGCTTCAATAAATGGTACCCGCAAATCACCAGTCTCAACATCAACAGTGAAGAGGCGACTCCGGGATGCTCCGGGAGTTCCTCTGTCCAGTGTCTGTGTTCTTTTGCCCATCTTAATCTTTTATTTTTATTGGCCAGTCTGAGAGATGGCTTTTGCTTTGCAACTCTGCCTAGAAGGACAGCATCCCGGAGATGCCTCTTCGCTATTGACGGAAGCGCAAGCCTTTATTGTTGGCTTTTCTACAGAAATGTGTGGTGAGGCCTCCCGAGTGGCGCAGCGGTCTACGGCACTGCATCACAGTGCTAGATGCATCACTACAGATCTGGGTTCAATCCCGGGCTGTGTTGGAGCCGGCCCCGACCGGGAGACCCGTGAAGCGGCACACAATTGGCCCAGCGTGGTCCGGGTAGGGTTTGGCCGGCCCAGATGTCCTTGTCCCATCGCGCTCTAGTGACTCCTGTGGTGGGCCGGGCGCATGCACGCTGACCCTGTCACCAGTTGTACTGTGTTTCCTCCAACACATTGGTGTGGCTGGCTTCCTGGTTAAGCGAGCAGTGTGTCAAGAAGCAGTGCGGATTGGCAGGGTCTTGTTTTTCCCTGGCATTGCAAGCGCCATGCTCTACCAACTGAGCTACACGGGACTAGTTGTCTTCAGATAACATTTCTGTCACATCCCCTCTTCTCACTGTGATAATTATTTAAATTTTATTCATTTGGGTTATTGCTTAAACTATCAAAGGAGGTTCTATCAAAATACATCATAAGTAAGCGAAATCAACACACCAAACCAGACACTTCATCCTTTCAACTCTTCATTATGGGCCTCAAAATCCAACTTGTAAAACAATTGCAGCAAAAGGTTTTAACTTAAGACTTTCACTTCCTACAGTTACACATGCTTCATTAGACATTTCCATTTATGGATTCCTACAGTTACTTCCTACAGTTACACATGCTTCATTAGACAATTTCATTTATGGATTCTGGAAATGACATTTCAGCTGGAGCTTTTGTTGCGAGTGGCATGTAAATGACAGATCGATATCTCAATGCATTCTTTTGTCTAAATGACTATACATTTTGCAGTGTGCAGACCTCCACATTCAACCTGATACCCCAAATAAACAATTTTGGACAAGCCTAACTTCATTACGGGACCGGTTGATCCCCCCTTCACGGCACTCATTCTTCTGCCGTTTTTTCTTCTTCAGATAGTGTTTCAGTTTGTCCTCCCATTGACACATGTTCAAAGTCGATGACCCTTGATAATTTCAATATCTGGGGAATAGTCTGATTTTCCAAAGCACCTGAGCATCATCCTTTACGGTCCATTATGTCTAGTCCAATTTACTACCAGTACGCCAGCTGCATGAGGGAAGTTTGGACGGGATCTCTCTCCATGCTCACTCCACATGGACTCATGTCACACTCCTGAGAGAAAAGGCAGTTGATAGCTTTGACTGGATGCTGTGTACAGGTTGCTGGTTTGGACTCAGGTTTCAGGTAGAAGTGGTGAAGGGCCATATTGAACGGCATTGTCGCCATTACTTCAGCCGGTTAGAGGGGGTGAGGCTCACACTGTTCTTGGTCGAATTATCCCTTCCGTGCATCGAAATACCATCTGTGGTCACCTTCGCAATAACCGAGAGAGAGGACAGACCAGAACAACAGTTTTTAGTTTGGGGCATTTCTGACTCAGGTAATCCAGACCAACTATTTACTGTATGACAAATTATTACTACTACCAATATTATTAATACAAATGTCTAAGACAGACTAATAACACAAATTGGCCTATACTCCCCTATCGCCTTGGCGATCTCACTGCAGAATTACAGGGTCAGGGAGTTAGAGGGCTAATCCTTAGGGAGAAATCCCCACCATCCAGCAGACCCAATCTGGTGACATTTGTATTGAAGCAAGACAAAAACAAAACACACACAACAACATACACTTCTTCCCTTTTGACACTCCATATATTTGCGTCCAAAAATAACACCACCACCACGAAATGGTCCGAATCACGCACAGGACAATTGATCAATTATAAACTTCTTCCTAATTATCAGTGTTTACAAATTACATTTAAATCTCACCAAATGTCTCTAGCCTTTTCTAGTGAGGGGGGTCAGGCCTCACCAGAAAATCAGAACAGAGGTCAGAGGTTATTCAACCCCATTGAGTGTTTCTTTCCCTTTTCTTTCCCTGTACTTCAGACGTATTATTTAAAAACATTTCAAACATTTTGTGTACCAGGTTTACATTGGGTTTTCAGTACATTTCTTATAAAAATAATTTACATGTATACAACCAAAACTCTGACAAAAGATACTTAAGAAAATGTCACTTGTGTGCCCTTTAAGGCGCATCCTTTCTAATCTGTGAAAACCCACTAAAACCGAAAGAAAAAGACCCCACACAATAAATCACAGTATTAACACCACTAAAAACTTTTTTTATAACATGTGGGTTGTGTGTGGGTGCTGGCTTGTGTGGTAAAAACAAACAAATTGGCCAGGCCTTACTTAATTTGGGAGCTCCCTTAACAGCCAGATCCGGGAACCTTTATACTGTGTAGTCCACAGTCTCAATAACGTCTCTCCTAAGCCACCTGCCTCAGAAAGCCTTTCAAATGAAGAGATACAGAATCATTGGTAAACTTAGTCAGTCCTAACAATTCTTAATCGAGTTTACTACATCTTGGGCAGGAAGTCTTGATAAAACCACGTGTAAACAAAATCCTACTTCAGACACATTAGATGAGTGTCCCGTTAAGTGGAATAGGCACCTTCTAAAGTAAACAATCCCAGAGGCCCTTTCTTGTAATCTCCTAATGTTGACCTGTTGCATTGACATATGTCCTGTACTGACTGTCCCTGTGACATCACTAGTCAAAATATGAAACCTGTTTAACAAATCTGCTAGGTCCTTCAAAGTTGGTGCTGGCTTATCAGCTCAGTTATCCGGGTACTAAAAATATTTACTTGGATCTACTTACATTTTGGACACAGCTCCACGTAATGGAAACCGATTATTGTTTTGGATGGCATTACCTTTTTACTTAAATCACTGGTGTTACCCAAACTATAGAATTGAGTAATAATAATTTGACATTTTCAAAAACGTATATTTTTAAATTAGTCTTACCTCTGTCCCAATTGTCCCACTATGGCCCTTACAGCCTGTTTGAGTTCAGTGAGTAGCACTTATTTTCACTGGCGGGTTATCTATTTGCCCACAGGAAGCTTATCTCTAACCCAAACACCAGATGGCAGCCTCTACTATATTGTCCCAAGGCTCAATCCCTCCATTTGTCATGTGACCTTTTATTGAAACATTGTCTTCTTCAAATTACTAAGATATTGCATTTTTAGAGTGCTTTCTGAAAGCCACTAATATTACCATTTACTTTGTTGATTTCACTAGTCTCCATATCTGTTTCCTTCAAGACCCTCCCAATCATTCCATAATAAGTCTGGCACCTGAGACAGTATAAACTGGGAGGCAGTGTCAGACCCCTACTTCTCCTGGGGGAGTGGTTCAGGATAGACTGGAAAACAGTGTCAGAACCCTACTTCTCCTGGGGGAGTGGTTCAATTTGTCTGCTTACGCATTGGTTTAATATCTCATTGTTTGGGATATCAACAAAAACTCAATCTGGGGTACAATAAATTGTAGCATTAAGTACTTTTTATTTAACTAGGCAAGTCAGTTAAGAATATTATTATTTTACGATGGCGGCCTACCCCGGCCAAACCATAAGGTTATTGATCGAAAAACTCTATCTGTCCCTGAATTGTTTGCGGATGATGTGTCTCCTCCTGGGCAGCTCGCAGTATGAGTCTGTGCGGGTCCTTGTCATCATTTGGTCAGATGGGAATTTCCCTCATGCTTCATAAAATGCCCCACCGGTTTTCCTCGCAGACCCTCACTAGAAAGCTCCGCAGGCAGAATCAATCATTCTGTTAGTTGACTCCAAATTGTTGTGGAAATTCAATACAGGGACACTCAGTCCCTAAAGTACCAGTCTGAAGTCTGCCAGGAGCTTTGTCGGGGCAGTCCTGTTAGTTCTCTTATTTACGGCTATACAAAAAACCTTCACAGGCATGGTTCATAGGGTTGGTTCCTGCATGTGACTGGCACCGTCTCCTATCTTAACTTAGAATATATTCTGGCCCTTCTGCCAAAAGGTCTGAAGAGGAGGTCATGACGGTCTTCCCTTCATATCTCTACCCAGCATCTATAGGAACCAATGATTGTATGAGACAAGATGTAAAATTCAAGGCTATTTCTTCAGACAACAAACTTTCCCTCACAATTTCTGCTCTGAAATGCACTGTCAACTGTTGGACCTTTGATATAGACAGGTGAGTTTCTTTCTAAATCATGTCCCAGCAATTGAATTGGCCACAGCTGGACTCAAATCAAGTTGTAGTGACATCTCAAGGCTGATCCAAGGAAATCGGATGCACCTGAACTCAATTTGGAGTGTCAATACTTATGTAAATTAGATACTTCTGTATTTCATTTTCAACAAATGTGCAAACCAAAAAAATAAAATAAACGTTTTCACTTTGTTATATTGTGTGGAGATGGGTGAGAACAAAAATGGATTTTCCATTTTTAATTCAGGCTGTAACACAACGAAATGTGGAATAGGTCAAGGGGTATGAATACTTTCTGTAGGCACTGTGTTATGTGGTCTGACTGATTTAATTTTTGTTTCTTTTAATATGTGGAATATTAACATAAATCAACGTGCTACTCGTTGAAAACGTTAGCTGTCTCCGAGAAACAAATCATTTTGACAGTTGCATTGTACAGCTTACATTTTAATGGATTCTCACTGACGCTGGGTTAATTATATTCTAATTAAGTCTGACATTACTTGAAATTGGAAATGCGTTTATCTGCAGTATAATGGTTGGGCCTCTTTTGATCCGGCAGTCAACGCTGCTGATGGAATCTCAATGACATCCAGGTTTATTAGGGCTGGCTGCCTTCATTTGATAAAAACGGCAGAAAGCGTAATGCATAATGATATGCTAATTAACTTTGGTGAGGAAGTGAAGCTGCACCGACTGACCAATCATGTCTCTGTTGTCCTGTGACAGGTGTCCTTTGTGTCCCGGATTCCTGTGGCCTTCCCCACGGGCGACGCCAACTCCCTGAGCCGCAGCGTGGTCATGTACGCCTGTAACAAGAACGTGGACCTAGCCATCCAACATGGCCGCCAGCGGCCTGCTGGCCTGCCACATTCCTCGTCGGTGCTGATTCCCTACGGCCAGAGCAAGGCGACCTCCTCCTCCAGCAGCCTGCGCCTCAGCATCTTCACTCCCAACGTGCTCATGATCTCTACGCACTCCGATGGCTCCCTCAACCAGTGGGCGGTCAGCTTCGCCGAGGAGTCGGCCTTTTCCACTGTGCTCAGCGTGTCCCACAAGTCACGCTACTGCGGCCACCGCTTCCACCTCAACGACCTGGCCTGCCACTCCCTGCTGCCCCTGTTGCTCACCACCTCACACCACAATGCCCTGCGCACCCCCGACGTGGACAGTGTCCCGGCCCCCTCGACCACCCTTTCTCAACCCCTTGGGGGCGGGCCCAGCCGGGTGTCACTGGGCGCTGTGTCGCAGGACCCCAACGCCATCTACAGCGAGCTCATCCTGTGGAGGGTGGATCCAGTGGGGCCGCTGTCCTTCTCTGGAGGGGTGTCTGAGCTGGCCAGGATCAATTCACTCCACTCCTCCGCCTTCTCCAATGTAGCCTGGCTGCCCACTCTCATCCCCAGCAACTGCCTTGGTAAGGAAGGGGACAGTCAGTGGATTTACCTTTGAAAACTCTGGTAGCTACAATATCTGTCAGCAGATGGCTTGTTGCAATAGTTTTCTTCTCTACTGCAGGTGTCTACTGCAACTCTCCCAGTGCCTGCTTCGTGGCCAGTGACGGTCACTCGCTGAGGCTTTACCAGGCTGTTATTGAAGCCAAGAAACTACTCAGTGAGCTCTCCAACCCAGATATTTCAGTAAGTCGACCACCAGCACAATGTCTTTTTGATATCTCAGATTAACATAATTTGTTTTACCCTCACTATTCCCGATATCTAAACATTTACAAATATATATATATATATATTTTTTTTTTTACTTTGTCTCAGAAATATGTCGGCAAGGTTTTTAACATCATCAGCCAGCAATCGACTGCTAAACCAGGTTGTATCATCGAGCTAGATGCCATTACTGACTTCGTAAGTATACCTTTATGGAAGAAGGAAATACGTTCTATTGAGTGCACACAGATTTTCACTGACCTTTTTCAGCACCATGATTGGGGTTTGCTAGGCATAGTAAGCGCAATCCGATATTCAATACATGACTGAATTCTATGTAACACATTGTTTAATGGCTTCTCGCCATCTTAATGAAAAGGTCAGCCATGCCATCGATGTTTTACACTGTAGCCTAGCCAGTAGGCCTTAAATCATGCGGAGCTACCACCAAGTCACAGCCTGGCCTTGGCATGAAATAATTAACTTTTTGTGTGTGTGTGTGTGTATTATTATGATGATGCATGGTTAGATTCTATGTATTTATGTATGGAAGCATCAGCACACTCTTTAATTGTTCAAGACACTTCCCCTCGGTGACAAAGTATATCCTATTGTGTGTCCTGTCTAGCTCAGTTGGTAGAGCATGGTGCTTGCGCTGTGAAAAAAAGTATAAAAATGTATGCACTCACTACTGTAAGTCGCTCTGGATAAGAGCCTCTTGCTAAATGACAGAACATCGGAATGTAAAATGTGTGTTCTGCAGCAGGGGAAGGAGACTCAGCTGCTGCATGTGTTTGAAGAGGATCTGATTCTGGGCAGTGAGCGGAGAGACACCACTCAGGAATCTCCCGCTACAGAGACTGGTAGGATTAGGAGACACAGTCACTAATATAACCTTCACTTTACTCTCCGGTCCATCTCATTCAGTGTGATGTACATGTCCTTGTGTGTGTTTGTTTTTGCTCCTGCAGCCTCCAGCCAGCCAGGCTTCTCCGCCCGCTTCTTCCTGGTGGTGGTAGAGTTTACCCAGACTGGCAGGTCTTTCCTGCATATGTGGCATCTGCAACTGGCAGCTGGCCAAATCACTATGGGTGTGTGACCTGAAGGGTCCATTTCTATGTTACAGCATTGTTGGGCATTGTGTGCCAGCCAGTCTTAACCTGGCTCTAAAAAACGATTTGTTTTTGTGTGTCTTTACAGACGAGACCGGCGCTCTGCCTGAAAAGGAGAATGTGACCTTGTCGCCAATGAACAGCTCCTTTAGCTTTGAGACGTTCAGCTCCCCCTCGGCCCAGAAGAACAAGCCTTGCACGTCCAACCTGCAGAGTGCCAGTCGCCTCACCCTGGCCACTCACAGGTTGTACAGCCAGGAGCTAGCTCTTCCAGACGGCGTGGAGGTGATCAGTGTCACGCCCTCAGCAGGTGAGAGGGCACTGAACCACAGTCACACCGCCCTCTTCTCCTGTATAATGGGACAATCCTGTTTGTTCCTCCACAGGAATGCAATCAACTCACAAAGTGTTGGCTAATTCTATAGAATGGAACCAGTTAAACTGAAATTGGATAAGATTAATTAACAACCCTTTGTTTGGCAAGGTTTCGGGGGGTGGATGCGTCTTTGTTACTATGCTGGTGTTTAACTGTTACATTTCAGTTTAGATATAACTTAAGTCAATTGTATTGAGTTTGTGTCTTTAAAAGTCAGTTAAGAACAAATTCTTATTTACAATGACGGCCTACCGGGGAATAGTGGGTTAACTGCCTTGTTCAGGGGCAGAAGACCGATTTTTCCCTTGTCAGCTCTGGGATTCGATCCACCAACTTTTCTGTTAATGGCCCAATGCTCTAACCACTAGGCTACCTGCGGCCCGCTTGTACAAGCCAACCCAGGAAGTGTGGCTAAACTAACTAACCAATGATTGTTCTTGTTCCAGGTCATCTGAGCGCGTCCTCCTTGCAGCCGGCAGGTGGCGCTCCTTATCTCCTGGCCACTTCCTGTTCAGACGGGAAGGTAAGGTTCTGGAGGTGCAGGGTGGCTGCAGTGGAGCCAGACACCAAAGAGCTGACGTACACCTGGGAGGAATGGCCTCTATTGGTGGAGGAGGGGCTGGGCAACAGCAGTGCTGTGACCGTGTCAGGCAGACCAGTCACGGTCAGCTGTTGTCACACCAGCCGCATTGCAGTGGCCTACCGACACAACCCTAGCCCTCACCTGAGCCCTAACCCTAACCACCTGAGCCCTAACCCTCAGCAGGGTGTCAGGGAACCACTGGTCCACGTAGGGGTATTCCAGTGTGAGTCCACAGGTGGCTCCCACTGGGTGCTAGAGCAGACCCTCGTCCTGGATGTCTCCACTCCCACTGGTAACAAAAACAATAACATGGAGAGTGGCGCCAAGGGCCTGAATGTGGAGAATAATAACCTGGACATATATCTGCCCAATGATGACTGCCTGGGGACCTCTGGTAAGAGTCTGGTCCACCTGGACTGGGTCTCCAGGGAGGACGGCTCCCACATTCTTACTGTGGGGATTGGTTCCAAACTCTACATGTACGGCCTGCTCTCTGGCAAACCTCCTGAACTGGGGCTGTCTGAGGGCCCCAGGGAGCAGAGCTCTTCCCGCCTGGTCCTCCTGCGCTCTGTGGACCTGGTCTCCTCCGTGGAAGGCTCCCTGCCCATCCCAGTCTCCCTGTCCTGGGTGAGAGACGGCATCCTGGTGGTGGGCATGGACTGTGAGATGCACGTGTACTCCCAGTGGCAGCCCCCGGCCCCGGCCAAGTCCACGGCCTCGAACACCACCACCACAAATATGGGCAGCGTGTCGTCCCTCCTGGCTGCAATGAAACAGAGCCACGAGGAGGGCCTGAACCCCGCTCCTCCCAAGAAGGGCTTGACCAGGTCCATGACCAGCCTGGCCCAGAAGCTGAGTGGGAAGAGGACAGCGTATGACCTGCCTGCGGAGATGGAGGACTACGGGCTGTTTGAGGCGGCACACCACCTGTTCCCCACGCTGCCCCAGTACCACCCGGTACAGCTGCTGGAGCTCATGGACCTGGGGAAGGTCCGGCGGGCCAAGGCCATCCTCTCCCACCTCGTCAAATGCATTGCCGGGGAGATCGTGGCCCTCAAAGACAACGGCACCAACCAAGACAAGCGTCTCCGCTCGCGCACCATCAGTGCCGGCGGCAGCACCTCCAGAGACCCCAAGCTTTTCAGCAAGGGCGAGAGTTCGGACTACACAGAGATTGACTCCATCCCTCCCCTGCCCCTATACGCGCTGCTGGCGGCCGACGAGGACTGCTCCCCCAAGCCCAAGGACAAGGTGGCCAGCTTGAGTGGAGACAGTGGCCACGGGTCCAGTCAGTTGGACGCCTACGATGAACTCTTCCAGAGCAGCGGGGTGGGTGTGGACGACCTGGAGCATATGGACAGTGACCAGGAGGACGGCGGTGCTAAGGTCATAGACCTGTCTCAATATAGCCCCACCTTCTTTGGGCCCGAGCACGCCCAGGTTCTGTCCAGCCACCTGCTCCACTCCAGCCTGCCGGGCCTGACCCGCATGGAGCAGATGTCCCTCATGGCCCTGGCTGACACCATCGCCACCACAAGCACCGACATCCGGGAGAGCCAGAGCAGGGGTAAAGGTACGGTGGCTCATTTAACCCAACACAGACTGTCCTTAATAGTCCTTCTCCTTACAAAATGTTGTTCAATTGACTAATATGAACAAAGGGGGTGTATTTGTTTTATTCTAGTAGAAGGACTATGAGGAGGAGTACTGCAGATGGTCATGTTCTTTCCATTGACTAGGTGGAGAGACTTTGGATGAGTGCGGTCTGAAGTTCCTGTTGGCTGTGAGGCTCCATACGTTCCTGCTGACCACCCTGCCCCCTGCCCATCGCGCCCAGCTGCTTCGCCAAGGTAGGCAGGGCTGAACTCAACACAGCTGAGCACAGCAGCCCACTGAGGTTCAGATGGCTAGAACATGATGCTTGTTGCAACACTAGACTTGTGGGTTTAATTCCTGCATGGCTGACCTATGCTGATTAGCCTATTTATTTTTGTAAACAAGACATACATGTAATCAATGTGGGTAAATTAACATATTATTACATTGTCAAACAACTAGCTCCTCAAGCCTGGTGATGTGTAGACTAGTGTAACGTTTGATTGTCTTGACAACCTGTGTTTGGTCCTCCAGGTCTGTCCACCTGTCACTACGCGTGGGCCTTCCACTCCGAGGCTGAGGACGAGCTGCTCCACATGTTACCTGCCTTGCAGAAAGGAGACCCCACATGGCCCGAGCTCCGCGCCATGGGCATGGGCTGGTGGCTCAGGAGCACCAATAAACTCCGGAGGTGTATTGAAAAAGTGAGCCCATGTGTCCCAGATACCTATTGAGATAATTTATCCTCCCTTTAAATATATATATATATATATAAGTATTCAGACCCCTTGACTTTTTCCACATTTTGTTACGTTACAGCCTTATTCTAAAATGTATTTAAAGAATAATGCCTCAATTTACACACAATACCCCATAATGACAAAGCGAAAAAATGTAAAACTGAAATGACATTTACATAATTATTCAGACCCTTTGCTAAGAGACTCAAAACTTTGCTCAGGTGCATCCTGTTTCCATTGACCATCATTGAGATGTTTCTACAAATAGATTTGGAGTCCACCTGTGGTAAATTTAATTAATTTGGAAAGGCACACACCTGTTTATATAAGGTCCCACAGTTGACAGTGCATGTCAGAGCAAAGACCAAGCCATGAGATCGAAGGAATTGTCCGTAGAGCTCCAAGACAGGATTGTGTCGAGGCACAGATCTGGGGAAGAGTACCAAAACATGCAATAAAGATTTGGCCTGAATGCCAAGCGTCACGTCTGCTGTGGGGATGTTTTTTAGCGGCAGGGACTGGAAGACGTCAGGATCGAGGGAAAGGTGAACGGAGCACAGAGAGTACAGAGAGATCCTTGATAAAAACCTGCTCCAGAGCACTCAGGACCTCAGACTGTAGTGAAGGTTCACCTTCAAACAGGACAATGACCCTAAGCACACAGCCAAGACAACGCAGGAGTATCTTCGGGACAAGTCTCTGAATGTCCTTGAGTGGCCCAGCAAGAGCCCGGACTTAAACCTGATCAAACTTCTCTGGAGAGACCTGAAAATAGCTGTGCAGATCAAATAAAATGTTATTTGCAGCGACGCTCCCCATCCAACCTGACAGAGCTTGAGAGGATCTGCAGAGAAGAATGGGTGAAACTCCCCAAATACAGGTGTGCCAAGCTTATAGCGTCATACCCAAGAAGACTCAAGGCTGTAATCGCTGCCAAAGGTGCTTCAACAAAGTACTGAGTAAAGGGCCTGAATACTTATGTAAATGTGATATTTCAGATTAGTTTTTTTAATAAATTTGCTACAATTTCTAAAAACCTGTTTTTGCCTTGTCATTATGGGGTATTGTGTGTAGATTTGAGGGGGATCTGCAAAGCTGTCATCAATGCAAAGGGTGGCTACTTTTGAAGAATCTCTTTTGATTTGTTTAACACTTTTTTGGTTACTACATGATTTCATATGTGTTATTTAGTTTTGATAGTTTGGATGTCTTCACTATTATTCTACAATGTATAAAATAGTAAAAATGGGTGTGTGTGTAAACACAACCGTTAAAAGTTTGGGGTCACTTAGAAATATTCTTGGTTTTGAAAGAAAAGCAAAAAAAAATTGTCCATTAAAATAACATCAAATTGATCAGAAATACAGTGTAGACATTGTTAATGTTGCAAATGACTATTGTAGCTGGAAACAGCAGATTTTTTTTATAGAATATCTACATAGGTGTACAGAGGCACATTATCAGCAACCATCACTCCTGTGTTCCAATGGCACGTTGTGTTAGCTAATCCAAGTTTATCATTTTAAAAGGCTAATTGATCATTAGAAAAGCCTTTTTGCAATTATGTTAGCACAGCTGAAAACTGTTGTTCTGATTAAAGAAGCAATAAAACTAGCCGCCTTTAGAATAGTTGAGTATCTGGAGCATCAGCATTTGTGGGTTTGATTACAGGCTCAAAATGGCCAGAAACAAAGGCCTTTCTTCTGAAACTTGTCAGACTATTTTTGTTCTGAGAAATTAAGGCTATTCCATGTGAGAAATTGTCAAGAAACTGAAGATCTCGTACAACTCTGTGTACTACTCCCTTCACAGAACAGCGTAAACTGGCTCTAACCAGAATAGAAAGAGTGGGAGGCCCCGGTGCACAACTGAACAAGAAGACAAGTACATTAGAGTGTCTAGTTTGAGAAACAGACGCCTCACAAGTCCTCAACTGGCAGCTTCATTAAATAGTATCCGCAAAACATCAGTCTCATCTTTGTTTCTGGCCATTTTGAGCCTGTATTCAAACCCACAAATGCTGATGCTCCAGATATTCAACTGGTCTAAAGAAGGACAGTTTTATTGCTTCTTTAATCAGGAAAACAGTTTCCAGCTGTGCTAATGTAATTGCAAAAGGGTTTTCTAATGATAAATTAGCCTTTTAAAATGATAAACTTGGATTAGCTAACACAACGTGCCATTGGAACACAGGAGTGATGGTTGCTGATAATGGGCCTCTGTACCCCTATGTAGATTGCATTAAAAGTCTGCTGTTTCCAGCTACAATAGTAATTTACAACATTAACAATGTCTACACTGTATTTGTGATCAATTCAGTGTTCTTTTAAAAAACAAAAAATGTGCTTTTCTTTCAAAAATAAAGCAATTTCTAAGTGACCCCAAACTTTTAAACGGTAGTGTGTGTGTGTGTGTGTGTGTGTGTGTGTGTGTGTGTGTGTGTGTATGTATATATATATATATATCTTAGATAGATGATAGTTATTGGTTGCCTTTGAGATACAAAAGTAGAACAGAGTCAGATTTTGCTGCAACACAGAATTCAGTAATATAAATCAGAGAATGTGGAATGACCTATATACAAATGTATTTTTATACCTCCGTTATTCATCAGGTCGCAAAAGCGTCTTTTCAAAGGCAGAACGATCCTCTGGATGCCGCCATCTTCTATCTCGCTATGAAAAAGAAAGCGGTGGTCTGGGGACTGTACAGGTAACGTCTTTGAGAAGTTCTTGAATATCATTTCCCATATCCCCTGAAAAGATTGAAACAATTATTTCACATTACAGATCTAATGCCAATGTGTGTTGTTCCATCAAGGTCTCAGAAGAATGCCAAAATGACAACGTTCTTCAGCAACAACTTCGATGAGGAAAGGTGGAGGAGGGCTGCCTTGAAGAACGCCTTCTCTCTGCTGGGGAAGCAGCGCTTCCAGCACTCTGCAGCCTTCTTTCTTTTGGCCGGCTCCCTCAAGGACGCTGTGGAGGTAAAAATGTCTTAATTTCGCTGTCAGCAGCTACAGTAGATATGTCCACCTTTTTCATTCAAAAATTTTCAGGAGAGAGGTAGCTCTCTCTTTAAAAATATATAATTAAATACAAAGCTGTGTCTTTGAGCATTTATGCAAATTACATCTGGCCATGCAAAGGGTGGAGGTGACCTTATTTGATATTCCTGTGAGGTATTTTTCTGTTCTGCTACTGCAAATGCTTTCAACACTGTTGGATGAGGTTTGGCCTGCCTTGTACAGGTTTGCCTGGAGAAGATGCAGGATCTGCAGCTGGCCCTGGTGATCTCCCGGCTCTATGAGTCCGAGTTTGAGACGTCCTCCACCTACAAGCGCATCCTGCAGAGGCACGTGCTGGGCCAAGACCGCCAGCTCCCCGCCCACCAGGACCCCTTCCTGCGCAGCACGGCCCACTGGGTACTGGAGGACTACAGCCGGGCCCTGGATACTCTGCTGGAGCAGCCTACTGCCCCAAACCTAACATCCTCCACTCAGGCTGGCCACACAACTCAACCAGGTAGTAGTAAGAGAACGATGCTTTTTCACTTCTTAGATTTTACGTTTGATTATTTTGAGGTAAATTGATGATGTGAATGCCTGGGGAAATGACAGAGCTGTGATTTGCAGGTACCTCGTCCACGTCCCTCTGTAGCCCGGAGGTCTTCAACTTCTACACCTACCTCCGCACACATCCCTTACTGCTGCGCCGCCATTTTGGTTCGTCTGAGAAGACCAGGGTGGGTCTGACAGCGGAGGGTCGCATGGCAAACTCAATCAGCCTGGTGGAAAGGAGGCTGTTCTTCACCGCAGCTTACGCTCACCTGCAGGCCGGCTGCCCTATGCTAGCCCTGGAGGTCCTCTCCAAAATGCCCAAAGTTGTCAAAAGATCCAAGCTCCACCAGGACGATACCACCAACCCCGACCTGAGCGAGACGAAAAAGGAACAGACGTCAGATTTGGACTGGTCTCAGCCCGCGTTGAACGGCTTCGAGTCTGTGTCAGACAGCTTGTCCAATAGCCAATCGGACTCTGTGCTGAGTTTTGACTGGGGCCAGCCCTCTGTGTCGGTTCAGGATGAAGCCCTGGAGTTGAAATGGGACAGCGACAAGGAAGAGGAAGACGACGACGAACCACAGGGTTTGGCCATGAAGAGTGCCGACAACACCAGTAGCGTCTTTCAAGACGCCATCTCTCCATTGACTGAGACGCTGCTGGATGAAGGTGACGTCCTCATGCCCTCTGAGGACATCCTGGCCGCTCAACTCAAATTCAGCGCCTGCCTGAAGATCCTAACCACGGAGCTGCGGACCCTGTCTACGGGTTACGAGCTGGACGGGGGGAAGCTACGCTACCAGCTGTGCCAGTGGCTGGAGAGGGAGGTGGTGGCCCTGCAGAGGTGCTGCAGCTACAAGCCCTGCCTGCCGGAGCTGGCCCTGGGCATGGCAGGGCCAGGTGGAGAGGAGGAGGCCCAGGCCCAGCCTGGTGAGGCCCAGCGCACCCGCAGACACTGGCTCCAGAGCAACCAGCCTCTCCTGCGCATGTTCCTCAGCTACTGCAGCTTGCACGGCTCCCACGGAGGAGGCCTGGCCTCGGTGCGCATGGAACTCATCCTGCTGCTGCAGGAGTCCCAACAGGTACAGCACACACTAACACACGCTGTATGTTGTCAATCTTATTAAAATGAGTAACAAATGGATACAATAGCCATATATATACTGTGTACAAAACATTAGGAACATTAGCACCCCCTTTTGCATTCAGAACGGCCTCAATTATTCTGGACATGGACTCTACAAGGTGTTCCACAGGGATGCTGGCCCATGTTGACTCCAATGGTTCCCACAGTTGTGTCAAGTTGGCTGGATGTCCTTTGGGTGGTGGACCATTCTTGATACACACGGAAAACTGTTGAGCGTAAAAAATCCAGCAGCGTTGCAGTTTTTGACTCAAACCAGTACGCCTGGCACCAACTGCCATACCCTATTGAAACTTAAATATTTTTTCTTGCCCATTGACCCTCTGAATGGCACACATACACAATCCATGTCTCAAGGCTAAAAAATATAATTCTTTACCCTGTGTCCTCCCTTTCATCTACACTGATTTAAGTGGATTTAACAAGTGACATCAATAATATATCATAGCTATATTGGCCATATCACAAACCCCTGAGGTGACTTATTGCTATTATAAACTGGTTACCAACGTAATTACATTTTGTCATACCCGTGGTATACTGTCTGATATACCACGGCTTTCAGTCAATCAGCATTCAGGGCTCCAACCACCCAGTTTATAATTATTCTGAACAGAAATATAAACGCAGCATGCAACAATTTCAAAGATTTTACTGAGTTACAGTTCATATGAGGAAATCCGTCAATTGAAATCAATTAATCTATGGATTTCACATGACTTGGAATACAGATATGCATCTGTTGGTCACAGATACCTTAAAAAAGAAAGTATGGGGTGGATCAGTAAACCAGTCAGTATCTGGTGTGACCACCATTTGCATCATGCAGGACGACACATCTCCTTCGCATAGTTGCTCAGGTTGTTGATTGTGGCCTGTGGAATGTTGTCCCACTCCTCTTCAATGGCTGTGAAAAGTTGCTGGACATTGGCGGGAACTGGAACACTCTGTCGTACATGTCGATCCAGAGCATCCCAAACATGCTCAAACGGGTCACATGTCTGGTGAGTATGCAGGCCATGGAAGAACTGGGACATTTTCAGCTTCCATGAATTCTATACAGATCCTTGCAACATGGGGCTGTGCATTATCATGCTGAAACATGAGGTGATGGCGGTGGATGAATGGCACAACTATGGGCCTCAGGATCTTGTCACAGTATCTCTTTGCATTAAAATTGCTATCGATAAAATGCATTTGTGTTCGTTGTCCGTAGCTTATGCCTGCCCATACCATAACCCCATCGCGACCATGGGGCACTCTATTCACAATGTTGACATCAGCAAACCACTCGCCCACACAACGCCATACACGTGGTCTGCGGTTGTGAGGCCTGTTGGACCTCCTGCCAAATTCTCTAAAACAACGTTGGAGGCGACTTATGGTAGAGAAATAAACATTAAATTCTTTGGCAACAGCTCTGGTGGACATTCCTGCAGTCAGCATGCCAATTGCACGCTCCCTCAAGACATCTGTGGCGTTGTGTGACAAAACTGTACATTTTAGAGTGGCCTTTTATTGTCCCCAGCACAAGGTGCACCTGTGTAATGATCATGCTGTTTAATCAGCTTATTGATATACCACACCTGTCAGGTGTATGGATTAACTTGGCAAATGTTCACTAACAGGGATGTAAACAAATTTGTGCACAAAATTTGAGAGAAATTAGCTTTTTGTGCATATTAAACATTACTGTGATCTTTTATTTAGTCTCATGAAACACGGGACCAATACTTTATATATTTTTGTTCAGTGTACTATTAAAACTCTTCTAACAACAAAGTATCTTTGTTGTAAACAAGACTAAGAAAAAGGCTCCTGCATCTCAGTACTTGACATCAAGTTCTCGTCCTACTTATAGGGAGACAAGCATCGAGTCACCAACACCAGGAACACACAAACACTGCTCTCCTCTGGAGCGTTTGGAACATCTGATGCTCCTGTCATACCACGTGACAGCGACGCCTCTGTCTGAGATGACTTACTTTAAGTTTGACATCAAAGCATCGGATCTGATGAGTGAACCGCAGCGTGGTAGAGAGGATGCAATTCTATACCATATTTTTTTTTAGATGTAACAATTCGCCGATACGCATCGTTTACCGGTTTGAAATGTTGAAAATGCGAATGCATCGGTCCGCGGAAGCCCAAACTGATCCAAGTAAAGCATTAATAGGTAAAAAAAAAACGATTCAAACATTACGAATCGGCGGTTCACTAACGTGTTTTGTTCCTTTTCTGCCTTATCACGAAAATACCTCAAGTTGTGACTGAGTTGATGCGTCCTCTCCTTCAGCCTATTGAACTTTTATACCCGTAACTGCGCTTTGATCTAAATTTCAGATAACCGCGCACAGTGCAGGAGAAGCAGCTTCTCGCTCCAACGAGAAGTAGGCCGTCCCCTATCCCTGTTCCAATGTGCGTAGGCTATATCTACGCCGCACCTTCAGCATTCAGATGTTTGTAAAATGGCTTTCGCAATAATAAATCATAGGCTTTAGGGACAACCAATGTAATTTGCTATGTCATTGTTACCAAATGCGTTGTGGAAATGGTGGGTTTACCAGCGGGGCTGTGTAGTCTACCAGCGTGGACACAACTCACATCTTGCTGCTGATGGCACATTTAATTGATGATTGGGGCTTTTCGATTGCCAGGTTCACTATACAAACTATTTTTGGTAGTTCTGCTTCAAACAGTCAGTGGATTTGGTCATTTTTAAATGAACAGCGTAAAGATGTAATTTCATAACAAGGACAGCAATAATTTTTGCAAGATGCACTGGTCAGAACGGGAGAAGAGAGCAGCTCTCTGTAAAGTACCAAATGGGGGTGAAATCCCAGTTTTTGAGACTGGGGTGAAATCTAAAGCTGCATTACATTAATTGTCTATGTCATAGCTCATTTCTAAAGATAAATATGGACATTACTAGCTCCACATTTTAAACTGCTATATGAGAAGTTTAATCAGTGGGTGATGATAATTTCAGATAAAAAGTGGGAGGCCAAAAACAATGTTATAGTGGTCAGTCTGCCATATGGCTCAGCACACACACACACACACAGTTCGCTCAGACAGATCCAGCTCCTGACATCCATCAGTATCAGATAGGAATTTTAAAATGGAAAATGAATGTGTTCATGCAACAATTGGTAATGCATCGAATAGAATCGCACCGCATCGTTCCACTAATCGAATTGCACCGAATTGTTTCAAACTAAAAGTATCGTATCTAGATGCGTATCAGATGGTGCTTGTCAGGAGAGATGCACTTCCCTACTATTTGTATTTACATGCTTTGTTTTGAGAGCTGTGTTTGTTAGTTCAGTTGTTTATGTATTTTCTTTGTTGTCGTGCATTGACGCCACGCTACTCTATGTCCACAGGATGACGTTGTCCAGTGGTCCGTCGCCCCCTACCTGCACCACGCCTCCATTCCTCTCCTGCTGGCCTGTACTGCCAGTGCCAAGACAGTGGTGGCCAACCCCATCGTCCATCTGACCAACCTCACCCACGACATCCTGCACACCATCAACGCACTGGACTCCCCACCACACCCAGACTTCGTCAACAACGAGGTCAGACGCACCAGCCAAGGCTATCGTCATGCTGTGTGCTCCAAACAAAGAGCATGTTGAGAGAGCACAGTGGTACTTGTGTTGGTTGTGTGTTGTGGATGGGGGGGCCGTGGTGGATGGGGGGGCCGTGGTGGATGGGGAGGCGGTAATGTGCTGTGAATTTGACGGGTCATATCTTATCAAAAGTGTTTTAGTGTAGATATTGTGATAGATGGATATCACTGGTAATATAAGGTGAGTTGATGGTGGGAAGGAGTGTTCTGCTGCTCCTAATGTATCTAATACCTCCTGCTCTTCCAGATCTATGTGATGCACACACTGGCAGCCTCGCTGTCTGCCTGCATATACCAGTGTCTCTGCGATGGCCACAACCACAGGTTAGTCTGAATCCTAACGCCGCCGACTTTGATCTGTGCTCTTGATCTCCATACTAGAACGGCACACAACCAAGAGCATGCTGGGAAATGCACATTAGGCAACAGTTCAGACATTTGCAGTGCACCGTGCATCTGATTTAGAGAATCTGCCTGTCAGTGTATGTGTATGATAATGTGTGTGTATGTGATAATGATCATTGAAACATTGTCCTGTTTTTTGATTCTCTAGCAGCTGTACTACTACATGGAGAAAAGTGTATGACGTTAAAAAGTAGAGAAAATGCTTTTTTCTTTGACTCGTCTAGCAGTTGAATGACCTTAAAATAGGAATCACGTGACTGCGCCCGGCCCTGCCGCCTGACCTTGGCATTTCAAAGCTCACAGATCTGTAAATGAGTAAGGACTTTGTTTTGAGCCGTGCCCAACAGTTCCCCCTCTCGTGTGGAGATTGAAGCGGTGCAGTCCAACTAAATTAGCTTTTTCTAATTCAGCACTCCCCTTTGTTATGCTAATGAAAACCCGTGCCGCAGTGGTGCTAGAGGTTTATCGAAACGTTGACTCTAAATTCAACTCATGGTAGGTGATTCCATCTGGCGAACATGTGAAAGGCTTTGTTAGAAGGACACTGGCTTTTTATGTTGTTGCACAGCAGACACTTTCACGGTCCTTTTCAACCTGCTCTGTCCACTAAAGAAGCACTTTAAGTTCTAATATTGCAGATTTAGCCTGTACACTTACAGTTACTCAATTCTGTTATGTGACAGGAATCAGCTCTTTCATGCAAGCTTAATAGAGGACTTAGTAGATATACAATGCACTCTAATATACCCGTCAGTATACTGAAATAGAACCATCATGTTGAGAGAGCTATATTTCCCCCCTGTGAGAGATGGAACTCTGTGCTGCCTCCCAACTCATTAAATATCTAGAGAAGGCTCTTTGATGTCAGAATACACTTCTGCGCTTCATCTATAGATCTCCTGAATTCTTTATTGTAACCAGAGGGTGAGGAGCCGCACCAGTGTATTAGTGTTTTATGTGTTAAATGGGTCTGCCTCCCGCCGTCTGCCGTGCAAAACTTCTCTGGATTCAGAGAAGTTAAAACATTTACAGTGTGCTCCATATAGGCCTTTGTACATGTCGCCATTTCCCCTGGTTGAGAATCCCTTGTTTAATGGAACGTCCCCTTCTTGCTAAATGACTGAGTGGGTGTCCTTCCTTGTCTTTCTCTCCTCCCAGCCATGTGAACCAGTTCACTGGGATAGTGTACCAGAGTATCCTCTCCTTCCAGAACCACCCAGTACGCACCGTGAGCATGGAGGAGACGGTACTGCCCAACACCCACCCAGCACAGTGGCCAGGTAAACCCACTTGACTTCCACCAGTTTTCACTTAATTTCACAGAAATGAGCCCCATGTATCCTGTTTGGAGAACCATTGCTTGTTCAAACAATAACAATGCGTTGGTAAAAAGCTGAGGGATGGGTCTGGAGAAATGTAACCACTCTCAAATTCATAGACAGCTGTGGGATGCAAGGACTGACCGTCCATGAGATCAAAATGACAGTTTTAACCATGGCTTGAGGCAAAAGTGGTTCTTTACAATTACATTGTTTACAAACATTGGAGTAAAAAAAACAATCTATTTTGGGTTCTGATGGGGTACGATAGTTGAACTAATCTTATGAAGCATTTATAAGTTTATATTCTTCAATAATCAATGGGTACATAGTATTCATTTAAAAGTCAAATGTATGTAGCAATTGCAGATTGCCCCTTTAACACCACAGTCCTAAACATACAACTTTAAAGGATCACTTTACACACACAAACACATTTTTGTATTTGATTAATTACAATTTGTTAATTAATATTTTGTGAATTATTATTTTATTCTTTCATTAAAAAGCAAAAAAGTGTGATGCTTTTTACATCATCACACTTTGCTTTTTACTGAAAGTGCTCCATCTTAAAAAAAACTATGTACAGTTTGTTGGGACCATATCAACAGTGGACAAATGAACAACATACTGAAATATGTTTTTTGAGTAAAGTAATTCTTTAATTCTAGTCAATTCATTCACTCTCACTCCCTCACGGTCTCTATGTGTCAGGTATCAGTACCCTGATCCGCCTGTTGAACTCTGCTGGTGAGGAGAGCCAGCCAGGCCTGGCCGTGTTACTGTGTGAGATCCTGACGGCCGTCTTCCTCAGCTTGTTTGTGCACGGCCTGGCCACCCACTCCAGCAACGAGCTGTTCCGCATCGTGGCCCACCCGCTCAACAGCAAGCTGTGGGTGGCTGTGTTCGGAGGGGGGGCGCGTACCCCCATCACAGAGAAGCACAGTCAGGCCAAGTCACCTTCAGGTCTGTCATTCTCTGTCTGTCTGTGTCTGTGTGTGTGTGCGCGCCAGATGTAGAGGCTGATGTAACTGGAACGCAAGGGTGGGCAACTCGGAGCCGTGTGGGTAGGCTTCACCCCTGATTCAAAGATCTGTTGAAGATTGTGATTGGTTGAATCATGCTTATTACAGCTGGGCTGGAACAACAGTCTACACACACTGCAGCTCTTGTTCATCTCAATAATATCCATAATATTATGTCAGTTTTACGCACTAATATAAAGCATCATTACCTTGAAAAATGGCAAGTCCAGTATGTCCAATAAATATTGCATGTGTGTGGTTGTCTCAGCAGCCAGTGAGGAGTTAGATAGGAAGCCCAGGCGCTTTAAGCTGCTGTCGTCGTCGTCACGCAGTGCCTCCAGAGAGGGGCCAGAGACCCCCAGCCCAACCAGCCCTGTAGTGGAGCAAGAGACCTCCATCTTCAAAGAGCACTTTGTCCCCCCGGAGCTCAGCATCTGGGACTACTTTATTGCAAAGGTACCGCAGTAGTGTACACTTCCTGGTTCATAGTTAACTTAAACCACGCCCCGCTGAAAGACCCAGTCATTCAGCTCATTCTAACATGTATGTGTTTAATGTGTTTTCTCCTACCACAGCCTTTCCTCCCTCCGTCAGAGAGCAGGGTGGAGTACGACTCGGAGGAGAGCCAGGGCAGTCAGGACGAGGATGATGATGATGATGAAGATGAGTATGGAGACTTTGACCCCAACTCTCCTAGCCGAGAACATTCCAACCCCAACTCCTACAGGTACAGTCGGTGGCTCTGTGGACACTAGGCAGCACTATCAAAGAAAATGGACGTTAATCTTGTCAGTGATGGTTTGGACAAAGCAATGGTGATTTCTCTCTGTGTGTGTCCAGTTGGTGTCTGATGCGCCTGGCCATGGTCCAGCTGGTCCTAGGCAACCTGAAGTCATTCTACCCCATGGCAGGACACGACCTACTAGGTACCGTACACTAACGACAACTAGCCTACACAACCACTGGACTAATGTCGATTTGTGGCGTCGATTTTAGTTGGAAGCATTAGTGCTTGTGAACTCCAAACTAAGAGAGGGAATCTGTGATATTGAACCAGACTTCCTTTTAGATAACTGCCTGCCCTTTTTGTGAAGTCTCGCTTCTCTGAATGTACTGTTGTTAATGTCACCTAGTGTTTGTGTGTCTCTCTTAGATCTACCTGTGGGCTCCCCTCTGTGTCACACGGTGCTGAAGACCCTCCAGCGCTGGGAGCAGGTGCTGCTGAAGAGGCTGGAGATCTTCGGGGGGCCGCCCTCCAAGTACATCTCCACACACCCTCTGGACGAGACTGCTGCCTCGGGCCCCGCCATCCTCAGACACAAAGCCCTGTTTGAGCCCTCCAACACACCTTTCAGGTGAGCTCCAAACATAAATTCTCTGTATATTGATATGTTTGTCATAACATTCTGTAAATCAGTGGTCACCAACCGGTCAATTGCAATCGACTGGTTGATCTTCAAGGCGCATTCCTAGTCGATCGTCCAGGCATTCCTAGTCGATCGTCCAGGCATTCCTAGTCGATCGTCCAGGCATTCCTAGTCGATCGTCCAGGCATTTCTGTAGAAAAGCCAACGATGCTAGTCCCCTGATCAGAAGTTACATGCCACGTCATCGACTGACAGATTGCTATAACATATGATGTGGTTAGCTGATACGTAAAATACCTATCCAGGCGTTATAAGATCTGGCAGGCATCAGCAACGCCTGGGCAGAGGAACGCGCCCAAAGCCTTGCTCGCTAATTATTTTTTTCTATTAGTCTTGCGATGTTGGTGGTAGGTGCACTTGATTCAGAGGCCCTCCGTGCCAGGTAGGCGAAGTGTTCCCATTTTGAACCATTTAATTTGTCTGAAGGGACAAACTCCGCCTACGTGATGGACCAGGAGAGCTAAATCAAGTGCGCCTACTGTTCTGGCCAATCGGTAGCTCAAAATACCATGCCTACAGCTTTCACGACTCAACAGTAGAGTTTGAAACTAGCCTACGTGAGAGCTCATAACTTTTAAAACCATGACCAGAGAGAGACTGTCAAACAATACAGCAAGAGCTTCTGTATTTATGAGTGACTTCATGTTTACGTTTTTATTCAGCACTTTTACAAACCATAAAATGTGTTTCTCGCTACTTCCACTCACGCTACAACCAGCACTGCAGCTGCAGTACATGAGTAGCCAAGTGTATCTATATGCCAGAATTTGTATTATTAGCAGCTTGTCTTTTATATTTTAATATCAAGGGATATTTCACTTTCTCAGGTCATAGGATCAACATGAATTTGTTGCATGAGGCAGAAATAATGTGGTGTGTCTCAAGTTGGGCCGTCAGGTGGAAGACTGTCTCCTCTCTCTGGTCAGTTTCACCAGAGAAAAAGAGAGGACCGGGAGCGTGAGAGACGGACCCTCTGCTTCTCTCTCCCGCCACTGAGACTGACCATCAGTCCAGTAAAATAAAAGAGCAAATTATTTCAATTTATTCTCAGCTGTGCCTCCCAACTGATACAACAAATGATCTAATTTGTTATAAAAGATTAAGTTTTAAAATGTAATATGGTCTGAGAAGAACAATACTGGCAGGCCAAGCATAGTCAATATGCTGTGATGTATCAGGCGTAATGCACAAAACTCATTCCTACACAACTGTTTTTATTAAGTTAATGTTGCATATAAATCTGAGTGTTAGATCTAGGCTTGCTGTTCGACTTCGAAAGTGATCTTGACTCCCAAAAGGTTTGTGACCACTGCTGTAAATTTAGGTTTTCAGTACACTCTGATATGATCCACACAACGTCATAAATGCCTTTTTGTAAGTGAGCTGTATAACCGAGGGGAGTGTTGTGTGGCTACAGGTCCAGTCACCACTCTGCCCTGCCTGTGAAGAGGCTGTGGCAGTACCTGGTCAAACAGGAAGAGGTGCAGGAAACGTTCATCCGCAATATTTTCACCAAGAAACGAGACCAAAACGAGGTAGCTACCGCTCAACTTCACCCACCCACCCACCGCATGCAGACAGATGAGCAGTCTGAGCACTGACACATTGCATACTGTCACTGAATAACATCTCCCATTGAATAATACCTAAAACATCATTTCTAGTCCCAGAGAGGGTCATTAACTTTTTCTATCCCTGTTGATGCATTTGTGCTTTTGTTTTGCATGGTTCCCGTATTTATATCCTAATTGCCTTTTAATTTCTGGATTTCTGGTGAATAATATTGTTCTTAAACCCTGATAATTAACCGTCTAATTCTAGATTGTGTTTCCTGTTGACTCTGCATGATTCATCACATTGTTTTGTCTGATGTCTTGGGGGCTTCTCAAATAATTAAGTCGGTTGAGGACCACAATGAAAATGACAAATGTTCAGGGATGGAGGAGCCTAGCTGTAACCAGGTACTGCTTTGGATCATTTTGGTGGTGGGGGTTTATGGGTTGTAATTATCATGTTAATTGACAGTAAAATCATTTCAGTTTTTTTCCTGTTTTTAATTGACACCTGTGTTTTACGCTGGGAAAGTGGCATCTATTTTGCGTCCACTTCGCGTTTTATGTTTTTAACTGGACTTCAAGATTATATCATGAAATGCATAAAAACACAGTCATAGTTTTGATATCTTCACTATTATTCTACAATGTAGAAAATACCAGTCAAACATTTGGACACACTTACTCATTCAAGGGTTTTTCTTTATTTGTACTATTTTCTACATTGTAGAATAGTAATGAAGATATCAGAACTATGAAATAACACATATGTATTCATGTAGTAACCAAAAAGTGTTAAACAAATCAAAATATATTTTATATAGCCACCCTTTGCCTTGATGACAGCTTTGCACACTCTTGGCACACTCAACCAGTTTCACCTTGAATGCTTTTCCAAAAGTCTTGAAGGAGTTCCCTCAAATGTTGAGCACTTGTTGGCTGCTTTTCCTTCACTCTGCTATCCAACTCATCCCAAACCATCTCAATTGGGTTGAGGTCGGTGATTGTGGAGGCCAGGTCATCTGATGCAGCACTCAATCACTCTCCTTCTTGGTCAAATAGCCCTTACACAGTCTGGAGGTGTGTTGGGTCATTGTCCTGTTGAAAAACAAATTATAGTCCCACTAAGCGCAAACCAGATGGGATGGCATATCTCTGCAGAATGCTGTGGTAGCCATGCTGGTTAAGTGTGCATTGAATTCTAAATAAATCAGTGTCACCAGCAAAGCACCATCACACCTCCTCCATCCTTCACGATGTGAAACACACATGCAGAGAACATCCGTTCACCTACTCTGCATCTCACAAAGACACAGAGGTTGGAACCAAAAATCTCAAATTTGGACTCATCAGACCAAAGGACAGATTTCCACCGGTCTAATGTCCATTGCTTGTGTTTCTTGGCCCAAGCAAGTCTCTTCTTATTATTGGTTTCTTTTAGTAGTGGTTTCTTTGCAGCAATTTGACCATGAAGGCCTGATTAATGCAGACTCCTCTGAACAGTTGATGTTGAGATCTGTGTTGAACTCTGAAGCATTTATTTGGGCTCAATTTCTGAGGCTGGTAACTCTAATGAACTTATCCTCTGCACAGAGATAATTCTGGATCTTCCTTTCCTGTGGCGGTCCTCATAAGAGCCAGTTTCATCATAACGCTTGATAGTTTTTATGACTGCAAATTTTCAGCATTGATTGACCTTGATGTCTTAAAGTAATGATGGACTGTTGTTTCTCTTTGCTTATTTGAGCTGTTCTTGCCATAATATGGACCAAATAGGGCTATCTTCTGTATAACACCCCCTAACTTGTCACAACACAAATTATTGGCTCAAACGCATTAAGAAGAAAATTAATTCTGAAAATTAACTTTTAACAAGGCACACCTTTTCATTGAAATGCATTCTGGTGACTACCTCATGAAGCTGGTTGAGAGGATGCAAAGAGTGTGCAAAGCTGTCATCAAAGCAAAGGGTGGCTACTTTAAAGAATCTTAAATCAATCTAAATATATTTTGTATTTAACACTTTTTTTGGTTACTACATGATTTCATATTTTTGATGTCTTTACTATTATTCTACAATGTAGAAAATAGTAAAAAATAAAGAAACCCTGGAATGAGTAGGTGTCAACTTTTGACTGTCACTTTATTTATTCATATGTATGTACACTCAGCAAAAAAAAGAAACGTCCTCTCACTGTCAAATGCGTTTATTTTCAGCAAACTTAACATGTGTAAATATTTGTATGAACATAACAATATTCAACAACTGAGACATAAACTGAACAAGTTCCACAGACATGTGACTAACAGAAATGGAATAATGTGTCCCTGAACAAAGGGGGTCAAAAATCTTAAGTAATTGTCAGTATCTGGTGTGGCCACCAGCTGCATTAAGTACTGCAGTGCATCTCCTCCTCATGGACTGCACCAGATTTGCCCGTTCTTGCTGTGAGATGTTACCCCGCTCTTCCACCAAGGCACCTGCAAGTTCCCAAACATTTCTGGGGGGGAATGGCCCTAGCCCTCACCCTCTGATCCAACAGATCCCAGACGTGCTCAATGGGATTGAGATCCGGACTCTTTGCTGGCCATGGCAGAACACTGACATTCCTGTCTTGCAGGAAATCACGCACAGAACGAGCAGTATGCCTGGTGGCATTGTCATGCTGGAGGGTCATGTCAGGATGAGCCTGCAGGAAGGGTACCACATGAGGGAGGAGGATGTCTTCCCTGTAACGCACAGCGTTGAGATTGCCTGCAATGACAACAAGCTCAGTCCGATGATGCTGTGATACATCGCCCCCAGACCATGACGGACCCTCCACCTCCAAATCGATCCCGCTCCAGAGTACAGGCTTCGGTGTAACGCTCATTCCTTTGACGATAAACGCGAATCCGACCATCACCCCTGGTGAGACAAAACTGCAACTTGTCAGTGAAGAGCACTTTTTGCCAGTCCTGTCTGGTCCAGCGACGGTGGGTTTGTGCCCATAGGCGATGTTGTTGCCGGTGATGTCTGATGAGGATCTGCCTTACAACAGGCCTAAAAGCCCTCAGTCCAGTCTCTCTCAGCCTATTGCGGACAGTCTGAGCACTGATGGAGGGATTGTGCATTCCTGGTGCAACTCGGGCAGTTGTTGCCATCCTGTACTGGTCCCGCAGGTGTGATGTTCGGATGTACTGATCGGATGGACGATCAGCTGTCCATCCTGTCTCCCTGTAGCGCTGTCTTAGGCGTCTCACAGTACGGACATTGCAATTTATTGCCCTGGCCACATCTGTAGTCATCATGCCTCCTTGCAGCATGCTTAAGGCATGTTCACGCAGATGAGCAGGGACCCTGGGCATCTTTCTTTTGGTGTTTTTCAGAGTCAGCAGAAAGGCCTCTTTAGTGTCCTAAGTTTTCATAACTGGGACCTTAATTGCCTACCGTCTGTAAGCTGTTAGTGTCTTAACGACCGTTCCACAGGTGCATGTTCATTAATTGTTTATGGTTCATTGGACAAGAATGGGAAATGTTTAAACCCTTTACAATGAAGATCTGTGAAGTTATTTGGATTTTTACGAATGATCTTTGATAGACAGGGTCCTGAAAAAGGGGCGTTTCTTTTTTTGCTGAGTTTATTTTTGTGTGTGTGTGTGTGTGTCACACACACACACAGCCTTCTGAAAGTATTCAGACCCATTGACTTTTTCCTCATTTTAAGTTACAGCCTTATTCTAAAATTGATTACATTTTAAAATGTATTTGTATCAATCTACACACAATACCCCATAAGGACAAAGCAAAAACTGGTTTTTAGAATTGTTTGCTAATTTATTACAAATAAAAAACAGATATTGCATTTACATAAGTATTCAGACCCTTTACTTAGAACTTTGTTTGGCAGCAATTACAATCCTCAAGTCTTCTTGGGTATGGCGCTACAAGCTTTGCACACCTGCATTTGGGGACTTTCTCCTATTTCTCTGTAGAGCCTCTCAAACTCTGTCAGGTTGGATGGGGAGCGTCGCTGAACAGCTATTTTCAGGCATCTCCAGAGATGTTTGATCGGGTTCAAGTCCGGGCTCTGGCTGGGCCACTCAAGGACATTCAGAGACTTGTCCCGAGGCCACTCCTGCATTATCTTGGCTGTGTGCTTTGGGTCATTGTCCTGTTGGAAGGTGAACCTTCGCCCCAGTCTGAGGTCCGGAGCGCTCTAGAGCAGGTCTTCAAGGATCCCTCTGTACTTTGCTCCGTTCATCTTTGCCTCAATCGTGACTAGTCTCCCAGTTGCTGCCGCTGAAAAACATCCACACAGCATGATGCTGCCACCACCATGCTTCACCAGAGGGATGGTGCCAGGTTTCCTCCAGACGTGACGCTTGGCATTCAGACCAAAGAGTTCAATCTTGGTTTCATCAGACCAGAGAATCTTGTTTCTCATGGTCTGTGAGTCTTTAGGTACCCTTTGGCAAACTCCAAGTGGGCTGTCGTGCCTTTTACTGGGGAGTGGCTTCCTTCTGGCCACTATACCATAAAGGCCTGATTTGGTGGAGTGCTGCAGAGAAGGGTTTCCTTCTGGAAGGTTCTCCTATCTCCACAGAAGAACTCAGTGACCATTGGGTTTTTGGTCACCTCCCTGACCAAGGTCCTTCTCCCCTAATTGCTCTAGGAAGAGTCTTGGTAGTTCAAAACATATGATGGTTATCCTTCTGGAAGGTTCTCCCATCTCCACAGAGAAACTCTGGAGCTCGGGTAAAATAATATATATATAATTATATTTAACCATCATGTAACTAGGCAAGTCAGTTAAGGACAAATTCTTATTTAGAAGTAAACTGGTTTTTACTTTGTCATTATGGGGTGTTGTGTGTAGATTGATGAGGGGGAAAACAATGTAATCCATTTTAGAATAAGGCTGTAACGTAACATTTGGAAAAAGTCAAGGGTCTGAATACTTTCCAGATGCATTGTATATCAAATTATATTAGTGAATTAATTTACTTAAACCTAATGCATTTTATGAAGGTTTTACATAGCATTTTGTGGATTTTTGCACATGAAGTCCATTTAAAAAAAAACAGAAGTGAATGTCACACTTTCCCAGCGCATTATTAATTTGGCAAATTTCCCAAGTTGTTTGAAATAATTGAACCAATTAGTTAAGCAATTTGGCACATTTAAAAAAACTGCATTGGTTTTATTGAAATCTTGTTAGCATGAGCTCACAAGAATTGGATCACAAATGCATGTGCAATGCTTTCATTAGGCAATCTGAGATTTGTATGAATTTTGTAATGGACAGCTTCATAAAGAATCAAACAATGTTTATACTGTCATGGTATAGAGCTACATGAAAGACATTGCCATGCTTTTATCTGAATGTTATACAGTAGACTAGATCTAAGACAACATTCACTATATATATATGGTCTTGAGGGTATTTGGTGTGATTTTACTTAGTAGAACCATAAATAACACTTTCAGAATTATTGGACGGTAAAATAATGACATAAAACGCATGTTCTGTACTCTGATAAAGCCTTTTCCTAGTCTATACAGTGATTAGGTTGCCATAGTTCGTCACTAACTAATTCCACAGAATGTGCAGAGGAGAATAAGACTGTCATGAAGTCCAATAGGTTCTGATTAGCAGGCCCAGAGTGTCACATTGAATGTTCGTCAGGTTAAGATTAAGCACTATGTGAAAATGGCAAGTCACCATATTTAGATTTCATAGTCAAGCCGAACACTCTGAGAGGAAATGTGGTATTTACCATTTAAATAATTGTGATGTAGAATGTAATTCAACCTAATGTTCTGTGAAAGCCTCCGTCCTCCGTTCGGCATCTCGTGTCAATACACCACTTTAATATTATACAATAAGACACCCATCTCAGTGGGTTTTCTGAGCCTTGTGCTGAGCATTGTCTCTAGAGGTTGAAAATGGCACTAATCCTGATAACTGTGGGTTCTTGATGCTCTAGTCTCCCACCCTGTAGCCCTGAGGCAAGGCTCTGTTAGATACACACCCTCCTACTGCAAACAGGCATGCGTCGTCCATTCATCTCCCACCACTTCCTTTAGGTCACACTGAAATGATTCAGACGGTCAGAGACTGTATAATGATTCAGACGGGCAGAGACTGTGTAATGATTCATGCGTTGCTCTACAGAGCGAGGCAGATCTGGGCTACCCCGGAGGCAAGGCCCGGATCATCCACAAGGACTCGGACATCATTACCGCCTTCGCCATCAACAAGGTACTACACATGTTCTCCACAGGAGACGTCTGTTCTACGCATGTTCTCCACAGAAGATGAGACGTCTGTTCTCCACAGGAGACGTCTGAGTCGTTATGTTAGACTAGCAAGGTGTCACATTGGCTCAATAGGCTGTGTGAAGTGGAAGGACTGATTTGGATTTCTCCTCTATTCTCTGTGTCCCAGGCTAATCGGAACTGCTTAGTTATGGCCTCCACTCATGACATCCAGGAGCTGGACGTGTCCTCCATCTTAGCCACTCAGATTCTGACGTGGATCGACGACGATACCGAGGCCGAGGCCAAAGGGTGAGCCCAGATCTCAATTACCCAAACAAGAAAATAAAGTGTCTTCTAGAGTTGTTTAGGAACTTTGAGTGTCCCTCCCTACCTGTGATTTGGCTGCTGAATACCTCCTATTGACCATATCAGAGATTTTCAGATTGGCATGAAGTAAAAGCCTCAAGCTTAGCTCTTGGATGCAGTCAGCACTGTGTTAATACTGTTCTGTGTCCTCTCAAACTCTGCTCACGCGCTCTCTCTCTCACTCACTAGTGATGACTTCCTGGTGATCCAGGCCCGGGACGACTTCAATACCCTCCACGGCACCACCCCCTACACCCACAGCAGCCTAGGGACGCCCATCAACATGCCCTGGCTCGGGGGCCTGCAGACAGGGAGAGGCGCTGCCGTGGTGAGGCCGATTGAGCTTTTACTGCGGTTCCTTTTCTTTTTTTGCCACTGATATTGAGCACAATGCAGTACATTCTACTAGTATGTCTTGTCGAATATCTTGTCCTTTTATTTCCTGGTGCAGCTCATTAAAAGGAACATCAACAACGTGAGAAGGATGACCTCCCACCCAACCTTGCCTTACTGTAAGTAGGTCTGACTTCTTTCCTGCTTGTATACAAGGACTGAAACTGGCACACATGCTAGCTATGTGTGTACCATGTCTATTTTGTTTAGTCCTTGATGTTCTCATCCTTGCCTTGTGCTAATATACACAAGTCCTTTTATTGTCAATACTACATTAGGATTGGAGAATCCTATTGTTGTGGTTTTGATTACCATGTCCCTCCCTCCCCTCAGACTTAACAGGAGCGCAGGACGGAAGTGTCCGGATGTTTGAGTGGGGCCACTCTCAGCAGATCATCTGCTTCCGAAGTCCAGGCAATTCCAGAGTCACACGGATACGATTCAACCACCAAGGAAACAAGGTGACTGCATTTTCCCTCCCCAATTGCACCCTATTCCCAATTTCCCTTTGTAGTGCACTACTTTTTACCAGGGCTCATAATAATCTGATCAAAAGTAGTGCACTGTTAAGTGAATAGGGTGCCATTTGGAAAGCATACTTAGTTTACATTTAATTATTCACTGAGTAACGTTTTCCCCGCCCAACTCAGTCCTCAACAACATGGCTACTGCTGAGGAATGATTTAGTTGCTGGACATTACTTTTACTCCCTATTTGAATGATCTTCCTAATATGGTCATTTCTTGGTTGTGTTGTCCAGTTTGGTATCGTTGACGCTGACGGAGCCCTACGTCTATGGCAGACCAATACGACTGGGAACACCCCTAAACCCTACCTGGTAGGAACAAAGCACCCGTCTGTCTCCGTCTACATGTAACTGCCAAAATAAAAGAAGCACTTGAGTAAATGAAGGAAACAACATACAGTTGAAGTCGGACATTTACATACAATTAGGTTGGGAGTCATTAAATTGTTTTTCAACCACTCCACAAATTTCTTGTTAACAAACTATAGTTTTGGGAAGTCTGTTAGGACTTTGTGCATGACACAAGTAATTTTTCCAACAATTGTTTACAGACAGATTATTTAACTTATAATTCAATGTTCACAATCACAATTCTAGTGAGTCAGAAGTTTACATACACTAAGTTGACTGTGCCTTTAAACAGCTTGGAAAATTCCAGAAAATGATAGGCTAATTGACATAATTTTAGTCAATTGGAAGTGTACCTGTGGATGTATTTCAAGGCCTACCTTCAAACTCAGTGCCTCTTTGCTTGATATCATGGGAAAATCAAAAGAAATCAGCCCAAAAATATTGTATTCCTCCACAAGGCTGGTTCATCCTTGGGAGCAAATTCCAAACGCCTGAAGGTACAACGTTCATCTGTACAAACAATAGTATGTATAAACACCATGGGACCACGCAGCCGTCATACCTCTCAGGAAGGAGACGTGTTCTGTCTCCTAGAGATTAACGTACTTTGGTGCAAAAAGTGCAAATCAATCCCAAAACCACAAAGGACCTTGTGAAGATGCTGGAGGAAACAGGTACAAAAGTATCTATAGCCACAGTAAAACGAGTCCTATATCGACATAACCTGAAACGCCTCTTGGCAAGGAAGAAGCCACTGCTCCAAAACCGCCATAAAAAAGCCAGACTACGGTTTGCAACTGCACATGGGGACAAAGATCGTACTTTTTGGAGAAATGTCCTCTGGTCTAATGAAACAAAAATAGAACCGTTTGGCCATGATGACCATCGTTATGTTTGGAGGAAAAAGGGGGAGGCTTGCAAGCCGAAGAACACCATCCCAACCGTGAAGCACGGGGGTGGCAGCATCATGTTATGGGGGTGCTTTGCTGAAGGAGGAACTGGTGTACTTCACAAAATAGATGGCATCATGAGGGAGGAAAATATATGGATGGATTGAAGCAACATCTCAAGACATCAGTCAGGAAGTTAAAGCTTGGTCTCAAATGGGTCTTCCAAATGAACAATGACCACAAGCATACAAAATGGCTTAAGGACAACAGTCAATGTATTGGAGTGGCCATCACAAAGCCCTGACCTCAATCCTATAGAAAATTTGTGGGCAGAACTGAAAAGGCGTGTGCGAGCAAGGAGGCCTACAAACCTGACTCAGTTACACCAGCTCTGTCAGGAGAAATGGGCCAAAATTCACCCAACTTATTGTGGGAAGCTTGTGGAAGGCTACCCAAAACGTTTGACCAAGTTAAACAATTGAAAGGCAATGCTACCAAATACTAATTGAGTGTATGTATTCTTCTGACCCACTGGGAATGTGATGAAAGAAAGAAAAGCTGAAATAAATCACACTCTACTATTATTCTGACATTTCACATTCTTAAAATAAAGTGGTGATCCTAACTGACCTAAGACAGGGAATTCTTACTTGGATTAAATGTCAGGAATTGTAAAAAACTGAGTATAAATGTATTTGGCTAAGGTGTATGTAAACTTCTGACTTCAACTGTATATTGAAAGCAGGTGCTTCAACACAGTTGTGGTTCCTGAGTTAATTAAGCAATTAACATCCCGTTATGCTTAGGGTCATGTATAAAAATTATGGGCAGGATGACAAATAAAATGACAAATCCCCCATCCACACGGCAAGGCTGGTCACTGAATGGTTTGATAAGCATGTAAACGATGTAAACCATATGCCATGGCCGTTTCAGTCACCAGATCTCAATCCAATTGAACTCTTATCGGAGACTCTGGAGCGGTGCCTGAGACAGAATTTTCCACCAACATCAACTAAACACCAAATGATGGAATTTGTTGTGGAAGAATGGTGTCTCATCCCTCCAATAGAGTTTCAGACACTTGTAGAATCTATGGCAAGATGCATTGAAGCTGTTCTGGCGGCTAGTGGTGGCCCAACGCCCTATTAAGACGCTGTATGTTGGTGTTTCCTTAATTCTGGCAGTTACCTGTACCTCCTACTGTCTGGTAGCGTTGTTGTTATTGAGGCAAGGCTGTTGTTATTTATTGGTTATTTATGTTCTTCCCTCCACAGACATTGCAGTGCCATAATAAGACGGCTCACGACTTTGTGTTTGTGGGCTCATCCTCCCTCATAGCCACAGCAGGGCTGTCAACAGACAACAGGTACACTACAGAGCCCTGCTACAGAGCCATGTGATCAAACCTCTCAATCACTTCACTGGGGGGACCAAATGGGCTGATGTTATAGAGTGCCTGTTTCAGTTGGTCTAATGCGCTGTATGTAATGCGTTGTTTTGTCTCCATAGGAATGTGTGTCTTTGGGATACATTGGTGAATCCAATGAACAGTCTAGTGCATGGTGAGTCCTCCAACACTATTAACAGTCTAGAGCACGGTGAGTCCTCCAACACTATTAACAGTCTAGAGCACGGTGAGTCCTCCAACACTATTAACAGTCTAGAGCACGGTGAGTCCTCCAACACTATTAACAGTCTAGAGCACGGTGAGTCCTCCAACACTATTAACAGTCTAGAGCACGGTGAGTCCTCCAACACTATTAACAGTCTAGAGCACGGTGAGTCCTCCAACACTATTAACAGTCTAGAGCACGGTGAGTCCTCCAACACTATTAACAGTCTAGAGCACGGTGAGTCCTCCAACACTATTAACAGTCTAGAGCACGGTGAGTCCTCCAACACTATTAACAGTCTAGAGCACGGTGAGTCCTCCAACACTATTAACAGTCTAGAGCACGGTGAGTCCTCCAACACTATTAACAGTCTAGAGCACGGTGAGTCCTCCAACACTATTAACAGTCTAGAGCACGGTGAGTCCTCCAACACTATTAACAGTCTAGAGCACGGTGAGTCCTCCAACACTATTAACAGTCTAGAGCACGGTGAGTCCTCCAACACTATTAACAGTCTAGAGCACGGTGAGTCCTCCAACACTATTAACAGTCTAGAGCACGGTGAGTCCTCCAACACTATTAACAGTCTAGAGCACGGTGAGTCCTCCAACACTATTAACAGTCTAGAGCACGGTGAGTCCTCCAACACTATTAACAGTCTAGAGCACGGTGAGTCCTCCAACACTATTAACAGTCTAGAGCACGGTGAGTCCTCCAACACTATTAACAGTCTAGAGCACGGTGAGTCCTCCAACACTATTAACAGTCTAGAGCACGGTGAGTCCTCCAACACTATTAACAGTCTAGAGCACGGTGAGTCCTCCAACACTATTAACAGTCTAGAGCACGGTGAGTCCTCCAACACTATTAACAGTCTAGAGCACGGTGAGTCCTCCAACACTATTAACAGTCTAGAGCACGGTGAGTCCTCCAACACTATTAACAGTCTAGAGCACGGTGAGTCCTCCAACACTATTAACAGTCTAGAGCACGGTGAGTCCTCCAACACTATTAACAGTCTAGAGCACGGTGAGTCCTCCAACACTATTAACAGTCTAGAGCACGGTGAGTCCTCCAACACTATTAACAGTCTAGAGCACGGTGAGTCCTCCAACACTATTAACAGTCTAGAGCACGGTGAGTCCTCCAACACTATTAACAGTCTAGAGCACGGTGAGTCCTCCAACACTATTAACAGTCTAGAGCACGGTGAGTCCTCCAACACTATTAACAGTCTAGAGCACGGTGAGTCCTCCAACACTATTAACAGTCTAGAGCACGGTGAGTCCTCCAACACTATTAACAGTCTAGAGCACGGTGAGTCCTCCAACACTATTAACAGTCTAGAGCACGGTGAGTCCTCCAACACTATTAACAGTCTAGTGCACGGTGAGTCCTCCAACACTATTAACAGTCTAGAGCACGGTGAGTCCTCCAACACTATTAACAGTCTAGAGCACGGTGAGTCCTCCAACACTATTAACAGTCTAGAGCACGGTGAGTCCTCCAACACTATTAACAGTCTAGGGCACGGTGAGTCCTCCAACACTATTAACAGTCTAGAGCACGGTGAGTCCTCCACAACACTATTAACAGTCTAGAGCACGGTGAGTCCTCCAACACTGTCTCTTTCTAATGAAGCCAGTACATCATCAACAGTAATACAGAGAGTAGCCAAGTTAGCTACATTTAAGTTGTTCCTATTTAGCCCCTCTCCTCTCTCTGCAGCCTTTAGTTGTCATGAGTCGGGGGCCACAGTGCTATCGCTGGCCCCTAGGCAGCAGCTGCTGATCACGGGTGGCAGGAAGGGCTGGATCAGCGTGCTAGAGCTCCCCCACAGGCACCAGCGCCAGAGCTTCCAGGCCCACGACTCCCCCGTCAAGGCCCTGGCCGTGGACCCCACCGAGGGCAGCTTCATCAGCGGCTCCGCCGAGGGCAACATCAAGGTGCCCTCACTAGCCACATAGTCCCCCTTACTGCACCTGTTGCTTGTTTATTCTTTCCTGGTGACTGGGTTAGGATGGGTCAAAAACGAGGGTTGTGGATCGGTATAGGGTGGGTTTATGGGTGGATTTGGGAAGGTTCAAGGGGAGTAGGGTGGTGGGAGCAGCCTATTGCAAAATCAGGATTACAATAGATATTTGGTTCCCCCCTGTATAGCATGTTAAAGATTTAAATCCATAAATCGTATGCAAGTATAACAAAAAGGTTACTTTAGCTCCAACCCTGACTGTGTCGTGTTGTTGCAGGTGTGGAGCCTGTCCACGCAGTGCTTACTGCATCAGTTCCCCAACGAGCACGCTCGCCAGTCCCTGTTCCGGAATCTGGGAACGGGCGTGATGCAGATTGAGGTGGGCCCGGCCAACCACATCTTTTCGTGTGGCGCCGACGGTACCATGAAGATGAGGATTCTCCCTGACCGCTTCAGCGTCAACAATGGCAACCAGAAGAACGACGTCAAGTTCATAATTTAGCTAACTCGGCACAGCCTCAGCTTGTGGTTTACGTGACCAAGACTGCCTTTGTTTGCACAAGTTACTGCAAGATGAGTGTGGAGGGACTGTCTGCCTGTCTGCACAAGGAGAGGACACTCAAAAATGGGCGCAAGCTTCCTCCTCTCACCAGTGATCACTTTTCTAAGGCAATCATCATATTGGAATCTTACATGTCAAGATGAGTCGTGTAGAGATGAGATTCTGTGCAGTGTATGATTTGGGATGTCAGGTGTTTCTACAGTGCTCTGCATCCATTTTAAGACTGTAAAATACTGACATCCCTGCTTGCTTGAGGTGTTAAGGCCAGTTGATATAAAGCACATTATCGAATCATAAGGAATTCGCTTTGTTTGCTCATAAATAAGGTAAAATGATATGCAGTGCATAGTTTAGATGCCAGAGAGCAAGCCAAGCCTTAAGTAAGTAGAATATTCTGTTTATTGTTGTGGTCTAGATTCAAACAGTGGTGATGTGTCCTTAAATCTTTAACTCATACTGGTACTGCATCCATTTCCCCTAGGTATTGTTGAGTGGTATTTAGTTTTGGTTGGACCATGTGTGCAATTGACCAATCAAGTGATCTTCATCTTATTGAGTTACACACGTAGCTTTAATAAGAACCCACTTATCAGGGGACACCAATATAATCGGCCCGTTCTTCCCTTGATTATTTTAGACAGAATGCTGTAACTATCAAGAAGCTTATAGGAACACCACGTAAACACCCTTTTCTTTAGCCAATAAGAGAGAGCGAGTACTAATTTGAATGGGTGTCGTCTTGCCTATGAAATTGTTTTTTCCAACACAGCACTTTCCTCCTCCCATCCCCAAATCAACCACAGATGCATAGATAAGTCACTTAAATTGTGGATTTACCTTTGCTAACATGAAATTTACAAATGGGTTAACTAGCTTGTCAGTTAGGATGCATTTAGACAAGCAGCCCAATTATATTTGTTCCACTAATTGGTCTTTTGACCAATCACATCTGATATTTTGAGCTTATGATTGGTAAAAAAATAGAATTTGGCTGCCTTAGTGTGTACTTGTGTGATTTGACAAATAGCTTTTTATTTTTACAAAATGTATTGCCTTCAGGAAATGACCTTATAGATTGAATCTAGGCCCATATATATTGTGATATCTATTATTCCCAATAAGGGGATGAAGTTGACATACTGTCACATAGCTGCTGTAGACAAAATCTATATTTGCTTTAAATTTGAGGTATAAGCTTTCTTGACAAAATGGTTATTGCATTCTGTAAATAGAACTACACCTCACAACTTTACTGTGATGTTTTAGCAAGTCCTGCTTTATGAAGACAATTGTGAAATACCAGTAATATTTATGGATTGTGTTTAAACAATACTGCCTGATCATGATGCAGAATTTAATTTCCTCCGGGGGTGAATGGTTTATATCATAAGAATCAAAGTACACTGATTTATGGTTCGAGCGTTGGGCCAGTAACCGAAAGGCCGCTGGTTCGAATCCCTGAAGTGAAAAATCTGTGTGCTCTTGAGCAAGGCACTTCACTCTAATTTGCTCCCGGGGGTGCAATACAACTATGGCTGTCCCTGTAAAACACATTTCACTTCATACTCATTGCAAAGTAATTGAATAAAATCTTTAATCAATGATGTGTAGGAGAAGTTAATTTCCTGATACAAATTGCTTAGTGTAATATGCTATAACATCTAGGTTTATAGCTATCGCAGACAAGGGATGAATGAGTATTTAACTAGAATCATATACAATGAGTTCCATGCTTTTATTTCTTTACACTGTGGATATGCTCAGAAAGCTAATTTTATGAATATGTTAAGTCAGATTTACAAGTGTAATATAATAAAGCAACTTAATGTACACTTGTCTGTTTTGATCCTTGATTAAAGGGTATCCCAGTCAAGCCACATGAAAGTGCATAAGATTTATTAGAAATGAGTGTAGCATGTTGATGAACCATGTGGCACCAAGCCAACCCTATGGCTACAGTTATTACATTGTTAATGTAGATTTCATTTGGGTTACATTGGATTTGTGAAGTCAGGTCACTTAAAAAATATATACCAAATTCAACCTATAAAAAAAAGCCTAATCTGGGAGCACAAATGCTATTTTTGTGAAAAGATGTAGCGCAGCAGACAGACCCTATCTGTTAGCCTTTTCTTCATTGCCCTGGAATACAGCAAGCATCCTCAGTTGACACTATAGTATTGTTAATGTACAGTTTGCCCCACCTACTGCATAGCCCAGTGTTCTGCATCAGTAAGTTATTGGCCCCACACACCCCAATCATCTGACTTGACATTTGAGAGAAAAATCCTACTGCATTTAACATTCAGAATTGCGCTATCCTCTTAAACATCAACAGCTTTGATGGTTAATAAATGTCGCTAAACATTATCAGCGTTAAAGTACACATCATGATCGCAGCCCCGGCTAACAATGTAGTGTCCATTAGTTGAAATAGCATTAAATCACTGGATACATTTTCTTAAATCAAAATTTAACTCTCATTTAGGTTATTTCACCGCATATGATGCAGTGAAATCCAGGTCAGATTAGTGGAACAACAGAGGTGCATATTTTATCTTCGAGACACCTGCAATTTGAAAAACCAAAAAAGTACATTGTGCAGATTTATTGGCACATTGTAAAACTCAAGATGTCATTGTTTTAACACGATCCACTATGTTACTTCTGCCATCTTTATGCACATTCGCAATTAATGCTGCTACTTCAGGTGAAACAAAACAAGTTAGATAACTGATTGGGTGGTTCTCCTGTGGCTCAACCTCACAGTTTAGCATAGTCTTTGAGGATCACCTCCAGCTTCTGGCTCAGCATGATGTTCCCTCGCACTTTCAGCTTGCCTGCAAAGAACGCCTGGAAGAACAAGTAAAAAGTCTCAGGTTACTGAGAAAGATATGAACATTTAATATTGGGTTGTAAGAGCATAAGATGAGGCTTCCTGGATCTACACTAAACAAAAATATAAAATGCAACAATTTAAAAAGAACTACAATTCATAAAGGAAATCAGTCAATTGAAATAAAATGAATTAGGCCCTAATCTATGGATTTCACATGACTGGGAATACAGATAGGCATCGGTTGTCACAGATGTATTTTTTTTTTTGTAGGGTCGTGGATCAGAAAACCAGTCAGTATCTGGTGTGAACACCATTTGCCTCATGCAGCACGACATCTCCTACGCATGGTTGTTGATTTGTGGCCTGCCTCTTCAATGACTGTGTGAAGTTGATGGCTATTGGCAGGAACTGGACCACGCTGTCGTACACGTCGATCCAAAGCATTCCAAACAGGCTCAATGGGTGACATGTCTGGTGGGTATGCAGGCCATGGAAGAACTGGGACATTTTCGGCTTCCAGGAATTGTGACGCCAAACTGCAGTCAAGTCAAGACCCTGGTGAGGACGACGAGCATGCAGCTGAACTTCCCGGAGACGGTTTGTGCAGTAATTGTGTGCAAACCCACATTTTCATCAGCTGTCCGGGTGGCACGTCTCAGAACATCCCGCAGGTGAAAAAGCCAGATGTGGAAGTCCTGGGTTGGCGTGGTTTACGGTTGTGACATACTGCCAAATTCTCAAAAAAAAAAAAAAAACAACATTGAGGCGGCTTATGGTAGAGAAATGAACATTCAATTCTCTTGCAACAGCTCTGGTGGACATTCCTGTAGTCCGCATGCTAATTGCACACTCCCTCAAGAGATCTGTGGCATTGTGTTGTGTGACAAAACTGTACATTTTAGAGTGGCCTTTTATTGTCATGATCATGCCGTTTACTCAGCTTCTTGCTATGCCACACCTGTCACGTGGATAGATTGTCTTTGCAAAGGAGACATGCTCACGAACAGGGATGTCAACAAATTTGTGCACACAATTGAGAGGAAAGCTTTTTGCGCATATGAAAAATGTCTGGGATAATTTATTTCAGCTCATGATACCAACACTTCACATGTTGAGTTTATATTTTTGTTGTGTATTTAAAAAAAAAAAAAAAAAAAAAAATATCAGGGATGGGCAACTTTGATTGGGGTGGGAGCCACAGAAAAATAGGAACTCATGATAGGCTGCAGTGGCTCACAGGTCTGCATACCCACACCGTCAGTAAAAGGCAATCCTAGGATTTTGGGGGCCCTAATTGAAATTTTGTTGAGAAAAACTGCACCTTGTGTATTCTACTATTCTAACTCTCAACATTAAGTTGAGACAATGACGGAGTTCCCTCAACCACCCCAACATTTTATTTTACAGAAATGAATCCGCAGGCCTACAAAAATGAGGGCCGCCAGTTGTCCATCCCTGATCTAAAGTCAAAACAATGAGAGGTGAAATGTAGCTCATTCCTGCCAAGAAAACCCACTCTTACTGGGATGTACTTAGTTAAATAAAAAAATAAAAAAGCTTTGAAGTGTGAATCTGCTACACATTGGCAGTTCTCTCTGCTGAGTCATCTTGCAGCTTTCTTACAGCATCTTACAGATGTTGCCAGGCATGTAGGCTTGGGGAGAAGATGTCTGTACCTTCTGAGGGTTGAGTTTCCCCTGCACTACTTCCATGAAGTCATCATCAGATACAGTGATGGTCACGTCGGTTTTGCCACTGTAGGGGCCCTTGTGCAAGGCACCAGCTCCAGTTTTCAAATCAATGGCTGGGGGCAGGCAGACAGGAGAGAACATAATGAAATTATGATTGAGGCATTAACACTATGGGCCAGTTTCCAAGATCCAGATCAGATTAAGTTAAGTAGTAGACTAAAGTGAACAATGGTAATTCATTTTTAGTCCAGGACTTGGCTTAAATCAGGGCCCGGGAAGCTGGCCGCATAGGTTCAACATGACTGCATTGATTGACTGGAGGGCTTGGAAAGCAACAAGGGTTCACTTACTCCACTGGGCTGCAGTGTTCCCCCCTTTGGTGATCTCCCAGCCAAACACTGCATTGACCTTCTTCACCATCTCAGCCCCTAGGTCCTTAATGCGACGGCCGATCTCAGCAAACACCAGCTCACTCTTGAGTCCCCCTGCCTAGAAGAGTTAAAAACAGGAAAAACTAGTCAGAGGTCATTTCCACCTTTGGTATTTTGCATCATGAATAGTCGGACTGCTGTACCTCAGGAAGAACTTGTGGGGAGCCATCTGCAGCAGCATGCAAGTCCACATAGGCACCTGACAAAACCACAGCACCGCTCTCTTTGACCTGAAGAATAAGACATAACCCAATCAATTTAACATGCATATTCTGTATCGCATGGAAAGAGGTTACTGGACTTAATTTGGGTAATTCATTCTTAAAGGATCACTATTAACCTCTAGCACAACCATGATAAAACTGCTTACTTTGCACTGAATGTGAATTCGGTTTCCTTCTTTCCACATCTCAGTCTGTAGGGACTGGCCTGGTAGCACTGGCTTTACAAAGCGAACCTGAAGGATACGGTAGCGACCAGGGAAAAGGTTGTTTAAAAACAGCTGATTACATTTTCAATTCTAGATATTTAGCAGACACTCTTATCCAGAGTGACTTCCAGTTAGAGCATCCATCTGAAGGTAGCTAGGTGAGACAATCACATCTCAGTCATAAGTCAAACCTTCCTCGCTAAAGCAGCTATCAGCAAAGTCAGTGTTAGTCAAGAGACAAGTGTAAGAAAGGTAAGTGCAACCATAGGGTGTTTCTTGATTAAGTGCAAAGCTCCAAAAATATATAGGCAACTTATTAACAGAACAGGCTTGGAACCTCTAACCCTGGCAATATGACTGGTAAACACATGGGTACACTTGCAATGGCTGCCTGGTTTCCATGGTAATGTAGAATGTTAACTGATGTGGCTCATGCAATTTAATATATATTTTTTGTAATGTCAGTTGAGCAGACTCAAAAAATCACAGGACAGATTGATGCGACACTCGCAACCAGTCCCCCCATTGACTTGAATGGGGACGGCCGTTCTATTTCTATGACTGCCAAGATCATGCTTCACCTTGATGGACTTGAATCTGGAGGCATCGTTGTTGGCATACTGCTTCAGCACGTGCCTAGCCGCAAACCCAAAGGAGCACAGGCCATGCAGAATAGGGGATTTGAATCCTGAAAATGTAGAGAAGAGGTATTTATGATGCAACACAATATCCTGCATAACACTGTGCAGTGTTATATTCATTTAGAAGACTCAAATCCTGGTGCCAGATCTGTTGGCGCAATCATGTCACCTCCTTGGCACTCTTCTTTTGGCATGACAAGGAGTTGACACGATGGCCAAAACAGATCTGGTACCAGGTCAGAAGACTCACCTCCCATTGCTGCAAAGCTGGGGTCTATGTGGAGGGGGTTCCAGTCCCCACTCAGACGATACAAGGCAGCCTGAAAGCGTGGAATCAATGTTCCTCCTTTTAGAAATATCCTGAGAATTGGGCTCCTGTTGAGCCATTATGGCTACTTATTTGATGCTTCAACTTTTGGAAAACATCCTAACAGTTTGGGCACTAGCGGTAAAAATCAGTGTATACATTAGATGAAAAACAGAAATACACACCTGGTCCCTTGTTGTGGTGTCAGTCATCACAGCATCAGGAGTTCTGTTTGGATGCGCCACTGTGCTCTGAGAGTGAGATTAAGTTACGTTGAAAGAAAAAAAATGGTGTGTGTCAACCATTTTGTTCTAGAAAAATAATGGTACTACTTCTGAAAAGTTTGAAAGCATTGGTGGTGTTTACAGATTCCTTGTTACCATTGCTTTATCAGATGTTCTCTTTCCTCCAAAGCCACCAGCCCCCACGATGAACAGAGAGTACTGGTTGTAACACACCAGCTCTTTATCACTGTACGTGTGGACTGTGGAGAAAAACAAAGTTGTTATCTCACAACTGGTCCTCTGTAGCTCAGTTGGTACAGGATGGTGCTTGCAATGCCAGGACAGTGGACTTGACTCCAGGGACCACCCGTACTTCCAATGTGTGCACATGATTAAGTCGCTTGTTTTTTTACCAATAATGAAAACATTATTTTTTACATTCCACAGGAGAAAATTAAATATTCTTTCATGTTTTTTCTGAAAATCTTTAGACTGCATGTGTTTAATTTCCTTCCTTTAATATCAGGGCCATACCTAATTCTTAAAGTTCCTCTGCCATTTCTTTGCTCATCTCATGCAACCCTGTGGAATGTCACATACACTAATTCTCAATTCTCAGGAACAAGAAAGAGTAACCAACTAACCATCCAGGAGAATGACTGCGCCAGATCCTTTGTCTAACACATCTGCGATTCTAGCCTGAGACGTCAGTGTTCCTGCAAATGCAGACAAATTATTTTAAATAACAAGCTTTTGTAAGCAGAAAATGTTGTGCTCAGAGATACTTAGAATCTGTAATGGGCACACATACCAGAGGTGGGTAATGGTTTGAAAAGCTCCAGATACTGCTCTCCATGCAACAACTGAGACAGAGTGACAATATCAGAATGAACAAAGGTGAGTAAATTGGTTATGGTTACAATAGCGGTTTCAGTTAGTCTTTACTCCAAGCAAAATAAAATGTATTATTTACCCACTAAATGAAATGTGTGAGAACAGCAACTGTTGCTTGCCACTTCTGTATGGGATGAGTTCTGAGTTTACAGCATCTATTTTCTATATAACGCATATAAACTGTAAATTCTACTGTACTTGGAGAGAAAGATGATTGGGATTGTTTCCTGCCGCTTTTACCCTGGTGAAGTCAAAGTTGAGTCCAGGCACGGAACCTAGCCCTCCGTCCATCATGGCCGCCTGGGAGGGGATGACCCCGAAGGTGGGCAGACAGCTAAAGTCCTCATGGCCCTCGTACAGGAACTTGAGGTGGTGGTCATCCTTGGTGGACATGCCCACTCCCAGGGCGTACAGGATGCACTGAGTGTGGGAGTAGCTGAAGGTCGACTGCGGAAGCTTCTGTCCCACCGCCTCCAGCTGAAGGGGAAACACAGCTACAATCAGCACAGTACGAAGTGGAAACAAGCCATGCCGTTACTAAGCGTAGCAGTGTAATGTTGTTCCCCTAGATTATGCACCAAGTGGTACACAAGGACCAGTTCGAATAGGCCAGGTCAAGAGGAGACGTTAATCATTTGATGATAATACGGGGTGTTTTTTTATTTAATTACAGCTGCATAGCTAATGTTATTTTTTGGTGTACAAACACTTTTTCATATCTATATTGTAAATAGTCTTGATTGTAAAAGTGTATATTTTGGTTTGGTCCATCTCGAGTTCTGTACTTCCGTACCCCCTTATTGTTCTCTTTTGCCTGACCTTCAGCTAGCGAGGTGCCCAAGAGCTGTGACTGCACCAAGGGCTAACATATTGTGTGTTGTCTCTTCGTGTGCAGGGCAAATAAAGAGAATCCAACCAGCAGACCTCCAGTTGTGGCAGTGTCCTAATTAAAAGTAGACAACGCAGAACGAACCACGCTACATAAGCATGCCTTTAGATAGACCCAGGCCCCGTAGGTCAGCTAGGGATACACTGACATCAGCCTGCCAGGGACTGTTCAACTTGGAGCCATGGCCCCTTGGTGTCAAAGACACTCCTAACAGACATCTTTGAAGACATGCCCACAGAGCATCATTACGGGACCATCTGTCACCAACAGGCATGATGTCACTTCATTGACCTCTCCACTCACAGGACTGATCCCAGATGCAGCAGTGGCCATAGCACTGGTGGGGTTAGGGGCAATTCCCTCATCAGCCTCCACTCTTGACAGCACCTCCACCAATGTGGCCACGGACTCTAAAAAATTAAACGGGAAAAGAGGAGATTCATTACAGTCACTCAATAAGGATGTTGTGGAACAAAGACGGCCACAAGTCCTCTAATAAGGTACAAATGAGGAGCACTACAAAGTCATGGTAATGAGGCGCTCCTCTGGAGGCTGCCACCCCCATGCTGCTGCTGCACTTCCAAGGGCAAGCTGAGGGAGGAGAGAACAATGATGAACACTTGCCATGTTCTCTTCTGTGTCTGACCCGAAGGCGCTCCGCTTGATACTGTGCTCTTTATTCAACGACGAGGGGGAAATAGTGGTGGTGGAATTGTCATAGCAGCACAAGCCAATGAGTTTGTTCACTGGTTTGTTCACTGGATTGCTAGCTTGTCCCCCCCTTCACTTAGAGGTTTGAGCTCTGGTGATCCACTCAGTTTACACTACAGACCTTGTCCCATGAAATTGGTTGTTATTACAACACCAAAAGAGTTCCAGCATTTACTGCAGGTGGACTATTATTTGAATGTTTCACTGACACCTACCTAGTCATTTTCTGCATTTTATACTATTGTTAAAAAAAAGAATAATTGAATTCAATACATCTGTATAAGTCAATGACTATTATCAGTAACATATCTGGCAGAGGCAAAATATGCCAGCATAGGTGTTCAGTCTAACAGCTGCTGGACTTGGTTACCATTGATGTTGGCTGGTTTGGTGGCATTGGTGAAGTCACAGATGTTGTCCCACTGGTCTCGTACAGTCTCAGGAAACATGCCCTGGTTCTTGTTCCTCACAATGCAGCCCTGTGAACGCTCCCAGCGCACTACACAAACACATTGATGGAAAATATTGTAGAACGGTGAAAATACTCCCAAATTAGAATAATAAATTAGACTCACATTTTCCAATCCAGCCAGCGCCAACCTTAACAGGGAGAGAACATTAACAGAATAATCAGTAAGGATCGGGAGTAAGCCCATACAGTTCAAGGCATAAGTGAACATTTCATACAGTTCTCTAACATACCTCGAACAGGCCTCCATTTTCCTGACACTGGTCATGAGATAGCCACAGAACTAGGGGCGCCACGTATTCTGCTTTCAAGGACTCCAACAGATCTACGACAAAAAAGCTAAATGTTAAAGTTGCTAATAACATGAAAAGGTATGCACATTGTGGGGACATACCAGCCATACAATACCTGTGTTTACTCAGTTGAGTGCACTATTTTGACAATAGCAGGTAACTTTAGTAACACATTTACGTGTCAATATTACATGATGCAACAGTGCTCGAGCAGAGTACCGGCACCTCAAATGTTTTCTACTGCTTGAGTTCCTGTATTAAACTGAGTGGTTTGAGCCCTGAATGCTGATTGACTGAAAGCCATGGTATATCAGGCCGTATACCACAGGTATGCCAAAATATATTTTTTTTACTGCTCTAATTATGTTGGTAGCCAGTTTGTAATAGCAATAAGGCACCTCTGGGATTTGTGGTATATTGCCAATATACCACAGATATATCCAGGGACTCAGTCTTCAGTCGCGCATAAGAACAGCCCTTAGCCGTGGTATATCGGTCATATACCACGACCCCCTCAGGCCTTATTGCTTTAATAGAATATTAGCTCAAAAGTAAGTAGAGCTCCTGCATCTGTAAATGTAAACAATACCAGCACCCATAATGAGTACAGGCACCCATCAGTACATGTCAAGCACTGGTAACTCATCGCAATATTACACAACAGATCAACTCAAATCCTTGAGTCTTAATAAGATGACCCAGTAATGTGTGCTGCTCAGCCTGTTTAGAGCAGTTTCTCAGCGGCTCCTCTGACCTGGGGGCATAACAGTCTCTGTGAGGCGCGAGCCTGCGGTCGGGGCGATGGTGTTGCAGTGGATGTTGTACTTTTGGCCCTCGATGGCTAGGGTGTTAGCCAATCCCAGCAGACCCAGCTTCGCCGCGCTGTAGTTCGCCTGCCCAAAATTGCCGTAGATGCCAGCAGCCGATGCAGTCATGATGATCCTGGGCACAGACAGGGCAACGTGGCACGTTGATTCAACACTGTTCACTGAATTAGACTGAAGCGCCAAGGCTGTTTCAGGCGCGCAGCAATAACAATAGTTAAGAAACCCATCCGCTTCACTGCCTGTCAAAAGCTAACAACCACCTAAAAACAATTCTAGGACATTTGAAGACCGTTTTCTCATTTATTCTTGGAGCCGATGCTGCAAATCAAGGGGTATCATAAGGATGATTTCTCTACATTAATTTTAGTCTGGGCCCACCTGTGCGCAAACCTGAAACCACTCTATACTCTGCACCGGCCATTACCTAACTGTTGTTTGGCGTGTGCTCAGTATGAGAGCTGGATTGATTGGATGTACAAAAGGAATTCTGAATCCCTAGGCACTGCTTATGATTGAATGGGTCAGGAGGTTATCAAACCTTTTGCACCCGGGAACCCCTTTTGTGATAGCAAATTCATGCAGGGAGTTTTACTATGACTTTGGCAGTGCATGGCCTAACAAACCAAGTTCCAAGCCCTGAGAAGGAACATTTTAAAAGGCCCATCTCTTGGCATCGGTTGCAAATTCGCAATTTTCAAGCAAATTTCCTGCAATTCTACACAATTTGTCACTGGGCATTTTGTTGTATGGAGTTAAAAAAAATTAAAAGTAATTGCTGGAGTACTGTGGATACCAATATCCCTGAGAGCCTCCCAGGCCCATGTTGGCCAGGGTTAAGAACATAAATGACAGATTAGATCAAATTGAAACTTTTAACAAAAGTGTGTGTGTGTGGGGGATCTAGCCGCACCCCTCTGAAGTAGCTCCACGGTCCCCACTTTAAGAACCGCTGGAATAGATGACAGCAATGCGGTGGTGAGATTTCCATCCAGGCTATCAGAAGGCAATTACCATGTTGCTTATTCCTATCCAATCCACACTGATCTACAGGACTGCATAGTCTGCTCTAGGGTACGATTTGGGATTCAGCAGATCAGTCAGCTCTACTTCCTTTTACATAGGCAACATGATGCTGGAGCTGACCCTTGACCTTTACATCACCTCCCAAACTTCTGGTTCTTCATGTGGTTCCAGGCAGCTCTAGTGACCATGAAGGAGCCTCTCAGGTGGACTCTATGGATGAGGTCTGAAATACAAGCAAATGTGTTTATAAAGCCCTTCTTACATCAGCCGATGTCACAAGGTACTGTACAGAAACCCAGCCTAAAACCCCAAACAGCAAGCAATGCAGATGTAGAAGCACGGTGGCTAGGAAAAACTCCCTAGAAAGGCCAGAACCTAGAGGAACCAGGCTCAAATGTTGCATCACAATTATTATGTGGAGGTTATCCTGTTCTTGCAAATTACTACTGAAGACAGACTGTCATTAAATTTCTCTACGCTAAAGTCCTTGGCATTAAAGCTCTTCTCCAGCCTGATAGACATTTACTATTCATTCCATATGACTGACTAATATGCAATATTCTCCTTCCGTGATGATTGACAGAATGAATGTGTACTCTGAGAAATAAACTCCTTACCCCAATCCAAATCACTTGTTCTGCCAAAGGAACGATCCCGAAGTATCCTTGAAATCAATAAAACAGGGTGTTGTTCACTTAGAGGTAAATTATATACATTGAGTAAAATGGAATAGTTTTTCATGTCACATATCCATCTGAAACACTACAGTTTACTTTATTTAGCAAAATCCATCGAATCTGATTAAAAGGATTTAGATAAATCACATTCTTACCCAGCATTATTAACAACAATATCTGGAAAAGATAAGCAACAGAGCTGTTTAAATAAAAATTCTTAAAGCAATTGTTATCACCAAATCATGTACTGTAAGATACCAAAACAAACCATTTGCACATCAACATGTAATTATGTGCTCAACCAAGCCTGAACATACAGCGCATTCAGAAAGTATTCAGACCCCTTGACTTTTGTTACAGCCTTATTCTAAAATGAATTAAAGAAGAATTTAAGAACCCGATGGTCACTGACAGAGCTCTCGAGTTCCTCTGTGGAGATGGGAGAACCTTCCAGATGGACAATCATTTTTGCAGCACTTCACCAATCAGGCCTAGAGGGAAGCCACATGACAATCCACTTGAAGTTTGCCAAAAGGTACCTAAAGACTCTCAGAAAATGAGAAACAAGGTTCTCTGGTCTGATAACCAAAATGTAACTCTTTGGCCTGAATGCCAATCATCACATCTGGAGGAGACTTGGAACCATCCCTACGGTGAAGCATGGTGGTGGCAGCATCATGCTGTGGGGATGTTTTTCCAGTGGCATGGACTGGGAGACTGGTCAGGCTAGAGGAAAAGATGAACAGAGAAAAGTACAGAGAGATCCTTGATGAAAATCTGCTCCAGAGTGCTCAGAACCTCAGGCTGGGGCAGAGGTTCACCTTCCAACAGGACAACAAACCTAAGGACACAGTCAAGACAACACAGGAGTGGCTTCTGGACAAGTCTCTGAATGTCCTTGAGTGGCCCAGCCAGAGCCGGAAATGTAACATCTCTGGAGAAACCTTAAAATAGCTGTGCAGCGACGCTCCCCATCCAACCTGACAGAACTTGAGGGGATCTGCAGAGAAGAACAGCACACCTGTATTTGGGGAGTTTTCCCAAACTTGTAGCGTCATACCCAAGAAGACTCAAAGCTGTAATCGCTGCCAAAGGTGCTTCAACAAAGTATTGAGTAAAGGGTCTGAATACTTATGTATAACATTTCAAAACTGTTTTTGCTTTGTCATTACGGTGCATTGTGTGTAGATTGATGTGGGAAAAAAAACAATTTGAGAAGGATTTTAAATAATAAAATGTAAGAAAAAGCTCAAGGGTCTGAATACATTCCAATGCACTGTATAATCATGCTTGACTTAACACCATCAGCCATGCTCTGTTTAAATTGTTAAATGTGCATAGCGTTATTGGTTTTAAACAAGGAAAACAGAAAACTAAATACACACCTATTCTCCCAAAAGCATCCAGGGCAGTCTGGATCAGTTTCTCACCATCTTCTACAGAATCTGTGGGGCAAATATGAGCAGGTTAACAAACATGAAAATAAACCCCCAAAAGTCCTAACCAAGGTGTGATGGTGGCAATGAAACTCTGGGAAGGAAGAAACCAGTCCATGCTCTACTGGGTGGCCAGGTAGAAAAGGGAAACGTCAAACAGTAGACAAATCTGCATGGCTTCTTTTCACAGCTGATATAATGCTCCTAAACAATTCTGGATGTCAACAGTCGTAGTTTCATTGAGGGCTCGAAAAAAAAACATAAGGAAGTAAAATTGGACAATGGAAGGATGGAATTTGAGACTGTATCAAGGCTGGGACTTTGCAATGTAACCTGCCCACATAGCCTTGAACCGGACTTCAGATTCCAGGGCTCTAGACAGGATTTGGAAGGTTGGCCACGCAAGACTCTTGAACCATGTGCAAAAGTTCAAATGGAGTTAGATAACTTGGTCCAAACTACTCACCATAGTTAGCCACTGCTTTTCCTCCCTTGGCTTTTATCTCTTCCACAACTTTATCAGCAGCATCAGAGCTCTTCCCTCCCCCTTTAATATCTCCTCCAAGGTCATTAACTGTGTGCAGAGAAAAGATAAACAGTTAAACCAAGAAGTAAGCATTGAACAGCATATTTTCTGGATAGTTGCCAGCTTATTTAATGTACATCTGGAAAATATACATTGACAATACTTACCAACTATTGAGGCACCCCTCTGACCAAAAGCCAACGCATATTCTCTCCCAAGTCCTATGGAAATAAGTTTAAGTTAATACTTGGTCAAATGAAAAAGGAAAATAAGACTTAGGGTTGCAGCAAAGTGTCCAGCACAGCCAATGTTGTCTTTAAGCGTGGATGGGCTACTGGGTAGTTTGTTGCAAGAATGCCCTCGCATAAAGTATCTGGAATTAACTAAATGTACTTTGTCCTGTACGGCCGAGCGATTTCAGATTCAAGCATAAAGTGTTGCAACAATGACAGCGGTGGGTAACTTGCTACAGTAGCTAGCTGGCTGGCTACTTTCTGACATAGCGCCTAGCCACCAAGCACTGCTGTTGGTTAGGATAGCTAGCAAGTTAGCCACTGTTGCTACCAGACAATGAAAGACTACCCCTGGCCACAATCCCTACAATGGATTCACAACCATGTCAACCACCACTACAACAGCACCTTGCACAGCGAAGATAGTTAACAAGACGAGCATATCCCAATGAAGCTAGCAATGTTAGCAAAAGATAGCAGTCATTTACCTCCACCGGCCCCAGTGACAAGAACAACTTTCCCGTCGAAAGCCAAAGGCACAGACATGATGAAGTATTTCTGGATTTTAACTTTGTGTCCAGATTCAAAAGTGTGCTGGTTGTGCGCGAAGACAGCAGGGCAACGACTCGAGTGTTGACAGCTATCACGATGAACTTTGCCTTACTTCCGCAAGGGGGGCGCTGGGTAATTAAAGGTAACAACAACCAATCACAGAGATCCAAGTACAAACCATTATAAATGCTATATAATTTAACCTGCTCATTACTTCAATGCCCTCTGCTGAAAAGTGCTTACGTCTTGAGCTGAACCTTTTGCTATAATTTTCCAGTGCTTATTTGATGCACAAATTATTTCAAATTAGAGGCATCAGACGCAAAATAAATTTAAAAAAAAGCTTGTCAAACAAATGTCACAACTCTCCAAACCATTGTGGATGGCACGGCATTGTCATTGAGTTCTCCAAGCAAAAAAAGTATATCTTAAGAAGGTTGTAGACTAGTTTAATACTAGGCTCAACATATGTGATGCTAACCCTGCTCTGACTCTGGCCAATACGACATTAATAGTCTATAGGCTACAGTCTAGGCTATAGTTCGAAAATTAAATCGAGGAGCACTGTTTAAAGGGCTCCTCTCAATCATGGGATCGTAGATACATTCTTGACATACAACTAAGGCTGCAGCACTACCAACCAAATCAATTTGTTAGTGTGAGGAAGGATTAAGACAATTTAGTGGGCGTTTGAGTGACTCAACTTGGACTGATACATACTTGCAATTGTATGCCTTCAGCATTTTGCATTATTATGAGAAAATCAATGATAAGAAGTGGGAGCATTTAAATGTTCTTTCATTTTTTCTCAAATTAAAACCCATAGCTTCACAAAGCCAGTATCTCTAGTCTGTTCACATAGCCTACCGTGTCATAGGGCCTATATGAAGTTGTTCAAATGAAATCATTGATCACACCTGTCTCTGATCATATATGGCAAAAAAAGCCTAGACATGTTTTGGGTCAAGGTTTGAGGATACAGACCAAATCACAGAAGCACCCCACCCCTGCTTCTAAAATTGAACTAGATGTCCGAGTAGGGCCTAAGTATTATAAATGACTGCTTACCCTGGGCAAGCAATCCATGCCTTGTGAAGTGTGCAAGACACACACAGGTCAATGAAGATGGATGTGATTGCTTAACTTGGATGTGAGATCTTCAAGAGTAAATTACCCTACCCATCTGATGTTATTCAAAATAGCCTACAGTATTGCCTATTTGTATTGGTTGGAACTATTCTTTCAATGCGTCTTAAAGTTTGTCTATTGGCATAATTACCCAAATAGCAGACGTCAAAAGCTTTTCTCATATAAACATGCAGGCAATATAAGATGAGTTGTCCAAACAGAAGAAACAAGCCCAATGGATAATATTTCATGAACTTGATGAATGTTATGTAATCGTGAGTTGGAAAGCTATCTATTTTGTTCCAAAGTTAGAAAGTCCAAAGAGGCCGTAATATTTACCTCCCAACAAAGCCTAGAAATGTGCAAAACTTTCCCAAACTGCCTCAATGCAGCCATGCTTTAACCCAGGAACCGGTCTTCGGAACCGCAGCCGTTCGACAAATGTGATCTAAAGGCTATTTCATCTAGCACACCTAATACAACTGTAGTTGGCTACTTGAATCTGGTGTGCTAGAGTTGGAATATATGAAATAGCCTATGTGAAAGGGCTGGCTGAGGGTAATGACACGTCACGAGGACCGGTTCGGGAAACATTGTTTTAAACCATAACACTACGGAAATAATGGTGAGTAACACGAACGTATCACTTTCCAAATCAAAACATGAAGAGCAGCCTTAGGTGACCTGCTTCTGCGGCGCGTGTGTCATGACACGCGCAGCCGTGCAGAGACCATTCTCTCCCCTGGTGTATGGGCAGGCTATCAGACACCACGGAGGCTTCGATGTAGATGCAATGTGAAGAAGGGATGATTATCACTTGTCATTTATTCAGTAAAGTAACTGCCGTTTAGGAATATACTATGCCTGTCGTATGTAGTAGCCTATAGAATATACATATATTTTTGAGAGACAAACCATTCAGTGGGGATGTCTGGCGCAGCCTATGGACCATTATGCTTAGAATATTGGACTTGGATTGGATTGATGTGTACTATGTACCATGTTCCTTATAATTATGTTATTATTTCAGTCTGATTAAAATTATGGACCGAATATCTGACTAGGCATCTTGCCACAAGGAAATGTGACATATCAGCATTTGTTTTTTTGACACAAATGTTGAAAGGTAACGGCGGAATGACCACGAGCGACTGTCTAGAAACACCTCTCCAGCAACATTATTTTGTTAAATCTTTTTCAAGATAATATTATTTTTGCTCTGCTCTATTGCGCAGGCGTGCTGGCCGGGACGCTGTCACCACGCTTCGCTACATTATTGCGTGATTTAGCCTGTATGGGAGGAAAGTGAAGAAAACAGAACATTAAAATGCATAGGCAAAGTGGTCTGGCGGCAGCGGAAGGATTTACTTGTGATCCTTAAAAACACATTGTGCCAACGAAGAATGTCAGGGACATCAAATGTAGAATCTGCTGAAGGAGTAGTCTCCAAAGTTAAAGTCAAAAAGCAGATCAAGACTATCGTGAAGGATTTGGAGACCATACTGGGAGACTTGAGGGATGTAGCCAAGGAACTCAAAGAGGTTAGTGGAATAGGTTTCCTATGTCTGGCTTATGTTTTGTGGTTTTTATTTGAGATGAACATTGCTTTGATTTAACGCAGGTATGTTTAGGGTATAGATGTTTTACTGATTGGGAAAAATATTGTTCTATAATTAACATCTGAAGGATCAGATATAATTAAGTCCATGGCCTATGCATTGCCCTTTCATATGTGACCAAATATCTTATCAGTGAACATGAAAGACATTTAGGACACGTTGTATGTGCGAAGGATGACAACGCATCTGCGCCTTAGTGCGTACACTGGGCTTTGATAATTTAAGTGCAAAAATGTATCATGATTAATCACGTGTAGTTCACCGGTATGGTTTTGCATTGCATTTCATCATCTAAATGCAGTCTAGCTACTGTTTTTATGATAATTGTCTTCTGTCAAATTATACAGCAGCTCTCCTCTCGATAGGCATCTTGTTACAGTATCAGGATTGTGTCAGCGCTGTCATTGTGTCTAAGTGATATACAATTGTTAGGAATATCAATTTTAGTGCATTCATTCATTTAACTCATACTATATTTGTTTTCTGTTGATTTCACACATTGATCCTTGTGGTCTTCCATCGTCCCTATAATGACATGCAATCTAACCTGCTTTGACGCGTGGATGTAGCCTACCTAGATGTTTGTACGAAAGGAACTGTCCGGCCTGCTGGTGCTGAAATACTCGCCCTTACACGACAGGTTGTCACTTTAGATGAAACCTACACCGTTCTTCTTAATTGATGGATGTAATGGATGGATACATGACACACGTTTCCTCTGACATAATGCTGCTCTTTCAACATTTTCAGTATTTGAATTAAACACAATGTTATAGAAACATCAATCTGGGGCGGCAGGTAGACTAGTGGTTAGAGCGTCGATCTAACCCAAAGGTTGCTAGATCAAATCCCTGAGTTGACAAGGTAAAAATCTGTTATTCTGCCCCAGAACAAGGCAGTTAACCCACTGTTCCTAGGCCGTCATTGTAAATACGGTTTTCTTTCTTAACTGACTTGCCTAGTTAAATAAAGGTTAAATAAGAAATAAAAAATACAAATCAATATTCTATTTAGGGGAGTGTACACTATCTGTTAATCTAACAGCACCACTAAAACAACCCACTTCGGGGATTGTCAGTTCATTGTCAAAGCCAATGTTTCAGTAAATCCCATTTAGATGCAGTATTTATCTAGTGCAACTCACACACTTAAATTATTGGATTCAAGCCTATGTTTAAGGGGAGCTGAACCCAGATGCTTGGCACAGAGAGAACCACCATGCCCCTAAGCATGTTGCAATGGATACTGTGACTCTCTTTTGTGTCCCACTAAATGATCCATTTAAAACTGCATGGAGATTTCACTCTACATGAGCTTTTTACCCAACCTCAGTTTTATATTCCATTAAATGTGGATATGCTGATATCACTGAAATGTGAAATGATAGGCAACTTATCCTATTGGTCTTAATTAGTAGGTATTGTGTCAGTAATAGATTACAAAATAACATCTGCATAATAGTGTTGAACATTGTATATTTCTATACATGCACCTACACATACAGTAATTAAAATTTATTTCTACTCAAAACTAGTAAACATACCTAAGGGAAGATGTAGTCATTTGCTACAAAGAGATGCTTTTGCAATTTTTACTGCCTGTACTGTAGGTATATTATTATCTCCTCAACCATGCATGTATGGGGGGGCCAAGTATGTGCTTTCAACAATTTCAATTTCATCTTAATATGTCCACCACGTGCAAGAGCATACTCACAGAATTCATTGTTATATACAGTGAGGGAAAAAAGTATTTGATCCCCTGCTGATTTTGTACGTTTGCCCACTGACAAAGAAATGATCAGTCTATAATTTTAATGGTAGGTTTATTTGAACAGTGAGAGACAGAATAACAATTAAAAAATCCAGAAAAATGCATGTGAAAAATGTTATAAATTGATTTGCATTTTAATGAGGGAAATAAGTATTTGACCCCCTCTCAATCAGAAAGATTTCTGGCTCCCAGGTGTCTTTTATACAGGTAACGAGCTGAGATTAGGAGCACACTCTTAAAGGGAGTGCTCCTAATCTCAATTTGTTACCTGTATAAAAGACACCTGTCCACAGAAGCAATCAATCAATCCGATTCCAAACTTTCCACCATGGCCAAGACCAAAGACCTCTCCAATGATGTCAGGGACAAGATTGTAGACCTACATAAGGCTGGAATGGGCTACAAGACCATCGCCAAGCAGCTTGGTGAGAAGGTGACAACAGTTGGTTCGATTATTCGCAAATGGAAGAAACACAAAAGAACTGTCAATCTCCCTCGGTCTGGGGCTCCATGCAAGATCTCACCTCGTGGAGTTGCAATGATCATGAGAATGGTGAGGAATCAGCCCAGAACTACACGGGAGGATCTTGTCGATGATCTCAAAGCAGCTGGGACCATGGTCACCAAGAAAACAATTGGTAACACACTACGCCGTGAAGGACTAAAATCCTGCAGCGCCCGCAAGGTCCCCCTGCTCAAGAAAGCACATATACATGCCCATCTGAAGTTTGCCAATGAACATCTGAATGATTCAGAGGACAACTGGGTGAAAGTGTTGTGGTCAGATGAGACCAAAATGGAGCTCTTTGGCATCAACTCAACTCGCTGTGTTTGGAGGAGGAGGAATGCTGCCTATGACCCCAAGAACACCATCCCCACTGTCAAACATGGAGGTGGAAACATTATGCTTTGGGGGTGTTTTTCTGCCAAGGGGACAGGACAACTTCACCGCATCAAAGGGATGATGGACGGGGCCATGTACCGTCAAATCTTGGGTGAGAACCTCCTTCCCTCAGCCAGGGCATTGAAAATGGGTCGTGGATGGGTATTCCAGCATGACAATGACCCAAAACACACGGCCAAGGCAACAAAGGAGTGGCTCAAGAAGAAGCACATGAAGGTCCTGGAGGGGCCTAGCCAGTCTCCAGACCTTAATCCCATAGAAAATCTGTGGAGGGAGCTGAAGGTTCGAGTTGCCAAACGTCAGCCTCGAAACCTTAATGATTTGTAGAAGATCTGCAAAGAGGAGTGGGACAAAATCCCTCCTGAGATGTGTGCAAACCTGGTGGCCAACTACAAGAAACGTCTGACCTCTGTGATTGCCAACAAGGGTTTTGCCACCAAGTACTAAGTCATGTTTTGCAGAGGGGTCAAATACTTATTTCCCTCATTAAAATGCAAATCGATTTATAACATTTTTCACATGCGTTTTTCTGGATTTTTTTGTTGTTATTCTGTCTCTCACTGTTCAAATAAACCTATCATTAAAATTATAGACTGATCATTTCTTTGTCAGTGGGCAAACGTACAAAATCAGCAGGGGATCAAATACTTTTTTCCCTCACTGTAAACTGATCATGTATGTTATCAAGTTAGTATTGCTATAGCCAGAGGGTCTTGCTTTTCATTCAGTCTTCATACAGTTTGGTGTGTTCTTTTCATTGGACTATTATGGGTAGTTTCTAGTTTGCCCTTACCTTACAAATACATCTAGCAAATGAATTAATCAAACACGACCTGCAATTAATCAGAGAATACAGTGGAATATTGCTGTGTTGCATGCAAATCTGTCTTGAGAGGACCATATGTCTACAAAGTTATTATAATAATGCATTAGTTTAAAGGCCCAATTAAGTAGTTTTTATTTCCACATCAAATCATTTCTGGTAACAATTAAGTACCTTACTGTGATTGTTTTCAACTAAAATGGTCAAAAAGAAGCAAACATAGCTTCTCAGCAATGAGAAATATCTCAAGCAAGAATTTTGCTAGGACTGTCTGCGAGTGGTCTGAGTGGGGAGGGGAAACTGAAGACTAGCTGTTATTGGAAGAGGTTTGAAACTCTCTTATTGGTCTATTACCTAATTAACCACCTGGTGATGTCACCAGGCAGGCCAAAACTCCATCCCACCAAAGCAGGCTGAAATTTCAGGCAGACTTTTCAAACAGCTTTTACACTAGAAGGACATTATCATCCTTTTCACAATTTCACAATATTATTCCAACCACATAGTATGGAAATATACATTATATACAGTGCCTTCAGAAAGTTTTTTTCTCACCCATCTACCCCCAATACCTTACAATGACAAAGTAAAAACATGTTTTTAGACATTTTTGCAAATGTATTAAAAATGAAATACAGAAAAATCTAATTTACATACAGTACCAGTCAAATGTTTGGACACACCTACTCATTCAGGGGTTTTTCTTTATTTTTTACATTGTAGAATAATAGTGAAGACATCAAAATGATGAAATAACACATGTGGAATCATGTAATAACCAAAAACGTGTTAAACATATAAAAATATATTTAAGATTTTAGATTCTTCAAAGTAGCCACCCTTTTACCTTGACGACAGCTTTGCACACTCTCGGCATTCTCTCAACCAGTTTCATGAGGAATTTCTTTCCAACAGTCTTGAAGGAGTTCTCACATATGCTGAGCACTCGTTGGCTGCTTTTCCTTCACTCTGCGGTCCAACTAATCCCAAACCATCTCAACTGGGTTGAGGTCGGGTGATTGTGGAGGCCAGATAATCTGATGCAGCACTCCATCACTCTCCTTCTTGGTCAAATAGCCCTTACACAGCCTGGAGGTGTGTTTGGTCATTGTCCTGTTGAAAATCAAATGATAGTCCCACTAAGCGCAAACCAGATGGGACGACGTATCGCAGAAGAATACTGTGGATGCCATGCTGGTTAAGTATGCCTTGAATTCTAAATAAATCACAGACAGTGTCACCAGCAAAGCCCCCCCACACCATAACACCTCCTCCCCCATGCTTCACGGTGGCAACCACACATGCGGAGATCATCTGTTCCCCTACTCTGCGTCTCACAAAGACACAGCGGTTGGAACCAAACATTTCAAATTTGTACGCATCAGACCAAAGGACAGATTTCCACCAGTCTAATGTCCATTGCTCATGTTTCTTGGCGCAAGCATGTCTCTTCTTATTATTGGTGTCCTTGAGTAGTGTTTTCTTTGCAGCAATTCGACCATGAAGGCCTGATTCACGCAGTCTCCTCTGAACAGTTGATGTTGAGATGTGTCTGTTACTTGATTTCTGTGAAGCATTTATTTGGGCTGCAATCTGAGGCTGGTAACTCGAATGAACTTATCCTCTGCAGCAGAGGTAACTCACGAGAGCCAGTTTCATCATAGCGCTTGATGGTTTTTGCGACTGCACGTGAAGAAACTTTCAAAGTTCTTGACATTTTCCAGATTGACTGACCTTCATGTCTTAAGGTAATGATGGACTGTCGTTTCTCTTTGCTTATTTGAGCTGTTCTTGCCATAATATGGACTTGGTCTTTTACCAAAAAGGGCTATCTTCTGTATATCACCTCTACCTTATCACAACACAACTGATTGGCTCATTAAGAAGGAAAGAAATTCCACAAATGAACTTTTAACAAGGCACACCTGTTAATTTAAAACCATTCCCGGTGGCTACCTCATGAAGCTGGTTGAGAGAATGCCACGAGTGTGCAAAGCTGTCCTCAAGGCAAAGGTTGGCTACCTTGAAGAATCTCAAATATTAAAAATATTTAGATTTTTTGTAACAGATTTTATGTTACTACTTGATTCCATATGTGTTATTTTATAATTTGATGTCTTCACTATTATTCTACAATGTAGAAAATAGTAAAAATAAAGAAAAACCCTTGAATGAGTAGGTGTGTCCAAACTTTTGACTGGTACTGTAAGTATACATGTTTGAATCACCTTTGCCAGCGATTACAGCTGTGAGTACTTCTGGGTATGAGCTTTGCACAACTAGATTGCACAATATTAGCACCTTTTTTTTTTTCAAGCTCTTTCAAGTTGATTGTTGATCATTGCTAGACAGCCATGTTCAAGTCTTGCCATAGATTTTTAAGACGATTTGAGTCAAAACTGTAAGTAGGCCACTCAGGAACATTCAATGTCGTCTTGGTAAGCAACTCCATTGTATATTTGGCCTTGTGTTTTAGGTTATTGTCCCTCTGAAAAGTGAATTTGTCACCCAGTGTCTATTGGAAGGCAGACTGAACCAGTTTTTACTCTTACCTGTGCTTAGCTCTATTCTGTTTCTTTTTATCCTAAAAAAAAGTCCCTAGTCCTTGCCGATGGCAAGCATACCCATAACATGATGCAGCCACCACCATGCTTGAAAATATGAAGAGTGGTACTCGGTGATGTGTTATGTTGAATTTGCTCCAAACATAAAGCTTTGTATTCAGGACATAAAGTTAATTTCTTTGCCACATTTTTTGCAGTATTACTTTAGTGCCTTATTGCAAACAGGACGCATGTTTTGGAATACTTTCTGTAGAGGCTTCCTTCTTTTCACTCATTTCGGTTAGTATTGTGAAGTAAATACAATGCTGTTGATCCATCCTCACTTTTCTCCAATCACAACCATTAAACTCTGTAACTGTTTTAAAGTCACCATTGGCCTCATGGTGAAATCTCTGAGCGGTTTCCTTCCTCTCCGCGTGCTGATTTAGGAAGGACGCCTGTTTCTTTGTAGTGACTGGGGGTATTGATGAACCATCCAAAGTGTAATTAATTACTTCACCATGTTCAACGGGATATTCTTTTTTAGTTTTTACCCATCTACCAATAGGTGCCCTTTTTTGCGAGGTATTGGGAAAAACTCCCTGGTCTTTGTGGTTGAATCTGTGTTTGAAATTCACTGCAAGACTGAGGGACCTTATAATTGTATGTGTGGGGTACAGAGATGAGGTAGTCATTCAAAAATAATGTTAAACACTACTATTGCACACAGAGTGAGTCTATGCAAATTATGTGACTTGTTAGGCAAATGTTTACTCCTCAACTTATTATAACAAAGGGGTTGAATACTTATTGACTCAAAAAATGTCAGCTTTGTAAAAATGTCTAAAAACAAAATTCCACTTGAACATTATGGGGTATTGTGTGTAGGCCAGTGACACAAAATCTCAATTTAATTAATTTTAAATTCAGGCTGCTGTGAATACTTTCTGAAGGCACTGTAAAACAAGTTTTTGACTGCAGTGGGCCTTTATAACACCCTAGAGTCGATGTCCACGTCTATGTCTCATTCTACCGCATCCACCAATGGCGGCCTTCCTCATCTGCGGTGTAAGGTGCCCGAGCTACAGCGTTTTCTGTCAGACCCATGAGACATCTCACAAAAACGTCTGTAGTAGCGCCCAAACTGTTTGGCTACATAGGAATATGCCTCTATGAAAAGGTGAGACTCTTATGAACACATACATGTCGGTTGTTTTGCTGACAGGTGTATAAAATTGAGCGCGCAGCCATGCAATCTCCATAGACAAACATCGGCTGTAGAATGACCTTACTGAAGAGCTCATTTACTTTTAACGTGGCACTGTCTTAGGACGTCAAATTTCTGCCCTGCTATAGCTGCCCCGGTCAACTGTAAGTGCTGTTATTGTGAAGTGGAAACGTCTAAGAGCAACAAAGGCTCAGCCGTGAAGTGATAGGCCACACAAGCTCACAGAACGTGCTAAAGCAGAACGTGTTAAAGAATGTGCTAAAGCGCGTAGCGCGTAAAAATAGTCAGTCCTCTGTTGTAACACTCACTACCGAGTTCCAAATTGCCTCTGAAAGCAACATCATCTGTTCTTCGGGAGCCTCATTAAGTGGGTTTCCATGGCAGAGCAGCCGCACACAAATCTAAGATCAGCATGCACAATGCCTGCGTCGACTGGAGTGGTGTAAAGCTCGCCGCCATTGGACTCTGGAGTAGTGGAAACGCGTTCTCTGGAGTGAAGAATCACGCGTCACCATCTGACAGTCCGACAGACGAGTCTGGGTTTGGCAGATGCCAGGAGAACTCTACCTGCCCCAATGCCTAGTGCCAACTGTAAAGTTTGGTGGAGGAGGAATAATTATCTGGTGCTGTTTTTTATGGTTCGGGCTAGGCCTCTTAGTTCCAATGAAGGGAAATCTTAACGCTACAGCATACAATGACATTCTAGTCTGTGCGTCCATCTTTGTGGCATCAGTTTGGGGAAGTCTCTTTCCTGTTTCGGCATGACAATGCCCCCGTGCACAAAGCGAGGTCCATACAGAAATGGTTTGTCGAGATTGGTGTGGAAGAACTTGACTGGCCTGCACAGAGCCCTGACCTCAACCCCATCGAACACCTTTGGGATGGATTGGAACGCCGACTGTGAGCCAGGCCTAATCGCCCAACATCAGTGCCCAACCTCACTGATACTCTTGTGGCTGAATGGAAGCAGGTCCCTGCAGCAATGATCCAACATCTAGTGGAAAACATTCCCAGAAGAATGGAGGCTGTTATAGCAGCAAAGGGGGGACCAACTCCATATTAATGCCCATGATTTTGGAATGAGATGTTAGATGAGCAGGTGTCCACATACCTTTGGTCATGTAGTGTATATCTATATGGAAGTAGTTTAGTTCAAAAGAAAAAGGGGGTAAATATGGGTAAAAAAATCTTTCTTATATCTCTCAGCTATAGGACAGACACTTTAAAACAAAATTATTTTGTATACATATTTTGACTATCTGTTTTTCTATGTATGAATCTGTTATTCAATGTGTTTCTATGGGCCAATAGCAGTAAGGACAAGTTCAATGTTTCATCAAATATTTTTTTTATATACAGTATATATATTTTTTTAAATACCTAAAGGGTTCCTAAAATTCTAAATCAAATAGCTAAATGATCCTTGGTATGACCATCTTAAAACAATTCCATATGTTAGCCTAGTAGAAGCCCCTCCCCCTGCCTAACTATTTACTAGCCAGGTTGCACAACAAGTGCTCATACGGTAACATTTTGGCTGCTGCTGTATTTTCTACTCTATTAGTCTGTTACATTTTGATGTCTGTCAAACTAAATATGTACTGTCCTCCTTTTCCTTTTCTCCTGGTCCAGGTTGTGCATGAGATCGACTCCCTCACGTGTGACCTACAGCTGGAGGAGGAGACGACAGACAGTTCCAAGACAGACACGCTGAACAGCAGCTGTAGCAGCTCGACCACCACCACCACAGCCTCCAGCATCGACAAGATCAAGATCGCCATCTTTAGGCCCCCGTCTGTCAGCCACGCTGTCCTGACCGTGATGAAGAAGCCCCACCCTCCGCTGCCCCCTCCCAGGCTGACACCTATCAAAGCAGAGGAGCACAACAAGAACCCACTATCAGGGAGCCTACTAGCCAAGGCTAACGGGACTCTTATGCGTAATGGTGTTTTCCCAGGGAAGCCAAACAGAGACTTATCGTGCTGCATCGCTAATAGTACAAAGGAAGAGAGAGGACTTATGCCTTTGCTACGGCATGAAAAGACCAAATGCCCCCAGGCAACCCGGGAGAGGGTCCGATTCAGTGAAAAGGTCCAGTATCACGGGTACTGCCCTGACTGTGACCTGCAATATGACGTTGACAACACAGAGATGCACTTACAGACAGAATTTGCTGATGACATGAGCCCTGTCCATCAGTGTTCCTCCTCCTCACCACCATCCCAGCTCATGTTAGAAAATGGCGGCCTCAGTGTCAGCCATAGTTTCCCTCCTACAAACCTGCCTTGTGTGCCTCATTCTAACCCTTCCCTGAAACCACAGAAAACCATCCTTCGAAAATCAACCACCACAACGGTTTGATGTTAATCACCCTTAATTTAAATATTTCTAAATAATTTATAGTGTTTTCTATTTCATGAGCACTTTCTACTCCAGTCAAACGTGGATTATCTAAACGATGAGGAAAAAATAGCGCTAGAAGACGTGGCCATGAGCTCAGAAATGCACAAGGAGAGAATGAACGGTGAGGTGAGTGAGTGGCATCTAACAACTGTCCTGCTAGTGTAAAGGTTTGTCAGGATTGGTTTGAGAGGTGTGAGGTAACATTGTATCATATTTTTTAAAGGGATTTTTAGAAACAAGATGCTGTGTTAAAACATGTCATTAATTTATGCTCTGGGTTAAACAACAAATCAAGCTTGCCTCAAATCCGGCCGCTGACTCAAAGATTCTACAGGACAGCTCTGTGTATAGGGCTGAGACAGTAATACAATGATGGCATATAGTATCTTTTGTCACTCGATATTGCTTCACTGCCACACTTCACTTCTTGAGATGGGGAGGGTGTCACACTGCTGAATCTAGAGCAACATCTACTGGTGGCTTAGGTTATAGGAAGATGTAAAATAAATATAGTCACATTGAATTTAGCTTGCGAAGACAAATCATGTCAAATCTACTATGGTGGACTGAACAGACACTATTCAAAAGTGTTTAACCTCAGATGTTTTGAGGTTAAAGCTTAGTTAGATGTATTACCATTCAACATATGTTGGTATTTTAATCTAAATTTACCATACATTTATAGAACTGTAATTAAACAGTAGTGGCTGTGTGTGGGTGCTTTATTATGTTATCATGTCATTCAGAAAGGAATGATCAAAAGGTATGAAAGCACAAAGCATTTCAGTGCTTTGGGAGGGAAAAAATTAGGCATACCCTGGAGGTGGATGGAAATAGTAGCACCTCCTACTAGCAAGCCTTCTAATGAGCAGGATTAAGCTATTACTGTGCTGATAACACTATTTCATACTGTCTTTGTACCAACACAAATGTTGACAATGCTCTAAAGTAGACATGGGAAAGCGATGTGTGTGTGAAATGTGCGTGAGTCTGTGTGAACAAAGACAAAAAAGTAGGTTGTGAACGCTGCTGAGATTCAACGCATGATGTCTTTGCTCTCATGGACAAGCTTACTAACCCGCATTCAACATTTAGATAGGGATTGGTGCTTATTCAAGCATTTTAAATAAACAGAAACATGAAAAAAATGTAACAAACATGAGGAATGCCATGAAGGATGTAGCGATATCAGCTTATGCCCTGTAGGCTTGTGCGCCCGGTCGCATTGTGGATGAGATTAGTAAAAAACATAATAAATGTGTTAACCTTCATCAAGTAGTACAGCTCTATGTATGTCATATTGAATACTAACAAATTAAGAACAATTCCCTTCAAATACATAAATGCATAAATGTACTAAATGTACTAAATGTACTAAAAAGAAATGGGCATTGTAGGGTGATCAGAAAAGGCTTCCACAAGAGTGTGCCCACAGCAGAACTATATTTAGAGATATCTATCGCAATGATGAATCCCACCCACCCAGCTACAGTACATGTTCTGCATGTGTCTGTGGGTGGGAGACTATTCTAGACATTTAGAATGCTGGTGTAAAAACTTATTGTGCAAAACTCTAACATCCATTGAGCTGATGGTTCAAAATTCTGCGTGACATCATCGCTTGCCGCCTGGCAAAGAGGAATATGCATAAATGTGACACATTTACAGTTGTTCCAATTAACAATTAGCTATCATACTCTTCCATATCGTACTACAGTGCCAGACACAATTGTTGATATACTCAACATGTATCACTTGGTTATGTCTTTAATTTCAATTGGATACATGCTTCCTAAATTGAAATAAAGTGAAAAGACATTAAACAAAATGGAAAGTGAAATATGGCAAGACAAATAATACAGTTTTGTTCCAGAGGCATTCCATCTATAAAGGAGATATCGAAATAGTGCTCACCTACAGTAGAGAGAGAGAGAGAGGGCGTGTTTGAGAAAGTTGTGAAGCAATATTAATCTGAGATTATTATGCTCCTTTGGAGACTATTAAAAGGAGAGACATCAGATTATTATGCTCCATGGAGACTAAAAGGAGAGACATCAGATTATTATGCTCCTTTGGAGACTAAAAGGAGAGACATCCGATTATTATGCTCCATGGATACTATTAAAAGGAGAGATATCAGATTATTATGCTCCATGGAGACTAAAAGGAGAGACATCAGATTATTATGAGATTAAAAGGAGAGACATCAGATTGTTATGCTCCTTTGGAGACTAAAATGAGAGATATCAGATTATTATGCTCCATGGAGACTATTAAAAGGAGAGACATCAGATTATTATGCTCCATGGAGACTATTAAAAGGAGAGACATCAGATTATTATGCTCCATGGAGACTATTAAAAGGAGAGACATCAGATTATTATGCTCCATGGAGACTAAAAGGAGAGACATCAGCTGCATCTCCTTTTTTAAGATAAACAATATTGCAATTGGGACTTGTTTGTTTTTCAAATGGTGATACAGCTGTACAGATCTACACTCAATAATTTGTCAAGTGGAAGAATTGGTCAAGAGACTATGAAGAATGTACGAAACACACAGTTCCTCTGTCTGCCACTTCCTCCTCTGTCTGCCACTTACTTTTGTCTGACACTTAAAATGCAGAAGATTTTATGTCACCCAGAAACTGTAAAGAAAGGGACAGTATCAACATTCTACTATAATGTGTAGTCACTATAAAAGTAATCCATTTTAATTTGATGATTAGATAAAGATATTTAGTCAAAGTACAAGGCATTCAAGTTGACCAACATCTATCTGTGAGTCCACATACTGGATTATTAATGTTGGCTATTATGGTGTAGCTGCATGCACATCAAAAAACATAAGATAATTCACAATGTACTATTTTGTTCACAATTCTTTGTGATTTTATGAACCAATGAGCATAATGTAACCTTGAATGCACTGAAAGGAATTGTGCAATATTGTTCTGACCAAAAAAACATCCCCATCCTTTTATTTGAATTGTGGTCATGTTCTTTTTTAATCTGTTCATTCCCATGGCTACTGTTGTTATGCAAGTTCAACTGCATTTCCCTCTTCCTATCAGAATGCTCACATTAATGTGTTTTCCTTGTTTCCCCTGCAGGTCCTTCTGGGTAAAAGTGGATACAGCCTTTACTGACATGAAACGGATCAATTTTGGTTCATCATACAGTCACTGAGAACGAGGCTCCATACCTTTGACAGAATACCAGATCCTCTGAGCCAAGGCCAAATAATTAATCCTCATAGAGAATTGGAAGACATAATAGCACAGTTTTATTCATAGAAGAAGTATGGCAAAAGTTCAAATGTAATGCAAACATAAGATGAAAACATTGCATCCAAATGTGACTGGTTCCTTTACAATTGAAATGGAGATTCTTTGTATAATCATAGGCAGTGGAATTACTGATGTCCCCAGCATTCTGAGAACTCTTCAAGGGTGGGAAGTCTGCTTATAGCAGACATTCCTATTGAAAGGGTGGGAAGACTGCTTATAGCAGACATTCCTATTGAAAGGGTGGGAAGACTGCTTATAGCAGACATTCCTATTGAAAGGGTGGGAAGAATGCTTATAGCAGACATTCCTATTGAAAATGTGGGAAGACTGCTTATAGCAGACATTCCTATTGAAAGGGTGGGAAGACTGCTTATAGCAGACATTCCTATTGAAAATGTGGGAAGACTGCTTATAGCAGACATTCCTATTGAAAGGGTGGGAAGACTGCTTATAGCAGACATTCCTATTGAAAGGGTGGGAAGACTGCTTATAGCAGACATTCCTATTGAAAGGGTGGGAAGACTGCTTATAGCAGACATTCCTATTGAAAGGGTGGGAAGACTGCTTATAGCAGACATTCCTATTGAAAGGGTGGGAAGACTGCTTATAGCAGACATTCCTATTGAAAATGTGGGAAGACTGCTTATAGCAGACATTCCTATTGAAAGGGTGGGAAGACTGCTTATAGCAGACATTCCTATTGAAAGGGTGGGAAGACTGCTTATAGCAGACATTCCTATTGAAAGGGTGGGAAGACTGCTTGTAGCAGACATTCCTATTGAAAGGGTGGGAAGACTGCTTATAGCAGACATTCCTATTGAAAGGGTGGGAAGACTGCTTGTAGCAGACATTCCTATTGAAAGGGTGGGAAGACTGCTTATAGCAGACATTCCTATTGAAAGGGTGGGAAGACTGCTTGTAGCAGACATTCCTATTGAAAGTGAGAGAGAGAGAGAGAGAGAGAGAGAGAGAGAGAGAGAGAGAGAGAGAGAGAGAGAGAGAGAGAGAGAGAGAGAGAGAGAGAGAGAGAGAGAGAGAGGTTCATGTAACCTTTTTATGACATAATTTGAACAAGAACAGACACACTCAGTTCATAATTGTATGTGTTGGTTACAGGTTTTTGTGAATTGTGGGATATTAGACATAAACAGCCAGTAAAATCTGCTGGTCAAGATTTGGTTATCTGCAGTGACTGCTCTTAATATACAGGAAAATGAAATACATGTGTCATATTGCAAATCCAACTTACAATATGAGGCAAGTTAAATGGCTAAAATATAGGAATTGAGGATGTTCACTAATTTGTGCTCGGAATGCTATGTTGAGCGTATAGAAATCTATGTATGATCAATGTCATACAAGTTGCTTGCAAAGATATGGCATACACATAAAGAAAGAATAACTTGCATTACATTTTATTTGTATATATTTTTATATTTATAAAGCATTTCTACAGAGATTGTAACATTTAAAAGAGGATATATTTTTATTCTGTGGGATGAAAGGCGTGTTTTAAAGAAGGCTGTCATACTTCTGAAAGTACATGTGTTTCTGCAGGGCATATCTGGATCATTTATTTCTATAGTGAGAGAGTATATATATATATATATATATATATATATATATATATATATATATATATATATATATATATATATATATATATATATATATATATATATATAAACACATTATTGTTATGGTATAGGGGCGGAAAAAAATGTGTAAAACGTGAAAGCAAACTAGATTAAACCAAATACATTGCTGTGCTTATCAGAGGAGGCATGATACTGAATGAACGCATGACTGATTCTTTTTCCACTTCCTCCTGTCATCGCTGTGGTCTGCTATGCATTTCCTGGAGAGGCTGTTAGGACCTGCTGCCCCTTCCACCAACCGGAGTGTACCTCACTTCGGACCACCCTTAGTCCATGCGGACTTTGTCAATGACGTGTTGGGGAAACAATGTCCACATCTTTGGACATAATTTGCACTTTGCACTTATGTTAGTCTTTATACTTTGTTTTTCCTTTAACATGTTAATTACAGGATCATTTCCAAGTATGTGTTGATTGTGTTGATTTGAAATGGCAATGCCTGCTTCTAAAGCTATTTGAAAGGTCAATGACCTACAGTATATCACCCCGCTGTAAGTCAAATGAAAAAGTTAGTATTAATGCTCATCCAAGCTAGTGCTACTGTCATTATCTCAGATTTTCAATGAGAGTCAAAAACCTATTTCAAAGTGAACGAACATAAGAGTCAAAAGGAAGACAACTGATATCTGGGCTCCTGAGTGGCGCAGCAGTCTAAGGCACTGCAGTCCCTGGTTCGAATCCAGGCTGCATCACATCCAGCTGTGATTGGGAGTCCCATAGGGCGGCGCACAATTGGCCCAGCGTCATCCGGGTTTGGCCGGGGTAGGCCGTCACTGTAAATAAGAATTTGTTCTTAACTGACTTGCCTGGTTAAATAAAAAATGTAATCATTTTACCATGTAAGACCTTCGTCCCAAGTAGCCTAAAACGTTCAATGTAAAAAACAAACATGCATTCATGGAATGAATAGAATTATAATACCCATAGATTCTCCATTTGGAATCAAAGGAACTGGGTCAAATAGATCCCTCTGATAGTGGTCTGTTGCTAGAGCAGACTTTTCTGCAACTCAGAGATGACTGAAGGCACACTTCCAGAGGAGTCATCCATGATACTACACTGTGTAAGGAAATGTAGTTGGCTAAGCTACACTATATATACACAAGTACGTGGACAACCCTTCAAATTAGTGGATTCAGCTATTTCAGCCACACACAGCCATGCAATCTCCATAGACAAACATTGGCAGTAGAATGGCCTTACTGAAGAGCTCAGTGACTTTCAACGTGGCACCGTCATAGGATGCCACCTTTCCAACAAGTCAGTTTGTCAAATTTCTGCCCTGCTAGAGCTGTCCCGGTCAACTGTAAGTGATGTTATTGTGAAGTGGAAATATCTAGCAGTAACAACGGCTCAGCCGCGAAGTGGTAGGCCACACAAGCTCACAGAATGGGATCGCTGAGTGCTGGGGTGCGCAAAGCGTAAAAATCGTCTGTCCTTGCAACACTCACTACCGAGTTCCAAACTGCCTCTGGAAGCAACATCAGCAAAATAACTGTTTGTCGGGAGCTTCATGAAATGGGTTTCTATGGCCAAGCAGCTGCACACAAGCCTAAGATCACCATGCACAATGCCAAGCGTCGGCTGGAGTGGTGTAAAGCTTGCCGCCATTGGACTCTGGAGCAGTGGAAACGCGTTCTCTGGAGTGATGAATCCTACTACACCGGCTCTGACACTCGATGTGGCAGGGCTTGAAAAATATTACGGACTACAGCCGCGAGCTGCCCAGTGACGCAAGCCTACCAGATGAGCTAAATGCCTTTTATGCTCGCTTCAAGGCAAGCAACACTGAAGCATGCATGAGAGCACCAGCTGTTCCGGACGACTGTGTGATCCGGCTCTCCGTAGCCGATGTGAGCACGACCTTTAAACAGGCCAACATTCACAAAGCCGCGGGGCCAGATGGATTACCAGGGCGTGTACTCAAAGCATGAGCGGACCAACTGGCAAGTGTCCTCACTGACATTTTCAACCTCTCCCTGACCGAATATATAATACCTAAATGTTTCAAACAGACCACCATAGTCCCTGTGCCCAAGAAAGCGAAGGTAACCTGCCTAAATGATTACCGCCCCGTAGCACTCACGTAGGTAGCCATGAAGTGCTTTGATAGGCTGGTCATGGCTCACATCAACACCATTATGCCGGAAACCTTAGACCCACTCCAATTTGCATACCGCCCCAACAGATCCACAGATGACGCTCAATCGCACTCCACACTGCCCTTTCCCACCTGGACAAAAGGAACACCTTTGTGAGAATGCTGTTCATTGACTACAGCTCAGCGTTCAACACCATAGTGCCCCTGAAGCTCATCACTAAGCTAAGGACCCCGGGACTAAACACCTCCCTCTGCAATTGGATCCATGACTTCCTGACTGGCCACCCTCAGGTTGTAAGGGTAGGCAACAACACATCTGCTACGCTGATCTTCAACATTGGGTGCCCTCAGGGGTGCGTGCTTAGTCCCTTCCTGTACTCCCTGTTCACTTACAACTGTGTGGCCAAGCATGACTCCAACACCATCATTAAGTTTGCTGACGACACAACAGTGGTAGGCCTGATCACCGACAACGATGAGACAGCCTATAGGGTGGAGGTCAGAGACCTAGCAGTGTTCTGCCAGGACAACAACCTCTCCCTCAATGTGAGAAAGACAAAGGAGATTATTGTGGACTATAGGAAAAGGAGGGCCGAACAGGCCCCCATTAACATCTATGGGGCTGTAGTGGAGAGGGTCGAGAGTTTCAAGTTCTTTGGTGTCCTCATCACCAAAGAACTATCATGGTCCAAACCCACCAAGACAGTTGTGAAGAGGGCACGGCAACACCTTTTCCCCCTCAGGAGACTGAAAAGATTTGGCATGGGTCCCCAGATCCTCAAAAGATTCTACAGCTGCACCATCAAGAGCATCCTGACCGGTTGCATCACCGCCTGGTATGGCAACTGCTCGGCATCTGACCCTACAGAGGGTAGTGCGTACGGCCCAGTACATAACTGGTGCCAAGCTTCCTGAAATCCAGGACCTATAGTGAGAGAATTAAGGTCTGGAGACTGGCTAGGCCACTCCAGGACCTTAATGTGCTTTTTCTTGAGCCACTCCTTTGTTGCCTTGGCCGTGTGTTTTGGGTCATTGTCATGCTGGAATACCCATCCACGGCCCATTTTCAATGCCCTGGCTGAGAGAAGGAGGTTCTCACCCAAGATTTGACGGTACATGGCCCCGTCCATCGTCCCTTTGATGCGTTGAAGTTGTCCTGTCCCCTTAGCAGAAAAACACCCCCAAAGCATAATGTTTCCACCTCCATGTTTGACGGTGGGGATGGTGTCATAGGCAGCATTCCTCCTCCTCCAAACACGGCGAGTTGAGTTGATGCCAAAGAGCTCCATTTTGGTCTCATCTGACCACAACACTTTCACCCAGTTGTCCTCTGAATCATTCAGATGTTCATTGGCAAACTTCAGACGGGCATGTATATGTGCTTTCTTGAGCAGGGGGACCTACAGCTCATTACCAGTATAAAAGACACCTGGGAGCCAGAAATCTTTCTGATTGAGATGGTGTCAAATACTTATTTCCCTCATTAAAATGAAATTCCATTTATAACATTTTTCACATGCGTTTTTATGGATTTTTTTGTTGTTATTCTGTCTCTCACTGTTCAAATAAACCTACCATTAAAATTATAGACTGATCATTTCTTTGTCAGTGGGCAAACGTACAAAATCAGCAGGGGATCAAATACTTTTTTCCCTCACTGTATATACTAGGCAGTGTCAGAGGAAGGCCCAAAAAATTGTCAAAGACTCCAGTCACCCAAGTCATAAACTGTTTTCTCTGCTACCGCACGGCAAGCGGTATCGAAACACCAAGTCTAGGACCAAAAGGCTCTTTAACACCTTCTACCCCCAAGCCTAAGACTGCTGAACAATTATTGTATATAGCCTCATTATTGTTATGTCATTTTCTCGTGTAACTTTTTTTTACTTTAGTTTATTTAGTAAATATTTTCTTACCTCTATTTCTTGAACTGCATTGTTGGTTAAGGGCTTGTAAGTAAGCATTTCACGGTAAGGTCTACACCTGTTGTATTCAGTGCATGTGACAAATACAATTTGATTTGATTTGATTTGAATCACGCTTCACCATCTGGCAGTCCAACGGACAAATCTGGGTTTAGAGGATGCCAGGAGAACGCTACCTGCCCCAATGCATAGTGCCAACTGTAAAGTTTGGTGGAGGAGGAATAATTATCTGGGGCTGTTTTCTATGGTTCGGGCTAGACACTGTAGTTCCAGTGAAGGGAAATCTTAACGCTATAGCATACAATGACATTCTAGATGATTCTGTGCTTCCAGCGTTGTGGCATCAGTATGACAATGCCCCCGTGCACAAAGCTAGGTCCATACAGAAATGGTTTGTCGAGATCGGTGTGGAAGAACAGGGCCTGCACAGAGCCCTGACCTCATCCCCATCGAACACCTTTGGGATGAATTGGAACGCCGACTACGAGCCAGGCCTAATCACCCAACATCCGTGCCCGACCTCACTAATGCTCACGGTTGAATGGAAGCAAGTCCCCGCAGAAATGTTCCAATATCTAGTGGAAAGCCTTCCCAGAAGAGTGGATGCTCTTATAGCAGCAAAGGGGGGACCAACTCCATATTAATGCCCATGATTTTGGAATGAGCTGTTCAACGAGCAGGTATACACATACTGTTGCTCATGTAGTGAATATTAACACCTTATTGTTTTACTGTCAGTGGGTTAAAAGCAAAACAAGAGACCAGAAACAACCCCTCACACCCACGTTGTGTGACAGACTGCAGACTCTCACCGCCTCTTCCACCCCTATAATGCCATTGATTTATCGGATCGGGCGTGTCTGGCAAGCTGGGCATGCCATGTGCACTAGTTTAGAACAATTCTACAACCTCCCGGCGCAAGTGTAGCTGCGCCGGGAGGTTATTGACGGCAAAAGCATGAAAAGCAAAAGGGAGTGGCAGTCGAGTCAACACTACAACTGTACTGTTACAATTTCAAGGGAACCTGCAGAATATTGTGCAGCTAGGATCCCTCAATTATCCGGTTATAGTGTACATGCCGCCTCCACTTCTGTTCTTCAAATGCCAACGGATGGAGCATGTTGCTAATGTGTGCAAAGGTAAAATGAGATGTGCAAAGTGTGGTGGAGATCGCGTGTATGGGAAATGTGTTATAACTGTGACGGAGGATGTGAAGTACCACAGAAAGCCATGGAAGCGCAGAGGTACACAATTACAAACAATGTATCCTATGCTGAGACTGTTTGGCGAGTGAATAACAAACCTAGTGTTCAAAATACTCCAGATACAACATATCGGCAGATAGTGGCCGCTCCGAGGACACCAGTGGAACCTCGAGCCAGATTGGTAATGTGATATGCGAGCATAAACGCTTGATTACAGAGAAAGAGCATGGTAGTAGATCGTGTAGACTTCTTGGCCTTCATGTGTAGGGTAATCAATATGACTGCTCCAGGTAAGAGCAGGACTGCACAAATAAAATAAGTAGTGAAGTCTCCAGGTAAGAGCAGGACTGCACAAATAAAATAAGTAGTGAAGTTAGCCAAAGATATTCTGGGGATTTCTGAAGTTAGTATGTAGAAATGATACATTGGATGCTGAATCAAAATTAAAATGAGGATCAGCATAATAAATAGTATTATTAACCCATCTCTGTATCTGAATCTAGTTGTGAAATCCAGTAAAGGTGATAAGGAGATACAGTATGGTGTGGAGCTTGTGGGGCAGCAATACCACAGATGCCAATGGTTTAGTGGCTGAAGACTTTATGGAACGAAGGGGACTATTTGATATAAATGATGTTCGGGGGACATGGATAAATGTGACTAGAGGTACATTGTCATGTTTAGTTCTTACATTGGATCCTCCTCCATTGCTGGTATACAGTATGTGAGTGGGGTGTGAAGATAGAATCCACAATTGGTAGTGATCATTTTCCAGTCACATGCAACATAGATCTTGACGTACAGTACCAGTCAAAAGTTCGGATACAACTACTCATTCAACGGTTTATCTTTATTTGTGCTATTTTCTACATTTTAGAATAATAGTGAAGACATCAAAACAGTGTAAATTGTCCGGTGGCGATTTTATGAATTGTTCAGCAGTCTTATGGCATGGGGGTAGAAGCTGTTGAGGAGCCTTTTGGTCCTAGACTTGGTGCTCCGGTACTGTGTGGTAGCAGAGAAAACAGTCTATAACTTGGGTGACTGGAGTCTCTGATAAAAGACTATCATTTGTTTATCTCTGACAAAAGACTATCATTTGTTTATCTCTGACAAAAGACTACCATTTGTTTATCTCTGACAAAAGACTACCATTTGTTTATCTCTGACAAAAGACTATCATTTGTTTATCTCTGACAACGGACTATCATTTGTTTATCAACAGGACAATGACCCAAAACACACCTCGAGGCTTTGTAATGGCTATTTGACCAAGGAGAGTGATGGAGTGCTGAATCAGATGACCTGGCCTCCACAATCACCCGACTGCCACCCAATTGAAATGGTGTGGGAGGAGTTGGACCGCAGAGTGAAGGAAAAGCAGCCAACAATGTGGGAACTCTTTCAAGACTGTTGGAAAAGCATTCCTTATAAAGCTGGTTGAGAGAATGCCAAGAGTGTGCAAAGCTGTCACCAAGGCAAAGGGTAGCTACTTTGAATAATATAAAATATATTTTGATTTGTTTAACACTTTATTTGGTTATTACATGATACCATATGTGTTATTTCATAGTTTTGATGTCTTCACTATTATTCTGCAATGTAGAAAATAGTACGAATAAAGAAAAACCCTTGAATGAGTAGGTGTGTCCAAACCTTTGACTGGTACTGTAAGTATACAGGTGGTAGACGAAAGATAGTTCCTTGGTGCCTGAAGTACGAAATAAACCCATCAATGATCGTGATAATGCTTTTAAAACTTTAAAGAATAATTTGACATTTGATAGCATGATAGTCTTTCAGGGAAAGAGAGTGTTGTCTAGGAAAGTCATTAAGAACGCAAAGAAAGGTGCATGGCGGGAATTCTGTTCTTCTATAGGAAGGGAAACAACTGGGGGATGTGTGGAAAATGTTAAAGAGGATGATGGGGAAAGGAAAGACATTACAGATACCTGTGTTAACAGAGGAAATTCTTATGGCTGTTTCAAACAAAGAAAAGGCAGATGCTCTAGGAAGAGATTTTGCAGCAGTGCAATAAAGTTCACAATCTAAGTGATGAACGTAAAAGATGTAAGGAAGAAAAGCTAAGAATGCATGAAGATGTATACCGTAACAAATGTGATTTTGGATAATCTCTGGATGCTGAATTTTCCACCTTTGAAATAATGAGGGCTTTGGTTGCACTGCTCCAGGTGAGGATTTGATTACGCTACATTATGTTTAAACATCTGCCTACAGAGGTTTTAGGAAAGTTTTAGGAAATTTTGATTTTATTTAATTATGGAGGACAGGAGTGCTACCATCAGAATCTGCATATGCTTTTTTGTGAAGCCTGGTAATGATCCATCCAGTCCTGCTAGCTATAGACCTATTGCACTCGCATCAAATCTCTGTAAATTAATGGAAAAGTTGATTGTAGGAAGATTGATGTATTATCTGGAACATAGGGGTCTATTAAGTCCACACCAGAGTGGATTCAGAAAATGAAGAACTAGCCTTGATGCATTAGTTACAGTTAGTAGAATCTCAAGTGGCACAGATACAGTGAGGGAAAAAAAGTATTTGATCCCCTGCTGATTTTGTAAGTTTGCCCACTGACAAAGAAATGATCAGTCTATAATTTTAATGGTAGGTTTATTTGAACAGTGAGAGACAGAATAACAACAAAAAAAATCCAGAAAAACGCATGTGAAAAATTTTATGAATTGATTTGCATTTTAATGAGGGAAATAAAGTATTTGACCCTTCTGCAAAACATGACTTAGTACTTGGTGGCAAAACCCTTGTTGGCAATCACAGAGGTCAGACGTTTCTTGTAGTTGGCCACCAGGTTTGCACACATCTCAGGAGGGATTTTGTCCCACTCCTCTTTGCAGATCTTCTCCAAGTCATTAAGGTTTCGAGGCTGATGTTTGGCAACTCGAACCTTCAGCTCCCTCCACAGATTTTCTATGGGATTAAGGTCTGGAGACTGGCTAGGCCCCTCCAGGACCTTCATGTGCTTATTCTTGAGCCACTCCTTTGTTGCCTTGGCCGTGTGCTTTGGGTCATTGTCATGCTGGAATACCCATCCACGACCCATTTTCAATGCCCTGGCTGAGGGAAGGAGGTTCTCACCCAAGATTTGACGGTACATGGCCCCGTTCATCGTCCCTTTGATGCGGTGAAGTTGTCCTGTCCCCTTAGCAGAAAAACACCCCCAAAGCATGTTTCCACCTCCATGTTTGACGGTGGGGATGGTGTTCTTGGGGTCATAGGCAGCATTCCTCCTCCTACAAACATGGCGAGTTGAGTTGATGCCAAAGAGCTCCATTTTGGCCTCATCTGACGACAACACTTTCACCCAGTTGTCCTCTGAATCATTCAGATGTTCATTGGCAAACTTCAGACGGGCATGTATATGTGCATTCTTGAGCAGGGGAACCTTGTGGGCGCTGCAGGATTTCAGTCCTTCACAGCGTAGTGTGTAACCAATTGTTTTCTTGGTGACTATGGTCCCAGCTGCCTTGAGATCATTGACAAGATCCTCCCATGTAGTTCTGGGCTCACCGTTCTCATGATCATTGCAACTCCACAAGGTGAGATCTTGCATGGAGCCCCAGGCCGAGGGAGATTGACAGTTCTTTTCTGTTTCTTCCATTTGCGAATAATCGCACCAACTGTTGTCACCTTCTGACCAAGCTGCTTGGCGATGGTCTTGTAGCCCATTCCAGCCTTGTGTAGGTCTACAATCTTGTCCCTGACATCATTGGAGTGCTCTTTGGTCTTTGCCATGGTGGAGAGTTTGGAATCTGATTGATTGCTTCTGTGGACAGGTGTCTTTTATACAGGTAACAAGATGAGATTAGGAGCACTCCCTTTAAGAGTGTTCTCCTAATCTCAGCTCGTTACCTGTATAAAAGACACCTGGGAGCCAGAAATCTTTCTGATTGAGAGGGGGTCAAATACTTATTTCCCTCATTAAAATGCAAATCAATTTATAACATTTTTCACATGCGTTTCTTTCTGGATTTTTTTTGTTGTTTTCTGTCTCTCACTGTTCAAATAAACCTACCATTAAAATTATAGACTGATAATTTCTTTGTCAGTGGGCAAACGTACAAAATCAGCAGGGGATCAAATACTTTTTTTCTCTCACTGTAGCACTGTGATGCAGTGCCTTAGACCACTGCGCCACTCGAGAGGCCGTCAATAGTATATTTTGATAGTGAAAAAGCATATGATACAATGTGTTGGGAAGGTTTAAATTCAATTGAATGGAATAGGTATTAGTGGGAGAATGTATAACTGAATCATGGAGTTCTTGTTTAATCTAACCTTCCAGGTCAGAGTGGGATTGGCATTATTAAGAGAATATGAGGTAGAAAATGGAACTCCACAGGGTAGTGCTATTAGTCCTATCTTATTTCACATTGATGCTTGATGATATCTTTGGGGTATCGAACAGGGCATAGGGGCGGCGTTATATTCAGATGATGGTGCCATTTGGAAATAGGGAAGGAATATTCCTTATGTAATAGAGACAATGCAAGGTGCCGTTGTAGCAGTAGGGGAATGGTACTTATTATGTGGTTGTTGCCATGTTGCCGTATGTTGTTCACTAATAAAAAGATTTAAGGAAGATGTCAGTGTTCAATTATATGGAATACGATTGGAAAGGGTAACAGAATTTAAGTATTTGGGGCAATGGTTTGAAGAAAAGCTTACATGGAGACATCATATTACATATATTGAGACTAAATATAAGAAAGTCTTAAATATTGTGAGGACAATAGCTGGGCATGATTGGGGGGCAGATAGGCAATATTTACTGAATATTTAGCGTACTTTGATGAGATCGTCTGAAGATTGAGTACTTTGTATATGGTTCTGCGGCTTTCACATCGCTGTTGCACCTTGATAGGATGCAAGCGGGGGCACTCAGGATGTGCGATGTTGCATTTAAAACTCCCCCGGTTGATACTGGGGGAATGCCACTATCCCTTAGAAGAGTTAAGCTAGCCCTGGCATACTGGGCAAGACTGGAGAGTTGTACGGTAGATCATCCTACAATGACAGTATTGGAAGACTGCTGGGAATGTGAACGATATCAAAAGAGGGGTTTTGGCCCAGAGATTGCAAAAAGGGTTGATGAATATGGACTCAGAGATGTTGTTATAGGGCCATCTGTGGCAATAGGAAATCTGCCACTGTGGGTTTTATTCAAGACCACTCGTTGATCTAAGCCTGACAGAAGAAAAGAAACAGTGGTGTGAAGAAGATAATGTAGGAACAATAGTGGATCAATATATTAGTAATAGTTTTATTCTTGTCTTGCAGTGTTTACAGATGGTTCAAAGGATCCCATGAATGGGAAGACAGGAGCAGGTGTATTTATTCCTGAGTTCAATATTAATCTATGCAAGAGACTAACAAATGATTCATCTGTATGTTCAACAGAAATGGTTGGGATAATTGTTGGATTCCAATTGATAGAGGAGGCACAACCAAGAAGACTAGTTGGGACTCTGCATCAGTTTAGTGTAGTTTAAGATCTGGAACATCAGAATGTGAGGATTTATGGGTAGAAACAATGATGCTGTTGGGCTTACAAAGAAATGGTATTGAAATTCAGTTCTGTTGAATTCCGGCTCATACAGGAGTTAATGGAAATGATACAGTAGATATAACAGCAGAAAGAGCAGTGAGAAATAATATGGTGGACATACAGGTGCAGTTGGGTAGAGAGGAAATTAAAACATTGATTCTGGAAAATGGGTTAGATTGCTGGCAGAGACAATGGGATGAAAGTAGTAAGGGCAGACATTGTTATAATACAATGAAATCTGTACGGGAGATAGTGTCATATAATGGGAACAGAAGGGAGGAGGTTATGTTGTGTAGGACGAGATTAGGGCTTGCGGGATTGAATTAATCTTTGGAATTGATAGGGAAACATGGTCCTGGAATGTCTAATGGCTGTATGTTAGAGGAAATGGTTGATCATGTATTATTATTTTCTGAAACGTATGATGTAGAAAGGGAGAGGTTGCTTGATAGGGTCAGAGTGGTTGGACGGGAATGGGGAGTGGGTGGTATTTTGGGTGGGGGTAATGGGAGTAGTGACGTGTGTTGGGAATTATTTTATTTTATTAGAAATTCTGGGTTAGTTAATTAAGAAAATATAGTGGTATAGATACAGTTGAAGTCAGAAGTTTACATACACCTTAGCCAAATACATTTAAACGAAAAATTTCACAATTCCTGACATTTAATCCTATAGATATTCCCTGTTTAAGGTCAGTTAGGATCACCACTTTATTTTAAGAATGTGAAACGTCAGAATAATAGTAGAGAGAATGATTTATTTCGGATTGTATTTCTTTCATCACATTCCCAGTGGGTCAGAAGTTTACATACACTCAATTAGTATTTGGTAGCACTGCCTTTCAATTGTTTAACTTGGTCAAACGTTTCGGGTAGCCTTCCACAATAAGTTGGGTGAACTTTGGCCCATTCCTCCTGACAGAGCTGGTGTAACTGAGTCAGGTTTGTAGGCCTCCTTGCTCGCACACGCTTTTTCAGTTCTGCCAACAAATTTTCTATAGGATTGAGGTCAGGGCTTTGTGATGGCCATTCCAGTACCTTGACTTTGTTGTCCTTAAGCCATTTTGCCACAACTTTGGAAGTATGCTTGGGGTCATTGTCCATTTGGAAGACCCATTTGCGACCAAGCTTTAACTTTCTGACTGATGTCTTGAGATGTTGCTTCAAAATATCCACATAATTTCCTCCCTCATGAGGTCTTCTATTTTGTGAAGTGCACCAGTCCCTCCTGCAGCAAAGCACCCCCACAACATGATGCTGCCACCCCCGTGCTTCACGGTTGGGATGGTGTTCTTCGGCTTGCAAGCCTCCCCCTTTTTCCTCCAAACATAACGATGGTCATCATGGCCAAACGGTTCTATTTTTGTTTCATTAGACCAGAGGACCTTTCTCCAAAAAGTACGATCTTTGTCCGCATGTGCAGTTGCAAACCGTAGTCTGGCTTTTTTATGGTGGTTTTGGAGCAGTGGCTTCGTCCTTGCTGAGCGGCCTTTCAGGTTGTCGATATAGGACTCGTTTTACTGTGGATATAGATACTTTTGTACCTGTTTCCTCCAGCATCTTCACAAGGTCCTTTGCTGTTGTTCTAGGATTGATTTTCACTTTTCGCATCAAAGTACATTCATCTCTAGGAGACAGAGCGGTATGACGGCTGCGTGGTCCCATGGTGTTTATACTTGCGTACTATTGTTTGTACAGATGAACAGGGTACCTTCAGGCGTTTGGAAATTGCTCCCAAGGATCTACAATTTTTTTTGATTTTCCATGATGTCAAGCAAAGAGGCACTGAGTTTGAAGGTAGGCCTTGAAATACATCAAGCAGGTACACCTCCAATTGACTCAAAAGATGTCAATTAGCCTACCAGAAGCTTCTAAAGCCATGACATCATTTTCTGGAATTTTCCAAACTGTTTAAAGGCACAGTCAACTTAGTGTATGTAAACTTCTGACCCACTGGAATTGTGATACAGTGAATTATAAGTGAAATAATCTGTCTGTAAGCAATTGTTGGAAAAATTGCTTGTGTCATGCACAAAGTAGATGTCCTAACCGACTTGCCAAAACTATAGTTTGTTAACAAGAAATGTGTTGAGTGGTTTTAAAACCAGTTTTAATGACTCCCAACCTAAGTGTATGTAAACTTCCGACTTCAACTGTAGGTCGTGACCTGCCTCACACTCCCAGTACAGTAGGTGGCAGTCGATGCACCTGTCAGTTGGTTGTGATTCACCAATAAAACTTAAAGAAGAACCTCCCGCACGGTGAGAGGGACGCGGAGTGTGCCTGATGCTGTGTCGGAAGAACACGTGACTGACTAGGGGGAAAGGAATGAAAGGCTAAAAAGAAGAAGTAGAGGCGAAAAAGAGCTTTAACAACACCGCAAGGTATGAGAAAAAAAAACACTTGTGGAAATAGGAAAATTGTGTATATATATATTTAAATGACAGACCATAGTATTAAGTATCATTTTTAAGGCGAGGAAACGGTATTTGCTGACGTTGGATCATTTTCACTGTCTGGACCAAAAACATTTAGCCAGTTAACTAGGGGCATCAAGCTAGCTAACGTTAGCTTTCTTTCAGTAGTTGGATTGGCTAGCTAGCACTGTTTTCAAGGGGAGTTGTTGGTAACGTTGCATCCCTGTGCTGGTGACGTGTCTAATCTAAGCCATTGAAAGTATAGCTAGCTAACGTTATCCCAGAAACATTAACGTGTTGGTAGTTATTCCTGTGCTGTGAGACTGTCTTTTGTTTTCGAAATTACAGTGTAAGATTTGCAGTATTTTTCCAGCTCCAGAGGAGAGAAAGGGGATGGTGAATTCTGACCTCCAATGCTGTTGTGCGGTCAAACAAGCCTGCGGTAAAGTGTTCACCAACTGGAAATGAGAGCGATCTGTAAGTATACCCCTAGTCTACATCCAGTCTGCGGCGCAACTATTGACTGAAAATGCTGTTAAATGTAAAACACTTTTTTTTGCACCGCTATCCTGTTGTGATCCTTAAAAAAAATGTATCACTGATTAGACTTAGCTTTTACCTTTCCAGATATGTGGCAGAGCACTCACTTTCACCTGTTCATTCATATAACATCAGTGCCATTACGCCAGCGTTTCCCAAACATCGGTCCTCGGGGCCCCAAGTGGTGCACGTTTATTAATTTTTTTACCTTACACAGCTGATTCAAATAATCAAGTTGATGATTTTGAATCAGCTGTGAAGTGCAAAGGGGAAAAACCAAAACATGCACCCCTTGGGGTCCCCAGGACAGAGTTTGAGAAATGCTGCATTAAGCTAAGTCGCTCTAGCTAGCAGAGATCGTTACAGTGACCTCTTGCATGACCCCCGTTTTTGTTTGCACGCCACAGTACTTGTAAACTACAAGAGTGGGCAGGTATAAGACTTGTGAGCTGTGTCATTTGTTTACAGTAGTCTAATCCTAGACGCCTCTGACCTGTGTTGTGAGAGGTGTGTATACCTAAACAATTAGTTAATAAATCTTATTGATGAGTTGGGCTAGTACCCAGATGCTCTATTGTTATTTTATTTTTAAGAACACTCCTGTGGAGAAGGCGTGATGAAGCTGAATGAACGTAGTGTGGCTCACTATGCCACCTGCGACTAGCCGCCAGACAAGACAGGCTTCCTCTTCAAGAAGGGGGAGCGAAACACAGCCTACCACCGGCGCTGGTTGATCCTGAAGGGCAACATGCTGTTCTACTTTGAGGAGCGTGAGAGCCGGGAACCCATCGGCGTCATCGTGTTGGAGGGCTGTACCGTAGAGCTCTGCGAGTCAGCTGAGGAGTTCGCCTTCGCCATCAAGTTTGACTGCGCCAAGGCGCGTGTCTACAAGATGGCGGCGGAGAACCAGGCGGCCATGGAGTCGTGGGTGAAGGCTCTGTCGCGAGCCAGCTTCGACTACATGCGGCTGGTGGTGCGGGAGTTGGAGAGGCAGCTGGAGGAAATCCAGGAGGTGGCTGGTGGGCTGCAGGGCAGGCCCAAGTCCTCCAGGAAGGCTGGTGGGGTGGCACGCTCCAAATCGGGAGCATCATTCAGCGCTTCCCACGTACCCTCTACCCAGGTTACAGGTGCAGCGCTCGCAGAGGGTTCGGCTCATGCCCACAACCTTCAGGAGGAGGTGCAGCTCCTGTCAGGCGCCACTAAAGAGAACGGGGTGGCCTGGAGCAAGCCTTCTGCTCTGGTCAATGGGTGCAGTGAGGGCCCCCACTCTGGTGTGCCGTGGGAGGGAAATGGGAACGGAGGGGGCGATGGGGTCAGGCCTCCGCCCGTGCCTCCGCGCAGGAGGGGTGCATCTCTTGAGAGTCCTGTCTCCCCCGGGACAGGGTGCTTCTCCAAACTTCACGACTGGTACGGAAAAGAGGTGGCTGAACTGAGGGTGGAGTGGCTTCAGAGCCATTGAGGTGCCCATCCCTCCCTCCCTCCCCCTCACCTCACAGCCCAGCTGTTAGCCATTATTAGAAAGGGCACTTGTCACTTCGCAGGATTGTTTCACCCCAAAATACCTTGATTTTAATGCCAGAGAGCGTGTCCTTAAAATTCCAAACCCTTGGGGCAGTCTGGGGAGCTAGTTGATTTTCTAAAAGCAGCACTTTCCTGGTATTTTTAGGTCTTGTGGGCCAGTGGGAATATGATGTGTTGTCCTATGACTGTCTGTCACTACATTTCTATGAGACTATGGTACATTTTAGATTTTTGTTTAAAGGAAAAGCTTTGTATTTACTGTAATTTTTATAAGTTGTAGTTTTTTTCCAATCAGAAACTACAATCACTTATCACTTTCTCTATCATTGCTGTGTTCTACCATTGTTCTATTCAGAAAAGAAAGGATGACCCCTGACTGTTACTGAATTGAGTATATCTGACAGAAATCAGTACATATACATAGTTGAAAAAATGCATTTCATTCCATTTCACTGACGGTTTTGAAAGGGGGACCATTGAAGAATGAACACCGGTGCTTTCATTCTTTATACCACATTCATTTTGCTCAAGCAATGGTTTACATATTTAGAAAATTCTTCTCTCTCTCTTTTTAACCTGTGCCTTATGATTTTCCTCCCAAACCTGTCATTGACAGTCATCCAATAATCAGAGTAGGCCTACCAAATGCCTTTATCTGCCTTTCGTTTTTCCCAAACCACACCTTTAGTGCAATTTTGTTTGTTTGCGACAATGGCTCAATCCATTTGGCCAGATAACGCACAGTATTTTCATTAGTCACTTTTTTTCTATACAGTTGATTACCGATAATGGAACAACCCAGATGGTTTTTTTCTGTTTCCTGGTCATACCATACTAGACTGGTAGCTTTAGACAAGTCTGTTACTTGTCGTGCCAAAAATATGGTAGAAAAGGGAACGGAAAATCAAGTTGTGGAAAGCCAATAAAGATCCTGAACAGGCTACAGTTGGTTGGTACAGATGTGATTGTGACTGGGTGAATGATGATTAGTTGTATGTTATTAATTACTATGTTTTTATTAAATCTTTCTGACACTAGAGGGACATTTTGTACAAAGTTACAGTTCCTGTTTTTTTTAATTTTTTTTATTATATGACATTTGGAGTATGTCAAATGATTGGATGAGACATTGCACAGCATGACACTTCTATATCCAGTGTGCTAAAAATGGATTGATGACAACCTAATGCTTCCATACACTTTTTGTAGTCTGTTTGTGGTCAACTTCATGGAAAGAATACACAAATATTTTAGTACACTACTGCCAGAAGAATGTCCGGTTTCCATGTGGCTAGATGGGATTGTGTCTAGAGACAGTAATGCAATTACCTTCAGCTGGGCACCCCTGAATGAATGACTGAACTTATAATACTATAAGCATTACCTATAAGTAATTTTAAACAAAACAATAAACAGCTGAAAGATTCTCTTGTTTTGTCCAAGTGTGTATCCTCGATTTCAATGTTCGAATGAATACATTCATGTTGGGCTGCTTTCCTTTCTTGAACTGAAAACCTTTTTGAGGCTAAACTGATGCCAGTTTCTGTGTTGACATTGGCATGTCTGTAGAATATATGTGAATTTAATGTGAAAGAGGAAGCTGAAATGGACGGCATTAAATCAACATCAGGTGATCAGTCCAGATGGGACAAAAGGGTTGTTTTCTTTCTAAATGAAAGCAAAATATTTCACTTCACCAGATGTCGCTCCAAACTAATTTCTACTTTGCTATATTGTAAAAATATAGCAAAAATATCTCAAAAACGTGCTTTTTGGTCTTAATTCAAGGTTAAAGTTTAGCACTGTGGTTCATTTTAGGGTTAGGTTTAAAATCACATTTTAAAAAGGGAAATTGTAGAAATGGGGGGGGGTTATGACTTTGGCTGTGGTAACTACTGACGACCGAGGTGTATGGAATGGGTAGTCCGGCCTAATTTATATTCCTTTTAATTTATCAATACATGTTTTAGATTATAGAGATGATTAAAACACTATGACCAAATCTACATTGACAATTTATTACATGTTTGTATTTATTTGTGTTACAAGGACGTATTGTATTTTTTTGTTTCCAATCCTCCGTTATTGTTCCAGTCTCTCAAAAACGAAACGTGTCCTACCTGAAATACTTCAGACCTGTAGCTCTCACCTCGGTCATCATGAAAACCTTTAAGAGCCTGGTACTGTCCTCTCTCTAAACCATCACTGATGTCTCCCTTGACCCACTGCAGATCACCTACAAAGATAACAGGTCTGTGGACGACTCTGTCAACATGGGCCTACAATACATCCTCTAACACCTCAATAACCCAAAGACATATGCAAGGATATTGTTATTGGACTTTAGCTCTGCGTTCAATACCATCATCCCAGAACCTCTACAAAACAAACTCCTCAATACCATCATCCCAGAACCTCTACAAAACAAACTCCTCAATACCATCATCCCAGAACCTCTACAAAACAAACTCCTCAATACCATCATCCCAGAACTGCTACAAAACAAACTCCTCAATACCATCATCCCAGAACCTCTACAAAACAAACTCCTCAATACCATCATCCCAGAACAGCTACAAAACAAACTCCTCAATACCACCATCCCAGAACTGCTACAAAACAAACTCCTCAATACCATCATCCCAGAACCTCTACAAAACAAAACTCCTCAATACCATCATCCCAGAACAGCTACAAAACAAACTCCTCAATACCATCATCCCAGAACTGCTACAAAACAAACTCCTAGCTGAATGTGTCCCAGCACCATCTGTCAGTGGATCACTTACTTCTTGACAAACAGGACACAACCCGTGAAGATGGGAAAACACCTTTCTGACTATCATTCAACACCAGAGAGCCGCAAGGATGCATGCTCTCACCTCTACTGCAATGACTGCACCTCCAACAACGCATCTGTCAAACTACTTGAGTTTGCAGATGACACCTCTTGACGGCAATAAGTCCATGTACCGTGGAGAAGTCAACAGGCTGGTGGCCTGGTGCAATAGCTTCATACAATATCATCCTGGTCTCGCGAACTTGCATTCTCTTTCACTACACAGATGCATCAGGGTGACCCATGTAGCAAAATGGAATGTGAGCGTGCGAGATTAGGATGACCCATGTTGCAAAACAGAATGTGAGCGTGCGAGATCAGGATGACTTGAGACTACTGGTGCAGTCGCAATAACCTGGAACTCAATAGACAAAACCGTGGAGATGGTGGTTGACTTCAGAAAATGCCCCCACCGTCTCTCCCCCCTCAGAGGAAGGCCCCAAAAATGTTCTCCCAAGTCATAGTCTGTTCTCTCTGCTACCGCATGGCTAGCGGTACCGGAGCACCAAGTCTAAGTCCAAAAGGCTCCTTAACAGCTTCTACTCCCAAGCCATAAGACAGCTGAACAATTCATCATGAGCTGTTCTCAAACTCACCAAGGCGAGTTATGACCGTGAATATACTGTATCATAGTCATCCACCTCAGTGGATCACTTGAGATACAGAAAGGGGACAGCCCTGTAACCATATCAAACGTAACATATCATACTAATTTCAGTGTCCCGGATTTACATTTACTATGTTACGTCTAGTCTATGAGACCAGGCTGGCACACAGCAAGTCATGTAAGCAAGCAATGATTTGGATGTTGGTTGTTTAACCTGGTGCAGCGTGTGGAGCCCCAACTACATTTTACTTGTGGATGGAAATTTTAGATTTTCTGTGAGCACACTGAAAAGTTATTTGACAGTCTTGATCAGTCAGCACACATTTGGATTATAAATGTCAAGACAGCAGGAGTGTTTGAATCAGCAATGCTGTCAGTCTGGTAAGCATGGGAAAGGGGGATACCTAGTCAGTTGCACAACTGAATGCATTCAACTGAAATGTGTCTTCCGCATTTAACCCAACCCCTCTGAATCAGAGAGGTGTGGGGGGCTGCCGTGATCGACATCCACCTCTTCGGCGCCCGTGGAACAGTGGGTTAACTACCTTGCTCAGCGGCAGAACGACAGATTTTTACTTTGTCAGCTCTGGGATTCAACCCTGCAACCTTTTGGTTACTGGCCCAACAGTGTAACCACTAGGCTACCCGCATGTGTGGTAGCAAAACTCATGACAATGATTACATTTACATTATATGCAATATCTAGACTGTCCACTTTGAAGTGCTGAGACAGAATGGCTATATAAGGAATGTAACATATATGACCAGGGCCCAGCCACCTTTATAACCTAGACAGCTGTCAGATGTGGGCGGTAACAAGCCAAGAACTGAGACTGGAAGATAATGGTAGTGGTAGAGCAGGGCCAATGGGAGTTGTTCATGAATAGACAAGGAGTGACTATATGTGCTGTGTTAAGATAATGGGATAACTATAAGGCCAATAGGAGTTGTTCATGAACATACAAGGAGTGATTCTATACGTTATGCAAAAGACAGAATACTATAAAGGCGGAGCTCTGTCATAAGGAAGTCTGTCTTTTCCATGGAATTGCCCAGCTCTATTGCGTGGTAATAAAGTCTTACTGAATCTACAAGTTCCGGTATCTGTGCAAATATTTGACTCAATATTTTCCACAGCACATGCACAACTGAGGTTCTGTTTACATGTGCATTTGGGGTTCAACAATTTACTAAATGCAGTTCAACATAGCTAACTTAATGTTACTTAACAACAAAAATGTTTTTTCAGCTATGGTTTGTGTTGTGGTCTTGGTTGTTCTTAGTTGAGGAAATGTAGCGTAGCTAACTGCAGTGTTTTTCCTGTCTGAAATCTGGCTACCTCGTCGGTCCTGGCCATTCTGCTGCCCTAGGCAAGACAACAACATTGCAGCCTCTACTAGAATAGTCCCAGTAAGCAAAATGACATTGAAAAGATGTCTGAAATCTGTATTTTTTCAGATGTTGAGTTTAGATTAACTTTAGGTACTGAATGAAAGTTGAAAATATGTATTTTCCAGACGTTGAAATTACTTATTTTCTGGACGTTGAAATAAGGTTAATTTTCGGTTCTGAATAAAAGTTGAAAAGGCGTAATTTATAGACGTCTATGTTTGAGAAAAATGTAGTTGATTTTGGGAAAAATTAAGTGACGTTTTATGTATTGTTGGAAGTGCGTCTTGGGCAGTAAATGCTGCCCTCGTCAATCTTCTGCCATAGGCGGCCTTCCTAATGAGTGGGCCGGCCCAGTACCTCGTCTTAATGTTACTGTAGCTTGGTCTGCGCAATGCAAATGAACGTGATTAGTGTGTCAGTTTCCCAAAGTGTGGCGGTTTTAAACTTAAGGTTAACTAGTTACGTTTTGTGTAACAAAAAGTATGAAATATTGTGGTGCATGAACTGGCCATACATGTTAGCTAACGTTACAGTCTGACGTTGGCTAAGGTTACTTAGCTAGCTAAAGTTAGTTATCTATCATAGCAGCCAAGGTATGCTCCGATTACACGTTAACACATGATGACTTCAGCCTTATGTGAAAACCTTACCCAGGTAGCACAAACATCTGGCCTGATTCCGGCAGCCAGATCCGAATCCGAAATTAATGACGATAACCGATAGAACTAACAACCAGGTATAGCGGTAGGATGAAATGGTATGAATTTACTTATAAATGAAAACATGTTATTTTGACCAGTAAATGTGTGCTTGTTTTCTTTGGCAACCGTGGTATAAGCGGGATAAACGCCCCCCGCTCTGTACATTATCTGGAGCTAATAAACTCGGGCAGTACCATTAGACCCAGATAATGTGCAAAGGTCAGTGTTTATCCCTTACATGTAAGTACAGTTGACTAGTTTGCATCCCTGAATTATACACTTCAACAGTGTTTACCGGTCCTGGGACCTCAATGGTTACAAATTGTAACTATGCAATAAATAGACTAGAATCATGATTTAACTAGTTAAAAGCTGATTTGTAATTAAAATATACAGAAATATATATATTTTTAAACAGTACACTACACTTGCTATGTATCATGTAAATACTCTAAAACCAGTTCATCTCAATATCTGATTTCCTTAATCTGCATTGATCTGAGGACACAGGATAATGTGTAGTATTTCATCAAATGAGAGACTTAATTTTCAACCAGTAGAGAATGTGAAATGCCTTTTTGAACGACGTTCATTATCTAAGTGTTATAAATAGATAATACATGCATTATAAATATTATATTATAAATACAAGTTTAAATCTGTACTGCAATGCACATCTGGTGTGCATTATAAAAACAGGAAGAAAGAGGATGTGGCGAGAGAGGTGTAAAAGACAGAAAGGGAAAAAGGTAAGAACAGAGGAGCATGGAAGACAGCATATGATTAATGAATCACAGTGCTAGAATTAATATACTCTCAGTTCATCACAATTACATAAGTGTCCCTAGTGGCGTCTCCTAAACAGCCTTTGGCTCCCAGTCAGCCCAAAGGTTATCTTAAGAGCCGGTGAGGTGGCGATGACGGGACTGGGAGTTGGCATCCTCTCTCACATCAAAACATACCTGCAGACGAGAGACAGGTGGAGAGAGAGAGCATGTTTAAGCCTTGTTTTTTTAATTTTTTTTATTCTAACACTGTCAGCCATCATAATCATCAGGAGGTGAAATGCAAAACTGACCTTGGAGATGTAAAGCATCTCTTTAATAATATTTCCTGTTGACCTGACCAAGTGACCTCTGATCATGCTGTGCCCTCTATGTAGCCAGTTCAGATGCAGGAGGGGTTTACCGACACAGCTGATATAACCTAGAGGATTTCAAATCAAATTTTATTTGTCACATACACATGTTTAGTAATGTAGGATATGTAAACATTGTATAAATGGCATCGTTTAAAGTGGCTAGTGATACATTTATTTCATCCAATTATAATTATTAAAGTGGCTAGAGATTTGAGTCCATTGCCGAACGGCATAGGCAAGATTCAGTAGATGGTTTAGAGTACAGTGTATACATTTGATATGAGTAATGTCGGATATGTAAACATTATATACAAAATTGTTTAAAGTGGCTAGTGATACATTTGTCACATCCAATTCCTATTTTTAAAGTGGCTAGAGATTTAAGTCAGTATGTTGGCAGCAGCCACTCAATGTTAGTGATGGCTGTTTAACAGTCTGATGGCCTTGAGGTAGAAGCTGTTTTTCAGTCTCTTGGTCCCAGCTTTGATGCACCTGTACTGACCTCGCCTTCTGGATGATAGCGGGATTTAGGGGGGAGAGGGATGAAGTGAGGGAGGAGAGAGACTAATATGGAGAAAATAAGGTAGTTAAAGAGACAGTGTTCAAAAGGAATATGTGTGTGGCCTCACTTGGTGTCCACACTAAGTGGCTGAAGAGTACTTTATACTGAAAACATGCACAGACACACGAGGACAAACAATATAGCGTAGCGATAGAAATAATAAAGTCGCTTACTATTTTCCGTGGTTGGTCCACTGCCTATTCTTTGAAGGTGGAAGGTGCCACAGGTATACACCTGAGCCTGCTTACTGCACAACATATCAATCAGATTGATACATGAGTGTGTAATAGGGTGTCTAAGTTTTTTTTCAATATGGGTGTTTTAAAATAGCCTGTTTTGTTTTATGTACAGACATAAACAGCACACTCACCTGAAAAGTAGAAATCAAAGGAAGAGAAACTGGGAATTGAATTACTGCAGTTGACACAGCTAAGTAAATGGAAAAATACTCTTAAAAAACTCTTAATGATCCACCCCTTTTCAAATTTTTCACCTAAAATGACATCCAACTGCCTGTAGCTCAGGCCCTGAAGCAATGATATGCATATTCTTGATACCATTTGAAAGTAAACACTTTGAAGTTTGTGTAAATGTGAAAGGAATGTAGGAGAATATAACACATTAGATCTGGTAAAATATAATACAAAGAAAAAAACAACAGTTTTTGTATATATTTCTTTGAGAAAGGGCCTAACGAATTATTCTAGCCCAAGCGCAATTTTGACTTTGGCCACTAGATGGCAGCACTGTATGTGCAAAGTTTTAGAGTGATCCAGTGAAATCGTGCATATCTTTTCAAAATGTTGTATCAAGACTGCCCAAATATGCCTAATTGGTTTATTAATACATTTTTAAGTTCATAACTGTGCACTCTCCTCAAACAATAACATGGTATTATTTCACTGTAATAGCTACTGTAAATTGGACAGTGCAGTTATATTAACAAGAATTTAAGCTTTCTGCCGAAATCAGATATGTCTATGTCCTGGGATTTATTTTTGTTTCTTACAACCTCATGCTAATCACATTAGCCTATGTTAGCTCAACCGTCCCGCGGATGGGACACCGATCCTGAATAAGTTTTATAAGAGCCTGTGGTTGTGCATAGTGTAGTCTATGGTGTTGCCAGGGTACAGCACCCTCTTTGAAGAAGTAGGAGGTGAAGATCTCCTGCACACAGATTGCCTCTCTTTCTGAGTTGTTGGACTAGCAAACAATCTGCAACACACACGATACAATACAATTTTAATAGCCTAAACCTAAACCCAGTTGCTAAACTGAAAATGGTCGTTGGCGCCTTTGGAACATTAGGCTAACCCCAGTTACTCACAGTTTCATAGAAACCCCCTTGAAACCAATAGTTCCAAGGACTTTGCCTATTTATAATCCAATTGTCAGAAAGTGCCCTGCATGCATCCGAAAACCAAACCATCCTCCCCAGCTCCCGATCCATCGAACAGAATCTAGCTCCCAAAGCAACTGGAACCTTCGTCAATCCAGACAAGCAGCAAGCGAATTGAGACGACTCGATTGCTAAATTAAACTATAAATCTTCTTTATTTAAGGTAAAGTAGGGTGCAGTTAAAACCAATTTTGGAAAAAACTATTTTTAGTACACAAAATGTTTTCTCACTTCACAAGAGTATCTCTCCCCCTTTTTGTGAAAGCAACAATAGAAAAAAACCTGTGAAGCCCTCTGCACACCACCCAACTAGTCCAACTTGATTGGCCCAAACGGGCACACACACTTCAAGTGAACACAAACTATCCCAACATATTTAAAGTAACAGTACATAATCATTTAACCAACATAGGCCCAACAGCGAAGGCTGTAGTAAAATGTAGACCTTATGAAAATAAAACAAATCTGATTCAAATGTATACAAGGTATACAAAATATATATATTTTTTATTTTATACATATTATTATTACTTAAACCATAGTTCTAAATACATGTTTTAACAAGGTATTACACACTCCCACTGCACCCAAAAAAGTAAACCAGGGTAAAGAACATAGTATGTTAACCCTTCTGTTCTGTTTCTTAGAATAACTCAAAAGGCATAAGGGATAGGCCTACACATAATACTACCCAATCCACTTGTATATAGAGGTGATGTATCTCACTATAGGAACAGACACCACACTAGGAATTCCAGGTGTATCACAGGTCAGTAGTGTAGGAACTTTCTTAGTTCTTAGAGATCTTATCTCTGCTTCTGCTTTCTTAATTTCTTCTGAGTTGTCTTCAACTGAATCGGATTTCTTAACCTCATTTGTTTCGTCCTCATTTGTTCTATATGTTTCCTCAGTTTCAGTTGTTTCTGTTGCTTCTTAAGCTTTATTTGTTTCTTCAGTGGACTCCTGTTTCTTTTTCTTCTCCTGATCTCGCCTCAGGTTCTCCAGTCATTATGTTTCATGTAATGTCCAAGTCCAAACTGTACATTTCAGTCATTTCTTTATCTTCTTTTCTTGACAGTTTGTGTCAGATCGATCATACCACACTCCAATGTCTTCATTCTCTGAGTCGTCATCTTCAAGATCTTCAGATTTCTCTGGAGTATTCACTTCTCCACTTGAAGTGCTGCTTTCAGAATTGTTCGAATTCACGTCGGTCTGCTTCTTTTTTCTTTCTTTCTTCTAAGGGTACTTCAACTCAGTGTTGGCTCAACATCAGCCACTGGTTCTAGGCATACTTGCTGTGCTAGGGGTAACAGGTGATTCCGATGAAGGATTTTGATGGATCCATCTGTGTTCTCTGGTTTCAACCGGAACACAGGTAAGTTTGGCATTTGACTTTCAACAACATAGGCCCAGCGATCCGCCAGCTTGTGCTTTCCTTTCAGTCCCAGATTCCGTACCAGGACTCTGTCTCCAGGCATAAGATGGTAATAGTGAATATTCTGATCATATCTTTGTTTGTTTCCTTTGTTCTGTTTGTCAGATCTCAGCGAGTTTGTATGCAGCTTGCAACTCTTTCCTCATGTCTGACACGTAGTTCAGGTAAGTCTTCTCTGATGCTCCATCACGAGACTCCGAAGAACAAGTCTATAGGTAACATTGCTTCACGGCCAAACATGAGAAAGTACAGAAAGTATTCAGTTGATTCATTCAGAGTGCAATTGTTCGAATGTACAAGACGTCCAATATGCTGACTCAATTTGCTCTCACTTTGGATCTAGTGTTCCAAGCATGTTCAACAACGTTCTATCAAATCTCTCAGGTTGTGGATCTCCCTGAGGATCGTACGGCCTTTGGAGATTATAACAGTACATGGCCAAGATGTTGAAACGTTCATGGATGACCAGCAGGGTCAAATAATAATAATCACAGTGGTTGTAGAGGGTGCAATAGGTCAGCACCTCAGGAGTAAATGTCAGTTGGCTTTTCATAGCCAATCATTCAGAGTTAGAGACAGCAGGTGCGGTAGAGAGAGAGTCCAAAACAGCAGGTCCGGGACAAGGTAGCACGTCCAGTGAACAGGCCAGGGTTTCATAGCCGCAGGCAGAACAGTTGAAGCTGGAGCAGCAGCACGACCAGGTGGACTGGGGACAGCAAGGAGTCATCAGGCCAGGTAGTCCTGAGGCATGGTCCTAGGGCTCAGGTCCTCTGAGAGAAGAGAGAAAGAATTAGAGGGAGCATACTTAAATTCACACTGGACACAGGATAAGACAGGAGAAATACTCCAGATATAACAGACTGACCCTATCCCCCCCGACACAAACTATTGCAGCATAAATACTGGAGGCTGAGACAGTAGGGGTCAGGAGACACTTTGGCCCTGTCCGACGTTACCCCCGGACAGGGCCAACCAGGTAGGTCACAACCCCACCCACTTTGCCAAAGCACAGCCCCCACACCACTAGAGGGATATCTTCAACTACCAACTTCCCACCCTGAGACAATGCCGAGTATAGCCCATGAAGATCTCCCCCACAGCACAAACCCGAGGGGGGCGCCAACCCGGACAGGAAGATCAAATCAGTGACTCAACCCACTCAAGGGATATCTCAAGGGATGTGGCATCGTTTAAAGTGGCTAGTGATACATTTATTTTTATCCAATTATAATTATTAAAGTGGCTAGAGATTTGAGTCGATGGCCGAACGGCATAGGCAAGATTCAGTAGATGGTTTAGAGTACAGTGTATACATTTGATATGAGTAATTTCGGATATGTAAACATTATATACAAAATTGTTTAAAGTGGCTAGTGATACATTTGTCACATCCAATTCCTATTTTTAAAGTGGCTAGAGATTTAAGTCAGTATGTTGGCAGCAGCCACTCAATGTTAGTGATGGCTGTTTAACAGTCTGATGGCCTTGAGGTAGAAGCTGTTTTTCAGACTCTCGGTCCCAGCTTTGATGCACCTGTACAGAGCTCGCCTTCTGGATGATAGCGGGGTGAACAGGCAGTGGCTCGGGTGGTTGTTGTCCTTGATGATCTTTTTGGCATTCCTGTGACATTGGGTGGTGTAGGTGTCCTGAAGGGCAGGTAGTTTACCCCCGGTGATGCGTTGTGCAGTCCTCACTACGCCGAGGAACTTAAAACTTTCCACCTTCTCCACTACTGTCCCATCGATGTGGATAGAGGGGGTGCTCCCTCTCCTGTGTCCTGAAGTCCACGATCATCTCCTTTGTTTTGTTGACATTGAGTGAGAGGTTATTTTCCTGACACCACACTCCGAGGGCCCTCACCTCCTCCCTGTAGGCCGTCTCGTCGTTGTTGGTAATCAAGCCTACCACAGTAGTGTCGTCAGCAAACTTGATGATTGAGTTGGATGCGTGCTTGGCCACGCAGTCATGGATAAACAGGGAGTACAGGAGAGGGCTGAGAACGCACCCTTGTGGGGCCCCAGTGTTGAGGATCAGCGGGGTGGAGATGTTGTTTCCTACCCTCACCACCTGGGGCCGGCCCGTCAGGAAGTCCAGGACCCAGTTGCACAGGGCTGGGTCGAGACCTAGGGTCTCAAGCTTAATGACGAGCTTGGAGGGAACTATGGTGTTAAATGCTGAGCTGTAGTCGATGAACAGCATTCTTACATAGGTATTCCTCTTGTCCAGATAGGTTAGGGCAGTATGCAGTGTGATTGCGATTGCGTCGTCTGTGGACCTATTGGGACGGTAAGCAAATTGGAGTGGGTCCAGGGTGTCTGGCAGGATGGAGGTGATATGATCCTTGACTAGTCTCTCAAAGCACTTCATGATGACGGAAGTGAGTGCTACGGGGCGATAGTCATTTAGCTCAGTTACCTTAGCTTTCTTGGGAACAGGAACAATGGTGGCCCTCTTGAAGCATGTGGGAACAGCAGACTGGGATAGGGACTGATTGAATATGTCCGTAAACACACCAGCCAGCTGGTCTGCGCATGCTCTGAGGACACGGTCAGGGATGCCATCTGGGCCAGCAGCCTTGGCTGCAGGGAAGGAGAGCCCGCAGATTTTGGTAGCGGTTTGGTAGTTTGGTAGTTTCTGTCTGTAGGCTGGGAGCAACAAAATGGAGTCATGGTCAGACTTGCCGAAAGGAGGGCGAAGAATAGCCTTGTATGCATCATGGAAGTTAGAATAACAATGATCCAGGATTTTACCTGCCCGGGTGGCACATTCGATATGCTGATAAAATTTCGGGAGCCTTGATTTCAAATTAGCCTTATTAAAATCCCCAGCCACAATAAATGCAGCATTAGGATATGTGGTTTCCAATTTACAAAAGGACTTGAGTTCCTGTAAGTTGTTATGATCACACCACGTCTCGTTAATCATAAGACACACACCCCCGCCCTTCTTCTTACCAGATAGATGTTTGTTTCTGTCGGCGCGATGCGTGGAGAAACCAGGTGGCTGTACCGACTCAGATAACGTGTCCTGAGTGAGCCATGTTTCCGTGAAGCAAAGAATGTTGCAGTCTCGGATGTCTCTCTGGAAGGCAACCCTTGCTCTGATTTCATCCACTTTGTTGTCCAGAGACTGGACTGGACATTGGCAATTCGAATACTCGGGAGAGGTGCACGATGCGCCCGTCTACGTAGCTTCACCAGAAGACCGACGCGTTCCCCCCTTCTCCTGCGCCGCCGTTGTTTTAAGTCGCCGGCTGGGATCCAGTCTATTGTCCTGGTTGGTGGACCAAACAGAGAATCCGCTTCGGCAAAGTCGTATTCCTGGTCGTAATGTTGGTAAGTTGACGTTGTTCTTATATCCAATAGTTCCTCCCGGTTGTATGTAATAAAACGTAATATTTCCCGGGGTAACAATGTAAGAAGTAAACATAAAAAAACAAAATACTGCATAGTTTCCTGAGAACGTGAAGCGAGGCTGCCATCTCTGTCGGCGCCTGGATTGAGAAGTCCCATAGTAGTGTGCTCAGGAAGCCTTCACCTCCTTTCTCTTCACAGGCAGAAGTGTTTGTACCAACTAGGATAGAGACTTCATGGCTAGGTTTGGTAAACCAACACAAGTGCTTCTATGGTCTCCACTACACCTATTTTACCTTTATTTAACTAGGCAAGTCAGTTAAGAACAAATTCTTATTTTCAATGATCGCCTATTGGGTTAACTGCCTTGTTCAGGGGCAGAACGACAGATGTTTGGCTTTGGGATTCAATCTTGCAACCTTTCGGTTACTAGTCCAACACTCTAACCACTAGGCTACCTGCCGCCCCTACCTACTACTGATCCTGAAAATGTCAACAACAAATAGCGAACAATAGCGCTAGGGCCCACTAACCCAGTAGGTACAGTTCAAACTATAACTGCACATGGGGACAAAGATCGTACTTTTTGATAAATGTCGTCTTGTCTGATGAAACAAAAATAGAACTGTTTGGCCATAATGACCATCGTTATGTTTGGAGGAAAAAGGGGGATGCTTGCAAGCCGAAGAACACCATCCCAACCATGAAGCATGGGGGTGGCAGCATCAGGTTGTGGGGGTGCTTTGCTGCAGGAGGGACTGGTGCACTTCACAAAATAGAAGACATCATGAGGGAGGAAATTATGTGGATATTTTGAAGCAACATCTCAAGACATCAGTCAGAAAGTTAAAGCTTGGTCGCAAATGGGTCTTCCAAATGGACAATGACCCCAAGCATACTTCCAAAGTTGTGGCAAAATGGCTTAAGGACAACAAAGTCAAGGTTTTGGAGTGGCAATCACAAAGCCCTGACCTCAATCCTATAGAAAATTTGTGGGCATAACTGAAAAAGCGTGTGCGAGCAAGGAGGCCTATACAAACCTGACTCAGTTACACCAGCTCTGTCAGGAGGAATGGGCCAAAATTCACCCAACTTATTGTGGGAAGCTTGTGGAAGGCTACCCAAAATGTTTGACCCAAGTTAAAGAATTTAAAGGCAATGCTACCAAATACTAATTGAGTGTATGTAAACTTCTGACCCACTGGGAATGTGATGAAATAAATAATTCTCACTATTATTCTGACATTTCACATTTTTAAAATAAAAAATGATAAAGTGGTGATCCTAACTGACCTAAGACAGGGAATTTTTACTCTGATTAAATGTCAGGAATTGTGAAAAACTGAGTTTAAATGTATTTGGCTAAGGTTTATGTAAACATCCGACTTCAACTGTAGTATATATTTTGCTTCTTCACGTTTGTTGTTGCACTTGGTGGAACTTATTTTCACCGGGACGTCAGGCCGCTCCTTTACTGGGTCCCGCTGTAGTTTCCTATTGACCGTTTCTGGCTGATGAGACGCTTGTTGACTTTCCTCAGATTTTCTTCACCCTCACAGTCTCGTTTGAAGTGGCCATCCTCTCCACATTTATAGCAGAAGATACCAGGTCGGTCTTTATCCTTAGAGGGACCTTGAGATGGATCAGCGTTCTTCCTTCTGACTTTGAATGCGGAATCTGTCTTCTGAGTGAGCATGTCAGGCTTACCTGTGGTGACAGCAGCAGACCTAAGACGAGTCATCTCGTACTCGTACTGTAATGGACTGTTCCAATTTGCTTACCATCCCAATAGGTCCACAGACGACGCAATCGCAATCACACTGCATACTGCCCTAACCCATCTGGACAAGAGGAATACTTATGTAAGAATGCTGTTCATCGACTACAGCTCAGCATTTAACACCATAGTTCCCTCCAAGCTTGTCATTAAGCTCGAGACCCTGGGTCTCGACCCAGCCCTGTGCAACTGGGTCCTGGACTTCCTGACGGGCCGGCCCCAGGTGGTGAGGGTAGGAAACAACATCTCCACCCCGCTGATCCTCAACACTGGGGCCCCACAAGGGTGCGTTCTCAGCCCTCTCCTGTACTCCCTGTTTACCCATGACTGCGTGGCCAAGCACGCATCCAACTCAATCATCAAGTTTGCTGACGACACTACAGTGGTAGGCTTGATTACCAACAACGACGAGACGACCTACAGGGAGGAGGTGAGGGCCCTCGGAGTGTGGTGTCAGGAAAATAACCTCTCACTCAATGTCAACAAAACAAAGGAGATGATCGTGGACTTCAGGAAACAGGAGAGGGAGCACCCCCCTATCCACATCGAGGGGACAGTAGTGGAGAAGGTGGAAAGTTTTAAGTTCCTCGGTGTACACATCACGGACAAACTGAATTGGTCCACCCACACAGACAGCGTGGTGAAGAAGGCGCAACAGCGCCTCTTCAACCTCAGGAGGCTGAAGAAATTCGGCTTGTCACCAAAATCACTCACAAACTTCTACAGATGCACAATCGAGAGAATCCTGTCGGGCTGTATCACCGCCTGGTACGGCAACTGCTCCGCCCACAACCGTAAGGCTCTCCAGAGGGTAGTGAGGACTGCACAACGCATCACCGGGGGTAAACTACCTGCCCTTCAGGACACCTACACCACCCGATGTCACAGGAAGGCCAAAAAGATCATCAAGGACAACAACCACCCGAGCCACTGCCTGTTCACCCCGCTATCATCCAGAAGGCGAGGTCAGTACAGGTGCATCAAAGCTGGGACCGAGAGACTGAAAAACAGCTTCTACCTCAAGGCCATCAGACTGTTAAACAGCCATCACTAACATTGAGTGGCTGCTGCCAACATACTGACTTAAATCTCTAGCCACTTTAAACATAGGAATTGGATGTAACAATGTATCACTAGCCACTTTAAACAATTTTGTATATAATGTTTACGTATCCGACATACTCATATCAAATGTATACACTGTACTCTAAACCATCTACTGTATCTTGCCTATGCCGTTCGGCCATCGACCCAAATCTCTAGCCACTTTAATAATTATAATTGGATGAAATAATGTATCACTAGCCACTTTAAACAATGCCATTTAAATAATGTTTACATATCCTACATTACTCATCTCATATATATATATATATATATATGTGTATATACTGTACTCCATACCATCTACTGCATCTTGCCTATGCCGGTCAGCCATCGCTCATCCATATATTTATATGTACATACTCGTATTCATTCCTTTACTCTTGTGTGTATAAGGTAGTTGTTGTGAATTTGTTAGATTACTTGTTAGATACTACTGCATGGTCGGAACTAGAAGCACAAGCATTTCGCTACACTCGCATTAACATCTGCTAACCATGTGTATGTGATAATAAAATTTGATTTGATTTGATTTACTACATGCAGGTGCAAATGGGCATGTTCTGCACTGGACTGGAGAGATGAAACCTGCTTGTCTGGGCTCCATCCGAGCAGGTTGTTATTGATGTGCCTTTTGATGTGAAGTTCTGTGCTGATCTTGTTCCTAAACTGAAGGTATTGTATTTCACACATATGCTGCCAAGGATAGTAGATGAGTTCCAGTCAGGCAGACTAACTCTGTGCTCCAAATATATTCATCTATGTGATGTCTAGGGGCCTAATACTTCTGTGTTTTTAAATAGTTACTATATTTTGTGCCTTGTAAAGTTCTCTGTCAGCTCTACCTTATTATCTAAGCATAACTCTTGATTGGTGTTTTTTTTTTGTCTTGCACAGTTCTCTTCATATGAACATTTACCTGATTATATTTGCATAATTCTTGGTGTTCTTGGTGTTATATCTTGTCTTGTACAGCTCTCTTTATACATGTTTATCTCTAATGCATACGGATAACTCTCTATGATTTATGAATATTTTTATTGTACCTTGTCATGACTCTCCTGGTCGAGGATCCAAGGCCTCAGATCAGCTTGGCAAATGGCTAACAAAAGCCAGACCACAGGAGAGGAGGGGGGCTGGGCTGGTTTTATGACACCTAACGCCAATCGTAAATCTTATGCAACAGAGAACACTCTCCTGCTCTTCAGTATCAACCAAAGGAATGCCTTTGTCTAGAGAGACTGTTGCCCACCCAAAAACTGGAACAATATATATATTTTTTATAATAGTATTTTTTTCTGTATCTTTTTATTTATTTAATTAGTTAGTATTTTTTTCTATATCTTTTTATTTATTTAATTAGTTCTTTTTTTAAAGTATTTTGTAGTATCCAATTGGTAGTTACAGTCTTGTCTCATCGCTGCAACTCCCATACAGACTCAGGAGAGGCAAAGGTCCTCCGAGCCATGCGTCATCCGAAACACAACCCAACCAAGCTGCACTGATTCTTGACACACTCCGAAGTTTCTAAAACTGTTAAAATAATGTCTGTGAGTATAACATAACTGATTTAGCAGGCAAAAACCAGAGAAAAAAACATCTGGAAAATGTGATTCTGTGAAGTGACATTTTTCCCATTGACTTGGTATTGAAAGGAGGGGGATCCAGCTCCCAAATTGCAGTACCTATGGCTTCCACTAGATGTCAACAGTCTTTAGACAAGGTTTAATGTGTTTATCTAGAAAAATCAAGGAGTAAGACAAGTTTTGGCAAGTGGACTAAGGAAGTCACTCATCTCTTTAACGCGCAGGACCGAGAGCGTGCGCCTCGGTTTTTTCCTTTTCTATCGCCCAGGATATTATCCGTGTTTATATTATCGTTTATATACATATTAGTGTACCTAAGGATCGATTATAAACGTTGTTTGGACAAAGTTTATAGGTATGTTTTTAACGCTTTGTATGTCTTGTATATTGGACGAGTGGACGGTGGATTTTCTGAACAAAACGCGGCAACCAAACAGAGCTTTTAGGACATAAAAAGGGACTTGTTACTGGGACCCTTCCAATTGCCATCAGAGAACGATCTTCAAAGGTAAGCGATTTATTTTATCGCTATGTTTGAGTTTTGTGACACCACTACTGGTTATGAAATTATGCTAATGCGGGAAGTACGCGGGGTGCTGTCCTCACACAATCAAATGTTATGCTTTCGCTGTAAAGCCTTTCTGAAATCTGAGATTACCAAGATTCTAAGCTTTTGAAGAGTGTGCAACACTTGTATTTTCATGAATGTTTTATATTACTACTTTCGTAATTTTAATTTGGCGCATTTTTCCGGATGTTGTCGCAGGTTGGGCGCCATCGCCCCACTGATCCTTTAAGATAAGAATGTGATTTTAGTTTTCGAACAAGATCATAGTTTTCATGGCCTTTGCACATTAACTAAGCCACGTCCCGAATGAGGTCAGAAGAGTGTTTCTTCCGTGTGGCGGAACCGCGTTTTTCGCCCAGAGTGCTTAAAAGGACTCGCTAAGTTCAACATACCAGACCAGCAGATGTGAAGTGTAAGTTAAACGTTACAAATGGTTGAAACTCCCAGACAAAAAGACATGAGACCGTGGTCCACATGTTGAAATGGTTAGAAACTGTGAAACTCTCAAAATGAGGTGATGAAGATAAAGACGTTAACATTGCCAGTCTGCAGCTGGGCATGTGTAAAGTGAGTTTGGAACTTTGACTATCTACCCGAGGAATCCCATCTCAGACAAGCATCTGAGTATCTGCTCTGAAAACACTACAACACCAAGACAACTAAGAAGGACATTGTGACCTCTGGTGGACAACCAGAGCCTTACACCCATCGACCTCTTCCCATAGAAGGACTGATTGGTTTCAACAGAGAGACGATGAACAAAGACATATACACGTAAATACATTACATTTCTTACCCAAACGGGCGGTGGTTCATGAGCAAAGTATTATTATTACTTTGAGGGTCGTTTCCAAACGTACAATAAGTTTGACTCTATTTGTCTCTCCCTCTATCTACCCCTCCCTCACCAAATGTGTAATAAGCCGTCATATCTTGTCAGTCCACTAGAGACTTTTATCTCATGTAAGTGTGCATGTGTATTGTTATCATTTAGTTAGTTAGTAAATAAATAATTTAATACATTTGTGTAGTACTGAATAATCAGAAAAGGCTTGGGCTCTTGCGGATTCAAGAAGTCTGAGGTAATGATTATAACATACATATATATATATATATATATATATATATATATATATATATATATATATATATATATATATATATATATACACACTACCGTTCAAAGGTTTGGGGTCACTTAGAAATGTCCTTGTTTTTGAAAGAAAAGACAAATTTTGGTCCATTAAAATAACATCAAATTGATCAGAAATACAGTGTAGACTGTAATGAAGCACCATGAGAGTGAGGATCCATTTGCAGTTTTATTACAGTCTTGGTCGTACAAACAAGGTCAATCGCCAGCAAACACAACAGCAGGGATAAGGCAAATCGTAATCCAGGTACAGGCATTAGGTCAGGGCAGGCAGCAAGCTTACAAAAATCAGTCCAGTAAAGAATGTAGTCCAGGGCAGGCAGCAAGAATCAAAAAGGGAAAAACAGTCCAGAGTAATACCACGAAATGACAGACACGGGAGAAAACGCTCAGAAATGATCACCAGGGAAACAAGACTTCGCAAAGAGAGAAAGAGAGAGAGAGCCTAAATAGTCTACTAATGGGAGACAGGTGCAACGGTGATTAGAACCAGGTATGTGGGAATTGTAGTTCAGGGCTTAATACTCAGGAGAGGGTTCCCTCTGGTGGTGAGCAGGAGGAACCGCGGGAGTCTCGTTTGTGACAGAGCCCCCCCCCTGCGAGCGGCTCCTGACGCGAAGAGGCGAACGACGCCGGGGTCTTCCTCGAGGTCGGGGGGCCGGTTTCTCCGGGTGCGTCCTATGGAACTCAGTCATGAGTGCGGGGTCGAGTATGTCCTCTGCATTAACCCAGGATCGCTCCTCCGGTCCGTACCCTCCCAATCTACCAGATATTGGAGGAGCCTGCCCGGCGTCTGGAATCGAGTAGATCTCGGCCGATATACCTCCTCGCCGTCCACCAAGATGGGTGGGGGGCCCTGCTCACTGGTCTGTTCCTCCTCCTCCGCTCTCGGACCACCAGCGGGTTTGAGAAGAGATACATGAAAGGTAGGAGAGATACGGTAATTAGAGGGTAATGCCAAGCGGAAGGAAACTGGTGTGATTTGTTTGACTATTTGGAAGGGACCCACATACCTGGGACTGAGTTTCTTGCAGGGAGTTTGGCGCGAGGTCTCGAGTGGATAGCCAGACCCATTGGCCTGGAGTATATTCGGGATTGGGGCGGTGGTGGCGATTGGCCTGCAACCTCTGTCTCCTGACCGCATGTAGCAAGTGGGTATGGGCCTGACTCCAGATGTCCTCGCTTCTCTGGAGCCAATCGTTGACAGAGGGTACCTCGGTGGGTTCCCCTGACCATGGAAACAGGGGGGGTTGGAAGCCCATTACACACTGGAATGGGGTTAGACCGGTGGAGGGTTTCTGGAGTGAGTTCTGAGCATACTCCGCCCACATGAGGAATCGACTCCAGTCTGCTTGGTTCTGATGACAGTAGGATCTGAGAAACCGGGTGATCTCTTGATTGAGGCGTTCTGTTTGACCATTAGATTGTGGGTGATACCCTGAAGTGAGGCTAACGTTGATGTTGAGTTGATGGAAGAATGCTGACCATACTCTGGATGTGAATTGGGGCCCTCGGTCCGACACGATGTCCTCTGGCAGGCCATAGAAGCGAAACACCAGGTTGCACATGAGTTCGGCAGTTTCCAATGCTGTAGGCAGTTTGGGGAGTGGAATCAACCGGCAAGCCTTGGAGAAGCGATCTATGACGGTGAGTATTGTGGTATTCCCATTGGACTTGGGGAGATCGGTAATAAAGTCTATGGCGAGGTGGGACCATGGCCGGTGGGGAACTGGCAGTGGTTGCAGTAGGCCCGATGGTAATTGTCTGAGATGTTTATTAGTGTTACAGGTGGTGCAGTCGTTAATGAATTTTATTGTGTCTGCCCGTAAGGTTGGCCACCAGAAGCTGTTCTGAAGCAGGTGAACAGTGGCAGCGATTCCCGGATGACCGGAGCTGAGTGCGGAGTGAACTTGCTTTAGCACTTTCTGACAGAGGTCCTGAGGTACAAATGTTTTGTTAGGGGGACATTCGGGCGGAGGGGTCCTTTGTGAATTGGCTTGGGTGAGCTCGGTCATGATGTCCCACTGAATAGGGGCCACGATTAATGACTCTGGAAGCAGGGTTTCCTTGGATTCAGTGGGAGCTACACCGTCGTGTTGGCGTGACAATGCGTCTGCTTTGGCGTTCTTTGAACCGGGACGATAGGTAACGGTGAAGTCAAATCGTGTGAAGAATAGCGCCCACCTCGCTTGTCTGGGATTCAGTCTCTTGGCAGACCGCAAGTATTCCAGGTTCTTGTGGTCCGTTAGAATCACGAAAGGATGTTTAGCTCCCTCCAGACAATGACGCCACTCCTCCATAGCTGCTTTCATGGCCAACAGTTCCCGGTTTCCGACGTCGTAGTTCTGTTCGGCTGGACTAAGTTTGCGGGAATAATAGGCGCACGGATAGAGCTTGAGTGGGGAGCCGTGCCGCTGTGAAAGGATGGCTCCAATGCCCGTTTTAGAAGCGTCCACCTCAACTGTAAACGGGAGTTCAGGATTAGGGTGGTGGAGGATGGGGGCCGATGTGAAACGTGCCTTGAGTTCAGCGAAAGCTTCCTGTGCTGTAGTTGACCAGGTGAGGTGTGATGAGTTTCTTTTTGTCATAGAGGTTAAGGGGGCGGCTACCGAGCTGAAATTCCTGATGAAGCGTCGGTAGAAGTTAGCAAATCCCAAGAAGCGTTGTAACTCCTTTAAGGTTACTGGCAGTGGCCAGTCTAGAACGGCCTTGACCTTCTTCTCGTCCATGGCGACTCCCTCCTGGTTGATGATGTAGCCCAAAAAAGATGTGGAAGTCTGGTGAAATTCGCACTTCTCTGCTTTGGCGTATAGCTGGTGATCAATGAGTCGTTGTAATACTGATCTCACATGTTGTACGTGTTCTTCATAGCTGTTGGAATAGATGAGAATGTCATCGATGTACACAATTACCCAGCGATTAAGCATGTCCCGAAAGACGTCATTGATAAATGATTGAAATACGGAAGGACTATTAGACAGCACGAAAGGCATAACCAAATACTCATAGTGCCCAGTGCTGGTAGAAAAGGCTGTCATCCATTCATCACCGTCCCGGATGCGAATGAGGTTGTAGGCGCTGCGGAGGTCCAGTTTTGGAGAAATACTTGGCTTGGCGGAGTTGTTCTAGGGCAGCTGGAACCAGCGGTAAAGGATATCGAAACTTGACAGTGATGTCGTTGAGACCCCGGTAGTCAATACAGGGCGTAAACCACCGTCTTTCTTTTTAACAAAGAAGAAGCCAGCGGCTGCAGGTGATGTCGATGCTCTAATGAACCCTTCGACAATTCTTCCTCGATGTAGTTCTTCATGGCTTCTGATTCGGGTTGAGATAGGGGAAGATTCGGCCTTTAGGTGGCTTTGTACCTGGTAGTAGCTCGATGGCACAGTCGCTGATCGGTGAGGGGTAGTTCCATCGCCTTGGTCTTGCTGAAAGCTTCGATGAGGTCAGAGTATTCAATGGGTAGAGTGGGGAAAAGAGCCGGCTCGTCCTTTAGCGTAACGGTCTGAATGGAGAGTGAAGGGCTGCCAGTTAAGCAGTTGGAGTGGCATGGCGGGTCCCATTTAATGATCGACCCTCCCTCCATGAGATGAGCGGGTTATGTTGCCGTAGCCAGGAAGTCCAAGGATTACCGGGTTATGGGGTGATGTGATGGCGTGAAGCGAATTACCTCCGTGTGGAGGGTCGGTCTGTAGTCGAAGGTCCACGGTGGTGTGCAGGACCCTCCCATCGCCGAGAGGTCGTCCATCTAGCGCCTCCACTGCCAATTGAGAGTCACAGGTGATTAATGGAAATTGTTGTTGTTGGGCGAACTCATGAGACATAAAGTTGCCCGGCTGCTCCGAGTCTAATAGCGCTGATGTGGTTATATGATTGCCCTCTAGAGATAATACTATCGGCACTTTGATGCAAGAACTGGAGTGATGTGCTTGAACACAAGGACTCACCGAAGAGGGATTGCGAGGAGGTGGTCTTGTGGGGCAAAACGCCCTCAGATGGCCCGGTTGACCACAATAGAGGCAGAGATGTTGGCGTATGCGGCGTTCACGTTCCTCCGAGTCAGGTGAGTATATCCGAGCTGCATGGGTTCGGTTGGAGGCAGAGTAACTGGGCATTGTGTGCTGGTGGGTCCCGTTCTGAGTGGGCGCCCGTGATCGAATCAGATTGTCAATCTGTATGGTGAGTTCGATGAATTGATTCAGCGATTTCCCTTCATCTCGGCAGGCCAGTTCGGATTGTAACTCCAAGCTGAGTCCCTTGCGAAAGAGCAGTTTAAGCGTGCTCTCAACCCAGTCGGTTTGAGCTGCTAGAGTGCGAAATGTCAAGGCATATTCTGCTGCAGTATTCCTGCCCTGGTTCAACGCGAGTAGTCGGTCACCAGCTCTCATGCCTCCCTCCGGGTGTTCAAATACTTCCCGGAAGCGTTGAAGAAAGGTACCAAACGATGGAAAAGCCGTGCCATCCTCTCTCCAAACTGCCGTTACCCACTCTAACGCTCTGCCAGTGAGGAGTGAACATACCAAGGAAATCTTGTTGGCGTCAGTGACATACATCGCTGGTTGTTGATCAATGAATAATGAACATTGCAGTAGAAATCCCTTACTTTTAGTGGGGTTACCGTCGAACTTATCAGGGAGAGCCAGACGTGGGTTAACTGTGGGTGCAGGTGGTGGAGAGGCGCCCATACTTGCGTTCGGCTGAGGAGGGGCTGGGTTCGGAAGCGACATCTGCAACCTCTGTAGCGTCCGGACGAGTTCCTCCGTTACCGTAGTTAGATGGGTTAGCTGCTGTTGATGAACGGCGAGCTGGTTAGCTTGAGTGGAGATCTCCGTGGACATTTGGACCAGAGCTGCTGGATCGCGAAGTGGCGAAGTCTTCTGTAATGAAGCACCATGAGAGTGAGGATCCATTTGCAGTTTTATTACAGTCTTGGTCGTACAAACAGGGTCAATCGCCAGCAAACACAACAGCAGGGATAAGGCAAATCGTAATCCAGGTACAGGCATTAGGTCAGGGCAGGCAGCAAGCTTACAAAAATCAGTCCAGTAAAGAATGTAGTCCAGGGCAGGCAGCAAGAATCAAAAAGGGAAAAACAGTCCAGAGTAATACCACGAAATGACAGACACGGGAGAAAACGCTCAGAAATGATCACCAGGGAAACAAGACTTCGCAAAGAGAGAGAGAGCCTAAATAGTCTACTAATGGGAGACAGGTGCAACGGTGATTAGAACCAGGTATGTGGGAATTGTAGTTCAGGGCTTAATACTCAGGAGAGGGTTCCCTCTGGTGGTGAGCAGGAGGAACCGCGGGGAGTCTCGTTTGTGACATAGACGTTGTTAATGTTGTAAATGATTATTGTAGCTGGAAACGGCTGATTTTGAATGGAATATCTACATAGGCGTACAGAGGCCCATTATCAGCAACCATAACTCCTGTGTTCCAATGGCACGTTGTGTTAGCTAATCCAAGTTTATCATTTTAAAAGGCTAATTTATCATTAGAAAACCATTTTGCAATTATGTTAGCACAGCTGAAAACTGTTGTTCTGATTAAAGAAGCAATAAAACTGGCCTTCTTTAGACTAATTGAATATCTGGAGCATCAGCATTTGTGGTTTCGATGACAGGCTCAAAATGGCCAGAAACAAAAAACTTCTGAAACTCAGTCTATTCTTGTTCTGAGAAATAAAGGCTATTCCATGTGATAAATTGCCAAGAAACTGAAGGTCTCGTACAACGCTGTTTACTTCTCCCTTCACAGAACAGCACAAACTGGCTCTAACCAGATTAGAAAAAGGAGTGGGAGGCACTGGGGCACAACTGAGCAAGAGGACAAGTACATTAGAGTGTCTAGTTTGAGAAACAGACGCCTCACAAGTCCTCAACTGGCAGCTTCATTAAATAGTACCCGCAAAACACCAGTCTCAACCTTCTAGGCCAAAATTAGACATTTTGGTGTTGAAGAAAATGTATTTTAAATAAATTGAAGAAGGCATGATAACAGCACCTATTGGATTCCTGTAATTATCAGGAACAGGCAAAGTTACAGTACATTTCTAATGTAGGAACATTAAAATGATTCAGATTAAATAGGAAACTTTATATACACACAGTATCTCATGTGGATAAAATTATAGTGTATAAAGTTACATTTCATATGTATGAACATTCTCACTGGTAACTCGGCATCCTCATGGATGATCTCACCCTGCATATTAACAAGTGCTGCACTGATTCTAAGGACTGTCCATTTTGGGCGTCAGGTTGACGGGAACAGTCTGGGAGAGGATTTTGAACACCTTTAGTCGTCTGATAACTCCCTCAACATTAGCTATCCTTCTCGTGCTTGTGACATCCTCATCAGACAGCTGGTCTCCTTTTGAGTGAAGGCTGATATAGCAAGGTTTACCTTCCTCTCATACAGAAGATCTCGGATGGTGAAGCCCCTGTCTGCCATAACTTATTCGCCAGGCCTAAGGTATTCCAGGAAGCTAGAGTTTTGGGTGATGAAGTTGTCACTGCATCTACCTCCATATGCAGGAGAAAGGAACATAATGAGTCCACATGGAGCAATAACAACCAAATACTTGAGAGTATTGCTGGAATAATAGTGGCTCTATGACTCCCCTCTGGAATCGAGATTATGTGCTTTCTGAAGAGTGGTTTCAGAGCAGTCGATGATGCAAGTGGTGTTGGAGAACTTCACTTTGAAGAACTGAGGCATTGCGTTCTGGATTGTCTCCCTCAGCAGCCATGGAATGTAGATCTTCATGTGGTCCTCCATTGTATCAAATTATTCTGCTCACTACTCCCTTCGACACAGCAAATCGTTCAGCAAGATCACCCTGGAGTAGATTCAGCTTCAGCTTCATCAAGGTTATCAGTATTTCTTCAGTGATATGCATTTTGAAGATTGCCGTGTAGAATTTCTGCAGAAACGCTACATGGTCAAAGAAAACAATTAGAGGAAGGCCAGTATACGACACTGAGCTAGTGTCATTCTTCAGGATGATGTGGGTCAATGGCTCTGCACCACCACATTGGGTTTGTTTGTGGCAGATGGGCTTGTTGACTGGTTCTCTTGACACGTAGCTGTGATCAGTCAATGCTGGAATCTCCCATTAAGTATCAGCATATTTAAGCTGCGGTGGCATTAGCACACTCAGATCAGACTCTGCATCACCACAGTTGTCTTCGCCTGGCAAACAATGGTAAGAGAGACCACAAGATTAACACAATAAATTACACAGACACCCTACTGGTCGTGGTTAGGTAAAAAAAAATGAAAACACTTGAACATTTAATAATTTAGCTAGTTAGACATTTCCTGAGCATCAAATCAAATCTAATTTTATTTGTCACATACACATGGTTAGCAGATGTTAATGCGAGTGTAGCGAAATGCTTGTGCTTCTAGTTCCGACCATGCAGTAATCTAACAAGTAATCTAACAAATTCACAACTACCTTATACACACAAGTGTAAAGGAATGAATAAGAGTATGTACATATAAATATATGGATGAGAGATGCAGTAGATGGTATAGAGTACAGTATATACATATGAGATGAGTAATGTAGGATATGTAAACATTATATAAATGGCATCGTTTAAAGTGGCTAGTGATACATTTATTTAATCCAATTTTTAATTATTAAAGTGGCTAGAGATTTGAGTCGATTGCCGAACGGCATAGGCAAGATTCAGTAGATTGTATAGAGTACAGTGTATACATTTGAAATGAGTAATGTTGGATATGTAAACATTATATACAAAATTGTTTAAAGTGGCGTTGAACAGACCTGAGAACGGGCGTTTTAGTTTCTGACCTGAGAACGGCCTGTTTTAGTTTCTGTCTGTAGGCTGGGAGCAACAAATTGGAGTCATGGTTAGACTTGCCGAAAGGAGGGGCGTAGAATAGCCTTGTATGCATCACGGAAGTTGGAATAACAATAATCAAGGATTTTGCCACCCCGGGTCGCACATTCGATATGCTGATAAAATTTAGGGAGCCTTGTTTTCAGATTAGCCTTATTAAAATCCCCAGCCACAATAAATGCAGCCTCAGGATATGTGGTTTCCAGTTTACATAGAGTCCAATGGATTTCTTTCAGTGCCGTCGATGTGTCAGCTTGAGGGGGGATATACACGGATGTGATTATAATCGAGGAGAATTCTCCTGGTAGATAATGCGGTTGGCATTTGATTGTAAGGGAATTCTATGTCAGGTGAACAAAAGGACTTGAGTTCCTGCATGTTGTTATGATCACACCACAACTCGTTAATCATAAGACACACACCCCTGCCCTTCTTCTTACCAGATAGATGTTTGTTTCTCTCGGCGCGATGCGTGGAGAAACCATGTGGCTGTACAGACTCTGATAATGTGTCCTGAGTGAGCCATGTTTCCGTGAAGCAAAGAACGTTGCCGATGTCTCTCTGGAAGGCAACCCTTGCTCGTATTTTGTCTCCCTTGTTGTCCAGAGACTGGACATCGGCAAGTAGAATACTTGAGAGAGGTGCGCGATGTGCCCGTCTACGTAGCCTGACCAGAACACCGCCCCGTCTCCCCCTTCTCCTGCGCCGCCGTTGTTTTGAGTCGTCGGCAGGGATCCAGTCTATTGTCCTGGTTGGTGGACCAAACAGAGGATCCGCTTCGGGAAAGTCGTATTCCTGGTCGTAATGTTGGTAAGTTGACGTTGCTCTTATATCCAAAAGTTCCTCCCGGCTGTATGTAATAAAACATAAGATTTCCTGGGGTAACAGTGTAAGAAATAATACATAAAAGAACGAAATACTGCATAGCTTCCTAAGAACGCGAAGCGAGGCGGCCATCTCTGTCGGGCGCCGGGAAGATTGAAGATCACAAGTGGCATGCCAGCAATGATGGGGATAATCATGGCATGGGGGAGACATTGTCAGACAAAAGTGGTTGGATAGATAACAATGTAGGGACTAACTAGCTAGGCTAGTTAGCTAGCAACACTGTATCAGATGGGCTGCCCTAAAGCTAGCCAGCTAAGTGAGTAAGCTAGGCAACAGTTAGCTAGCTACAGTATGTTAGGACTTAGTGGCTACCAACTAGTAACATAATTAGCTAAGCTAGCCAACTTCTGCCTGATACTGAACACCCATCTTTGACGATAGCTAGCGAGTAGCATCTAGCTAACAGCTACCTGTACAGTATGTTGATGTCCTGATGAGATGTCGCCTTTTGGTCTGTACAGGGATGGTGCCGGAGAGGATGGCTGACGTTTTACGTGCTCCTAACCAAACCTTTTTGTTAGTTTTTTAGCGTTGTTTGTAACTTCTTTTTTTAACTTATTTTGTACATAATGTTGCTGCTACCGTCTCTTATGACCAAAAGTACGTTTTGGACATCAGAACAGTGATTACTCACCTCGAACTGGAACAGTCCGATGCAAATGACATACTGCTTTCTCGGTGAACAGGCCCAAATCCCCATCATTTGCGTGAAGAAAAGATGGAGAAAAAGGGGGCAGAGGTCAGGCTGTCTTCTGAGAATTCGTAGGCGAGTGTCACGTCCAGGCCTGAAAAGACAGGCTGGAGTGTTTAGTTTTGTTTTTGGTGTAGGGGTTTTCTTTTCTAGGTTATATATTTCTATGTTGGGTTAATGGTTCCCAATTAGAGGCAGCTGAGTGTCGTTGTCTCTAATTGGGAACCATATATATGTTTGTAGTTTTCACTTGGGGTTTGTGGGTTATTGTTTAGACATAGCTTCGTTGTGTTGTCAGTCTATGTTAGTGGTACGATCTTTGTTCATGTTTGTTATTTTGCCCAGTTACGTGTGTTTTCGTTCGTTAAATAAACATGTATACTGGATGCCTCACTGCGCCTTGGTCTGTCCGTCCCGAAGATCGTGACAGAATAACCCACCACAAAAGGACCAAGCAGCGAGAGAGCCAGGATTTCTGGACCTGGGAGGAAATCCTGGCTGGAAAGGGGCCTTGGAGGAAGACGACGGAGCATCGTCACCCCAAGAAGAGGATGGAAGCGGCTAAGACTGAGCGAGGCAGTTACGAGGATATATATGGAGCATGCGATCCGGAGCGAGAGAAGTTTATTGGAACTCGCCTGGCACGGAAGCCCGAAAGGCAGCCCCAATTTTGGGGGGGGGCACACGAGGAGGTTGGCCGGTTCTGGAGGGACTCCTGAGCCAACTCCTCATGCTTTGTGGAGAGAGCGTTGGGGAGAGCGTCGCACGGAAAGGACACCGTGCTATGCAGTTTTCCGTCCCTGCTCCACGCTCCAGGATCCCTGTTCCACGCTCCAGGATCCCTGTGCCCGGCGTGGACTCAGCACGTCCTGTCCCTGCTCCACACTCCAGGATTCCTGTACCCGTCGGGAACCCAGTACGTCTTGTTCCTGCTCCCCGCACTAGAGTGCGCGTTACGAGCCCAGTGCGGACGGTTCCTGCTCCCGCGCACCAGAGTGCGGCGCACGAGCCCAATACGGCCGGTTCCTGCTCCCGCACCAGAGTGCGGCGCACGAGCCCAGTACAGCCGGTTCCTGCTCCCCGCACCAGAGGGCCAGTGTGCATCCCCTGTCCAGGTCCGCCAGTGTGCATCCCCTGTCCAGGTCCGCCAGTGTGCTTCCCCAGCCCGGCGCCGCCAGTGAGGGTCCCCAGCCCGGGTCCGCCAGTGAGGGTCCCCAGCCCGGGTCCGCCAGTGAGGGTCCCCAGCCCGGGTCCGCCAGTGAGGGTCCCCAGCCCGGGGCGGCCAGAGAGGGTCCCCAGTCTTGCAAATGGCCCAGGGCCTCCGGTGCATGACCTCGCACCAGCACGGCCGGCACCGGAGCCGCCACCTGGGACTAAGAAACCCACCCGAAGACCCCCATGGACTTTTTGGCGTGGTCGGAGTCCAGCCCCAAAGCATGATGTTTCCACCCCCATGCTTCACAGTAGGTATGGTGTTCTTTGGATGCAACACAGCATTCTTTGTCCTCCTTGAGTTTTTACCAAAAAGTTATATTTTGGTTTCATCTGACCATATGACATTCTCCCAATCCTCATCTGGATCATCCAAATGCTCTCTAGCAAACTTCAGACGGGCCTGAACGTGTACTGGCTTAAGCAGGGGGACACGTCTGGCACTGCAGGATTTGAGTCCCTGACGGCGTAGTGTGTTACTGATGGTAGGCTTTGTTACTTTGGTCCCAGCTCTCTGCAGGTCATTGACTAGGTCCCCCCGTGTGGTTCTGGGATTTTTGCTCACCGTTCTTGTGATCATTTTGACCCCACGGGGTGAGATCTTGCGTGGAGCCCCAGATCGAGGAAGATTATCAGTGGTCTTGTATGTCTTCCATTTCCTAATAATTGCTCCCACAGTTGATTTCTTCAAACCAAGCTGCTTACCTATTGCAGATTCAGTCTTCCCAACCTGGTGCAGGTCTACAATTTTGTTTCTGGTGTCCTTTGACAGCTCTTTGGTCTTGGCCATAGTGGAGTTTGGAGTGTGACTGTTTGAGGTTGTGGACAGGTGTCTTTTATACTGATAACAAGTTCAAACAGGTGCCATTAATACAGGTAACGAGTGGAGGACAGAGGAGCCTCTTAAAGAAGAAGTTACAGGTCTGTGAGAGCCAGAAATCTTGCTTGTTTGTATGTGACCAAATACTTATTTTCCACCATAATTTGCAAATAAATTCATTAAAAATCCTACAATGTGATTTTCGGGATTTCTTTTCCTCATTTTGTCTGTCATAGTTGAAGTGTACCTATGATGAAAATTACAGGCCTCTCTCATCTTTTTAAGTGAGAGAACTTTGGCACAATTGGTGGCTGACTAAATACTTTTTTGCCCCACTGTAATTATATCCTCCTGATTCCTGCTTACAAGCAAAAACTAAAGCAGGTAGCACCAGTGACTCACTCAATACGGAAGTGGTGAGATGACGTGGATGCTACGCTACAGGACTGTTTTGCTAGCACAGACTGGAATATGTTCCGGGATTCATCCAATGGCATTGAGGAGTATACCACCTCAGTCATCGGCTTCATCAATAAGTGCATTAATGGCGTCGTCCCCACAGTGACCGTACGTACATATCCCAACCAGAAGCCATGGATTACAGGTAACATCCGCATCGAGCTAAAGGCTACAGCTTCTGCTTTCAAGGAACGGGACACTAATCCGGACGCTTATAAGAAATCCCGCTATGCCCTCAGACAAACCATCAAACAAGCAAAGCATCAATACAGGATTAAGATTGAATCCTACTACACCGGCTCTGACGCTCGTCGGATGTGGCAGGGTTTGAAAACTTCTACGGACTACAAAGGGAAACCCAGACGCGAGCTGTCCAGTGACGCGAGCCTACCAGACGAGCTAAATGCCTTTTATACTCGCTTCGAGGCAAGCAACACTGAAGCATGCATGAGAGCACCAGCTGTTCTGGACGACTGTGTGATAACGCTCTCGGTAGCTGATGTGAGCAAGACATTTAAACAGGTCAACATTCACAAGGCCGCGGGGCTTGAGGGATTACCAGGATGTGTACTCAAAAAATGCGCTGACCAAACTGGCAAGTATCTTCACTGACATTTTCAACCTCTCCCTGACCGAATCTATAATACCTACATGTTTCAAGCAGACCACCATAGTCCCTGTGTCCAGGGAAGCGAAGGTAACCTGCCTAAATGATTACCGCCCCATAGCACTCACGTCAGTAGCCATGAAGTACTTTGAAAGGCTGGTCATGGCTCACATCAACACCATCCTCCCAGGTACCCTAGACCCACTCCAATTCTCAATACCGCCCCAACAGATCCACAGATGACACAATCTCAATCGCACTCCACATTGCCCTTTCCCACCTGGACAAAAGGAACAGCTATGTGAGAATGCTGTTCATTGACTACAGCTCAGCGTTCAACACCATAGAAGCTCATCACTAAGCTAAGGACCCTGGGACTAAACACCTCCCTCTGCAACTGGATCTTGGACTTCCTGACAGGCCGCCCCTAGGTGGTAAGGGTAGGCAACAATACATCCGTCACGCTGATCCTCAACACTGGGGCCCCTCAGGGGTGTGTCCCTTCCTGTACTCCCTGTTCACCTACGACTGTGTGGCCAAGCACGACTCCAACACCATCATTAAGTTTGCTGACCACACAACAGTGGTATGCCTGATCACCGACAATGATGAGACAGAGATCTGGCAGTGTGGTGCCAGGACAACAACCTCTCCCTCAATGTGAGCAAGACAAAGGAGATTATTGTGGACTACAGGAGAAGGCGGGCCAAACAGGCCCCCATTAACATTGACGGGCTGTAGTGGAGAGGGTTGAGAGTTTCAAGTTCCTTGGTGTACTGGAACTGCATGAAGGCTTCGATGAAAGGCATGCTCTCTATGTCTCCCACCAACAAACTATCATGGTCCAAACACACCATGATAGTTCTTAAGACAGTGGTTAAGAGGGCACGACAACACCTTTCCCCCTCAGGAGACTGAAAAGATTTGACATGGGTCCCCAGATCCTCAAAAAGTTCTACAGCTGCAACATCGAGAGCATCCTGAATGGTTGCATCACTGCCTGGTATGGCAACTGCTTGGCATCTGACCGTAAGGCGCTACAGAGGGTAGTGCGTACGGCCCAGTACATCACTGGGGCTGAACCTCCTGCCATCCAGGACCTATATACTAGGCAGTGTCAAAGGAAAGCCCCAAAAATGGTCAGAGACTCCAGTCACCCAAGTCATAGACTGTTTTCTCTGCTACTGCACCGGAACACCAAGTCTAGGACCAAAAGACTGCTGACCAATTAATCAAATGGCCACAGGACTATTTACATTGACCCCCTTTGTTTTGTACACTGCTGCTTCTAGTGTTTGTTATCTATGCATAGTCACTTCACCCCTATCTCCATGTACAAATTACCTCGACTAACCTGTACCCCCGCACATTTACTCGGTACCGGTACCCCCTGTATATAGCCTCGTTCTTTTTCTTTTATTGTGTTACTTTTTCTTTTTTATACTTTAGTTAATTTGGTAAATATTTTCTTAACTCTTTTTTGAACTGCACTGTTGGTTAAGGGCTTGTAAGTACGCATTTTACAGTAAGGTCTACACTTGTATTCGGCGCATGTGACAAATAATGTTCGATTTGGAGCATCATAGCCCAACCACTTCTCAGGAAAAGGATGCTCTTCAGTCGGCCTTTTGTCCACGAAGTGATAGGAACACACATAGGGTCAGTTTGGTGGTTTCTTCAAGTTCAATGCTTTGAGCCAAAGCCGAAGAGACTCCTCATCCTTAGGAGGCGGATGCAAATCAAAAGGCGCCTCACTACTGCACTCGCTCCTCAAAATAGTTAGGTGGTCAAATATTCCTGCTCCATGAACAGCTTCCGTTTCTGCCAGTTATTGTGGCATCCCCTTCCCGAACATGAAATGGCCTTTTTGCATGAATCCATGTTTGGAAAATTGTAAGAAGTGATACTGAGTTAGTTAGCTAGCTAGTTAGCTGTGAACTGTTGGCCTAAGGTGCTTAACCGGATGTCCCCCACAAAAAAAACTAAACAGACTGCGCCCATATTTCCTTTGAAAATTAGGTGAATAATTTACGTGGCTATTAAGCCTGGATTGGCCGAAGTTCTGAAATTAATAGAATTAGTGTGTGGGGTTCCAAAAGAAATCTGTAGTAAAATCTAATTAATTTATAGCATAGATTCTCTACGTTCCTTCTCCATATAATATCCTAATGGGACGAATTTTAGCTTGCAAATGATCAAGCAAATTCGAAGTGAAATTATTACATGAATTTGTTTTTTTATTCTTCCATCACCTGCCGAAAATAAAAACTTAATACGGCCCTACTTCTGTAAAAGATAATCGGGACAGATATGCTGAAGTGGACTCGGCCCGAGTACCATTAGCCGGAACCCAGAGTAATATGATTCTGCCGGACTCGGGAGAAGCTCGGCCCGTATGAAGCCCCCAGAGTCCAGTCGATGCCAAGTCCCCCGAGTCTCAAACGTAATAGGCCCGAACCCACCGTGTTGACTGGGCACTAGGCAAAATAATGCTAGTTAGCTTTCATCGCTTGTTGGTTAGATACCTAGCCAATGCTAGCTCTCATCTGACTGGTATAATGTTACCAGCTGAGAGGCTAGCTGCTGAACTTTGTACAAGAAAGCTAACGTTAGCTAGGAGGTAACATTAGCTACCTAACTAATCAAAATATCTGTTTGCATTTATTGATTAACCTCAGCTTGAATACCACCATATAGCTAGCGATATACAGTAGTCTAGGTTTGTTCGCATAGACTTCTTACAACTGGCAGCATGGTGCAGTTGTGCTGTTGCCAAGCAACCAACCCTGTTGTTAGAACTATGAGTTTCAGCGAAAAAGGATGTTAGCGTTCTCAGAATTGCTACAAAAGGTAGCAGCACATCGTCGACAGAAATGTGCACATGAGCGCGATAAATTATACATTTAATAAAAACTGTTGCACCTATAAACTTTGTCAATCTGGTGGCATTTTCTAAATCCAATGATCACTTTTCGTTTTAATCTGAAGTCTAGAATTTGAGCTAGGTAGGTGCAAGATATAGTAAAACGTAATTGCTAATGACCCTGTTAAGAATTCCGGTATGTGAATCTTGGTAATGGACAGATGCTCACGGGGAGGGAAGGGGGGTGTTGAGAACCTACAGCCGATGTGAGTGTTTTTATCCAGATTGGTTTGATATTGCCTTAGATATGATAATAGGGAGATTTTAATTTAACACTCAGCTTCAACCAATATCTATGTAAACTTTGTTTAAATTCTGCTGTCTGTATTCTGTCTTTAAATGTTGTCTATCACTAGCAGCACCATATCACCAAGTAAATGGTTGACGAATAAAGGTGATTCAGATGTTTTAATACTAGTCTTAATTAACACTGTAGTCTAAATGCGAATTCAAATAACTGCGTATCATACAGCATTGAATAATTTTTGTAACTTTATTCTTGGACATCTCACTTGTTCTGTTTCCCCAATATATCAATAGGAAATAAACTCAGCGTTTTATCAGCTCCTTTAATAATAAAAGTTATATTAAACGCATAGGTTATCGTCTACTTGATGTGAAACATCAACATGCACACTCGACCGCGGCAATTTTGACAGCGGAAATGATGAGGACAAAACTTTTTTCCGCGTAGAGTTTCATCTGTGTAAAGCCAGCAAAGACAACAACAGCAGCTGGCAACAACATGCTGCGATTTCTGCAAGATCCTTTCAAAATATAAGTCCCGCAGTAATACTTAGCAGTGCAGTAATACTTAGCAATACAAAACAATAGTACACAAATAATGCAAAAAGTAAAAATAAAGAAATTAAGAAATATCAGAACGAGCAATGTCAGAGTCCGGAATATGTATATAATGGTGTGTATAGACAGTATGGATACTATATGAATATAAAAGTAGTTATATAGGATGAGCCATGACTAGCCATGAATATTATTGAAGTCAGATGTCTGTGCCATAGGTCGATGATAGAGGTTTTGTTTAGAAGTTATATGATACCCCACTGTCAAGCCTATGCCATGCTATGAGTTTTCTGCAGGACACATGCCCATGGTCCCCAACCTCCAGGGGGCCCCCATTGATTTTGTCCTAATGTTTGAGTCACTCAGATAGCATATGAACATGGCCTTGGCAAAATGTCTAGAATTTCAGAAAATTGGCTTTAAAACTGCACATTATTTCCCAGATTATCCGGCCCTGAATTGTTCCATGGGCTTGATGCAGACATCATTTTCATTCTCTTTGAGGTTAGATATTGATTATGCAATAGTAAAATAAGTATTTTACCTAGGCTACATAACATTCTCAGTCATAATTTCCTGCAATCAAATTAAGTAAAATCGTATTGGTCACATACACATATTTAGCTGATGTTATTGCGGGTGTAACGAAATGCTTGTGTTCCTAGCTCCAACAGTGCAGTAGTATCTAACAATTCATAATATTTTTCCGAAATGTGTCGTTAAGTCATCGTTAAGACCTCTGACTTCATCATTAATTTGATTTCTCTGCCGTCATGTTCGTGCTTGTTTAGTTCCGTACTTCTATTGTGAAGGTTTTTCTAAAACGTCACCCGGAACTGACGACCTCGATCTCGCTAATGTTGCTGGCTTCACACCAGTAAGTTTCGTTCCTGGAAACACATTCAACATGCGAGAGAAAGCAACGGGCTTTTGGGCTTGCAGGTACATTCTAAGTATATATGTATTATTATTATGTACCGAAGTTTGTTTTAGTTATTATAAATGTTTAACAACGCATATGGGTTATGCTACGTCCACGTTTTTGGTATGTCGTCGTGCTATGGGTGCCCATCCAAGATAACAGAGAACGTGAGTATAGCCTATTGTCAAGAGCCTTGTGTCAAATGTGGTCTTGTTTCCGAAGTGCTCAAAACAGAGCGCCAATTGTTGGAATAAGTGTCGTTAAAAAAAATCAGCGTGCTCGTAGTTAAATGTCCACACGTAGTAGCTAATTTCGGTAAACTTTTATCATGAATTCCAACTGTGTTTAGCTAGCCGCTGTAGAAATGTGTACATTTCTGGATTACATTTAAAGGGCCGTCCTCTCCATCCCCGACGTGACTAAATTACTGGTTTGCCACTGCTTTGTTTAGTTTCTTGCAAAACATTTGATAACTATAAAAGTTATTCTCAGAAAGACAACCACGTCAGACCACAAACGGGATTTGGTTAAAACTGCCAAACTTTCTGAATGGTGATGTATTACTGTTTTTACTGTTACACACCACCTGTTCAGCAAGTTAACGCTGTGTAACGTTAATATAGTGTTATTTAGAACTAACATGCCTCTCTGACATGAAATAAGAAATCATGTACAGTGGGGAAAAAAAGTATTTAGCCACCAATTGTGCAAGTTCTCTCACTTAAAAAGATGAGAGAGGCCTGTAATTTTCATCATAGGTACACTTCAACTATGACAGACAAAATGAGGAAAAGAAATCCCGAAAATCACATTGTAGGATTTTTAATGAATTTATTTGCAAATTATGGTGGAAAATAAGTATTTGGTCAATAACAAAAGTTTATCTCAATACTTTGTTATATACCCTTTGTTGGCAATGACAGAGGTCAAATGTTTTCTGTAAGTCTTCACAAGGTTTTCACACACTGTTGCTGGTATTTTGGCCCATTCCTCCATGCAGATCTCCTCTAGAGCAGTGATGTTTTGGGGCTGTCGCTGGGCAACACGGACTTTCAACTCCCTCCAAAGATTTTCTATGGGGTTGAGATCTGGAGACTGGCTAGGCCACTCCAGGACCTTGAAATGCTTCTTCTGAAGCCACTCCTTCGTTGCCCGGGCGGTGTGTTTGGGATCATTGTCATGCTGAAAGACCCAGCCACGTTTCATCTTCAATGCCCTTGCTGATGGAAGGAGGTTTTCACTCAAAATCTCACGATACATGGCCCCATTCATTCTTTCCTTTACACGGATCAGTCGTCCTGGTCCCTTTGCAGAAAAACAGCCCCAAAGCATGATGTTTCCACCCCCATGCTTCACAGTAGGTATGGTGTTCTTTGGATGCAACTCAGCATTCTTTGTCCTCCAAACACGGCGAGTTGAGTTTTTACCAAAAAGTTCTATTTTGGTTTCATCTGACATTCTCCCAATCCTCATCTGGATCATCCAAATGCTCTCTAGCAAACTTTAGACGGGCCTGAACATGTACTGGCTTAAGCAGGGGGACACGTCTGGCACTGCAGGATTTGAGTCCTGGCGGCGTAGTGTGTTACTGATGGTAGGCTTTGTTACTTTGGTCCCAGCTCTCTGCAGGTCATTGACTAGGTCCCCGTGTGGTTCTGGGATTTTTGCTCACCGTTCTTGTGATCATTTTGACCCCACGGGGTGAGATCTTGCGTGGAGCCCCAGATCGAGGAAGATTATCAGTGGTCTTGTATGTCTTCCATTTCTAATAATTGCTCCCACAGTTGATTTCTTCAAACCAAGCTGCTTACCTATTGCAGATTCAGTCTTCCCAACCTGGTGCAGGTCTACAATTTTGTTTCTGGTGTCCTTTGACAGCTCTTTGGTCTTGGCCATAGTGGAGTTTGGAGTGTGACTGTTTGAGGTTGTGGACAGGTGTCTTTTATACTGATAACAAGTTCAAACAGGTGCCATTAATACAGGTAACGAGTGGAGGACAGAGGAGCCTCTTAAAGAAGAAGTTACAGGTCTGTGAGAGCCAGAAATCTTGCTTGTTTGTATGTGACCAAATACTTATTTTCCACCATAATTTGCAAATAAATTCATAAAAAAATCCTACAATGTGATTATCTGGATTTTTTTCCCTCATTTTGTCTGTCATAGTTGAAGTGTACCTATGATGAAAATTACAGGCCTCTCTCATCTTTTTAGGTGAGAGAACTTGCACAATTGGTGGCTGACTAAATACTTTTTTCCCCCACTGTATATCTGCAACGTTTGCCTACTGAATGACCTTGGGCTGCGTTCAGAAACAGTACATCTTTCAGTATATGGAATTGGTGTTGTTTTGAACACCTGGTTGGCATTAGTGAGTGAACATTGCAGATAGACATGGAATTATAAAGCCGGCATGATTCTCACTTGTCAGACATGCATGTGTTCGAGTACATGTCTGAACGCTGTACAAAATGTTGCCTTCCTAAATGTGGGCCCCTTCTAGCTTTTTGCAACATTATGCAACTCTACTGAAGATAACCGAGCAGTAGTCAGCACGAAGTAGCCTATACTTGTCCTTTTGGTTTCTCAGAGTATGGTTGTTTCACAATTTCTTAAAATATGTCACTTGCTGCTTGGGGGGCACACGCAAAGATCAGAGAGCTTGGAATCCATACTGAATATCCCTTGGACCGGCTTGGACTGGCTATCAGCGTCCTCCCAAGAGCTATGGGCGAGCTAAGGCTGGATTTGCCCTTCACTAGAAGTACTCCGTAGAGTGTCCGCATACCGCTTTGTGACTGCACTACACAATGCATGGAGGGCTCTGCACAGAGATTTCGATGCATGGCAGAATTTTTATTTATGCAAGTGTCAGTGATGTTTACTAAGGTGAATGCTTGGTGGGGTGTAAACCCAGCCTTAGCCTGAACCCCAAAATGTTACGGTTTGGATTAGGGCTATTCCAACTGAGTGATGCTGAGCCTCCGATTTGTCACTTTAAAATGTCAAATAAATATCAATAATTGCAAAATTAAACAAACCATACAACCCTATGCTCAAGGTCTACGTTTAACAATTTCCAGTGAAATTGTTTACAGAAACACATTTACCTGAAGAACTGTGCAGATATAAAGTTTGGTAACAGAATGATGGCACGAACAGCACAAAAAATATTTGGTCTTCAGATTGGTTGAAGGTAGTCCAATGCCTGACAAATTCATTAGAATTCATTTAGCATAAGGCCAATGATTCTGACGATTCCAACAACAAATGTGTAAAAATCAGAGCGATGTTCTGTTTGAATTCCAGGCTATACCAAATGGGAGCAAATAGGCCTAGAAAGTTGAAGAGTGGTGTGCACGGTTTTAGGAGAACGTGACACCAATACGTAGGCCTACCTTTTGCAAAACTTTTAATTATGTCACCATCATTTACAGTATGTCTGTTTTGATGGATTTTTGTACCAGCTCACAAAAACATGTTTGGGAGTATTTTTGTTCTTACCTATGCTGGTTCCCAAAACTACTTGGCTTATAGGCTAATAGTTCTCTGCTATATCTTATGTTTGAAATGTGTACACAAGCTCAATCGGCAGAATAAATGGCAATCTGATGAGCTCTGTTGTGGGTGACTCGCATGGAAACATCAGTCGTACACATGATTACAGGATGCAGAAGAGAGGAACAATTGGGGAAGCTGGCGCTGTTGCACAATCCCTTTTGTTAGAATTAAATCAAAACAGTAATTATCTCAGCGAAGCTATAGGCCTAAGAGGTGTGTGTGTGTGTCAGAGCGTGCTTGTCTGCTTGAACCCAGCTTTTATACACAAAAAAAAACCTACGTTTTCTCTTCAAAGTAGAGGTGTGCGTCTGGTGAGATTAAGTGATGAAAGGACTTCTTTAAAGTCTCTTGAAGGGCAAAATGAACTGCATCACTATGTTCACCTCTGTTCTAAACCTGCCACGTGTGCAGGTTTGTATGTGTTCTAGTTGCATGTTGTTAGGCTATGATGTTTCTTGCATGTCCACATGTATGCTTGTTTATTCCTGGTGCTTTTCACATCTCAAGCCCTTTGCCGACTCTGAAACTTTAAGACCGTTAGCACACATGGATCAGCTTCTGCCATGCATGAATACATGTCCTTTTAAAGAGATGTTATCACCAACTATGCTTTCCGTTCCGTTAAGCGTTTCCAAGAATTCCATAGATTTCACTGGTGCACGAGCTCTGACCCTCATCGGCCCTACAGTAATGTAAGTGTAGAGCAGTGTTTCTCAGCCTAGAGGCACTGCTGCCTAGGATGTTGCTGACCATGGTGACTGGCCCCTCAGATTGTTTGATGACACTTATTAGGGCCTAAGCTAGTTTTAATGTAAGGCTGTCCTTCTACCTCAAAGGAATGCTTATGCTGTGCCCTGGTACTTGAAGGTCATGAAACAAATAGAGAGCAAGAGAGAGCGAGAGAGAGAGAGAGGCTGAACCCCACACCCTCACAGTAAGTTTTGACCTCTCCCACAGTGGAAGAGTGTGTTATGATCTGAGTTGGTGATATGCAAGCCCTCTCTCCAGCGCTGCGTGTTTGAGATGAGTGCTGCTCACTGGCAGACAGCTAGGGAGGGTTGCTATGTGGTGTCTTTAGGCCTCACTGACAGACGGCTAGGGAGGGTTGCTATGTGGTGTCTTTAGGCCTCACTGACAGACGGCTAGGGGCGTTTGCTATGTGGTGTCATGAGGCCTCAGTAGGAGGAGGCTCCCAGTCCAATATCTCTCTTAGAGAATGTGAACCGTGCATGTCAAATCAAATTTTATTAGTCCCATGCGCCGAGTACAACAGGTGTAGACCTTAGAGTGAAATGCTTACTTACGAGCCCTTAACCAACAACGCAGTTTTAAAAAATATGGATAAGAAATAAAAGTAACAAGTAATTAAAGAGCAGCAGTAAAATAACAATAGCGAGACAGGTGGGTACCGGTACAGAGCCAATGTGCGGGGGCACCGGTAAGTTGAGATAATATGTACATGTAGGTAGAGTTATTAAAATGACTATGCATAGATGATAACAACAGAGAGTAGCAGTGGTGTAAGGGGGGCAATGCAAATAGTCTGGGTAGCCATTTGATTAGGTGTTCAGGAGTCTTATGGCTTGGGGGTAGAGGCTGTTTAGAAGCCTCTTGGACTTAGACTTGGTGCTCCGGTACTGCTTGCCGTGCGGTAGCAGAGAGAACAGTCTATGACTAGGGTGGCCGGAGTCTTTGACAATTTCTAGGGCCTTCCTCAGACACCGCCTGGTATAGAGGTCCTGGATGGCATGAAGCTTGGCCTCAGTGATGTACTGGGCCATTCGCACTACCCTCTGTAGTGCCTTCCGTTCGGAGGCTGAGCAGTTGCCATACCAGGCAGTGATGCAACCAGTCAGGATGATCTTGATGGTGCAGCTGTAGAACCTTTTGAGGATCTGAGAACCCATGCCAAATCTTTTCAGTCTCCTGAGGGGGAATATGTTTTGTCATGCCATTTTTACAACTGTCTTGGTGTTATTTTGTTGGTGATGTGGACACCAAGGAACTTGAAGCTCTCAACCTTCTCCACTGCAGCCCTGTCAATGAGAATGGGGGCATGCTCGTTCCTCTTTTTCCTGTAGTACACAATCATCCCCTTTGCTTTTATCACGTTGAGGGAGAGATTGTTGTCTTGGCACCACACCGCCAGGTCTCAGCCTATAGGGAGGAGGTCAATCTCGTCATTGTCGGTGATCAGGCCTACCATTGTTGTGTCATCAGCAAACCTAATGATGGTGTTAGAGTTCTTCCTGGCCGTGCAGTCATGATTGAACAGGGAGTACAGGAGGGGACTGAGCACGCACCCCTGAGGGGCCCTTATGTTGAGGATCAGCGTGGCAGATGTGTTGTTACCTACCCTTACCACCTGGTGGTGGCCCATCAGGAAGTCCAGGATCCAATTGCAGAGGGAGGTGTTTAGTCCCAGGGTCCTTAGCTTATTGATGAGCTTTGAGGGCACTATGGTGTTGAACGCTGAGCTGTAGTCAATGAATGGCATTCTCACATAGGTGTTCCTTTTGTCCAGGCGGGAAAGGGCAGTGTGGAGTGCAATAGAGATTGCATCATCTGTGGATTTGCTAGGGCGGTATGCAAATTGGAGTGGGTCTAGAGTTTCTGGGATAATGGTGTTGATGTGAACCATGACCAGCCTCACAGACGTGCGTTCTATGGGTCGGTAGTCATTTAGGCAGGTTACCTTAGTGTTCTTGGGCGTAGGCACTATGGTGGTCTGCTTAAAACATGTTGGTATTACATACTCGGACAGGGAGAGGTTGAAAATGTCAGTGAAGACACTTTCCAGTTGGTCAGCGCATGCTCGCAGTACAAGTCCTGATAATCCGCCTGGCCCTGCGGCCTTGTGAATGTTGACCTGTTTAAAGGTCTTACTCACATCGGCTGCGGAGAGCATGATCACACAGTCTTCCAGAACAGCTGGTGCTCTCATGCATGTTTCGGTGTTTTCCTCGAAGCGAGCATAGAAGTAGCTCATCTGGTAGGCTCGTCACTGGGCAGCTCTCGGCTGTGCTTCCCTTTGTAGTCTGTAATGGTTTGCAAACCCTGCCACATCCGACAAGTGTCATAGCCGGTGTAGTACGTTTCGATCTTAGTCCTGTATTGAGGCTTTGCATGTTTGATGGTTCGTCAGAGGGAATAGCGGGATTTCTTATAAGCTTCCGGTTTAGAGTCCCGCTCCTTGAAAGCGGCAGCTCTAGCCTTTAGCTCAGTGCGGATGTTGCTTGTAATCCAAGGCTTCTGGTTGGGGTATGTACGTACGGTCACTGTGGGGACGACGTCATCGATGCACTTATTGATGAAGCCAGTGACTGATTAGGTGTACTCCTCAATGCCATTGGAGGAATCCCAGAACATATTCCAGTCTGTGCTAGCAAAACAGGCCTGTAGCTTAGCATCTGCTTCATCTGACCACTTTTTTATTGATCTAGTCACTGGTGCTTCCTGCTTTAATTTTTGCTTGTAAGCAGGAGTCAGGAGGATAGAATTATGGTCAGATTTGCCAAATGGAGGGTGAGGGAGAGCTTTGTATGCGTCTCTGTTTTTGGAGTAAAGGTGGTCCAGAGTTTGTTTTTTTCCCCTCTGGTTGCACATTTTAACGTGCTGATAGAAAGTTGGTCATACGGATTTAAGTTTCCCTGCATTAAAGCCACCTCTGGGTGAGCGTTTTCTTGTTTGCTTATGGCGGAATGCAGCTCATTTAATGCTGTCTTAGTGCCAGCTTCTGACTGTGGTGGTATGTAAACAGCTACGAAAAATGCAGATGAAAACTCTCTAGGTACAGTGAGGGGAAAAAAGTATTTGATCCCCTGCTGATTTTGTACGTTTGCCCACTGACAAAGAAATGATCCGTCTATCATTTTAATGGTAGGTTTATTTGAACAGGGAGAGACAGAATAACAACAAAAAAAATCCAGAAAACGCATGTGAAAAATGTTATAAATTGATTTGCATTTTAATGAGGGAAATAAGTATTTGACCCCCTCTCAATCAGAAAGATTTCTGGCTCCCAGGTGTCTTTTATACAGGTAACGAGCTGAGATTAGGAGCACACTCTTAAAGGGAGTGCTCCTAATCTCAGCTTGTTACCTGTATAAAAGACACCTGTCCACAGAAGCAATCAATCAATCAGATTCCAAACTCTTCACCATGGCCAAGACCAAAGAGCTCTCCAAGGATGTCAGGGACAAGATTGTAGACCTACACAAGGCTGGAATGGGCTACAAGACCATCGCCAAGCAGCTTGGTGAGAAGGTGACAACAGTTGGTGCGATTATTCGCAAATGGAAGAAACACAAAAGAACTGTCAATCTCCCTCGGTCTGGGGCTCCATGCAAGATCTCACCTCGCGGAGTTGCAATGATCATGAGAACGGTGGGGAATCAGCCCAGAACTACACGGGAGGATCTTGTCAATGATCCCAAGGCAGCTGGGACCATGGTCACCAAGAAAACAATTGGTAACACACTACGCCGTGAAGGACTGAAATCCTGCAGCACCCGCAAGGTCCCCCTGCTCAAGAAAGCACATATACATGCCCGTCTGAAGTTTGCCAATGAACATCTGAATGATTCAGAGGACAACTGGGTAAAAGTGTTGTGGTCAAATGAGACCAAAATGGAGCTCTTTGGCATCAACTCAACTCGCTGTGTTTGGAGGAGGAGGAATGACCCCAAAAACACCATCCCCACCGTCAAACATGGAGGTGGAAACATTATGCTTTGGGGGTGTTTTTCTGCTAAGGGGACAGGACAACTTCACCGCATCAAAGTCTTGGGTGAGAACCTCCTTCCCTCAGCCAGGGCATTGACAATGGGTCGTGGATGGGTATTCGAGCATGACAATGACCCAAAACACACGGCCAAGGCAACAAAGGAGTGGCTCAAGAAGAAGCACGTTAAGGTCCTGGAGTGGCATAGCCAGTCTCCAGACCTTAATCCCATAGAAAATCTGTGGAGGGAGCTGAAGGTTCGAGTTGCCAAACGTCAGCCTCGAAACCTTAATGACTTGGAGAAGATCTGCAAAGAGGAGTGGGACAAAATCCCTCCTGAGATGTGTGCAAACCTGGTGGCCAACTACAAGAAACGTCTGACCTCTGTGATTGCCAACAAGGGTTTTGCCACCAAGTACTAAGTCATGTTTTGCAGAGGGGCCAAATACTTATTTCCCTCATTAAAATGCACATCAATTTATAAAACTTTTCATATGCGTTTTCTGGATTTTTGTTGTTGTTATTCTGTCTCTCACTGTTCAAATAAACCTACTATTAAAATTATAGACTGATCATTTCTTTATCAGTGGGCAAACGTACAAAATCAGCATGGGATCAAATACTTTTTTCCCTCACTGTAGATAGTGTGGTCTACAGCTTATCATGAGACCCTCTACCTCAGGTGAGCAATAGCTCGAGACTTCCTTAGATATCGTGCACCAGCTGTTGTTTACAAAAATACGTAGTACGCTGCCCCTTGTCTTACCAGACACGCTGTTCTATCCTGCCGGTGCAGCTTATAACCAGTCTGCTGGATGTTGATAATGTCGTTGTTCAGCCACGACTCTGTGAAACATAAGATAGTACAGTTTTGAATGTCCCATTGGTAGTTTAATCTTCCGCGTAGGTCATCTATTTTCTGTACTACTGTACACATGCATGGCAGGAGAGAAGACTATGATTTGTGTGTGCGTGTGTACTATGTAGAAACCCATGTGTTGAGGTGGTGGGGGGTCTTTGTCTCTATGGAAACAGTAATGAGACTTGTTTGTTTTTGTAAGTGGATATTGATTGTAGGCCTATAAGTAGGTAGAGTAGCCTACATGCAGTGCTGTCGTGGTTCACTTGAGCATTGGGTCTCTACTAATTCTGAATGAGCTTAGAGGTTCATGCTTTGAAAATATGAGAAACTTCAATTGATAAAAGACAGAATCCTTGAAAGATTTTGTGTTTGTGTGGTGGGGGGGTATCAAGACAAGTCAGCAGCCTACAGTAAGACAGGAAGTGAAGTGGAGAAGCGGAAGTAGGAACCCTCAAACACAGCTCAGACAATGAGGGGGAGTGAGAGCAGGCATGTGCACAGACAGGGCTCTACCTGACCCTTGGCCCTTCCAGTCTCTAAAGTGCCCTTTTCAGTGGCGGTATAATTTTGTGCGTCTTGATTGTTGACCAATGACCAGTCCCCAGAATTGGTGCACAAAGGCGGGCGAGCATATCCAGATTATTGACCAGAAATAACTTGTTTCATTTCCTCCAGTATTGCCTGCCAAAAACCGAGTAGGCCTACGTTTATCACTCATATAAAATACAGTTTAGTAATCTACTACTGACTCATCTTAGCCAGAACAATAGGCTACCTGGCGATTTGATTGATCATTTTTACATTTCAGATAGGCCTAGCTTGGGTGGCTACTGGCTATAGATAAGCAGCCGGAACATCACACCGCCTTCAATATTATGGGATGATGTTTGTGAGGAAGAACTACCCGGCTGGCAATGAGCACTCTGCAGACAGGCTGCCTTTCAAAGACATAACGTGGTGCAGACAGAACGTGCTTTTCTCCTCTACAAGTACACCGTATGGTTTCTCTTGCTCTGGACTCCAGAGAAATGACCTGATATACAGTGCCTTCAAAGTATTCACACCCCTTGACTTTTTCCACATTTTCTTATGTTACAACCTAAATTTAAAATTGATTAAATTAAGATGTATTCATGTTTTATCACTGACATTACCCCATAATGTCGAAGTAGAATTATGTTTTTAGACATTTTTACAAATTAATGAAAAACTGAAATGTCTTAACTTCTTGGGGATTGCTGGGGCGCTAGCGCCCCAATCCCGACACTACCAGGTGAAATGCAAGGCGCCAAATTCAAAATCCAAAAGTTGAATTATTAAACATCCACCAATATACAAGTGTTCCATACTCATCAAAAGCTCTGTTTCTTGGCAATATCACAGCGTTGTCAGATTTCAAAAAGGCTTTACGGCGAAAGCAGCACATTGATTGTTTTGAGGGTAGCACCTCACATATTTTTCCCATAGCCATGAATCCATTAGCCATCACGGCACACACATAACACATTTCACAGCGAAAACAAATCAATTACCTGTTGAAGAACTTCTGCTGAGGTCTTCCTAAGTGTCCAACGAAGACAATCCATGGTTTATTTGTTAGAAAAAGTAATGTATTTTATCCATAAATCTCCATTTGGTTCGCGCGTTATAATCAGAAACGACAGCTTTCACTACTCCATTGAAACGTGACGAGAACTTGTTCATCTTATACCTATAAACTTGTCCAAGAACAATCAAACATAGTTTTAAATGTATCCTTAGGAACACTTTTACGTATGTTTACTATTATAAATCAATCGGAATATAAACTGATCGATAAAGACGGTAAAAAACACAAAGCGCGCTTTGTCGGGAGCGCGCGCTGCCTACTGTTGACATAAATGAGACACTTCCTGGTTTCCTCTTATTCTCTGCTCTAATGCATCCAAAACGAAAATGAACACTGTCTCGAGACTGTTGACATCCAGAGGAAGTGATGGGTACTGCATTCATATGCCCTTATATGGGCATTTTCATAAGGGAGGGGTTCCAAATGAGGCACTCTGTGAAAACCACTTTTTCCAGGACAGAAATTCCTTCGGGGGTTTCGCCTGCCATATCCGTTCTGTTTTACACACAGACAAATGGTTAACAGTTTTAGTTTCCTATCCAATGGTACCAAATATGTGCATATCCTATTTTCTGGGCCTGAATGGGAGGCATTTTACTTTGGCACGCCAGGCTCTCCAAAACGGTCACCTCATGCGCCCATCCCCTAAGAATTAAGTATTCAACCCATTTGATATGGCAAGCCTTAATAAGTTCAGTAGTAGAAATGTGCTTAACGACTCAAATACCAGTGGGTCGCTAGCGGGATCATCCCGACACTACTAGCGAAAACCTGTAGCGCCAGATTTAAAATCCGAAAATTGAATTATTAAACATCCAGCTATATACAAGTGTTCCATACTCATCAAAAGCTCTGTTTCTAGGCAATATCACAGCGTTGTCAGATTTCAAAAAGGCTTTACGGCGAAAGCAGCACATTCATTTGTTTGAGGGTAGCACCTCACATATTTTCCAATAGCCATGTATCGATTAGCAATCATGGCACACACATAACACATTTCACAGCGAAAACAAAGTAATTACCTGTTGAAGAACTTCTGCTGAGGTCTTCCTAAGTGTCCAACGAAGACAATCCATGGTTCTTTTGTTAGAAAAAGTAACGTCTTTTATCCATAAATCCTCCATTTGGTTCATGCGTTATAATCAGAAACGACAGCCTCCATTACTCCTTTGAAACTCGGGCGCCGACTCGTTAAAATTATACCTATAAACTTGTCCAAAAACAATCAAACATAGTTTTAAATGTATCCTTAGGAACCCTTTTACGTATATGTACTATTATAAATCAGCCGGAATATAAACTGAACAGCTAAAAGCGATAAATAAGGCACAGCGCCTTCTCATGCACGCGCACTCTGAAGAGTTTTCAGAAGAGGGGTCCTCATTGCCATGCTGTTTTTCAATGGCCGAAATTCCTCCAAGATGGAGTAAAACACCGTCTCGTGGTTGATGACATCATAAGGAAGCGACGTGCACTGCGTTCACATGCCTATATATGGTCATTTTGGATAGGGAGGGGCTCAAAAATGAGCAATGTGTCAAAATGACTTTTTTCAGGACAGAGATTCCTCAGGGTTTTGCCTGCCAAATGCGTTCTGATTGACCCAAAATTCAGAGTGTTTCCTATCCAATGGTACTAAATATATGCATATCCCATTTTCTGGGCCTAAATGGGAGGCATTTTACTTTGGGCACGCCAGGCTCTCCAAAACAGTCACCTTTGCTGCTGGAGCCGGTGAGGTTTTAAACAAGTCACAAGTTGCATGGAATCACTCTATTTTCAATAGTAATGTTTACCATGATTTTATAGATGGGTGAGGTTATTTATTTAATCCATTTTGAATTCCGACTGTAACACAACACAATGTGAACTAGGTCAAGGGGTGTGAATACTTTCTGAAGGCACTGTATCCCAAGTTGATATTGTCTGCTAACATTAATGACTTTCCGCTCTAATTGCAGGTGTAAAACACAGTTTATTTCTGTAGCCTAGATTGCATTTTGTAAATGCTTTACCGTTTGGCTGTAATAACAGGCTACATTTGCACAGCGATTGTGCCCGCATGTTTGGAAGCTTTATATCATTCCTTTTTGGGGGTTGTGGGTCAATAAGTTTGAACACCACTGGGATGCATGATGGAGGCATCAAATGGAGTTGGGTTGGATATGGTCATGGTAGGCTACAGTATTTCTGACGGTCTTCTATTTTGACTGGAATTGTGTCGGTCATTGGAAATAAGTACAGAATTTATTCCAGTTCAAAATAGTTCAGCAAAAGACTTTTATTCATCAGATTACTGCTTCCCCCTCTTCTTGTAAGAATTGCTCAACTAGTGGTTCCTTGGACCAGTAGCCTAACAGATGGATGGGGAACCCCTGGTTTGACGTATGCTGACTACTCTGTTTGAGTTCTGATAAGAGTTGGCTCTTGGCCTATTTCTTGGCATATGACCGTGTAGCTTATTTAGTGAGTGACTGATTTAATTTGCGTGAGGAGTGGAGTAACTTGTTTGTCTGGCAGGGCTGAGTCCACTCCAATGGCTTCCATCCCTGCATGCCCCAGGGCGTGTCTTTGATGAGGTGTGGGAGGTGTCCTCTTTCATTCTCCACTCGGTTTGATTATTAAAAGATGATCACGGGTTTTGATTAAAAAAAATATTATTAAATGCATTATGTAATAATTACATTAAGATTATTTTTATATTTAATGGAAATTTCAAAGCCCAAAATAGTGAACATTTAATTTCCAAAACAATAGTCCATCGTCTCTGTCAGGTCCACATTGGGTAAACATCACTAGGACATTTCTATGAATAGTACAATATTTCAGTTGTGTGTATTACTTAGTTTTATTTGATGACTTTGTCTTTCATTCCTTAAGTCATCCTCTCATCTCTGCTCAGGCAGTAGCAATCAGCCAGACAACGTTATCTCTCATCTCTTCTCAGGCAGTAGCAGTCCGCCAGACAACATTATCTCTGCTCAGGAAGTAGCAGTCAGCCAGACAACTTTATCTCTCATTTCTGTTCAGGCAGTAGCAGTCAGCCAGACAAAGTCATCCTCATCTCTGCTCAGGCAGTAGCAGTCAGTCAGCCAGACAACGTTATCTCTCATCTCTGCTCAGGCTGTAGCAGTCAGCCAGACAATGTTATCTCTCATCTCTGCCCAGGCAGTAGCAGTCAGCCAGCCAGACAACGTTGTCTCTCTGTTCTCCCCATACTGTACTGTCTTTAGCCATCCTATTTAGCTAGCCTGCCTAAGTATGCTGCAGAGCTGTCTGACAATCATTTTACTTGTTTTTCGAAGTAGATAAGGCATACTTTCATGAACTGTCTCTATCCCTCTCTCTCTCGTGGTTGTGCACTTTCTTCTCTCATGCGGTTCGGGGGCTGCGGGCATTCTGTGTGCATCTATGTAGCAGGTGTAAAAGTCTCTGTCCGAGCCGGAAAGAACAGGCGCAATAGATTATGGTCGTTGGAGTTAATGAACACGTTTCGGCGCTGAACAACTCCCTTCAGCCTAGCGTCCCACATACTTCCTGACTTGATTTTTCTCATGAATTTTCACTAGTTCAGATTTTGCCACTTCCGCCAACAAAAGTAAACAAACTAGCTAGCTAGCGCACACAAGACTTGCTTCTGCATTCCCAGATTAAAACTTTCCCGGTATTTGTAAGCATAGCATTAGGCTACTACATATGCTTGTGCTAGCTGAAGCATGCCAAATTTGCTTTTGGACTGTAGAACAGCTTATTTATTTTATTGCATTTGTTTTGTAGTGTGCTTGCTGAAAGCAAAAACAGTTGTTATTCGCCACACCTTTTGTTATTGGCCTATCGCTTTCTCCTTAAGCGCTATTAACAGTAAAAGCTACCAACACCAAAACAACTTTCACAACCATAAATACTTCAAGACAAGCGAGCGCACACACACTTTCTTTAGGAAATGTTATTGTTTCTGTATTGTAAACTATTCATTCCGCCAGTTCCCTCTCTCACCCCTACTGTCTGACACAGGGAAAATCCTTACTTGTTCCCTGCATTTGGCTTGGCCTTCGCTACTTCATTCTCTATTTTCTAAATCCGGGAAACTGCGGAGTTGTTTCAGTGCGTCATAAGAATAGATACATTGTCTTGTGTGGAGCTTACATTGTTGTGAGTAAGCATGTTGAAGGACAAGTGACAAAGGTTAGGAATTCTGGCCCTCTTCTGCCAAAGTGGAATCAACTACTTTGGTAAAGTACCCATAAGCTACTAGAGAGGTAGAGAAAAGGTCCAGTTGCAATTGAGATATATGCTTATCCCACTAGAAGCCTATACTTTACAACCACTTTTTCATAATATATTTATTATTGCTTTACGCACATGGACAAAGAGTTGACACAGAACATAGCCTAAGTCTACACATCCCGTCCTACACCGATATGCTCTCGTTGCTGTGTAACGGCCAGCTGACAGACCCGTCTCGTTGCTGTGTAACGGCCAGCTGACAGACCCGTCTCGTTGCTGTGTAACGGCTTCCTCTCTGGCTCAGGGTAGTGAACTGAATGGGAGCTGGCTCCCACAGTTTTCAGGCCAAGGTACTGTAGGGTACGGTTTGTGTTGGAGACAGTTGGCAGGGCAGGGTTTCCTGTTCCTGAGATTGCTGCCTTAGTGCCACTGGTCGCTAGAGCTTTCTTTTGTCTCAGTGAGTCTGCCACCTGGGTTCTCTCCCTTCCTCCGAGAGCCAGACCAAAGCACATGAGGCTTTTACATGTCCACTTCTCTTGTTTCCCTGCTTGTCAGTGTTTGGTACTTCCTTAGAAACACCTTGCATTCAAACCTGTGCAAAACGGAGAATCAACAACACCATTTGGGATTGGATCAAAGTAATTGTGTGGTAATAGGGGATGGCTACTCTGACAGTTGTTCATGTAGGCTAATAGTACCGGGGTTGTGGTAGATGTCTTTCTCTTGCCTAAAACAGCCTTAATAAAACAGTCAGGTTTCTCTCTGTGTCATGGTCAGTTCAAGGTGAATGTTTGTCATCTGACCGGGATGAGCTCTTCACTGGGTCCACTGCAGCAGGCTTGAGGAGGGAGGGATCTTCTGTCTACTCCATGGCCTACAGTAACCGCCGTTCCCAACGGGGGGTCACATGAAACACTGTTTAGTGTGTGAGCACAGATACCGACCTATGAGATATAATTATGTCCACCCTGTTTAGAGGGTTTCCACTAGGACGCAGTGGAGGTTGTGTAAGCCAGGACCGTGTCACTGGAGGGTTAGGACCGTGTCACTGGAGGGTTAGGACCGTGTCACTGGAGGGTTAGGACCGTGTCACTGGAGGGTTAGGACCGTGTCACTGGAGGGTTAGGACCGTGTCACACGGCTGAGCCCGAAGGGAATGCAGGGGGACAGACAGCCTAGGGCGAGGCAGGCACACAGTGAAGGAGAGGAAGTGTGTCTTGCGGTGCTGGAGGCTGCTGAGTCATGGCTGGGCTGGCTACACTGATAGAAACTGCCATCAGGGGGCCAGCGGCAGGGGTGGGAGTACCAGCGGGAGCATGCGTACAGGGGCTTTGGGGGCGGAGAAGAATGGTAGTGGGGACATTGATCGTTGGTGATGCAATATTTCTGGATGCTGTCAACGCCTCTGACACACATTGTGACGTCTCTGTCCACCGTGTGAAAAACACATCACGTATGGTGGGGGTTTTGAGTTTCTTCAGCCTTGGTCTTCTATCTCAAGGGAGGGAGAGGCCATAGAGAACAGCCTAGTGTGTTTATTGACAACATTAGGCCTTATCATGAGACCCTTTTGAATAAGGAGAAGTCCCCAGTTGTAGCATCCATTTGAGAAATGCTGAAGCCAACTTCCTCAATCTGCCCTTCATTCACTCTCACATTACTATATTGGCTCTATTCATTTGGCCTTTTCCCTGTGTAAAGCCTATAAAACTGACTTGGGTTTAATCTAATCAGGTTTTATTGCCCTCCTCTACCCCCACCATGCTGCTCCCTGCCTCAGCGCTCGCTAATAGAGGGAGAGCATCGGAGACATCCCAGTAACAAGGATTAGTGCTGTTTCTAGTCCTCAGCAGGCAGCATAACAGGGAACAAGGCAGATCTCACTTTTGGTTCTGTAATACTACACATTATTCAACAACCAACTAAACCTAGTGCTGGAATTATATACTTTCATTGTGTATTAATTGCTGCAAAGTTGGAGAAGTTGTATGTAGAGTAGGGTCTACTGGTAAGGAAGTATTTCACTCTTAGTCTACACCTGTTTTACAAAGCATGTGACAAATAAATTTGATTATTCATAAGACAAATGAAATTCATCAGTTAGGCCTATTTGCGTCATAAAATCACATGTATCGAGTCAATGTGCAGGGGTACGAGGTAGTTGAGGTAGATGTGTAAATATAGCTAGGAGTATCAGTGTCAAGGCTACTGTATCATCCAGGGTTGAACCTTTTCTAGTAATTTGTGTAGTTGAGGCATGAAGTTCTTCTCAATGTAGGCTACTTTTCCCTTGTTAGTGTGCTAGCTCAAAGCAAGAATACTCAATCTTACAATTTTACTCTTAATATTATTAGCTTTCTTCCATAAGCTCCAGTGCTTGAACCAATTATTATTTGATTTATTTTTGTAAACATTTTTTTTTAAATAAATGAATATGTTAACTTAAAAAGTGAAACTGTCACGTCTGTTTGGGATATTACAACAACAAAGAAGTTACTGCAAACAACCACCACTGTTTTCCCCCTCAGACATCACTGCACGTGCGATAGAACAGTACAATAGCTGCTCCACACAGTTTAGTCAACAAAACAAAAACAATAAGGCGCTGGGGCGAACAGTTTCTACTATAGCCATATTCACATTACATCCAATGCATTTCGATGGCCATAGTGATAGACTTACTTTGCTACAACCATTAATACTTCAAGACAAGCAAACACATTTTCTTCATTTTCTTTCTGTCCGTGTGTCGTGCATGGTACTTTTCCACTACTTTGGTCTTTGGTGTCTGTTAAAGTAGAAGGTTTTAAATTGGATTAAATATACCTTTGGTCTGTATCAATTGTTAGATCTCAAATGTAATTGAATGTATTAAAATGGCCCCTATTAATAATATTCTCCTCCCCCTTCCCCCCAACACATCTCATTTGTAGTGATTCTCAGCTGTTCTGGTTACTGCAA